>CM068961.1:66346119-66420733 GCA_035128595.1 Eptatretus atami
TTGATTCTCGGTGACCTGAATGCCTCTCTGGCACAGATCTACAGGATTCAAAGGTGTTAACAGGAACTGCGGGATCAGGCTATATGAAGTACAACTCTTTTTCCTATGATCTCCTTATGACTCCTCCATTAGAATATATCTGTTATGGGTTCTTGGTTCAGAAAGGAGAGCGATTACATTGGATTCTTGATTCTTATACTTTCTATATATTATATTATTATTATAATATATATTGTTTATATCCTATAGAAGAGATTCTATTGTTATCTTCCATGATGCTATACACACCATATAGGCTGAGATAACCATGATTATTTTCATCATTCAATTTCAAATCATATCGGGTTTTTAGAGGTGCCCGAGCTCCGGGCAAAACACTGAACTCAGGTTTTATTTTGTGGCTAATTACTGCCTAACTCTGTATATCATTGTCAAGCAGGACCTGGGTGGCGCTTTGAATTGAGAAGCTTAGGTTTGTGGATCCAGGAGCTATCTGCCTGATATACAGTAACACCTTCCATCCAGAACCGTTTTTGATTCTCTTGAGCGAAATTCTCAGACAATCTGAGAAGCTTTAGCTGCTTGGCATGACACTATCCTCCTCTCACAGGCATTCAGGAGACAGCTGGATTTTTAGTAGGTTACGAAACGCTGCCCTTAAGCGCTTGCCGCGTCGGAGGTGATATGCGTTCCTATCTACGTTGTCAAATGATCCCTGGGCCATTACTGTATTGAGAGGCAAGCAGACTTCAAGGAAACATCCCCGAAAGAGGCACGTGGTGCTGTCTATTCAGGCAAAGGACTAAGGAACGACCTTTACTTTTGGTGGACATATGGCTAATGAAGCTGAGGAGGTATCCATTCAAAATGAGACTTTCGGACCTGCCTTTCAGTTAATTCCAGAGCATGCATTACTGTCGAAATTCAATAAAAACAAAAAAAGCATCCATTTCGATTCATGAAGGCAAGCAGGACACCCTGGCCACACCCTGAGTAACCCTCCACTGGCTGCAAAGAACATTTTGAGTGGGCTCTAACTTCCCTCCTGATATTCCATTTCCTGACTTTAGAGGAAGAGGGCACCCATAAGCTTTGACGACATCACCATATGTGTGGATTTCCTCTCATCCCTGACTGTCCTGTCGTCTGCAGTGAGGAAACTCGAAAATGTCCGAGCAGGCCTCGGGAGCTTGTTGACGACATCACTCCGCAGAAACTGTGGGAATCTGTGCTGATTACTCTTCATTTGTGGAGGTATTTACACTGTCTTTTCTTAATATCTGTGAATTCTGAGCATTGTTCCGAGAAGTGGAAAAATGGCATTAATAACCCATCTTTCAAAGGCAAGGCCCCTGCTCCAACTGGCAATTATATATATATATATTATATAATTTAATATATATTATTATATATATATTTACTATATAGTATATATTGCCAATTAAACCTTTGGTCTTCAGCTGCTGAGAAGGTATTTGCTCATGTCTACTGAACCGTATTCACCATCTCTCACGGACCAATGTAGACATCCCAGAGAATCTCTTTGTTCACCCAAACACCGGTTTACAACGATGTATTGCCATATTAGCCCTCCACATTTTTCTGCGCAGATTTGCCCATTAATTTTGTGCTACTATTGACATCACACTGGCCTCATTTCGACTCAAGTTGACTCGAGACATCCTCCCCAAGGAAGGTGTTGAGTAGGGCATGGGCTTCCAGGTATTCACCTTATCTAAACCTGTATCACCATGACGCACCAACTTCCATGAAGATACACAGCCTGCGTTTTAATGAGTGGAGAACTGGACTTATCACCACCTTTCCCACTCCTCTGGAGTTCGTCGGGGCTGCATTCTTTGCTTCCCTCCCTCGTTACTGTGCCATGGACTGGATAATGTCAAGGCGTGCAGATTTTCAGCTTTGGGATTTGATTGTTGGTAGTAGCAAGCCATCACCGATATACTCTTATGCAGAGATGCTGTCCATATTTGTGAAGACCCTATCCCTAAGCCTGGCCCATGCTTTCAACGTTTTGGATTTGGTTGCTGAGAAGCACAGGGCCATAGCTCTTATGGGCCAAAACACCAAGGATACAGGAATGTTGCCTTGGTAACCCCCCCCCCCCACCCGTACCACGCAGTACCTATCTCCAAAGCATAGTGTGGGAGTCAGTCGGACCATTTCAACGAACTGAGGCTCAAGCATATTCATCTGCGATACTGTCAGTCATTGGATGTGGCCTAGATGGAATCAGCATGGCTGGCTCTGTTCCAAGGCAACTAGACTGCTGTCTAAAAAGAGCACCATATTAGTTTACCATAAAGCTCCGCATTTAAAGAGCATATTCTCCTCTATGGTTGTGAGACCTGACACTTCTCAGCATTTCTCCGCCAACTGCTTGAGGTGGATTGACATAAAACTTTCAGCATCGGATCAGTGTGCCAACCCATGGATATTTTTTGTGGATGATTGGTTGGAAAAATGCGGGTTGCTTCCAGCTGGTTTGTGGCTTGAGTTGCATGGGTGTTTCATGATATCAGGAAATAAACTCAGCCTCGACCTTTACTTTCGCTTTGCCTTTCGGCCAAATCTAATCATCATTGGGGGGGAGGCTGCGCGAATTGTCGGAGGCCTCTGTTATCAATATTTTTGTGTTTGGTTCTTGCGGGCCTCAGAGAAATTGTACAGATATTTGCATTTCATATGTAAGAAGGTGATAAGTGTGTATGTGGTGTGTGCTGTGTTTGTTGTGTGTTGGTTGTTATCTCCATTTTTCAGGTTTCGCATAAGGTGGAAACAGATTCTCCTTAGGTGCTCGCAAGTCTCCCCCTCCCATTTTCAGTGAGGGAGCATGGTTCATGCACAAGCTGTCCGAAAGTTTTCTTGTTCTCCAAATCTTGTTCGAGGGCTCATTGCAGGAATCATCACTGAGCCCCAGGCCAGCTTCCAACTGTATTCCTTTGTTGTAATATTTCCAGGGATGGTTTTTAAGATCTCTGAGATTCTCCCTTTATCATTCCCGTTTCTCCATTATCACTTCATCTTGAGCTTTCCAGATCTTTTTGATTTCATTTTTGCAATGTTTGTGTTTTTGCATAATTTTCTTGATTTCTGCGACGTTTGCTGTGTGTGCTGTGTGTGGTGATGTGTGCGTGGGTGTGTGTTGGTTGCATGTGTGATGTGTGCTGTTGACGATTTGTGACTGCCACTGCCCTTTTATTGGATTTTGTTTTGAACAGGGAAATGATAGGATTCTCAAACACCTCTCATCACCAGTTATCTCTTGTCTTTCCTATACACGTATTTTTGTTACGTCCTGATTTGTTTCCACAAACACAAACCAAATTAACGTTTTAACCCTTTTTGAAGTGTTCACTCCTTTGTATAAGTTTTCCTGAAAATTTATGTTTTTAATGATTCGTCAGTTGTGATCGAGGCAAACATTTAAATTGCAATTGTTATATTTTGAGCACGAATCGGAACGATGAATAAGAAGACAGGGTTTCCATTTTAAACGTACTTTGGCTTTGAATTTGGCCCAATCGCGCTTGCCTCAGAGAAAGTGTGAGCTTAATATTCATTACTAATGTCTGCCTGCCTGGCATCAAACAAGTTGAAAATCATTACAAACAGGAAAACTTACTGTTTTTAAGGAACACATAAAGGACATAAACAACAGCACAAATAATTAATGTAATGGCAAATAGAGGTTATGTAATAGATAATGTGGGAAAATAGCAAGTAAACCCGGAATTTATTTATTTTTTCCACTTTTACAATCTTTATGTTTATTTAAATCGAATTGATTATACGCGTATAACTTTTGACGCACTGTTAGGACCACAAATTGCACGCTCATAATACTACAAAGAACTCCAGCTCTTGTTTAGTTGTCGTACTTGCATTTACGAATCTCATATGACAAGGAAGACAAGGATCATCTAGCAGTGTCTGAGCCCCTGTTGTTTTAGTAATTTTAGCCAGTGAACACAGAGTTAAAGGGCAGCCCCTATTTACAAGATTGATGTGTATGAGCTCGCACGAATTGAGTTGGTCATGTGAATTGGAAGAGTGGCATAGGATTGTTATTTCCGCGTCTGAATATTAATGATGAGTGGGTCAAGTAGTTATATACTTGTGTAAGATAGTTTGGTCAGCATGACATGTAGATGTTTCTTCATTGCGGAATAAAATTTCTTCACAGAGGGATCCTAATTGTTCAGTATATTTTGGGAGGACATTATTAATTACACAAAGAGCATAATACATTTTATGCATCTAAAATAAGTCTCTATAACTTGCAGACAAATAGAGAATTCATTCATTCAGTTTTTGAAAAATGCTGTTCTGGATTTGTTTTTTGTAAAAACCACTTACTAAACCTTAAAAAAAAACCACAAACTTTTAACTCTGTCTTTAAAACTCACATACAAAAAACAACTTATCAACAACCAACCTTGAGAAAACCTACCGCTTTTCTGACCTTCTTAACTCTACTCCTTTCTCTCCCAAAAAAACTCCAAAAAACTACGTCACTACCAAAAAAAACTTAAAAAAACCTCCTCTTGTCTTTCTTTTACCGTTAAAAAACTGGTAAAAAAAAAAAACTATCAACTTTTTCCCTACTTCAAAAAAAAAAAAAAACTTTAACTCTTAAAAAAAAAAAAAAAAACAAACCCAAAAAAACTTTACAAAAACTAAACAAAACTCCCTAAACTCCTC
Source organism: Eptatretus atami (assembly GCA_035128595.1). Taxonomy (NCBI): domain Eukaryota; kingdom Metazoa; phylum Chordata; class Myxini; order Myxiniformes; family Myxinidae; genus Eptatretus; species Eptatretus atami. The sequence continues at coordinate 66,350,845 of CM068961.1, forward strand.
TGTTCTCCTCTTTATATTGTGAAGGGATGCGTCTGGGGTGAAGTTGAAAGGTGAATCAGAATATATATATAGTATATTCTTTAATTTTCATTTTGAAAGATGCTTCTCGATTTCAGGGATGAAAAAAATAGAACAAGTCTGGAGATTTGGCGATGGTTCTACGAGCATGTACCACGGTTCGCCTTTTTTATTTTTGACCTTCGAGGGGACGCCAATGGCAAACTGGCGTGGGAAGTCTGCGGAAAAAAACGTTAAATGCTCCATGCAAAGTTTGTAGTACATCGAAAGAGCTCGTACTTAACTCCCTCGTGCATTAACCAACTTTTCATTTCGCAATACAGTTCGGAAAAATACCTCGGACGCTCGATCCCCAATTTATTTGAATTTTTTGATCATTTTCTTAAGTTCGTGACCTTGTGACCTTGGACTTGGGACGAAAATGAAAATACAACTCGAGCCTCCGTGTGGGCTATTGCGATGGTTGCCTATTGGGATAACGAAATTACCCAAATCCCCTGCCGATTTTTGATCAAACCCCTCGGAGAAGATTAAACCTTGAAACCGGTTACCCCCTAAAAACACATTGTTTTTTGGGCCCACGTGGCTCCGTCACACATTACTCCGGAAAAAACTACAACGTATCGTCATGTATACAAACCTCGTGCACCACCCTTAATTTTTTATCAAAGATGCGGATCATAAACCCACGGAAACTCATGGTCGGGACAGACAACAGACAGACACACACCCATAACGAATGTAGTGTCAACCTTACTTGACTCGTGATACTCAACAACAATCAGTTAATGTCATGTTAGCCAGGAATCATGGTTTAGGACGTCCGGTAAAAACCGTCCATACACAGGTTTTTTTACAGAATACATGAAAATGTGGCTGCCAGGTTGGACCAGCATCAGCCATTCTTTGATCGCAGATCGCCAAAATAAAGATTGAAGTGCACACGCATCGTGGTATGCTCATCATGAGTTACTTGTGCTTGTGCTCCAAGTTGAACAAAATCGCACCACCATGCCTGTCCGAAAAATACCATGAGTTGGGCAATCATTTCAAGGTTCACAAAACATGAGTGATCAGTTGGGACCATCTCTTGGATTCTGATCATCAAAAATCTGAAATAGATCCTGCATTCATGTAGAGACCATATATTCCATTATCTGGCATTGCCAAGTTTGTGAACACGAGATTGGTAATGTAAGAGCTGAAAACTAGCTTGAGGACCGTGTTCAACGATGCGGGTTTTTTTTTTACAACTAAAATGGCAGCCCGTTGTCTTACCATGTCAGCCATCGTTTGAGTCGAATTTCACGTGAATACAAAAATGACTGCTGCCATACTTATTGGTATATACCATCATTTTTTTGTTATGTTCCAATGATTATGGCTTCCGCGGGACCAGATCTGTATGGACGGACAGAACGGGGCTGGCTACGGACGAACAAGACCCAATCTCTAATGCCTATGTTTCAGAGATGAGAATCCACACTGGAGGTGTACATAAAGAGGCAATGTGTTATAGAGAAACATATCTTGGGTTGATAAGGAAACCTTTTTGGGTGGTTAAAGGTTTTCCAAACGAAGAAAATCTCGAACTTGTAAATTACTAAAGTTGCAGGAGCAAGTCCTTTGCCGGGAAAGGATGGATGAGAATAGCGAATTGTGTCTCGTTTTCAGTCGCTTTGTCTATGCTAATGGTCAGGAGGTCTCATGGACAGACCACTGACACACTGATACAAGGGACCCAGAACAGCAACATATACAAGTGGTAACAGCCGGGAAAGGGAACGTCCAATGCTCAGCGGGGTGGGAGAGTGCTCCGGTGAAAGGTAGACGGAGACGACAATCCAGGTGTGCAGTAACGATGAGTGGTAAGGGGCGATAAAAAGGGAAAAACGGGCGGGCCCAAAAAAAAGTTCTGCCATCCAATTGTGGGGGGGGGGACTAAGATGGAATACGTGTAAAGTCAGAAATTTTCATGAGGGGTCTCGTGATAGCGTGTTTAAACAGGTGTTAGAAAAGGATAATAGGCTATTGTTGAAATGAGGGCGGCATTCATCTGGCTGTCCTCGTGGAAGCATGGTTAGTTGAACACGTGGAAGGGAAAGAATGAGATTAGCTCGTGGAACACGACCGAGGTCGTTGGAAGGATGGTCTCCGTACAGGTAGAAAAAGAGCGAATAATGAGTGTAGGTGAGCAGCGGCTGGATTTAGCCAGTGTTTCATAAGGAGAGGGTTGCTGGCTTCGACAGACTGTGTGTTCCTGCGATTACTTGAGGGGGCCAAGCGATGGAGAGGGCTGAGGGTGGCAAAACACAAGAAATTGAGGTTGAAGAAGACAGTAGACTTGTCTTCCAAACATCTCGGCAGGTAAACTGTACACTTGTTTTTATGTAAGGGATTGGCTAGTTGTCCTATCGTATATATACATAATACGCTCGCTCTCTATTTACCAAGATGAATGTTCGACGTGAATATATATGAGAGAGTCTCGTCTCTTCGCATGCGACTCTCTCGCTCTCGCGTGAGATAGCTGATCAGCTGTGCCACAGGAAGAGATCTGTCTCGTCCCTGATGTGAGAGATAGACATACGGCTCTGGCTCTCTGTGCCCAATTTTCGAAATTAGGGTGCTATTCGCGCAGACAAAGAGCACATAGCTAGTTCGATGGCTGAGAGTGAGACCAAGAGTTTGAGTGATGAATCTCCTCAAAAGGGTTGTTGATAAAGTTAGACTCCGCGCGTTGCCGTCGTCGGCTTTAGAGAGGAGAAGAGACGCACGAGAGGAGGAGAGAGAGAGATTGCAGGCGAGCAGTTGAGAGATGGAGCCCCTGTTTGCGAACGTGAGACTGATGGAGAGAGCGCAGAGAGAGCAGATATTAGGTACCTAGATTATAGAATATTACATATAGAATAGAGGAGATACGACATATTTGTCAGGGATTGAACAGTACATGGTCTGTCCAAGTGTTTGGGCCCAGTTTTGTGATTTTGTCAGGTCTTACGAGAGGGAAGAAGCTCTCTTTCTGCCTTTCAGAAGGATGAGGGATCTCACAGCAGCGATGAGTCATCAGCAGAGTCACTTTGTTCATTTTTGATGCACCACATTTCACCTTTGAAACCATGCTAGCAGCTTGAACAAAAATCTAGCCATGCATTGTCCGAGAAATGGTTGGGCACCACTTTTCAAGTCACAAAATGGCTACCAGTCGGCCATCTTCCGATCTGATCTTCGAAATCTAAATGGAGGTGCATAGTAAGCCATTCATTTCCATTATTGTGTAGTCAATGACTACAGTGAGACATCTTGTTCAGGAGGCTATCAGCAATAATATCAGGACAGGGGATCTTCTTTTCGCGGTTTTTTTGTTTTTATTATTCATAAAGCCGAGTGATTTACCAAAGTAAAACAGCCAATAATTGAATTGTGATGATTATACTGTATGGTATTCTTTGTGGGTTTTATGTTTTGATCTTCCTCTGTGAAAAAGGAAATAAGTATGCCTGGAGAGATATTATTATAAAATGTTCCATGATACTGCGAAGATGAGGCTTTGGAAAGGCTGCAAGCTACCACTTGCAAGTGAACTTTGAGCTTATTCTCTTGATATCTTCTCTATCTCTATTATCCATTCTATCCTCTCACTCTTCCCTCTCCATCTCGGCAGTTGTCAATACTGTAGCATGATTTAGTAGATGGCGGTTGTATCGTTTAATTTCATAGATTTCAGTCGATCATTATTACACAAATGGTGTTTGGGTGTATTTTGCATGGCTGCTCATGGTAATATGAACACCAGAAATGATAAATATTCCTCATTATTTTCTTGAATAGTTTAATGTTGCTTATACTTTGTCTGTCATGATGTGGAAGAGACAGCGAGTGGGTAAACTGTGAAATGAACATTTAAAGAAAAAAAAAGTTGTCATTCATGAGCGTTCCATGACACACCAAACGTTTTTCATTGGTTTTAGAGGAGGCATAAAATATTCCATATGAACTTTCACCTCATCAGAGGTTATTACCAAATGGCGTATAATGGGCATTAATGGTTTAAAAAGTGTGTGCATAATTAAGGAACTGGTCTAACCCTGGTCGAGTCATACCAAAAGGGACGATAAAAAATGGTACATGCTGCTTCCAACTCTAGAGCATGAGTCACTGGACCTTTGGGCCCAGGAATCTCCACAGAATACTTCCTTTGAATCACTCCTTTGCTCACCGAGTCGTTTTGTCAGCTCAATAACTCGTCCTGATCTGGCATCTGGAAGCTAATTCAAGGTTCCAAGGGAGAAGGGATTTCTTGTCATGCCAGTTTCTTCTCGCCAAGGTCAAGGAATACTGGTAAACTCTTCCTCCAAAGCTTGAGGTGCTCAATACCTTTGGTCCTGAGACGAGCGGTTCTATTTCTCCCAACCTCACGCAAAACGTCCTGAACTATTGTGCCGATGAGTTACTAACTTGGCTTTCCTTCCAAACAATTCTCAATCTGTAGTTTATTGAATGCGTGGCATGAGTCAATTTAAGTGATTCACAGACATCTCCTTACCTTGCCCATTTAGGTTTAGGCTTATTTTCAGATTGGCCGAAGATAATCGGACCAAATGAGACCCGAGTGCTTCCCACAATGGATCCTTAAAAAAATAAATCTTGTGTTTTCTGCATTACAAGTAAGCAACTTTTATGCTTGGCTCGGGAGTTTGAAGACTCGATTCGATGAACATTGCTTTCGACAACCAACAACATTTGGTGGCTATTATACAGGAAGCAGCTTTTGTTCTGATCTTATGTTTGCATATCTCCTTGAAAAGAGCGTGAGTCGACAGCCTACAGATTTGACATAATGGCCACAATTCTTACTAGTATGCTCCCGTCAGCCTCTTACGGTGGTTGAGGGTTTTGGACGCCCAGTGCTTGCCGGTGAATTTGCAGTGCATTATCAGAACGCTCTTGGGGCACCTTTCTTCCCCCTGATTTTTATCTGAAAACCCAGATTTCGAAGACTCAGCATCCAGTGCAACTCCCACACGACTTCTCCCATGTATATAACTTTCCTTTGATCTAAGTCAATTGTTCCTTCTCCACCCCATCCGTCTTCAGCTTCATGGTAGTCTCGAGAGGGCAACAAAAAAAAGAGGTTCCTCATTGAATGTTCCTACATGAACCGTTACCGAAAAGGACGAGGCAGTTTAAGAGCAGGACGCAACGCATCTGGTGGACTCTTCTTATCTGAAAGTGAAAACAACCCAAATGGAAGCAAACTTTGTGTCTTCATTGCTCATCTTGCTCCTAGGTATCCAATGGACTATTTATGAAATGTTGACGCTGCACAGTGCTATGAGAGAGGGCATATCTTTTTGAAGTTTATTTGCTGTCCACCTGAGAATTGAGGTTTTGGCATCTTCAAATCACACAACAGCTTTATTTAGAGTTCTACTGCATGGTACGTGGCCTCTCTGATTGGCTATTCCAAGGACACTGCGTATGAGTACGTTTACCTTTGCTGTTGAAAATGCTCACTGAAGAAATTAATTTTGATGCTTCTTGAAAGCTGGGATCTTTGCTTTGTGATCAGATGAGCCTTCTCGAAATGATACCACTTTCAAGGTGATCATTCTCCAGCACTTTATGGCAACAAAGCGTTGTGCCTTCTGAAATCCACATCAGCTAATGAAGTTAACCGAAGTTTTGAATATAATCTTAACTGAATTGCTCTTTGGTTTTTTGGCAACCAGTTGTGGAAGCACCTAAGGTGAACCTTAGGGTGGAAGACCTTGATTTAATAGCAAAAATTGGATACAGTCCCACATTAAAGATGTATACCTAACACAAAGCTGATTAAAAAGAACAAGTCACCCACCCACTCATGTCAGGCAAGTTGGACCAACTTTTCCATATTCTCTTTAATCTCATCTTTCTTCCAGATCTTTACAGACAAGCTTATTCACCACATCTCAGATCATTCATCCAAAACCATTGATCTTTTTACCCTTGTCAAACCCACCCCAAGCCATCCTCCTTTTCATTTCCAGTTCTGGGAGTTTCCTTCTGTATCTACACCACACATTTTTTTTCCCCCCCCCCTCCAAATTCCTCCACACCCATTATTTGTCCCAGTCTCCCTATGTTTTGTCCTTAAATTCAGCCTGTTAGTGCCCCCCACTCCCATACTGTTCCTTTTGCCCTGTTGTGTCCTGATCAGTTCAGTGTTTTAGCTCTCTATGAGCCTTGACTGTATACAAAAAATAATGCACATCACAAGACATCCACTCATTTGTAATCAAGTTCAGCATTTTACAGAAGCCCTTCCTTTCTACAAGTCTGTCAGCAGGTTACTGAGGTTAGAGTACTAGAGCTTGTTACACAGGTATGAAACCCGTGCTGATGAGCCAAACACATCAGGAAACACAAAGTGCAGCTGCACTAATGTTGTTGAAATTCTATCAATCAATGCGTTTTCTGTTGGATTATGCATGCTTATGCGAAAAAAAAATTAAACACTGCAAAATATCAGGAAGTTATTGTTTTAATTTGATATCAAAGTTCTTTCAATTTATTGTTGTCGTTCATACACCATCTTATTATTCATACGTATTGTCGAACCTCCATGGCCCACGAGGAAATTCACTCCGGCCCACCAGTTGGGAACCATTGCTCTCGGGCAGCTATCCTGCCAGCCATGACCAGGTGTTGATTCTGAAGGGTGATTGAAATGGTTAAAAGGCCAATTGATTGTTTTTCACTTGCAATTATTTGAATATTGATAGAAATGAAAGTTTGCCTTTCAAATGGGTGGTTGTTTGGATTGCCTGCCTTAATTGTATGAGTTGTTGTACACCGCTCCTTCCCATTGTCGCCGGGTGACGAAGGGAGTACTTCGGGTTTTCACTCCGTTTGTTTGTCCTGGCAATATCTCAGCCATCCGTTGAGCTAGGAGGGCTCAAATTTGGGGACAAGTGAAGATGTTCTTTGGCAAAAAATATTATTTTATATTTTGATTAATCAATTAATTGATTCATGACTTAATTGGTTATCGATTTATTTATTATTATTTATTTCATTTTTCCTCTGAGAATATCTCAGAACACCTTTTGAGCTTGGAAGGTTGATATTGTACAGGACAGTTGAACAAGTGATTTGCTTAAAGGTTTATTTATTTTATACTGATTAATCAATTAATTACTCATTTACGATTAATTACGTTAATTTTTCAAAAAGTTACAAATTCGGATTGAAACAGTGGTGGTTTAGGTGTGCTGTTCGGCAATTGATTGAGGAGTTAAATTATTTTACGAGTATTATATTATTTATTTTAATTCTGCAATTACTCAATTAATCAATCTATTGTACACCGCTCCCTCCCAATTCCGACTCCATTGTACTGCAAGTGGCATCGCCGGGCGCCGAAGGCACCCCGGCGATGTCGCGAGCTGGAGGATTGTTTTTATTTATTTGGCATGGGGCGGTGTATTTTGAATGTACGCTACTTGTTTGATTTTAGTTTAAGTCTAAAACTGTCAAAAGCGTAGTACAATTTGAAGGGATTCTTTCAGATCTCTCACATATCCCTCTCTCGGTTACTTCTCATGAAGGCTCTGTACTTCCAAAGCCATCTCCCGCTTAGGATTCATTGGGTGGTTTACCATTCCCTTCCAAGCAGTAGTCGGGGCAGGAATTTTGTTAATTTGTTCAGGATTGCGGCAACAATCACCTCCTCTTGCGAAAGACGTTTTGGGATCCTTACGCTCGACCAACTATTGCTAGCAAGACAGACGACGTACTTGTTTAGATGCAACAACCTTACCTGAAAAGAAACCATAATTGGTAGTTTAAAGTCGGGGTCAGGGATGTAACCCACACAACAGCTCAAAGGTGAGTACACCCCCTCAGAGTTATCGTACCAGCTGGGCTGTGGATTTCTGAGCTTAATCTGAATATTTTGATTCAGCTTGATGTCTTCATCTTGTTTTTTTTATTCCGCACAAGGCTGTGGGGTAGCATTATTGACGAGGACGTGGCCATGCCACTGATGCAATGCCCTCTATAGGTTATCCTTTGGTAAGGTGCCGGGTGATAGCTCGTCGATGCTTCGCGAAGAATGAGGTTTTCACCTTCAAATTCACTTCATATTTAGCTGGTGCTGCTTCAGTTTGTTTCCATAAATCGCATCCTTTCATTAAGCCCCGAAGGTCTTTAATAATTTTTCTTTGTGTGTATTAATGTGTGGGACATGCAATTTTAGATTTTTAAAATTGTTTTCCTGTTAACCAATTAGAAACCTGACTTTAAAATCAATTTAACGAAAATCAAAATCGAATCCCCGCTGTGCAATTTTTAATGCCTCCCGCAGTGGTTTGGTAGAACACAGCCATGGTTACCTTGTGCTGGGAATTTTTGATTTGTTTCTATTCACTTAGAATCCCATCCAGAGAACCCCTTAATTTACACCAAAAGCTGACAGTGCATACCACGTCAGCTATGTTTAAACAAATATTATATTAACTACCATTATTATTATTTCATGGCAGGTGTTGAGCTTGCACTGCAGGTAGCTAACAATATTTTGGCGGGTTTTCTGGCAGCTCTTTATCAAGCTTTAAAGCTGCCCAGCTTGGGGTATCGTTGTGGAAACACTGCACCCACTTGACCAACACGACACTTTGACTGTAGTGGAAATGTGTTTGGTGTGGCCATCGTGGCCTTACAAGCCATGGCTCTTTGGCCAGAGTTCTGGAGTCCTCCAAGGGTGTTGGTGATGCACATTGTCAATTTGTTGGAGCCTCTTGTTAATGCCTAATTTTTGGCTGCACCGACTTTTTGATTAAAAAAAAAAAGTCAATTTTTTGCATTGTCATGTCTGACAAAGTCACAGCTCCGTCCATCTTCTGCTTCAATAATTGATTCCTTGGTTTTCTTTTTTCCCCACTGAGTGGCGTCTCTTGGAAATTGTTTTTAGATTGATGTGTATAATTCTATTCATCTCCCTCAATGTTTGATGCTGTTAAAAAAGACAGGTGATGTATGCTAATGCATCCGTCAAATGTAGCATTTTCTAAGGAGAGTCGAGATTATACTTCCTTGCCTAACCAATGCCATTTAGAGTTGATTAATATCAGTTGGTGAGCATGACTGTGACAAGGTCGCTTGCTCGCTACGGCATGTCGCGCACTGAGCCGACAGAGGGCAGCAACGACCCGATCGCCCTACCACCCTCGGATCCCACCAGCGGATCCAAAGCCACACTTTTGTCAGTTCTTTTGGACGGGAGAGGATTTTTTTTCTGCCCACGGCTGAACATGTATTTTATCATTTCCAACTAAGATTAAGTGCGCACTGAATAGCTCTGAGGTTTTTGTTCACAAAGGCATGGTTATAAATGGAAAAGGGTGGGATGCGTCGTTGGGTTGTTGCTTAAAAAGCTTACAGTAATGTAATTTGGCAGGAATTAGAATGTGACTTATGAATATGATACCTACCTGCAAAGTTTGGGGTATCAATCTTGCTTTGTTTCTCCAAATAGGAAACATCTTGAGAGAAGTTTTGATTGGGAAACAGGCCTGATGTGGCAATGTTTCCCTGTGGAGCGTTCTGTTGCTGTCGCTTGGTGCTATTATTGATGCCTCTTATTTGGCCAAGAGCGCCACCACCGAACATGGTCATTACAGCTTCGTGGTAAAGTTTTCAAAAGCTGATTCCGAATCGGTCGATATTCCATTATCTGTTACCTGGCGCCCTGGACATAAAGCTCACAGACGTCATCACAATTATCCCAACGTCATCTTCTTTTTTTATTTCGGTACAGGATTGTTTTTGTCCCCCGCCCCTCTGATAAGGTCGGAGACTGGGGACATGAAAATGAGCTCCGTCCGACCGACCAATCATCAGTTCATGACCTATCATCTGTCCATATACTTTTGTGTACGTGATATTTCAAAAGCAGTTGACATTTAGCTTTCATTATGCAGATATCTATTCCTCATACATTATCTCAACCTGATTAGATAACGGTTGTGATTGGTCGAATTCTGGTGCCCTGACAACCATCTCGCGTAACTTGGCTATTGTACACGAGATTTCAAAAACCGTTCAGATTGAGTTTTCACATTATACAATATATTCCTCATGCCACCCAAAGGTGGAGGACCTAGATATTCAGCTCCTTAAAAAAAAAAAAAAATTGTTTATGGGAATATAAACTAACCACTCCCTAAATTTATTCGTGAGCTGTCTGGGTTGTGACATTGTAAGTTTACAGATACTGTACTTCAAATCCAAACCCTTCTTACTGTGCCTTCTAGCTACGTTTGATCCCATAACCTCCAGGATGCCAATCTTCACGGCTAGGTCCCACTTGACCCAACTTTGATACGTGCTTGTGGAATTGGAGGCATTGTCATTTCTCCGTATTGTTTATGTCACATTAGGTTCTCTCTGCCGACAGTGAATACATAAATCCATTATTATGGATCAAAGTCTGTCACACAGCTGCAGCTATAGAACTGCATCAAATGAAGACAAGTCATTCCTGAAGAGGACATTTGTTCAAGATCCATTCAGCAGGTCTAGTGTACTGGTATGTTGTGGGAACTATTGCAGAAATGTCAAGTTAAAATCCCAAACCCCATAAAATGTAGCAGCTTTACATGGAATTGACATAAAGCTATACTTATGCCAGAGACAAAGCACCTGAAAACTGTGTAACTCTGCCACTTATTCTTTATCCTTTTTGTAATGCTTTGTAGCTATTTAGCAGTTCAAAGCATCAGAAGACGTGGCTTCAAACACCAAATTCTCACCATCTCCACCGTTTCTCCACATTAATCAAATTATGCACCCCCCAACCCCCCGATAAAATCCAAAACCTTCTGCCAAAGTGCGTCGTGACAATTTGTTCATGTGATATTTGTTCGTGGAGAGACTAAAATGCAAACCATATTTAACAGCAAAGGTTAAAGTCCAATTGGCGTTTGAAAATGTTACAGATTTGTGATATATTTGAACAATTGGGTTTATTGATTTTATGAAAGGCTGGAAGTATGGCCTGGAGGCATGCACATTCACCTTGAAGCTGTCTTGCCTGGTTTGAATCTCGACCCAGTGATAAACGGTGTTTCCCAGGCAGGGTGATTCATCGATGTCTGTGCCGTCCCTCAGATTGACGTTAAACTGAATGTCCTGTCTGCTGACATTAGTTGGTGGATGTTACAGATTCTACAGTGTCTTTCACAAAGAGTAGGCAAGCTATCGCTGGCACGATGGCCAAATTTCAAAAATCCTGCTCTGACTTCCTTAGTTGGAGTGGTGACCTGACCAGGATTGTAGTCTAGCAACTGCTCCGAAGCATCAATGCTCTGTATAGGGCATGGTATAGTGCTTTGATGATTTCATGAACACATAAGATTTTAATATTTACACATTAATTTCTGAAAGTGACAATCACCGAAAGATGGAAACCTTTCTGTCATTGGTTTGTTTGCTGAAAATCAAATACGGACAGATTAGCTGTTGCTGCTACAGAGTTGAATCCCTCGTCACGACTAGCGAGTTGTGAACTAGATGTGTCCAGACCTGTACAATGGTGTGCCAGATGTTTCCAAATGAGATTAGTCTAAAGCAGCAAACTCCCTATTCCAATCTACCTGACCATTCCAGGGCTCTAATAATGGGAAACGTAGAGCTTGAACCTATTCCGTAGAGCTTGGATCTATTTTGAACCTATTCGTGGCTTGATACAATTCAGACACATACTTCCCAATTCAAATGTTCCTGAATTAATTAATCCAGTTGCTCGTCATTTTGTCAATGAGGATTTACGATAGTTTATTGATAAGTAGTTTGTACATTTTGCAAGTAGATCTTACATTCTCTGTGGAATACATTTCCTAATGACATTCAGTTGTCATTTTCTCAGCTAACACCTTGTGTGTCACTCCAAGTCTTTCTATCTCTGACAGGTGGTACTATCTGATCACCTATTGGTAAGGTTACAAAACTAGTATCCCAGAGGTTATGGTTTGAAGTCTGGCTTAAAGTCGCAGTTTTTGAAGGATTTGGATTCTAAGCTGCTGGAAACTGTGCTGTCTCAGGAGAAATGCCATGTCACTGTTGAATTATTGCACAAACAAGAACAACGACGACAACACAACAACAAAGCAAGCTCTGCTCACAGCTAGGAGTAATCTGGCGTCCCGATTAGTATGGCATATATATATATATATATATATATATATATATATATATATATATATATATATATATATATGGTGCCTGTCATTTTGTGGTTGACTGTAAGCTATAGTGGTGCCAGGATTGGGCATTATGAAAAGCTGGTAGGTGGATTGCTTAACTAATAGGTGTTTTCAAAGATATCCAGTAAGAGGCCATCAGCCCATCATGACTGCTGCATTCACATCTCATTTATTTAATTCTTAATTACACCCAATACCAAAGGTTTTGGACTCACAAACTTGATCTGAACACTTTCAACAGGCATGCATTTGTGCAATGACGTCACTGGCAACTTTGCACTTGTCTTTTGTTCCCAAAAGCCACAACCAGGTTAATAAATAATCAGCATAGGTGAGCATGACCGTACCAACAACTATAATTATCCTTAAGGATTACAGATTATTTTCCTATTACTGTTTATGATATGAATTTGATTCCTTCGCTGTTACAAAAGGAGATTGATTTGTATATGAGATTCAGCAATTTGTATTTTGCATTGTTAAGTAAGTTATGTGTGTAGGACGTCCCATCCTTCTCATTGGCAAGAGGCATGGATTTGGAATGCTGGTTTGTTTGTCATTGCCTTCACAGCAGCAACCAAGGGTGGGAACTTTGAGTTTGGCGATATACTGGCCACATTGGTCTATCCTTTTCAAAAGATTATCTGGTGTGCGCCACGATGGCAACTCTTTCAAAAGGTTATCTGGCCTGTTGAATGCTGGGGCAACATTTTTTTTTGTCTGATCCTTTATTCCTTCGAATCCAAATCCCAGATAAAACAATTTGGTCGAAAACACGACCTTTCAATTTACCTGCTAATTTCATTATAGTAATTGGCAAATAATCCGATTCTTCACCTAAAATAATCTAAAAATAATCTTCACCTAAAATATCTTCAAATAATCCTAAAAATGATTCTTCACCATTGAAAGATAGGGCCAAACCTAAATGATATATAGCACGATATCTCAAAATGTTATCGACAGATTCGGATGAAAGTTGGTGGACAGGTTAGATGTGTGACAAAGACAAATTGGTTTGACTTTGGTGAAGATCTGGATCTGGTTAATAATTTTTTGGGGGATTCTCAATTGATTTTTGACCATTGAGAGATCCACCAAAAACGATATATTTCACGATATTTCAAAAGGTTAACAAAACTCAGTGAATCAGTTGGGTAGGTGACAAGAACAAGCCAATAAGATTTTTGGTTCAGGTCAGGATGCAGATCCGGCCTATCAGTGCGAGACAAAATGTAAACTGTTCAGCCTGGCGAAGGTTGTGCTCTCCCAAGTCCATTCTTAATTATGACTTTGTAATATTGGCTTCCATCAGGTTGTTGCTATATGATACACATTTACAGAGAGAATTTGTGTCCTCCCCCACCCGGAACCCCGGGGCTATGATCTTTCTTCCCGCTTAAAACAAACACCTGATTACAACCACCAGTCTTAACTCATTCCATCCAGTGGTTCAGGAATGTAAAACAAGTCTGAAGACAACGATGGTTCACGAGCGGTATTTGACGATGTAGATTGTTTCAGAAGTCAAGGATGAGACAATGTGATAATGTTTGACCAAGTTATAAAAATATCAACATGATGTGGTACGAGTGACAGGTTATTAGCTGCAAAATGTCGAAAACCCGGTTTCGTTCAACAACTTAAAAAATTTGACCTTTGCATAACCTTTAAAGGTCACAAAAACAATGTTTTGGACATTAAAATAAGGAAACAGGATACGTACTATAGCTTATTGGAGTTAGTTCGTCGAAGGTTGAAAACCCGGTTCGATTCCCACAACTTTGAAATTTGACCTTTGTGAACTTTAAAGGTCAAAGGTCAAGGATTATGACCTTTGGTGCAAAACTTCCTCTGGAACATTCCAGGAACAATATAACGTCATATAGGCTATATGGCATTTCGCACTCCTCGGATTATCCATACTTTGATGAATCAGCGTAATAACAAACTCGAAGGGGGCGCCACGGGCAAGGTGTTCGAGATAGAGCAAAATGGTTTTAAGACTTTAGGTGGAGATGACCTCAAGATTATGCATAAAAAATATTGTCATCCGAGCGCTCAAAGTTTTGGCGGTCGTATGATTTTTATGTCAAAATTCGAAATTTTCTAAGTTCGTGACCTTTGTGACCTTGACCTTGGGACAAAAATGAAAAATCGAGCTACGTGGGGCTATGCAGGTGCCATTGGGCTAACCAAATACTGAAACCCCTGCCAGATTCGACAAACCCCCTAGAGAAGATGCAAATTGAAATCGGCTACCCCTAAAAACAAAATTCGCAATTTTATAAGTTCGTGACCTTGTGACGCTTGACCTTGGGACGAAAATGAAAATCGAGCTCCGTGGGGCAATGCAGGTGCCATTGTGCTAACCAAATACCGAAACCCCAGCCAGATCCGACAAACCCCTCGGGAAGATAATTTTTTATGTCAAAATTCGCAATTTTCTAAGTTCGTGACCTGTGACCTTGACCTTTGGACGAAAATGAAAAAATCGAGCTCCGTGGGCTATGCAGGTGCCATTGGGCTAACCAAATACCGAAACCCCTGTCAGATTCGACGAACCCCCCTTGGAGAAGATGCAAATTGAAATCGGCTACCCCTAAAAACACATGTTTTTGGCGTGGTTCCGCCCATAAAGGGCGCACCATGCCCATTCTCGGAAAAACACAACTAGATCATGATTATAAACCTCCCACCAAAATTTTATCAGGATAGGATCAAAACCCACGGAGCTATGCTCGCGTACAGACAGACAGACAGACAGACAGACAGACAGACAGACAGACGACAGACAGACATACAGACAGGACAGACACAGACAGACAATAAGACACAACAGACATACAGACAGCCAGATAGACAGACGGACAGACACACAACAATAACGAATATAGTGGTCACTTATTTTTTTTCGTGAAAATATTTTTTCTGTGAACCAACAAACCCACAAACAGTATGATGTTTAGTATGATAGTACCCCCACTTCCATTATTACTTGGCGAAATATTTTTTTCACCAAGTATGTTGGTCTGACTTTTTAACGTCTTGAGAATTTCGAACAATAGTCGACTTTGACTTGCTGACTAATCAGTAGTGAGCAGATTGACTGTATTTAATACCGCTGCAGTCCGCAATCTTCAAGCGTGTGCTTATTTCCTTGTGTCAATGACAGTGGAGATGGTACACTAAATATTTATTACAATGTGAATAGCTTTGAAATTATCATGGAAAGCTTAATGAGACAAGCATCACAACGTTAATAGCAGAAATCAAGATAGAGGAGTTATAGAGTGCTAAAATAATTTAGACAAGTCACATTGTTATTTGGACAAGTGGAATTTATCACTCATTGCCTGAGGAACAACTGGATTTGAAACGTAATGTCTACACCTATCATCACAGGCATTCTCGTTTTTCTTTTACTAGATGTCATTTTTCCTGACCTGAGTTAAGCAAGAAATAAACAACTTCCATGGGATTATACAATTGGTCCAGCAATGTAATTCATTTTATATTGATGTCTGATTAAGACAGCGAGAGACAGGATGGGCTGGTGAATCTTGTCTCCATTCCGATTAAGAAACAAAAGCTGAGAAACCGAAGTCTCCAAGCTGATTGGCATCTCCCATGATGAGGCTGAAGCAAAGGGCCTGTTACTCTCCTATTGTAGACAGATAAGTGGCTTCTCTGTTTTTTAATCGCCTCACCTCTGCTCTAGCTCTAGCTGCTCTCTCAGCCTTGCATTCCGCCCGAGCTCCTCCAGGATGCACGTGTTCTTCCAGTAACATTGTCCTGGTTCAACTTCAAAAATCCATGCTTTCCTTCCACCTCAACGTTGTTGTTCCTCTTTTCTTCCTTTCGTGGAACTGCCTTCCTGAGACGGTTCAATCACACTCTTCCCTCAAGGGCTTCAAACAGGTGATGCACCACCATGTCATGTCATCCCCCATTCATAATATTGATATTTTCTAACCTCATTAATCTTACTGAACCCCAAACTTCTTGCAGGTTACTGTGTTTCCTCCTGTTCTCCTCTCTCTCTCTCTCTCTCTCTCTCTCTCTCTCTCTCTCTCTCTCTCTCTCTCTCTCTCTACAGCTCAATCCACAACGACTTTACAAAATGCTTTGCACAAGCAACACACTTTGCAGGAAATCAAGCCACTTTTTCATCAAAGGATGACGTGGACATGGTGGTCCAGACAGCACAGGAAGGGCTGAGCCACTGAGAGAAATGGCATCAAAAGAGCACTTCGAGGGACTGAGGAATAACGCTCCATGGTGCAAAATAGGGAAAACCTTGTCGAGATATGATGCCACGCCTCGCCACCAGCTGCGCCACCAAGCAGGAGGAGTCAATGGATGTCGCCGTGAGATACGGTGGTTCAATGAGCAAAAAAGCGGATCATGTGACATCCGGCCACGGGAGGGAGCAGAATAGGGCTATAAAAGTCCAATCCAAAGTCCAGAACGGCACCCGTCTGGGAACCTGCAAGAGCGAGCTTGTGTCTGCAGAACAAACTGGTGGTTGGAGAGCAAGTACAAGTGAGCAAGATCTGGTGCCAAGCAGACAGGCCAATCCAGCGGGAAGTTCCTGGGCACGTCGTCGAAACACAATGATTTACGCAATATTTATCTTCACGCTGATTGCTCTTGTGTCACCTTTGGACACACAAGCAATCAACGCATGTGCAACTGTATTTTTTCAGGGCTCACTGATTGTCACACGAATGCAATTTAATCTAATGCCACAAAAAATTCACCCCTTGCACTCAACAAATATTTTCATTGCACATTCTCCCCCCCCCTTTATTTGGACTCATGTAAGCCCACTGGCTTACGTGCGGTGAGCAAAGGGTCGCAGGTATGCCCAGTCTTCTTCTCTCCTCTCTCCTCTCTCTCTCTCTCTCTCTCTCTCTCTTCTCTCTCCTCTCTTCTCTCTCTCTCTCTCTCTCTCTCTCTCTTTCTCTTGTTTCTTGAATGACTGTGGTGCCCATTCATATTTGTGACAAGTGACTGACTCGGAGGGGGCTAGGTGCATAGCATCGGGATTTCTCGATTGTGACACTGCTTGTATATGCACATTGTAAAGGCTCTACCGAACCGCTGTGAGCACTCCAGTTTCCTCAAAGTAAACGCTTTGGGCCCGCAATGGACACTCATCCAAGAGCGTCTGCAGGGCTCCGACAGTCTCGCCGCCTGGGACGGGTGGGGAGAGGAAGCGCAAAGCATGCCTGCAATTACCATGGCTGCTGGCACCAGACTTGCTTTCCACTGGATCCTCGCACATGGGTTTAAGGTGCACCTATTCCGAGAGCAGCACCTCGACCGAGGACTGCATCGGTATTTTTCGTCATTACCTCACCATGTTGGGAGTGGGTAATTTGCATGCCTGCTGCCTTCTTTGGATGTGGTCGCCGTTTCTCAGGCTCCATCTTCAGAATCGAACACTGATTCCCTGTCACCCATAACCACCATGGCATGCACGAAGCCTGCTATCGAAAATGGATAGGGCAGACATTCAAATGAAATATCGCTGTTGCAGAAGCCGAGCGATCTGCAATCGACGTTTATTCAGTCTCCATCCCGTGGATGGGTCTGCACCGCTGCACCAAGTCCCAAACCACAACCTGAGGGTGAGGGGCCAAACACCCCCCCCCCTCCCCCCGGAAGGGAAGAGAAGGTGGGTGGGCACCGCATCGATTTTTGGTCCGGACCCTCGCATCCCTCGTAAATCTTTTCTTCACATTCTCTTTCCCTGTGCACCATCATGATGGAGCGCTGGATGGTGGCAGTCAGGCCGTGGCATGTGCCAGAAGTGCTCTTTGCTAATCATTACAAATCTTTTCCAAACTGTCCAGTTGTGTGCTTCTATTGGTTAAGCATGGTGTGTTGTACAGGGAATTCGTCCCTGCCGTTCCAACATGGGTAAGACATTAGCTGACGTGTCCACCAACGGTAACGCTTGGCCGTATTTTGATCAAGGTGGCACTTTGGGAAGCACAGTCATTATGTGGGGTGATTAATTTGCTGGGAAGGTAAAGCGGGACTTGGACGTGGGACCCTTCTTCAATTAAGCATCTGTGGTTGCTGTGAAGGCATCTGTGGTTGCTTAGCAAACTGTTGAGCTGCAGAGCTATCCGAATTTCATTGGCTTCATGGTCGGCGGCCAGGAAGTGGTTCCGAGCACTCTCCTCACGATCTCCACCGGAAGCAAATTCGTAAAAATATTTAATGTGCATTATAAATGCTATTGAAGTTGTAAACAATGAGCTCTACTGTTTTGTATAAATGGTCTTTGCAAGTTTGAAGCTCTCAGTGCTGCTGAAGTTTTGAATGAGTTTCAGAATGTTCCATTTGACTGAGTTGGCACATTTGCAGAAAAATGAAAATGGCTTTGGTCACGTGTTTAACCTGTGAGAAAATTTATGATGTGGTGGTTGTGCAACACTTTCATTAGAATCACCACAGAAAGGCAGTGTGGAGTGAAATTTACTTTTTAAATAACAAATCATTATTTGACAAAGAATGGCATAAATATTTGATATAATTCATTTCTCTGCACCGTGAACCTTGTGACAAAATTTTTCATGTGGATTGTGTTCTGGACTCAGAGAGGAGATGGAGGAAATCTCACTCTGTGAGTGAGTAGCCACACTGTAAAGCACATTTCAAGTAAATGTAAAGGTTCATACTTTGATGTAGAACTACGCAGGCCACAGTGGGGAAAGGTGCCGAACTTGTTGGTATACCCTTGCATTCAAGGGCAGCTGAAGATAATTCATTCGTTGAATGATTATTTATTTCTCCTTCCAATTGCAAGTGATATGTAGTTGTGCTTTGTATACGCATACAGTACAAATTTTCAAGAAAAAGAAGGTGCATCCAACCAAAATTCCTCGTAAGATCGACCCTGCAAGTTTTAACAAAGAGGTGAGAGCAGACTTTGTCTCAGGCGACAGTTCATTCACTACCCAACAGACTTTCTGAGGCGTAAGGACTCCAGGCCGCAGTACATGGCCGCTTTTGTGCCCACGCAGGTCACTTTCGGTCACCTGCTGATGCCAGGAGTTAGTCAAGGAGTGTTTTTCAAAATTCGAGCAAAAATGCCACAAACATCGATGGTCTCATCTGCATTGTTTTTCATTTGTTTTGATCTGGTGTTATATGGATGCAAATGAGAAGTTTTGTGTGTACTTGTAACTTCTGAGCATGACCTCTGAGTGCGCAAACTATCGGGGATGCCTCTTCACGGTGGTTGTACCCCCAAACACAAGTCAGGACCCTAATCTTCCCCATTCTTCCCTGCTGCCCAGATTTGTCGGGGTAGCACGGTCAAAGTGCCGATCGGTCCCTATGGACCGGCCCTTTCCCTCTTGCTCTGTCGTTCTCTCTCTCTCTCTCTCTCTCTCTCTCTCTCTCTCTCTCTCTCTCTCTCTCTCTCTCTCTCTCTCTCTCTCTCTCTCTCTCTCTCTCTCTCTCTCTCTCTCTCTCTCTCTTCATGCAATAGCAAAGGAACAAAGAGCAGAGTTACCACGATCTATCTAGCTTATACAATCTTACTTATATGAACATTACAGGCACCATCAGGGTCATTCCATGAAGGGTAGATGGGAGAGGAGAGAGAGAGAGAGAGAGAGAGAGAGAGAGAGACACACACAAGAGAATCTGAGGCATTGGTAACTCGGCACGAACATGCGGGCACGTGCTGGTCCAAAGTGCAGGAAAGGTGAGGGTGGGGGCAAAGGAGGAATAAAGGGCGTGTCTAGATGCAAACTGAAGAGGTGCGAGCAGGGTGCAGTGTCAGTGCTTCGATGAACAATGGACAGGATGCGAGTTGGTCGTCGCTCTGAAAAGAATGTTTGGTCGGGCTTTGCCCTCGCTGATTACTCTTTGTGTGTCCACAGTAGACGAGTTGGAAGAGAGAAATAACATGTAAGAAATAGCACTTTCTAATGGGTGGCATTGCTGGTCTGGCCTCTTGCTCCTGACTGGATGGTGCTTGGACAGCTTGCTCCCTCAGCAATACTCTCCATAACTCTTATCAGTGCCAAGCAAACAGCTGACAGACCAGAAAACACCCTTGAACCATCTCCTCAACCAGCTCTACTATTTATGAATCTCGGTCGGGGTGGAGCTCGGCGGAGGGCAGAATGGATTCCCCACCTTTTGTAGGCCAGGAGCAAGGGACACGTGCTGCCTTCTTGGCTCCGAGTGTGGCGTGCCCATTGGCCAGGATGTGCTCCAGTGTGACATCATCCTCTCCCCGAGATCGCTGGTTTGAACACATATTATATATATATATATATATATATATATATAATATATTATATATATATTATATAATATATAATATATTTATGAACAAGCCGTTTCGTGAAGCACTTGGGCAAAAAACTTCCTGCAGCTGACCCCAATGGAAGTATGGTAGATTTTAATGATGTCAATGGCAAATCTGCAAATGCCGAATCTGTGAATGTTACAGGTGGAAACCCTCACATAATTTCCTTCTCCTTTAAACTCAATCTGTCTATATTTTCATTCCAACCATCACCTTTCCAATCACAAATTAATACTAAACCATTAATATCACAAAATACAATGTTACAAACACTCCCAAGGTAAACGAATAGAAATGCCATTATGACGTTACATCCGGATGGGGGGCAGCTTCATATGGATCAAAACTAAAAATCACAATTGTAATGAGGTAATTATGAAACCTCCCACCAAGCTTCGGACACTAGATAGGACCCCAAAAGTTTCCACAGAAGGTTTGGCAGGACTAGCCCCAAAACTGTGGGAGTAGTTTGGGGATGGACAGACAGATAGATACTCCTGCTTTATAATATAGATATATACATTATATGTGTACATGACATGTCCTCTGGCATTAGGTTTTCTCTCTCTTGTTTGTTCCAAAATAGGTGGAGTAGTTCTTCATACAGATTTCTTGTTGGCTGTGCTGTTTTTTTTTCTTCTTTTCGTAAGATATCCCATTATTAAGGAGTTTGTACATAGATTGCATGCAGGCAGCAGAAGGACATTAGGAGACATCAGTGTCCTTTTACATTGATTACAAGAAGAAGAATGGCATGTGGTAGAGCACGTACCTCCACCAGGCTGAACAGTTTACATTTTGTATCATACTGATTGGCCGGATCTGCATCTGGACCTTAACCAAAATCTAATCAGCTTGTTCTAGTCACCTTCCAAACTCATCCACCAAGTTTGTCATAAACTGTCCATAACTTTTGGAGATATCGTGCGATGTATCATGATTAACCTTATCCCTCAATGGTGAAGAATCACTTAAATAGTGTTGCAGTTCTCCGAACCGCATGCCTCCAACAGATAGTGGTCCCAAGACAGTTATTCCATTAATATACATGTAGATAGTCCCTTCCCTTTTGTCTAGTGGGCCAACAGGGGCGTGCGCTGCGAGGATCTCATAGTTAGG
Source organism: Eptatretus atami (assembly GCA_035128595.1). Lineage (NCBI taxonomy): Eukaryota > Metazoa > Chordata > Myxini > Myxiniformes > Myxinidae > Eptatretus > Eptatretus atami. The sequence goes on from CM068961.1 coordinate 66,372,568, forward strand.
TTTGCTTACATCATTTCTTCTTCATTTCATTTCTAACTTCATTCCTACTCTTCTTTTCTGATTATTCCTGAGGTAAATCTGAGCCACATGTGCCCTTCGCTGTGAGATGCGTCCTCAGCAAAGGCCAAGCAGGCACTGCACCCACAACCCTCCGTACAAAACACAGCCTGCCAAATGCATTCGCAGCGGTAATTTCCACCCAACGGACAGGAAACACACCCAGCACGACGCCCACGCTGCACAAAAAACGTACCGAGGAAACGGAAGAAACAGAACCTTAGAAAGGGGCGCTCGAACACCACATGAGCATCGACAGCACAGAGCCCCCATCCTCAAGCGATCCCTCAACCAAACGTTTGCGGTGAGTTATACAGTATGCTCGGCAGCTCGAGATTGTCAACTCGAGCTTCCGATGATCTGGGTGGCATGCCGGTTGCAGTGGCATGGCCGTCTGCATGGCCGAAGATGGCCGGTTGCATTGAAAAGGCATACAAATTAATATCTCTTAAAAAAGGCTGCACGGATGGTGTTTTCCAAACACAGGAAACACACCCAGCACGACGCCCACGCTGCACGGAACGCGCACCGAGGCCGATAATAGAAAGGCAACCCCACGCCACGTTGCGCAGGATGCGAGTGTGCAATGCGCAAGTGACGCGTTCCTTTCAACCCATGTCTGGACTAATTATATCGATCGGGTTTCGTCCCGCGCACATGATAGCAGAATCGGGCGAGTGTTGGCCACATGCGTAATGGTGGATCGGAACGGAAGATGTTGTACAGAACGTGCTCTCAAAGGCAGACCCGTGTGCTGCTCGCGACACTTTGTTATCGTACAGAGCCGGGCACGAATGGACACATCTTACTGTCTGTGCATGGGTTCGCCATAACATCGTACCTTCGGTCCTCGCTGGCAGCAGTGGATGGCAAACGTCGACCCGCCTCCACGGCCAGTGAAGCCGCGATCGGGCGGAGGCATGTGGCCCAGTCCGGGCCACGTGGTGCACACGGAGCAGGCGTGCGGGACCGACACTGCTCTCAGCCGGTCGTAAGGGCATGGCCTGGGGGTTCTTGCAGGGCAATTCATGGCATGGAGTTCAGAGTGGGCGATTCATATCATGTCGTGAGGTCGGAGCAAGATATTTTTGCGGCTTGGGGTCATCTTGCCGCACCACGGAGCATTCAGGGGGGTACCACGCCATGGAGCATTCCCCCCAAACGTATTGGTGGCGCGTTTGAGTACCGCGTATCAATTATACAAAGGTACCAAGAGACCGTAGCCTCAACTCCTCTCCTGTCTTGCTTCAATTCCTCTTCATCGGTTTTTCTGTGTGTGTGTGTGTGTGTGTGTGTGTGTGTGTGTCCTGATGCCTGTCTATATAAGTAAGCCTGCAGAAGATTGTTATTAATATTTTCGGATTAGGTCTGCTCTGCGTCCGCTTTTATAAGTTGCTTGATTATTGTCGCACCACACCATTCTTCCCTATCTCTACTTGCACACCCCAATAAATCTATTGATCGTACCACATACTCTTCTTCACCTGCTTGTTAATAAATAATTACTAGAAATGTTCCCTGCTCGTTTTTGTCTTTTCCTTCCTTGGTCCAGCATGGTCCGAATCGTAGTTTAAGCACGGGCTTTATTCCCAAATCGACCGTTCCTTTTAGCCGGTACGTCCTTGGCAGTGTCGCTCGGCTGCATCCGATCCGGTAAAGTGATCCGGTCCGGTAGAGTGATCCGGTTCGGACAAGGCGTACCGACGGTGTGTTTCCGGTAATTAATCACATGATTAATTAGGTAACCCGTTAACCATAGACGGGAGGACACTAGGTCACGCGGTTGAGTTATTGGCGTCCACGGTCGTTAAGCGACCCGTCGCATCACGGAATTATCCGTGTGCGACGGCCTACAATTCTGGAGTGTCTGGTGGGAACAGAGATAGCTCCCCCCCCACCCCCTTAGTGGTCTTCTCACCCGACCCCCGGCCCGCAACAATATTATAGCATTCGGATCAAGATTCTGATTTTTCCAAAAAATCGAATCAATTCATCCTTGTCACACACCCAACCTGTCCATCATGGTTCGCCAGAATCTGTACATAACTTTTCGAGATATTGTGCTATATATCATTTTGGGCTCTCTCTCTCTCTTAATAGTGAAGAATTACTTTAAAATTTTAGTATCTGGATCCAGTTCTGGATCTTCACCCAAATCTAATCGATTCGTCCTTGTCATACACCCAACCTGTCCACAGAATTTCGTCCGAATCGGTCTACAACCTTTTGAGATATCCTGCTCACAGACAACCAAACAAACAAACAGACGCGCAAACAGACAGGGGTGAAAACATATCTTCCACCTACCTTCGGTGGTGCAGTTAATAATCAGTTGGCAATGGAGAAATTAGCACAGTATATAGTATGATCCAGATGGCAGGTGTCCATGAAAGTGTTTGTCAAAAGTGATGTTAATATCGTCATTGCCACCTGTAATGAGAACTGTACACCTGACGTTAAATTTTAAGGATCGATTTAATCCCTCTAAATTATTCCTGAGAAAGAAACTGAGAAATCAAAGCTTTGCACTGTTTGCTTCGATAAATAACTATTTTGGATTTACAGTATTTTGTTCATCTTTCTCAGTGTGTAACACTCTAATGAGAACCTTTGCACTCATTTTTTGTGAGGGAAAGAGAACATGGTGTTGAAAATAATGACTTCTTATATTTGACTATGTAAGCATGAGCACAACCTCTATGTAATTTTCTACAAGCCCACAGCTTATTCATTCTCAACTTCAAATCATTTTTGGTTTTACCACCCAATGTATTGCTGATTGCTTTGATGATTTATCTCTTCTGACTCGTAAATCTTATTCCTTTGTGCTTTACTTTAATACTGTTGTTTTCACAATGCAACTTTTTCTGCAAAATAACAGAAACTTTCTTCAAATAAAAAAATGTAACTCTCCTTGCTAAGTCCTGTCCTAATTAATTTCCTTCCATTGTGTTTTATCCCACAATCTCCCTGTTTTCGAAGCATCTTCTGGAAATCCTGTTGCATTGGCATTATATGAACAGCATGAAATATCCAATCCAAATGATCTCCAATAGAATTATGAAAAGGAATGGAATTATTGCAAAAGGTATAATTTTCAGTTTGCAACAATTGACAGACACTCTTATGCACTGAAAGCTTTTGTATGTATGTATGTATGTATGTATGTAAGTATGTATTGTTTCAGGGGACAGCGACAGGGGTTAATGAGAGTAAGATATAATAGATATTTAATTAATAAATGTTTCATATAAGTGTTTGGTGTTTGTGGGAAAGGATAGATCGTGTGTCAAAGATTATATTAGTATAAATTCAAAATCCTCCCATCATTATGCAAATATCTAAGTTCCAACAATTCCCGTATCCTTATTCTCGAAATTATTCCTCTTTGGAATCTCTCTCTATGTGCTTTTAAACTGGAATGACAACAGAAATACTCGGAAAAATGGAAGAAAGAAGAAAGGTGAAAAAGAATACTGAGAAACAGAGAAATCTCTGGAGTGGTCTGAAAAATGTATCGAAAAGTAAAGATAGAGTACGAAATTAAGAAGTGTGCTGAGATTGAACTGGAGAGAAAGAATAATCCAATGACATATCAGAAAATCAAACAGCTAAAACACAATAAATATACCACACAACAAAGAATAATGAGCAATAATGCAAACTACTGTTGGATGAAACAAATACTAAACATATGGGCTGAACATGTTGAGAAATGATCTCGAGATGAAAGATCAAACATCGGGACAGAAAAAGGAAATATTTACCAAAATGTAAACATATCAGAAGAGGAGGTGATGGGGGTACTCAAAAAAACTTCCTTTGGGTAGGGTCACAGGAGATGTCGAAATTCCAACCAAAGTGTTACAACACATTGGGAGACAGAGTGTAGAAAAACTGACAGGCATCTTCTATACTAATAAATGTCAAAATGTGTGGGTGTGTGTGTATGTGTGTGTGTGTCTCCTCCATTCTCCAAAACCATGAAACCTAACAGCCTGAAACTTTGCATGTATACCATGAAAAAATCCAAGGAAGTGCATGACTGAAAATTGGGTGTTTGTGTTAATTAAAACACCCCTTTTGAAGATAATTAACAGCCTTATTTAATTATGTCCTTTAGCAGGTGCATCCTCAGTCACCACTATCTATGGGGGTCTTAAGGTGTATCCTGGGTTACCTAACTGGGGTCTGAAGCCTCCATGTTTTTTTGGCCTGTTAAACCATGCCTTGACTTGGAACAAGCCATAACGATGTCTTAACGATAAACTTTTTTTATTTAATTCCTCACTCATATGATCCAATGCCTGTTCATCATAGCTACAAATCGCTGGGTACATTGCAATGCTTAAAAAACGTCTGGAGACACCACCGTTCATGGCTTTATTTCATTTCTGCACATGCATTAACCTCAAGAGTCTCAACCTAAGCTGAATTACAAAATATAAGCTCCAGATTTTAACTCAGCAGCAGTTCCGCCTCATAAAAATGTTTAAATTTGTCCAATTTGGACATTGCTTGGACATTTCTGGGTGCACAGTTTTATCAATGGCAATTGGTAATCGCTTTCCAAGCCAGGCGTTCCATTGGAGTGCTTGCTCGAGTGTTTGTCACTTACTGAGTGCCCTTCAGTCGATAGCGGTGCAGTTTGTGTCCCAATCGGGATGTACAGTAGACAGTTACTACAAGGTAGGGGTATGTATACAGCGCACACAGACGTGGTACATATGGGTAGATTTGGATCTGTAGGGACTTTCTGCAGGTGCGTGGACATGCCATGCCTGTTACAGGTGCCATGGTGGCAAAGTCTCATCCCGTATCTTATGGAGGTTTTATCAGGTTTTCTGTTTTTTCCTCATGACTGTTTCTAAAGCATTTGGTTATCAGGTGTGCTTTACAAAGTTTATATGTTTCTGTTTGTGAGTTTCAAAGCAAATATATATTTCATAACACCTGATTTTTGAGCTGTTTGCTGTATTTATAACCTGTTTTCTAAATTACCGAGCCAAATTTTTACCCCGTGGGGTGGAAGACCCCACGGGGTCAAGCGCCGCTCGCGTTCTCTCTTTTCTTGTGTACAGTTCATTTGAACGTCTATTTCTCCATTATTCGTGAACAGAATTTGATGAAACTTGACAGACATATACGAGACCCATATGCGCAGGCATTAACTGAGCCCAAAATGCGATTACGGCCCTTCGGGACGAGGAACGGCCCATTTTGGCCCATTTTCTTAAAATTGTTATTTCTAGGTTATTAGTGAACGGACCTGAACCAAACCTGACAGGTATATTCTAGAGACCATTCCCCAGGCAATAACTGAGCCCAGAGTGCGATTCCAGCCCTTTGGGCTGAGAAACGGCCCTTTCGGTCCATTTTCTTAAAATTGCTTATTTCTCGGTTATTCGTGAAAGAAACCGGCCCAAATTTGACAGGTATATTCTTGAGGTCACTCTGCAGGCATTAACTGAGCCCAAGTGAGATTATGGCCCTTTGAGCCTACAAACGGCTCTCTCAGCACATTTTTAAAAATTGCTATTTCTTGGTTGTTTGTAAATGTAACCGAACTAACTAGACAGGTATATTCTAGATACCATTCCCCAGGCATTAACTGAGCCAAAGTGCGATTACAGCCCTTTGGGCCGAGAAACAGCCCTTTCGGCCAATTTTCATAAAATTTTTATTAATTTTTTTTTTTTAATGCGCTGGGCAAAATTAAGTCACAAATGATGATATGAAACTAGCCTCACTCTTGTGAGGTGTTTGGTTTCTTTTTATGATGCGATGAAAATCTACAAATTTCAAAACTATCTTTCGTCCTGTGTTCGCTCACCTGAGAGTTGTACGAATGAACTGCCCCGGGTATGTTCGCAATTCGAAACTTGTTTTCCACACATGCAGTGGTTTATAAAGATTAATGTTTGTGTTCATATCCCTGAAACGTCTACATAAATGCAACGTTGTTTTTCAGTGAAGGCTACTCAAGGTTTTTGGTTGTATACAGTACGTACTGTAGTCGGTAATCACACAGACTCCAGCCTGCCAATTCCCAAAAATTGCCGATATCGGCCAAGAATAATGTTTGTGTGTGTGTGTGTGTGTGTGTGTGTGTGTGTGTGTGTGTTGTGTTGTTTGAAAAGCATAAAGTATTCTCTCTGCTAACTCCTCTGCACCCACCCCTCCTTGTCTTTGTCCCATCTTTGCTCTACCCCTTCGAATACAGTGCAGCACCTTCCTCCCACACCAGACAAAATGGATTTCAGACAGGACGTTCCCAGAATCAGAGCAGACGCTCTCACTCTCCCTCTCCCAACTTCTCTCTCTCTCTCTCTCTCTCTCTCTCCTCTCTCTCAACTCTCTCTCTCTCTCTCACTCTCTCTCTGTCTCCGGACTTATCTAAATGGTGATTATCTCCATACGTGTCTGGATGGTGGTTATGTCCGACCACGCGACCAGTGTTGGTCTACGGACATGTCCACCGGGAGTTTGTCTCCAGACGTGTCAGGGCAGCGTTTGTCTCTGGGTGGTGTTTATAGTATGAACGGTAGAAAATAGATTTCAGACATTATTTTGTTTTCATCTTCACTGTTATTCTATGCAGAGCAAAATACAACCCATCGCTTTACACTGACGGAATAGCTGAGAGGAAGGCAAGAGAGAGGGGTGGGAGAGAGAGAGAGAGAGAGAGAGAGAGAGAGACGAGAGAGAGGAGAGAGAGAGAGAGAGAGAGGAGAGAGATGAGAAGAGGGGAGTGAGGGAGGTTAGAGTGGCGAGAGAGAGGAGGGAGGGGAGCAAGAAGGGGTGGGGGAGCAAGGAAGGAGGGAAAGAGTTGGAGGCAGGTTATTGGGAGGAAGGCACTGAGAGGGAGAGGCAAGGGGAACACAGACGTGTGGATGGAGCATTGATCCACGGTTTCAATACTGTTTCATCAAAATGTTCTGCATGAATAACAGTTGAGATTGAAAACAAAATAATGTCTGAAATCTATTTTCTACCGTTTCATACTATAACACCGACCCAGAGACAAACGCTGCCACTGAAACGTCGGAGACAAAACTCCCGGTGGGACATGTTCCGTAGGACAACCACTTGGTCGCGTGGGTCGGACATAACCCACCATCCAGACACGTATGGAGATAATCACCATTTTTAGATAAGTCCGGAGACAGAGAAGAGAGAGAGAGAGAAGAGAAGTGGAGAGAGAGGAGAGAGAGAGAAGAGAGAGAGAGAGAAGTTGGGGGGAGAGGAGAGTGAGATGTTGCTCTGATTTCTCGGGAACGTTTCTGTTCTGAAATCCAATTTGTTCAAGGTGTTGGGAGGAAGGTGTGCACTGTATTCGAAGGGGGTAGAGCAAAGATGGGACAAAAGAAAGGAGGGGGTGGGTCAGAGGAGTTAGCAGAGAGGAATATTTATGGCTTTTCAAACAACCAACACACCACACACACACACACACACACACACACACACCACAAACATTATTGCTTTGGCGTATCGGCAATTTTGGGAATTCGGCAGGGCTGAGTCTGTGTGATTACCGACTACAGTACGTTATGATATACAACTCCAAAAAACCTTCAGTAGGCCTTCACTGAAATACAACGTTCATTTATTGTAGACGTTTCAGGGATTGATGAACACAAACATTAATCTTTATAAACCACTGCATGTGTGGAAAAAAAACAAGTTTCGAATTGCGAACATACCGTGGAGTTCATTTCGTACAACTCCAGGTGAGCGAAAGCACGGAACGAAAGTAGTTTGAAATTTGTTAAGATTTTCATTTCGCATCATAAAAAGGAAACCAGAAACACCTCACAAGAGTGAGGCTAGTTTCATAATCATCATTTGTGACTTAATTTTTGCCCCCAGCGCCATTTAAAAAAAAAAAAAATTAATAAAAATTTTATGATAAAATGGGCCGAAAAGGGCTGTTTTCTCGGCCCCAAAGGCTGCTAATTCGCCCTTTTGGGCTCAGTTAATGGCCTGGGGCGAATGGTATCTAGAATATACCTGTCTAGTTAGTCGGTACATTTACAAACAAACCAAGAAATAGCAATTTTTTTAAAAATGGCTGAGGACGGCCGTTGTAGGTCCAAAGGGCCATAAATCTCACTTGGGCTCAGTTAATGCCTGCAGATGACCTCAAGATATACCTGTCAAATTTGGGCCGGTTTCTTTCACGAATAAACGAGGAAATAGAAATTTTAGAAAATGACGAAAGGGCCGTTTCTCAGCCCAAAGGGCTGGAATCGCCACTCTGGCTCAGTTTATTGGCCTGGGGAATGGTCTCTAGAATTACCTGTCAGGGTTTGGTTCAGTCCGTTCACTAATAACCGAGAAATAACAATTTTAAGAAAAATGGGGCCCAAATGGGCCGTTCCTTCGTCCCGAAGGGCCGGTAATCGCATTTTGGGGCTCAGTAATGCCTGCGCATATGGGTCTCGTATATGTCCTGTTCAAGTTTTTCATCAAATTTTTCTGGTTCCAGAAAATGGAGGAAATAGACGTTCAAATGAAAACTTGTACACAAGAAAAGAGAGAACGCGAGCGGCGCTTGACCCCGTGGGTCTTCCAACCCACGGGGTAAAATTTGCTCGGTAATTTAGAAACAAGGGTTATAAATACAGCAAACAGCTTCAAAAATCAGGTGTTATGAAATATATATTTGCTTTTGGAAACTCCAAACAGAAACATATAAAACTTTGTAAAGCACACCTGATAACCAATGCTTTTAGAAAACAGTCGTGGGAGGAAAAAAACAGAAAACCTGATAAAACCTCCATTAAGATACGGGATGAGACTTTGCACCATGGCAACCTGTAACCAGGAATGGCATGTCCACGCAACCTGCAGAAAGTCCCTACAGATCCCAATCTACCCATATGTACCAGTCTGTGTGCGCTGTTATACATACCCCTACCTTGTAGTAACACTGTCTACTGTACATCCCGATTGGGAACACAAACTGCACCGCTTTCGACTGAAGGGCACTCAGTAAGGTGACAAAAACCTCGAGCAAGCACTTCCAATGGAACCCTGGGCTTGGAAAGCGGATTACAATTGCATTGATAAAAAACTTGCACCCAGAAATGTCCAAGCAATGTTCCAAATTGGACCAAATTAAAAACCATTTTTTATGAGGCGGAACTGCTGCTGAGTTAAAATCTGGAGCTTATATTTTGTTTTAATTCAGCTAGGTTGAGACTTTCTTGAGGTAATGCATGTGCAGAAATTGAAATTTAAAAGCCATGAACGGGTGGGTTGTCTCCAGACGTTTTTTAAGCAATTGCCAATGTTACCCAGCGATTTTAGTCTATTGGATGAACAGGGCATTGGATCATATGAGTGAGAATAAATTTAAAAAAAAGTTTACGTTAAGACATCGTTATGGCTTGTTCCAAGTCAAGGCATGTTTAAACAGGCCAAAAAAAACATGGAGGCTCAGGACCCCAGTTAGGTAACCCAGGATCCACCTTAAGACCCCCATAGGATTAAGTGGTGACTGGGATGCACCTGCTAAAGGACATAATAAATTAAGGCTGTAATTACTTCAAAAGGGGTGTTTTTAATTAACACAAACAACCCCAATTTTCAGTCATGCACTTCCTTGGATTTTTTCATGGTATTACATGCAAAGTTTTTCAGGCTGTTAGGTTTCATGCGTTTTGAGAATGGAGGAGGACCCACACCACACATACACACACACCCCACATTTTGACATTTATTAGTATTAGAAGATCCTGTCAGTTTTTCTACACTCTGTCTCCATGTTTGTTGTAACACTTTGGTTGGAATTTCGACATTCTCCCTGTGACCCTACCAAAGAAGGTTTTTTTGAGTTTAGCCCCCATCACCTCCTCTTCTGATATGGTTTTACATTTTTTGGTAAATATTTCCTTTTCTGTCCCCGATGTTTGACTTAATCTCGAGATTCATTTCTCAACATGTTTCAGCCCATAGTTTAGTATTTGTTTCATCCAACAGTAGTTTGATTTATTGCTCTTTTATTTCTTTGTTGTGTGGTATATTTATTGTGTTTTAGCTGTTTTGATTTTCTGAATATGTCATTGGATTATTCTTTCTCTCCAGTTCAATGTTCAGCCACACTTCTTTAATTTCGTACTCTATCTTTACTTTTTCGATACATTTTCCAGCGCACTCCAGAGATTTCTTCTGTTTCTCAGTATTTTCTTTTTCACCTTCTTTCTTCTTTTCCATTTTTCCGAGTATTTCTGTTGTCATCCAGTTTAGGAAGCACATTAGAGAGAGATTCCAAAGAGGAATAATTTCGAGAATAAGGTACCGGGGAATTGTTGAACTTAGATATTTGCATAATGACGGAGGGAGGATTTGAATTTATATAATATAATTCTTTGACACACGATTCTATCCTTCCCACAAAAACACCAAACACTTATATGAAGGCATTTATTATTTAAATATCTATATATCTTACGCTCATTAACCCTGTCGCTTGTATCCCTGAAACATACATTTTACTTACATACATACATACATACAAAAGCTTCAGTGCATAAGAGTGTCTGGTCAATTGTTGCAAACTTGAAAATTATACCTTTGCCAATAATTTCCATTCCTTTCATAATTTCTATTGAGATCATGGATTGGATATTTCATGCTGTTTCATTATAATGCCAATTGCAACAGGATTTCCAGGAAGAGCTTCGAAACAGGAGATTTGTGGGATTAAAACACAATGGGAAGGAAATTAATAGGGACAGGACTTAGCAGTGGAGAGTTACATTTTTTTATATTGAAGAAAGTTTCTGTTATTTTGCAGAAAAAAAAGTTGCATGTGAAAACAACAGTATTAAAGTAAAGCACAAAGGAATAAGATTACGAGTCAGAAGAGGATAAATTCATCAAAGCAATCAGCAATACATGGGTTGGTTAAAACCAAAAAGATGATTTGAGTTGGATATGAATAAGCTGTGGGCTTTAGGAAATTACATAGAGGTGTGCTCATGCTTACATAGTCAAATATTAAGAAGTCATTATTTTCAACACCATTGTTCTTCTCTTTCCCTCCACAAAAAATGAGGCAAAAGGTTTTCATTAAGTGTTACACACACTGAGAAAGAATTGAACAAATATTGTAAATCCAAAATAGTTATTTATCGAAGGCAAGCAGTGCAAAAGCTGATTTCTCAGTCTTTCTCAAAGGAATAATCTAGAGGGGATTTAAATCGATCCTTAAGATTTAACGTCAGCGTGTACAGTTCTCATTCTAGGTGGCAATGCGATATTAACATGCACTTTTTTGACAAACATTTCATGGAACACCTGTCATCTGGATCATACGATATAACTGTTGCTAATTTCTCCATTGCCAACTGAGTATTTAACTTGCACCACGCGAAGATAGGTGGAAGATATGTTTCACCCCTTGTCTGTTGCGCGTCTGTTTGTTTGTTTGGTTGTCTGTGAGCAGGGATTTCTTCAAAAGGTTGTAGATCCGATTCGGACGAAATTCTGTGGACAGGTTGGAGTGTATGACAAGGACGAATCGATTAGATTTGGGTGGAAGATCCAGAACTGGCATCCAGATACCATAAAATTTTTAAAGTAATTCTTCACTATTAAGAGAGAGAAGAGGCCCCAAAATGATATATAGCCACAATATCTCGAAAAAGTTATGTACGATTTCTGGCGAACCACTGATGGCAGTTGGGTGTGTGACAAGGATGAATTGATTCGATTTTGGGAAAAAATCAGATCTGGATCCCGAATGCTATAATATTGTTGCGCCGGGGGTCGGGTGAGAAGACCCACTAAGGGGGTGGGGGGGAGCTATCTCTATTCCCCCAGACACCCCAGAATTGGTAGGCCGTCGCACACGGATTAATTTCCGTTGATGCGGACGGGTCGGCTAAACCGACCGTGGACGCAATAACTCAAACCGCGTGACCTAGTGCCTCCCGTCTATGGGTTAACGGGTTACCTAATTAATCATGTGATTATATACCGAGGAACAACACCGTCGGTACGCTTGTCCGAACCGGATCACTCTACCGGACCGGATCACTTTACCGGATCGGATCTGCAGTCCGAGCGACATTGCCAAGGACGTACCGGCTAAAAGGAACGGATCGTGGGAATAAAGCCTGGCTAAACTACGATTCGGACCATGCTGGACAAAGGAAGGAAAAGACAAAAACGAGCAGGGGAACCATTTCTAGTAATTTATTTATTAACAAGCAGTGAAGGAAGAGTACATGGTACGATCAATTAGATTTATTGGGGTGTGCAAGTTAGAGATAGGGAAGAATGGTGTGTGCGACAATAATCAAGCAACTTATTAAAAAGGCGGACGCAAGCAGACCTAAATCCGAAAATATTAATAAACCAATCTTCTGCAGGCTTACTTTATATAGACAGGCATCAGGGACACACACACACACCACACCACACACCACACACACACACACACACACACACACACACAGAAAAACCGATGAAGAGGATTGAGCAAGACAGGAGAGGGAGTTGAGGCTTCGGGGGGTCTCTTGGGTACCTTTGTAATTAAATTGATTACGCGGGTACTCAAACGCGCCACCAATACGTTTGGGGGAAATTGCTTCCATTGGCGTTGGTACCCCCCTGAATGCTCCGCCCCTGGTTGCGGCCAAGATGACCCCAAGGCCGCAAAAATATCTTGCCTTCGATCCTCACGACATGATATGAATCGCCCACACTGAACTCCATTGCCCATGAATTGCCCTGCAAAGAACCCCCAGGCCATGCCCTTTACGGACCGGGCCGGAGAGCGTGCGGTCCCCGCACGCCATGCTTCCGTGGGCACCACGTTGGCCCGACTGTGCCACATTGCCCCGCCCGATCGCGGCTTCACTGCCGTGGAGTGCGGGTCGACGTTGCCATCCACTGCTTGCCAGCGAGGACCGAAAGGTACGATGTATGGCGAAACCATGCACAGACAGTAAAGATGTGTCCATTGTGCCGGCTCTGTACGATAACAAAGTGTCGCGAGCAGCACACGGTCTGGCCTTTTGAGAGCACTTCTGTACAACATCTTCCGCTTCCGATCCACCATATACGGCATGTGGCCAACCCACTCGCCGATTCTGGCTATCATGTTGCGCGGGACGGAAAACCCGATCGATATTAATTAGTTCCAAGGACATGGGTGAAAGGAACGCGTCCACTTGCGCATTGCACACCGCATCTGCGCAAACTGGCGTGGGGTTGCCTTCTTCATTACGGCCTCGGTGCGCGTTTTCCGTTGCAGCGTGGGCGTCGTGCTGGGTGTGTTCCTGCTGTGTTGGAAAACACCATCGTGCAGCCTTTTTAAGAGATATTAATTTGGTATGCCTTTTTCAATGCAACCGGCCATCTTCCCCAGATCATCGGAAGCTTCGATGTTGGACAATCTTCGAAAGCTGCCGAGCATTACTGTTATAAACTTCACCGCAACGGTTTGTGAGGGATCCGCTGAGGATTGGGGGCTCCTGTTGACTGTCGATGCTCATGTGTGTTTCGAGGCCCTTCTAAGGTACTTTTCTTCCGTTTCCTCGGTAGTTTTTTGTTGCAGGCGTCGTGGGGCCGTCGTGCTGGTGTGTTTACCTGTCCGTTTGGGTGGAAATTACCGCTGCGAATGCATTTGCAGGCTGTGTTTTCGGGAGGGTTGTGGGGTCAGTGGCCTGCTTGGCCTTTGCATGAGACGCATCTCACAGCGAAGGGCACATGTGGCTCAGATTTTACTCAGGAATAATCAAGAAAGAAGAGTAGGAATGAAGTTAGAAATGAAATGGAAGAAGAAATGATGTAAGCAAACCTAAACTATGAGATCTCGCAGCGCCGCCCCTGTTGGCCACTAGACAAAAGGGAAGGGGGACTATCTTACAGTATATTAATGGAATAACTGTCTTGGGACCCACTATTCTGTTGGGAGGCATTTTGCGGTTCGTGAGAACTGCAACACTTATTTAAGTGATTTCTTCACCATTGAGGGATAAGGTTAATTCATGATACATCCACCGATATCTCCAAAAGTTATGGACAGTTTATGACAAACTTGGTGGATTGAGTTTGGAAGGTGACTAGAACAAGCTGATTAGATTTTGGTTTTTAAGGTCCAGATGCAGATCCGGCCAATCAGTATTTGATTCAAATGTAAACTGTCAGCCTGGTGGAGTACGTGCTCTACCGCATGCCATTCTTTCTTCTGTAACAATGTTAAAAGGACACTGATGTCTCCTAATGTCCTTCTGCTGCCTGCATGCAATCTATGTACAAAACTTCCTAATTAATGGATATCTTACGAAAAAGTGAAGAAAAAAAAAACAGGCACAAAAAGGGCCAAAAAACCAAGAACGTATGAAGAACACTCCACTCTATTTTGGAACAAACAAGAGAGAAAAACCTAATGCTCAGAGACATGTCATGTACACATTATAATGTATATATCTATATTATAAAGCAGGGAGTATCTATCTGTCTGTTCCATCCCCAAACTAATTCCCACAGTTTTTGGGGCTAGTCCTGCCAAACCTTTCTGTGGAAACTTGGGGTCCTATCTGTGTTCCGGAAGCTGGTGGGGAGTTTCATAATTAACCTCATTACAATTGTGATTTAGTTTTGATCCATATGAAGCTTGCCCCCATCCGGATGTAACGTCTAATGGCATTTTATATTCTACCTTGGGAGTGTTGTAACATTGTTATTTTGTGATATTAATGGTTTAGATTAATTCTGTGATTGAAAGGTGATGTGTGAATTGAAAATATAGACAGATTTGAGTTTAAGAGATGGAAATTATGTGAGGGTTTCCACCTTAACATTCACAGATTGGCATTTGCAGATTGCCATGACACTCATTTAAAAAATCTACCTACTTCCATTGGGGTCAGCATGCAGGAAGTTTCTTGCCCAAGTGCTTTCAGAAACGGCTGTTCATGTCGACATTTTGACTGAATATAAATATATATATATATAATATATATATTATATATAATTTATTATATTTATTTATATTATATATTATATATATTTTCAAACAGCATTCTCGGGGGAGGAGATGTCACCACTGGAGCACATCCTTGGCCAAATGGGACGCCACACTCGGAGCCAAGAAGGCAGCACGTGTCCCTTGCTGCCTGGCCTACAAAAGGTGGGGAATCCATTCTTGCCCTCCGCCGAGCTCCACCCGACCGAGATTTCAAAATAGTAGAGCTGGTTGAGGAGATGGTTCAAAGGGTGTTTTTTCTTGGTCTGTCAGCTGTTTGCTTGGCACTGATAAGAGTTATGGAGAGTGATTGCTTGAGGAGGCAAGCTGTCCAAGCACCATCCAGTCAGGAGCAAAAGCCAGACAGCATGCCACCCATTAGAAAGTTGCTATTTCTTACATGTTATTTCTCTCTTCCAAACTTCGTCTACTGTGGCACCACAAAGATAATCAGCGAGGGCAAGCCCGGGACCAAACATTTCTTTTTTCAGAGGACGACCAACTCGCATCCTGTCCATTGTTCATCGAAGCACTGGACACTGCACCCTGCTCGCACCTCTTCAGTTTGCATTCTGAACGCCCCTTATATTCCTCCTTTTGCCCCCACCCCTCACCTTTCCTGCACTTTGGGACCAGCACGTGCCCGCATGTTCGTGCCGAAGTTTCCAATGCCTCAGATTCTCTTGTGTGCTGTCTCTCTCCTTCTCTCTTCTCTCTCTCTCTCTCTCTCTCTCTCTCTCTCTCTCTCTCTCTCTCTCTCCACATCTACCCTTCCATGGAATGACCCTGATTGTGCCTGTAATGTTCATATAAGTAAGGATTGTATAAGCTAGATAGATCGTTGGTAACTCTGCTCTTGTCCTTTGCTATTGCATGAGACGAAGAGAGAGAGAGAGAGAGAGAGAGAGAGAGAGAGAGAGAGAGAGAGAGAGGGAAGAGAGAGAGAGAGAGAGAGAGGAGAGAGAAGGAGAGAGAGAGAGAGAGAGAGAGAGAGAGAGAGAAAAGACAGAAGCCAGAGGGAAGGCCGGTTCCATAGGGACCGATCGGCACTTTGACCGTGCACCCCGACAAATCTGGCAGCATGGGAAGAATGGGGAAGATAGGTCCCTGACTTGTTTTTTGGGGGTACAACCACCGTGAAGAGGCAATCCCCGGATAGTTTGCGACCAGAGGTTCCATGCTCAGAAGTTACAAGTACCACAAAACTTCTCATTTGCATCCATATTAACACCAGATTCAAAACAAATGAAAAACAATGCAGATGAGGACCATCGAATGTTTGTGGCATTTTTGCTTCGAATTTTGAAAAACACTCCTTGACTAACTCCTGGCATCAGCAGGTGACCGAAAGTACCCTGCGTTAGGGGCACAAAGGCGGCCATGTACGGCGGCCTGATCCTTTACGCCTCAGAAAGTCTTGGGAGTGAAATGAACGTCGCTGAGGACAAAGTCTGCTCAACCTCTTTGGTTAAACTTGCAGGGTCGATCTTACGAGGGAATTTTGGTTTGGATTGCACCTTCTTTTTCTTTTGAAAATTTGTACTGTATGCGTATACAAAGCACACTACATAAATCACTTTGCAATTGGAAGGAGAAATAAATAATCATTCAAACGAATGAATTATCTTCAGCTGCCTGAATGCAAGGGTTTATACCAACAAGTTCGCACCTTTTCCCCACTGTGGCCTGCGTAGTTCTAAAATCAAAGGTATCAACCTTTAAAATTTTACTTGAAATGTGCTTTTACAGTGTGGCTACTCACTCACAGAGGTAATCCTCCATTCTCCTCTCGAGTCCCAGAACACAATCCACATGAAAATTTTTTGTCATCAAGGTTCACTGTGCAAGGAAATGGAATTATATCAAATATTTATGGCCATTTTTGTTTCAAAATAATTTGATTTTGTTATTTAAAAGTTAAATTTTTCACTCCATCACTGCCTTTCTGTGTGATTCTTAATGATTGTTGCACAACCACCACATCATAAATTTTTCTCAACACCATTAAAACACGTGACCAAAGCCTTTTTCATTTTCTGCAAATGTGCCAAACTCAGGTCAAAATGGAACATTCTGAAAACTCATTCAAAACTTCAGCAGCACTGAGAGCTTTCAAACTTGCAAAGACCATTTATACAAAACAGTAGAGCTTCCATGTTTACAACTTCAATAGCATTAAATGCACATTAAATATTTTACGAATTTGCTTTCAGGTGGAGATCGTGAGGAGAGTGCTCGGAACCACTTCCTGGCCGCCGACCAGAGCCAATGAAAATTCGGATAGCTCTGCAGCCAACAGTTGCTAAGCAACCACAGATGCCTTCCAGAACCACAGATGCTTAATTTAAGGAAGGTTCCCACGTCCAAAGTCCCGCTTTACCTTCCCAGCAAATTAATCACCCAAAATGACTGTGCTTCCCAAAGTGCCACCTTTGATCAAGAAATACGGCCAGCGTTACCCGTCGGTGGCACGTCAGCTAATTTGTCTTACCCATGTTGGAACGGCAGGGAGAATTCCCCTGTACAACACACCCATGCTTAACCAATAGAAGCACACAACTGGACGTTTGGAAAAGATTTGTTAATGATTTAGCAAAGAGCACTTCTCGCACAATGCCACGGCCTGACTGCCACCAATCCAGCGCTCCATCATGATGGTGCACAGGGAAGAGGAATGTGAAGAAAAGATTTACGAGGGATGCGAGGGTTCCGGACCAAAAATCGATGGGTGCCCACCCACCGTTCTCTTCCCTTCCGGGGCCGAGGGGGGGTTTTTGGCCCTCACCTCAGGTTGTTTGGTTGGGACTCGGTTTTGCAGCGGTGCAACCCATCCACGGGATGGTGACTGAATAAACGTCGATTGCAGATCGCTCGGTTCTGCAACAGCGATTATTTTTTCATTTTTGAATGTCTGGCCTATTCAATTTTTCGGGATAGCAGGCTTCGTTGCATGCCATGTGGTTATGGGTGACAGGGAATCAGGCGATTCGATTCTAAGATGGAGCCTTGAAAACGGCTACCACATCCAAAGAAGGCAGCAGGCATGCAAATTTACCCACTCCCAACATGGTGAGGTAATGACGAAAAAATACCGATGCAAGTCCTCGGTGAGGTGCTGCTCTCGGATAGGTGCACCTTAACCCATGTGCGAGGATCCAGTTTGGAAAAAGCAAGTCTGGTGGCCAGCAGCCATGGTATTGCAGGCTTGCTTTGGCCTTCCTCTCCCCACCCGTCCCAGGGCGGCGAGACTGTCGGAAGCCCTGCAGACGCTCCTTGGATAAGTGTCCAGCGGGCCCAAAGCGTTTATTTGAGGAAACTGGAGTGCTACAGCGGTTTTCGGTAGAGCCTTTAACAATTGTGCATTATAACAAGCAGCTGTCACAATCGAGAAATCCGATGCTTATGCACAAGGCCCTCCGAAGTCAGTTCACTTTGTCACAAATATGAATGGGCCACCACAGGGTCATTCGAGAAACAAGAGAAAGAGAGGGAGAGAGAGAGAGAGAGAGAGAGATAGAGAGGAGAGAGAGAGAGAGAGGAGAAGGGACGGGGAAGAAGACTGGGCATACCTGCGACCCTTTTGCTCACCTTCACGTTAAAGCCAGTGGGCTTACATGAGTCCAAATAAAGGGTGGGGGTGAGAATGTGCAATGGGAAAATATTTTTGGTGAGGTGGCAAGGGGTTGGAATTTTCTGGCATTAGATTTAAATTGGCAATTCGGGTGACAATCAGATGAGCCCTGAAAAAAATAGTTGGCACATGCGTTGATTGCGTGTGTCCAAGGTGGAACAAGAAGCAATCAGCGAATGTGAAGATAAATATTGCGTAAATCATTGTGTTTTCGACGACCGTGCCAGGAACTTCCCGCTGGATTGGCCTTGTCTGCTTTGGCACCAGATCTTGCTCACTTGTACTTGCTCTCAACACAGTTGTTCTGGGCAGCCACAAGCTCGCTCTTTGCAGGTTGCCCAGAACGGGTGCCGTTCTGACTTTGGATTTGGTTTTATAGCCCTATTCTGCTCCCTCCCGTTGGACGGATTTTGTACATGATCCGCTTTTTCCATTGAACCACCGTGATCTTCACGGGACATCCATTTTGCTTCCCCTGCTTTGGCGGCGCAGCTGGTGGCGAGTCGTGGGCATCATTTCTCGACAAGGTTTCCCTATTTTGCACCATGAGTGTTTATTCCTCAGTCCTCGAGTGCTCTTTTTGATGCCATTTCTTCAGTGGCTCAAGCCCTTCCCGTGCCTTCGGACCACCATGTCCACGTCATCCTTTTTGATGAAAAGTGGCTTGATGTTTCCTACAAAGTGTGTTGCTTGTGCAACGCCATTTTTGTAAAGTTGTGTTGGATGAGCTGTAGAGAGAGAGAGAGAGGAGGAGAGAGGGAGAGAGAGAGAGAGGAGAGGATGAGAGAGAGAGAGAAGAGAGGACAGAGAGACAGAGACAGAGAGAACAGGAGGGAAACACAGTAACCTTGCAAGGAAGTTTTGGGGTTCAGTTAAGATTAATGAGGTTTAGAAATATCAATATTAATTGAATGGGGGATGACATGAATGGTGCGTTGCACCACCTGTTGAAAGCTTGAGGGAAAGAGTGTGATTGAACCGTCTTCGGAGGCAGTTCCACGAAAAGGAAGAAACGAAAAGAGTGAACAACAACGTTGAGGTGGGAAGGAAAAGCATGGATTTTTTTGAAGTGAAACCAGGACAATGTTATGGAAGAACACGTCGCGCATCCTGGAGGAGGCTTCGGGCGGAATGTAAGCTGAGAGAGCAGCTTTAGAGCTAGAGCAGAGGTGAGGCGATTAAAAAAAACAGAGAAGCCACTTATCGTCTCAATAGGAGAGAGTAACAGGCCCTTTTGCTTCAGGCCTTCATCATGGGGGAGATGCCAATCCAGCTTGGAGGAACTTTTCGGTTTCTCAGCTTTGTTTTCTTAATCGGAATGAGACAAGATTCACCCAGCCCATCCTGTCTCTCGCTGTCTTTAATCAGACATTCAAGTATAAAATGAATTACATTGCTGGGACCCAATTGTATAATCCCATGGGAATTTGTTTATTTCTTGTATAACTCAGGTCAGGAAAAAATGACAGTTCTTAGTAAAAGAAAAACGAGAATGCTTGTGATGATAGGTGTAGACATTACGTTCAAATCCAGTTGTCCTCAGCCAATTGAGTGATAAATTTCCACTTGTCCAAATAACAATGTTGGACTTGCAAATTATTTTCGCACTCTATTAACTCCTCTATCTTGATTTCTGCTATTAACGTTTTGTGAATGCTTGTCTATTAAGTTTCCATTTTGATAATTTCAAAGCTATTCACATTGTAATAATATTTAGTGTACCCATTCTCCCACTGTCATTGACACAAGGAAATAAGCACACGCTTGAAGATTGCGGACTGCAGCGGTTATTAAATACAGTCAATCTGCTCACTACTGATTAGTCGGCAAGTCAAAGTCGACTATTGTTCGAATTTTCTCAAGACGTTTTTTAAAAAGATCCAGACCCAAACATACTTGGTGAAAAAAAATATTTCGCCGAGTAATAATGGAAGTCGGGGGTTAACTATCAACTAAAATCATACTGTTTGTTGGGTTTGTTGGGTTCACTTAAAAAAATTTTCACGAAAAAAAAAGTGACCACTATTATTCGTTTATTGTTGTTGTGTTTCTGTCCGTCTGTCTATTCTGGCTTTGTATGTACTGTCTGTCTGTTCTTATCTGTCTGTCTGTATGTCTGTCTGTCTGTGATGTCTTGTCTGTTCTGCTTGGTCTGGTCTTCTGTCTGTCTGTCTGTCTGTCTGTTCTGTCTTGTACCGAGCATAGCTCCGTGGGGTTTTTGATCCTATCCTGATTAAAATTTTGGTGGGAGGTTTATATCATGATTCTTAGTTTGTGTTTTTTTCCGGAATGGGGCATGGTGCGCCCCATTTATGGGCGGAACCACGCCCAAAAAACATGTGTTTTTTAGGGGGTAGCCGATTTCAATTGCATCTTCTCCAAGGGGGGGGGGTTTCGGTTTCGGGGGGGGGAAAAAATTTTTTCTGAACAGGGGTTTCGGTATTTGGTTAGCCCAATGGCACCCTTCATAGCCCACGGGGCTCGATTTTTCCATTCGTCCCAAGGTCAAGGTCACAAGGTCACGAACTTTAGAAAATTGCGATTTTTTGACATAAAAAATTATCTTCTCCGAGGGGTTTGTGTCGGATTCTGGTGGTTTCGGTATTTGGTTAGCCACAATGGCACCTGCATTGCCCACGGGAGCTCGATTTTTTCATTTCTGTCCCAAGTCAAGGTACAAGGTCACGAAACTTATTAAAATTGCGATTTTGTTTTTTAGGGGGTAGCCGATTTCAATTTTGCCATCTTCTCCTAGGGGGTTTGTTCGAATCTGGCAGGGGTTTTCAGTTATTTGGTTAGCCCCAAGGCACCTGCCATAAGCCCACGTAGCTCGATTTTTCATTTTTCGTCCCAAGGTTCAAGGTCACAGGTCACGAACTTTAGAAATTTCAATTTTTGACATAAAAAATCATACGACCGCCAAAAACTTTGAGCGCCGATGACAATATTTTTTATTGCATTAATTCTTTGAGGGCATTCCCCACCTAAAGTCTTAAACCATTTGCTCTAATCATCGAACACCTTTGCCCGTGGCGCCCCTTTCGGTTGGTTTTACGCTGATTTCATCAAAGTATGGATAATCCGAGGAGTGCGAAATGCCATATTAAGCTATATGACGTTATATTGTTCCTGGAATTGTTCCAGAGGGAAGTTTTGCACCAAAGGTTCATTAATCCTTGACCTTTGACCTTTAAAGTTCACAAAGGTTTAAATTTTTCAAAGTGTTGGGAATTCGAACCGGCGTTTTCGACCTTCGAGACGAACTAACTCCAATAAGCTATAGTACGTTATCCGGTTTCCTTTTAATGTCCAAAACATTGTTTTTTTGTGACCTTTAAAGGTTATGCAAAGGTCAAATTTTTTAGTTGTGAACGAAACCGGGTTTTCGACCATTTGCAGCTAATAACCTGTTCCACTCGTACCACATCTGTTGATTTCCCCCCACTTTTTTATAACTTTGGTCAAACATTATCACATTCTCATCATTGACTTCTGAAACAATCTACATCGTCAAATACCGCTCGTGAACCATCGTTGTCTTAGACTTTTTCATTCCTGAAACCACTGGATGGAATGAGTTAAGGACTTGGTTGGGTTGTTCAGGTGTTTGTTTTTAAGCGGGAAGAAAGGATTCATAGCCCCCGGGGTCCGGGTGGGGACACAATTCTCTCTGTAAATGTGTATCATATAGGCAACCACCTGATGGAAGCCAATATTACAAGTCATAATTTAGAATGGGACTTTGGGAGAGCCATAACCTTCGCCAGGCTAACAGTTTACATTTTGTCTCGCATGGATAGGCGGATTCTGCATTCCTGACCTTGAACCAAATTCTTTATGAGCTGTCTTGTCACCTAACCAACTTGATTCACTGATTTTTGTTAACCTTTTTGAAATATCGTGAAATATATCGTTTTTGGGTGGCGATCTCCTCAATGTGTCAAAAATCAATTGAGGAATCCCCAAAAAATTAATTTAACCCAGATCCAGATCTTCACCAAAGTCAAACAATTTTGTTCTTTGTCACACATCTAACTGGTCCACCAACTTTCATCCGAATCTGGCGATAACATTTTGAGATATCGTTGCTATATATCATTTAGGTTTGGCCCTATCTTTCAAATGGTGAAGAATCATTTTTAGGATTATTGAGACATTTTTAGGGTGAAATTATTTTTAGAATTTATTTTTAGGTGAGAATCGGATTATTTGCCAATTACTAATAATGAAATTAGCAGGTAAAATTGAAAAGGTCGTGTTTTTCGACCAAATGTTTATCTGGATTGGGATTCCGAAGGAATAAAGGATCAGACAAAAAAAATGTTGCCCCAGGCATTCAACAGGCCAGATAACCTTTTTGAAAGAGTTTTGCCTCGTGGCGCACACCAGATAATCTTTTTTGAAAAGGATAGACCAATGTGGCCAGTAATCGCCAACTCAAAGTTCCCCACCCTTGGTTGCTGCTGTTGAAGGCAATTTGACAAACAAACCAGCATTCCAAATTCATGCCTCTTGCCAATGAGAAGGACGGGACGTCCTTACACACATAACTTACTTAACAATGCAAATAACAAATTGCTGAATTTCATAACAATCAAATTCTCCTTTTGTAAACAGCGAAGGAATCAAATTCATATCATAAACAGTAATAGGAAAATAATCTGTATCCTTAAGGATAATTATTAGTTGTTGGGTACGTCTGCTCACCATGTTGATTATTTTTAACCTTTGGTTGGGCTTTTGGCGAACAAAGACAAAGTGCAAAGTTGCCAGTGACGCTTGCACAAATGCGATTGCCTGTTGAAAAGTGTTCCAGAATCAAGTTTTGTTTGAGTCCCAAAACCTTTTGGTATTTGGGTTGTAATTAAGAATTAAAATTAAATGAGATGTGATTGCAGCAGTCATGATTGGGCTGATGGCCTTCTTACTGGATATCTTTTGAAAACACCTATTAGTTAAGCAATCCACCTACCATCTTTTCATAATGCCCCAATCCTGGCACCACTAGCTTACAGTCAACCACAAAATGACAGTCACCATATATATAATAGTATATATATATATAATTATATATTATTATATATATATATGCATTACTATCGGGACAGCAGATTACTCTAGCTGTGAAGCAGGAGGGCTTGCTTTTGGTTGTGTTTGTTGTCGTCGTGTTCTTGTTTGTGCCAATAATTCAACAAGTGACATGGATTTTCTGAAAGCACAGTTTCCAGCAGCTTAGAATCCAAATTCCTTCAAAAAAACTGCTACTTATAGCAGACTTCAAAACCATAACCTCTGGGATACTAGTTTGTAACCTTACCAATGGTTGATCAGATAGTCACCACCTGTCAGAGATAGAAAAGACTTGGAGTGACACACAAGGTGTTAGCTGAGAAAATGACAACTGAATGTCATTAGGGAAATTGTATCCACAGAGAATGGTTAGATCTTTACTTTTGCAAAATTTCAAAACACTTATTCAATTAAAAACTATCGTTAAATCCTCATTGACCAAATGAAGCAACTGTCAGGAACATTTGGAATTGGGAAGTATGTGTCTGAATTGTATTTCAAGCCACGAATAGGTTTCAAAATAGATCCAAGCTCACGCGAAATTAGGTTTCAAGTTCTACCGTTTTCCATTATTAGAGCCCTGGAATGGTTCAGGTAGATTTGGAATAGGGAGGTTTGCTGCCTTTAGACTATCTCATTTGGAAAACATCTTGGGCACACCATTGTACAGGTCGGACACCATCTAGTTCACCAACTCGCTAGTCGTGACGAAGGGATTCATCTGTAGCAGCAACAGCTAATCTGTCCGTATTTGATTTTCATGCACAACACAATGACAGAAAGGTTTCATCTTCGGGATTGATTGTCACTTTTTCAGAAATTAATGTGTAAATATTTAAAAATTCTTATGTGCTTCATGAATCATCAAGCACTATTACCATGCCCTATACGAGCATTGATGCTATCGGAGCAGTTTGCTAGACTACAATGCTGGTTCAGGCACCACTCCACTAAGGGAAGTCAGAGCAGGATTTTTTTTGAAATTTGGCCATCGTGCTCAGCGATTAAGGCTTGCCTAACCTTTGTGAAAGAACTGTAGAATCTGAACATCCACCAACTAATGTCAGCATTACAGGGACATTCAGTTTAACGTGCATCTGAGGGACGGCACAGACATCGATTGAATCACCCTGGCCTGGGAAACACGTTTATCCATGGGTCGAGATTCAAACCCGGCAAGACAGCTTCAAGGTGAATGTGCATGCTTCCAGGCCATACTTCCGCCTTTCTATAAATCAATAAACCCAATTTGTATCAAATTATATCACAAATCTGTACATTTTTCAAACTTCCTTGGACTTTAACCTTTGCTTGTTAAATATGGTTTTGATTTTTTAGTCTTTCTTCACGACAAATATTCACATTGAACAAATTGTCACGACGCACTTTTGGCAGAAGGTTTTGGATTTTTATCGGGGGGGTGGGGGGTGCATTAATTTGATTAATGGGAAACGGTTTGGAGAATGGTAGAATTGGGTTTGAGGCCACGTCTTCTGGATGCTTTGAAACTGCTAAATGCTACAAAAGCATTACAAAAAGGATAAAGAAAAGTTGGCCAGATTTACACGTTTCAGGTGCTTTGTCTCTGGGCATAAGTATACTTTTATGTCAATTCCATGTAAGCTGCTACATTTTATGGGGTTGGGATTTTAACTTTGACCATTTCTGCAATAGTTCCACCAACATACAGTACACATAGACCTGCTGAATGGATCTGAACAAATGTCCTCTTTTCAGGAATGACTTGTCTTCATTTTGATGCAGTTCTATAGCTGGCAGCTGTGTGACAGATATTTGATCCATAATTAATTGGATTTATTGTATTTCACTGTCGGCAGAGCGAACCTAATGTGACATTTAAACAATACGGAGGAAATTTGACAATGCCTCCAATTTCACAAGCACGTATCAAAGTTGGGGTCAAGTGGGGACCTAGCCGTTTGAAGATTGGCATTTCCTGGGAGGTTATGGGGATCAAAGCATAGGCTGAAGGCCACAGTAAGAAGGGTTTTGGATTTGAAGTTACAGTATCTGTAAACTTACAATGTCATAACCAGACAGCTCACGAATAAAATTAGGGAGTGGTTAGTTTATATTCCCTAAAACAATTTTTTTTTTTTTTTAAGGAGCTGATATTTCTAGGTCCTCCACCTTTCGGGTGGATGAGGAATATATTGTAT
Organism: Eptatretus atami; assembly: GCA_035128595.1. Taxonomy (NCBI): domain Eukaryota; kingdom Metazoa; phylum Chordata; class Myxini; order Myxiniformes; family Myxinidae; genus Eptatretus; species Eptatretus atami. The sequence goes on from CM068961.1 coordinate 66,398,489, forward strand.
AATGTTGGAAAATCAATCTGAACGGTTTTGAAATCTCGTGTACAATTAGCCAATTACCGGAGATGGTTTGTCAGGGGCACCAGAATTCGACCAATCACAACCGTTATCTTTAATCAGGTTGAGTAATGTTATGAGGAATAGATTATCTGCAATATTGAAAGCCTTAAATGTCAAACTGCCTTTGAAATATTTCACGTACACAAAAGTTATTGGACAGATGATAGGTCATGAACTGATTGATTTGGTCGGTCGGACGGAGCTCATTTCATTGTTCCCCAGTCTCCGACCCTTAATTCAGAGGGGCGGGGACAAAAACATCCTTACCGAATATAAAAAAAGAAGATTGGACGTTTTTGGATAATGGATGACGTCTGTGAGCTTTTATGTCCAGGGCGCCAGGTACAGATTAATGGAATATCGACCGATTCGGGAATCAGCTTTTGAAACTTTTCCACGAGCGTGTAATTGACCATGGTGGTTGGTGGCGCTCTGGCCAAATAAGAGGCATCAATAATAAGCACCAAGCGACAGAACGGAACGCTCCACAGGGGAAACATTGCCACATCAGGCCTGTTTCCCAATCAACGCTTCTCTCAAGATGTTTTCCTATTGGAGAAACAAAGGCAGATTTGTACCCCAAACTTTGCAGGTAGGTATCATATTATAAGTCCACATTCTAATTTCCTGCCGAAAATTACTTACCTGTAAGCTTTTTTAAAGCAACCAAACCCAACGACGCATCCCACCCTTTTCATTTATAACCATTGCCTTGTTGAACCAAAAAACCCTCAGAGCTATTCAGTGCGCACTTAATTCTTAGGTTGGAAATGATAAAATACATGTTTCAGCCGTTTGGGCAGAAAAAAAATCTCCCCGTCCAAAAAGAACTGCAAAAGTGTTGCTTTTGGATCCGCTGGTGGGATCGAGGGTGGTAAGCGATCGGGTCGTGCTGGCCCTCTGTCGGCTCAGTGCGGACATTTTGCCGTAGCGAGGCAAGCGACCTTGTACAGTCATGCTCACCAACTGATATAATCACTACTAAATTGGCATTGGTTAGGCAAGGAAGTTATTAATCTCGACTCTCCTTTTAAGGAAAATGCTACATTTGACGGATGCCATTAGCTACATCACCTGTTCTTTTTTAACAGCATCACACTTGAGGGATGAATAGAATTATTACCATCAAATCTAAAACAATTTCCAAGAGGACGCCACTCAGTGGGGGAAAAAAGAAAACCAGGAATCAATTTATTGAAAAGCAGAAAGATGGACGGAGCTGTGACTTTGTCAGACATGACAATTGCCAAAAAAATTTGACTTTTTTTTTTTTTAATTCAAAAAGTTCGGTTGCAGCCAAAATTAGGCATTAACAAGAGGCTCCAACAAATTGACAATGTGCATCACCAAAACACCCATTGGAGGACTCCAGAACTCTGGCCAAGAGCCATGGCTTGTAAAGGCCACGATGGCCACACCAAACACATTTCCACTACAGTCAAAGTGTCGTTGGTTCAAGTGGTTGCCAGTGTTCCACAACGATACCCCCAAGCTGGGGCAGCTTTTAAAGCTGATTAAAGAGCTGCCAGAAAACCCGCCAAAATATTGTTAGCTACCTGCAGTGCAAGCTCAAACACCTGCCACTGAAATAATTAATTAATGGTAGTTTAATAATAATATTTTGTAAACATAGCTGACGTGGTATGCACTGTCAGCTTTTTGTTGTAAATTAGGGTTCTCTGGATGGGATTCTAAGTGAATAGAAACAAATCCAAAATTCCCAGCACCAAGGTCACCATGGCTGTGTTCTACCAAACCACTTGCTGGGAGCATTAAAAATTGCAAGCGGGGATTCGATTTTTTGATTTTCGTTAAATATTTTAAAGTTCAGGTTTCTATTGGTTAACAGGAAAACAATTTTAAAAATCTATAAATTGCATGTCCCACCACATTTAATACACACAAGAAAATTATTAAAGACCTTCGGGGCTTTAATGGAAAGGATGCGATTTATGAAACAAACTGAAGCAGCACCGCTAATTGAAGTTTGAATTTGAAGGGTGAAAACCTCATTCTTCGCGAAGCATCGACGAGCTTATCACCGGCCCTTACCAAGGATAACTAAGAGGGCATTGCATCAGTTGGCATTGGCCACGTCCTTCGTCAATAATTGCTTACCCACAGCCTTGTGCGGCGGAATAAAAAAACAAGTATTGAAGACATCAAGCTGGAATCAAATATTTTCAGATTAGCTCAGAAATCCACAGCCCAGCTGGTACGATACCTCCTGGACGGGGGTGTACTCACCTTTGGCTGGTTGTGTGGGTACATCCTGACCGACTTTAAACTACCCATTATGGTTCTTTTCAGGTAAGGTGTTTGCGCATCTAACAGTTACGTTCGTCTGTCTTGCTAGCAATTTAGGTTTTGGGTCGACGGTAGATCCCCAAAACGTCTTTCGCAAAGAGGAGTGATTTGTTGCCGGCATCCTGAACAAATACAAATTTTCCTGCCCCGACTACTGCTTGGAAGGGAATGGTAACCCCAAATGTATCCTAAGCGGGGAGATGGCTTTTGGAAGTACAGAACGCCTTTCCATGAGAGTAACGAGAGAGGATATGTGAGAGATCTGAAGAATCCCTTCAATTGACTACGCTTTTGACAGTTTTTGACTTAAACTAAAATTCAAACAAGTAGCGGTACATTCAAAATTAACACGCCCCCCATTGCCAAATAAATTAAAAAAACAAATTCCCAGCTCGCGACATCGCGGGGGTGCCTCGGCGCCCGGCGATGCCACCTGCAGTACATGGAGTCGGAATTGGGAGGAGCGGTGTAAATAGAATTGATTAATTTGAGTAATTGCAAATTAATAATTTAAATAAATAATACTCTAATATTAACTTCTCCAATCAATTGCCGAACGACACCTAAACCACCACTGTTTTCATCCCGAATTTGTAACTTTTTTTGAAAATTAAGTAATTATCGTAAAATGGGTAATTAATTGATTATCAGTAAAATAAATTAAATAAACCTTTAACCAAATCACTTGTTCACTGTCCTGTACAAATAATCAACTTCCAAGCTTCAAAAGGTGTCTGAGATATTTCTCAGAGGAGAATGAAAATTAAAATATAAATAAATAATCGATACAATTAAGTCATGAAATCAATAATGATTAATCAAAAATATTAAAAAATAATTTTTGCCAAAGAACATCTTTCACCTTTTTTGTCCCCAAATTTTGAGCCCTCCTAGCTCACGGATGGCTGAGATATTGCCAGGACAAACAAACGGAGTGAAAACCGAGTTACTCCCTTCGTCACCCGGCTGAAAATGGGAAGGAGCGGGTGTACAACGAACTCATACAATTAAGGCAGGGGCATCCAAACAACCACCCATTTGAAAGGCAAACTTTTATTTCTTCAATATTCAATAATTGCAGTGAAAAAACAATTTCATATTGGCCTTTTTAACCCTTTCAATGCACCCTTCAGATCAACACCTGGTCATGGGCGCAGGATAGCCTGCCCGAGAGGCAATGGTTCCCAAACTGGTGGGCCGGAGTGGGAATTTCCTCGGGTGGGGCCTGGGAGGGATTTCGACTACCGTTATGATTAAGATGGTGTTATGAACGACTATTACAATAATTTGAAGAATTTGTGATATCAAATTAAAACAATAACTTCTGAATATTTGCGTGTTTTTTAATTTTTTTTCGCATAGGCATGCATAATCCAACCCAGAAAACGCATTGATATTAAGAATTTCACACATTTATTGGCAGCTGCACTTTTGTGTTTTTCCTGATGTGTTTGGCTCATCATGCACGGGTTTCAATACCTGTGTAACAAGCTCTAGTACTCTAACCTCAGTAACCTGACAAGACTGTGAGAAGGAAGCTTACTGTAAAATGCTGAACTTGATTACATGGAGTTGGATTCTTGTGATGTCATTTATTTTGGTATACAGTCAAGGCTCATTATAGAGCTAAACACTGAACTGGATCAGGAACAACAGGGCAAAAGGGAAACAGTATGGGGAGTGGGGAGGCACTAACAGCTGAATTTAAGACAAAAACCATAGGGAGACTGGGACAAATTAATGGGTTGTGGGGAGGGATTTGGGAGGGGGGGGGGAGAAAAAGAATGTGGTGTAGTACAGAAGGAAACTCCCAGGAAAACTGGAAATATGAAAGGAGGATGGCTTTTGGGGTGGGGTTTTTGACAAGGGTAAACAAAGATTCATGGTTTTTGGATGGGAATGATCTGAGATGGTGGTTGAATAGCTGTCTTAAAGATTGGAAAGAAGAATTGAAGAATTAAGAGAATATGGGAAGTTGGTTCCACCTTGCTGACATGGAGTGGTGGGGTGACTTGTTTCTTTTTAACAGCTTTGTTGTTTATGGTTACTCTTTATGTGGGACTGTATTTCCATTTTTGCCTATTAAATTCAAGGTTCTTCCACCCTAGTTCACCTTTAGGCTTTCACAACTGGTTGCCAAAAACCAAAGAGCATTTCATTTTAAGATTATATCAACTTCGGGTTAACTTCAGTAGCTGATGGTGGAGTTTTCAGAAGGCACAAACGTCTATTTGTGCCATAAAGTGCTGGAGAATGATTCACTTTGAAGCTGAGTATTCATTTCGAGAAGGCTCATTTCTGATTCACAAAGGCAAAGATCCCAGCTTTCAGAAGCATCAAAATTATTTTCTCAGTGGAGCATTTAACAGCAAAGTTTAAACTGTACTCATACGCCAGTGTGTCGCTTTGGGATAAGCCAATCAGGAGAAAGGCAGTACCATAGTAGAACTCTAATAAAGCTGTGTGATTTTAAGATGCCAAACTCATTACTCAGGTGGACAGCAAAATAAAACTTCAACAGATATCCTCTCTCATGCACTGTGCAGCGTTCACATTTCATAAATGTCATTGATACCTAGGAGCAGACTGAGCAATGAGATTCAAAGTTTGCTCCATTTGGTTTTTTCACTTCAGATAGAAGAGTCCACAGATGTTGCGTCCTGCTTCTTAACTGCTCGTCTTCGTCGGTACGTTCATGTAGGAACATTCAATGAGGAAACCTCTTTTTTTGTTCCCTCTCGGAGGCTACCATGAAAAGCTGAAACGTTGATGGGGTGGAGAAGGAAACTAATTACTTCAACAAGAGGAAAGTTTATCATGGAGAGCGTGGGGAGTGTGCACTGATGCTGAGCTCTAATCTGGGTTTTCAGTCATGGGGAAAGAGGTGGCCCCAGAGTTTACTGATAATGCACTGCATAATTCACCGGCAAGCACTTTGGCGTCCAAAACCCCCTAACCACGTAAGAGGCCTTGAACGGAGATATTAGAATTGTTTGGCATTATGTTCAAAATTCTTTGGCTGTCGACTCAGTCTTTTTCAAGGAGATATGGCCAAAGACATAATTCAGAACATAAAGCTTTGCCTGTTTACCCAATGTTGTTGGTTGTCGAAAGGCAATGTCATCAATCGAGTTCTTTCAAACTTCCGAGCCAAGCTTAAAGTTGCTTCTGTAAATGCAAGAAAACCAAGATTTATTTTTTAAGGATCCATTGTGGAAGGCACTCGGGTCATTTTGGTCGATATCTTCGGCCAAACTGAAATTAGCTAAAACTAAAATTTGCAAGGTAAGGCGATGTCTGTGGATTCACTTTAATTGACTCTGCACGCATCATAACAAGCATTGAAGAATGTTTGGAGGAAAAGCCAAGTTAGGTAAATTCGCAATGTTCAGGACGGTTTGGAGGTTGGGAGAGATAGGACCTCGTCTCAGGACCAAGGTTATGAGCACCCTCCAGCTTTGGAGAAGAGGTTTACCAGTATTTCCTTTGACCTTGGCGAGAAGAAACTTTGGCATTGACAAGAAATCCCTTTCTCCCTGTGGACTGATTAGCTTCCAGATCCAGTAGGGACGGAGTTATTGGAGCTGAAAAAACGACTCGGGAGCAAAGGGAGTGATTCAAAAAGGAGATTCTGTGGAAGAATTCTGGGCCCAAGTCAGTGGACTATGCTCTAGAGTTGGAAGAGCATTACCATTTTTATCGTCTTTTTGTTATTGATCGACCGGGGTTAGACCAGTATGCCCATTATATTATTGCCCACCTTTTAAACCAGTTATGGCCCATTAACTTGCCATTTGGTAAAATACCTCTGGATTGAGGTGAAAGTTATTATGGAATTTATGGCCTCCTTCTTTAAAACAGAAAAAACGTTTGGTGTTGTTTCATGGACGCTCATGGAATGAACAACTTTTTTTTTCTTAATGTTCATTTTTCAACAGTTACCACTCGCTGTCTCTTCCACATTTCATGACAGGCGAAAATATTAAGAACATTAAAACTATTCAAGAAATATTAGAGGAATATTTATCATTCTGTGATTCATATTTACCTGGAGCAGCCATCCAAAATCCACCCCAACCCATTTGGTATATAATCGACTGAATTATGAATTAAACCGATAACACCGACCAATCTACTAAAATCAATGTACGTATTTTACACTGCCGAGATGGGAGAGGGAGAGTGAGAGGGATAGATATGGATATAGAGTTAGGAGATACAGAGCAATAAGCTTCAAGTTTCACTTGCAGTGGTACTTGCAGCCTTTCCAGCCTCCTCTTTCAGCGTATCTGGAAACCATTTTATAATATATCTCTCCAGGCATACTTTTCCTTTTCAAGAGGAAGATCAAACATTACCCAAGAATCACCATACAGTTAATTCATTCACTTCAATTATTGGCTGTTTTACTTGGTTAAAATCACTTCTGGCAGTTATGAATAATAAAAAACAAAAAAACCCGAAAGAAGATCCCTTTCTGAATTATTTTGCCTGATAGCCCTCCTGAACAAGATGTCTCACTGTAGTCACTTGGACATTACAGATAATGATGATGGGCTTTACATATGCCACCTCATTTAGATCGAGATAGATCGGGATGGTCCGACTGGTAGCCATTGTGACTGAAAGTGGTGCCCAAACCATTTCTCGGGACATGGCATGGGCTAGATTTTGTTCAAGCTGCATAGCATGGTTTCAAGGGTGAAATGTGGTCATAAAAAAAAAGAACAAAGTGACTCTGCTGATTGACTCCAATTCGCTGCTGTGAGATCCCTCATCCTTCTGAAAGACAGAAAGAAGCTCTTCCCTCTCGTAAGACCTTGACAAATCACCCAAACTGGCCAAACACTCTGGAACATGTCTCAATCCTGACAAATATCTATCTCTCTATCTATATGTATATCTATAATCTATAATCTATATCTCTCTCTCTCTCTCTTCTCTCTCTCTCTCTCTCTCTCTCTCTCTTCTCTCTCTCTCTCTCTCTTCCTCTCTCTCTCTCTTTCTCCGAAAGGACCACTCTGCAAAAACTGTCCCATCTACTTTTTTCAACAACCCCTGCAACTGTCCCATCTACTTTTTCAAACAACTCCCTTGAGAGATTCAGTCCCCAAACGTCTCAACTCTAGCGAGATCTTCTGCGAAAGCCATTCAAAAGGCCCCAAAGGCCGGCCGGATGGGCACCTCCATCAGGCAAGTCCTCCGGCACACCTGCAGCATAATCCACTACAAGCTTTTATCTGCTGCTTTACCTGAAGAAGCCTTCCAAATCACCCAACATCATTTGGTAATTAATATCTACTGAATTTCTATGAATTTATACGATACAACTAGCCATCTACTAAAATCAATGTACAGTACACTGCCGAGATGGTTTGGGAGACAAAAGTTCCTCTGTCTTTCTTCAACCTCATTCTGGTTTTTAGCCACCCTCAGCCCTCTCATGCTTTGTCCCCCTCAAGTATCTGCAGTACACACACGGTCCACCAGCAACCCTTTCCTTATTGAAACTGGCTAAATCCAAAGCCGCTGCTCACCTACACTCATTTTTTCCTTTCTTTTTCTACCTGTGGAACCCCTTCCAGCTCTCTTCCCACACAATCTATTTTTCCCTCCCACTGTTCCCACCATCTCAGGACATTCCCCCATTTCAAAGCCATTATTCTTTTCTACACTTTGTTAAACCATCCCACCCTCCTAAATTTTGCTCTCATATCCATTTTGTCCACGACTTCGTTCTCCTTACCCCTTCATCGTTACCGCACACCTGGATTGTCGTTCTTCCGTCTACTTTCACCCCCAACCCTGCGATTGGCGTTTCCCCTTTCTCCGGCTGTTCCCTTTGTTAGTTGTGTCTGGGTCTTGTTCTGTGTCATCGGTCTTCCATGAGCCTCGACCATGCATTAAAAATGCGACTGAAAACGAGACACAATTCGCTTTTTTCTCATCCATCTTTCCCAAAGGACTTGCTCCTGCGCAACTTTGTATTTACAATTCAGTTTTTCTTTGGAAAACCTTAACAACAAAGTTTCCTTAACAAAACCCATTGTTCTCATACCACATTCCCTCTTATTAGCCCCAGTTGGGATTTCATTCTGAAACAAGGCCTTATGGATTGGGTCTTGTTCGTCCGTGCACCCGTCTGTCCGGTCCATCAGTCGTCCGCAGACATATTCTTGCGACAAAAAAAATTTGATGGTATACCATATGCACATCATTTGTTTCGTGATTCGATCAAGATGGCTGACTGGTAAGACTGGCTGCCATTTTAGTTGTAAAAAAAACCCGATGTTGAACACGTCCTTTCAAACTATTTCTCAGTCTTTTGCATTTACCAAATCTTTGTTCAAACTGGATCAGATAGGAATAATGGGCTTACATATTGCACCTCATTTAGTTTTGAGATCAATCCAAGATTGGCCACTGATCACTATTTTTGTGACTTGAAAGTGTGACCCAATCATTTTTCGGACAGGCATTGGTTCGATTTTTTTGTTCAAAACTTGGCACCAAGCACAGTACATGATGGCATACACGGAGCGTTTGCACTTCCTTTATTTTTGCGATTGATCAAAGTGGCTGATTGGTCAACTGGCAGCCATTGTTTAGTTGTAAAAAAAAACCCCGGTTTTTAACGTCCTCACCATTTCTTGGACATGCATTACCTGATGTTGTTGGTTTCACGAATCAGTAGGACCACTATATTCCGTTTATGGGTGTGTGTCTTTCTGTCTGTCTGCCCGAGCATAGTTCCGTGGGTTTTGGATCCGATCTGGAATAAAATTTAGGGTCGAGGTTTTGTATCATGACTATGTGTTTTCCCGGGACATGGGCGGAGCACGCCCAAAAACATGTGTTTTAGGGGGTACCGGTTCAAGTTACATTCTTCTCCGCGAGGGGGTTGTCAATTCTGGGCAGGGGTTTTGGGATTTCGTTTATCCCATGGCACCTGCATGCCCCACGGAGCTACGATTTTTCATTTTCGTTCCAAGGTCAAGGCACAAGGTCACGAACTTAGAAAATGTTTCAAAAGACATCAATAAATTGAGGCATCGAGCTTCCGGGGTTTCAACTGTTCGAATTTGAAGTTGGTATGCAAGTAGGTGCTCTTTCGAAGTACTACAACTTTCATCATTTTACGTTTTTTCCCGATTCCGAACGTCTTGAGGCGTCCCCTCGAAGGTCAAAAATAAAAAAAGGCGAAACGTGTACATTGCTCCGTGAACATCGCCATCTCCAGACCTTGTTCATTTTTTTTTTCATCCTATACGAAGAAGGCATCTTTCATGAAAATTAAAAATATATTATATATATATTCTGATTACTCTTTTCAACTCACCCCAACCCCCTTACATAAAGTTTACAAAAACTAATTCGACAGCATTTTCCAACTGAATTGATAATTTTCTATTGTCTGCCAGTTATAGAACTTATTTTTATGCATAAAATGTTTATACTCTTTGTGGTAATTCAATATGTCTCCCCCAAAAATATATGAACATTGAATCCCTTCTGTGAGAAATTTGTATTTCCCAATGAAAAACATTCATACATGTCATGTGACCAACTATCTTACACAATATAACTACTTGACCCACATTATTAATATTATGACCGGAATAACCCATCCTATTGCCATCTTCCATGCACATGACCACTCAATTCAGTCGCGATACACATCATCTTTGTAAATATGGGCTGCCCTTTTAAACTCTGTTTCAGAAAAAAAATTACTAAAACCACAGGGGCTTATGACTTTGTGACTTGTTTTCTCCTTGTATTAAATTGTAATGCAGTACGACACTACAAAGCTGAGGTCTTTGTAGTATTATGAGGCAATTTGGTCCTACAGTTGTTCAAAGTATTATATCAAATTTTAAATAAAATAAAGATTGTAAAAGTTTTCGGAAAAATAAAATTAAATTTTTCCGGGTTTTACTGCTATTTTTCTTACATTATCTATTTACATTAACCCTATCTTGACATTACATTAATTATTTTGTGCTTGTTGTTTTATGTCCTTTATTGATGTTTTTCTTTTTTTTTTTTTTTTTTTTTTTTTTTTTTTTTATTTTTTTTTTTTTTTTGGTTAATATTTTTTTTTTTCTTAAAACAGTAAGTTCCTGTTTGTAATTGATTTTCAACTTTGTTTGACTGCCAGGGCAGGCAGACATAGTAGAATATTAGCTTCACACTTCTCTAGAGCATGCGCGATTGGGCTCAATTCAAAGCCAAAGTACGTTAAAATGGTAAGACTCGTCTTTCTTATTCATGTGGTTCCGATTCGTGCCTTCAAAATATAACATTCAATTTAAATGTTTGTTCTCGATCACAAACTGACGATCATAAACATTAATTCAGGACTTATACAAAAGGAGTGACACTTTCAAAAGGGTTAACGTTATTGTTGGTGTTGGGAAACAAATTCGGACGTACAAAAATACTGTATAGGAAAAGACAAGAGATATCGGTGGATGAGAGGTGTTTTGAGATCCTACATTTCCTGTCAATACAATCAACAGTGGCAGTCAACACAACACACACCAACACACACACACATCACACACACACACAACACACACACACACACACAAAACGTTCGCAGAAATCTAAGAAAATTATCAAACAAAAATTGCAAAATGAAATCAAGAAGATCTTGGAGCTCAAGATGAAGTGATAATTGGGAGGCAACGGGAATGATAAAGGAGGATCTTCATGGAGATCTTTTTAAAAACCATCCTGGAAATATTACAACAAAGGGAATTACGTTGGAAGCTGCCTGGAGGCTCAGTTGATGATCCTGCAATGAGCTCGGAACAAAGATTGGAGGAACAAGAAAACTTCGACTTTGGTGCATGACCTTGCTCCCTCACTGAAATGGAGGGGGGAGACTTCGAGACCTAGTGAGAACTCTGTTCCACCTTCGAAACCTGAAAATGGAGATAAACAACAACAACAAACAAAACACAACACACACACACATACACACTTTCACCTTTTACCCAATTTTAAATGCAAATATCTGTACAATTTCTCTTTGAGCCCCAGACCAAACAAAAAATATTGAACAGCCCCCTCACAATTCGCACCCCCCCCAATGTGATTAATTTGGCGAGGCAAAGCGAATTAAGATCGAGGCTGTTTATTCTTGATTACATTGAACACCATGCAACTCAAGCCTACAACCGCTTTGGTAAGCCAACCGCATTTTCCAACCATTTTCATCACAAAAAATTATCCATGGGTTGGGCACTCCGAATGTGAAGTTTTTTATTGTCAATCACTCAAGCAGTTGCGGAGAAATCTGAGGAAGTGTTCAGGTCTCACACCATAGAGGAGAATATGCTCTGTAAATGCGGGTTTTTATGGTAAACTAATATGGTGCTTTTTTAGACAGCGCTAGTTGCCCTATGCAGAGCAGCCTTGCTTGATTCATACTAGCACTTCATGCTGCAGTATTCCCAGATGAATGAATGTTGGAGGCCCGTTCGTGTTGAAATGGTCCACTGACTCACAACTTATGCTGGAGATAGGTTACTCTGGTACGGTGGGCGTGAGGGGGGGGGTTACCAATTGGCAACATTCTGTACCTTGGTGTTTTTTGCCATGAGAGCTTGTGCCCTTGGCTTTCAGCAACCAATCCAAAACAGTTTGATACATGGCGGTTAGTGGATAGGTCTCTCACAAATATGGCAGCCATATCTGCATTAGGTATATCGTGATGGCTGCTCTACCAACATCAATTCCAAGCTTGATCTGCACGCCCTTGACATTATCCAGTTCCATGGCACAGTACAAGAGGGAGGGAGCAAAGATGCAGGCCCCGACGGAAACTTTCCAGAGGCGGTGGGGGAAAAAGGTTGGTGATAAGTCGTCTCCACTCTAACGCAGGCTGTTGTATCTTATGAGTTCGGATCAGGGTTGATAGTGGAATTAACGGAACCCATTGCCTCTCAACACTTCCTGGGATGTCTGGTCAACTTGAGTCAAATTTGAGGCCTTGATGTCATATACACAACATTTATGGCATTCTGCGAGAATGTGGAGGGTCTAATATGGCATCCGTTGTAAACCTGTTTGGGGTGAAACAAGATTTCTGGGATGTCTTACATTGGTCGTAGGAGAGTGGTTGATACGGTTTCAGAAGAACTATGAGCAAATACCTTCTCAGGCACTGAGAGCAAGTTTATTGGGCAATATATATATATATTATTATATATATATATATATATATATATATATATATATATATATATATATATATTGCAGTTTTTGGAGCAGGGGCCTTTGCCTTTGGAGTGGGTTATTATTCCATTTTTCCAATCTGCTGGAACATGCTCAGAATTCCAGAGATTATTTTAAGAAAAGACAGTGTAATACCTCACAAATGGAGTATCAGCAATTCCAGCAGTTTCTGCGGTTGATGTCGTCACACCCAGCAGCTCGACAATTTTCGAGTTTTCCTCACTTGGCACGACGGACAGGTAGGATGGAGGATCCACACATTATGGTGATGCGTCAACAGCTATGGAGTGCCTCTTCTCTTAAGTCAGGGGAAATGGGATATCAGGAGGAAGTTTAGAGCCACTTCAAAATGTTCTTTTGCACAGTGGAGGGTTTCCTCATTGTGATGGCAGGTGTCCTGCTGCTTCATTGATCGAAATGGTGCTTTTGTTTTTATTTGCAATTTCGACCCAGTATGCATTGCTCTGGGATTATCTGAAAGGGCAGGTCGAGCATTTGATGGATACCTTCCTCAGCTTCATTAGCCATATGTCCATACCAAAAGTAAAGGTCTTCCTTAGTCTTTGCCTGATAGAGCAGGCACCACGGTGCCCTTCTTTCTGGGATGTTTCCTTGAAGTTCATTGCTTGGCCCTCTTCATATCAGTTAATGGCCGGGTATTCATTTGACAACCAGGGCCGTTTCTGTAACCTACTTAAATCCAATCTGTCTCTGATGCTGTGAAGAGGATAGTGTCATGGCCAAGAGGCTAAAGTTTTCTCAAGATTGTCTGAGAATTCGCTCAGAGAATTCAAAACGGTTCTGATGGAGGTGTTTACTGTATATCAGGCAGATAGCTCTGGATCACAACATAGTTCCAAGTTTCAAGCGCACCCAGGTTCTTGCTTGACAATTGATATACAGAGTGTTAGGAGATTATTCTAGCCACAAATAAACTTTGAGTTTCAGTGTTGCCGGGAGCTTCGGACCTCTAAAAACCCGATATTTGATTTGAAAATTGAATGATTTGGATTAATGTGATCCAGTTATTTATGGGTGTAAGCATCAATGGAGATCCAGAATCTTCTTCTTATATATAACAATATATAATTATAATATAATAATAATATATAATATATAAGATCAAGGAATATATGTATCGCTCTCTTCTGAACCAAGAACCATAAAAGATATATTTATGGGAGGTGAGTTAGAAGGAGATCATGGAAAAAGAGTTGTTTTCATATAGCCTGATCCGCATTTTTCCTGTTAAACCTTTGAATCCTGTAGATCTGTGCCAGAGGATTGCATTCAGGTCACCGAGAATCAAAGTTGGTCATGCGGGTTTGGGGGGGAATGATGCGACAAGAGACTCCAATTTGCTCAGAGAATGTTTCTTTCCTCTTGAACTTGCAGAGACCTTGGGTCGGGGCATATGCACAATCGGAGAAAGATAGCCATGTCAATGCTCTAGACATGCCACAAGGGAACGCCTAAAACAGGGTGTCATGACATCAATGAGCCCAGTTTTAGGTATTCACTTGGAGGCCATACAAACATTACGTAAGGCATGGGTGGTGTGGGGGGGGGGTGTGTCCAAGTGTTTTATCACAGAAGTTGTTGCAGGGGGGGTTGTTTTCAGTGCCATTTATGTTAATGCTAAATCCAATGATGACACTTTGTTTCCAAGTTGCCCTTTATTTTGAAGATGCAAGTATTTAATGAAAACGTATTTCAATTACATTAATGATAAGAGCAAAATGGCTTTATTTAAATTCCATCATTGCTTTATACACAGACAATTAATCTAATTTTGCAATTGAAAGATTGAACATATTAGAAATTAATTACATTTCACTCCGACGATTAGGCCGATTACGTCATCCACAGAGAATGCGACTGCTGCCTTAGTGTTATTGACAGACACTGCATTGACAGTATACAAGCAACCACACTCAAGATATCAGGCGTGTAAACTTTGGGTGGGCAAGGAAACCTCCAAGAAAATCGCTCACTTTTTACCCACAGTCCATGCAGGGAATTTAGAATTTGGCCAGGTTCCGCTGCTAAACTCAGCGACTCTTTGGAGACCATGGGACCTTCTGCTGATGTTGATTCAATCGGCCAAAAGTACGTTTTTTTTATCATCACTGTGTATATTCTTCTTCTTTTTCTTACTTTTAGCATCCCACTTATCGTGGTGGTACAAGACATGTTTCAATAAAAATGTAATAAAAACTATCTTCGTGTTATGTGTTGTGATTACGTTTCTTCGCCAGTTCAAAACAGTTGTTACATTTGGAGTACGGAATTAATGTTTTTTTTCTCTTCCCGGTATTGTTTTGATGTCGGAGTCAACCCAACGGGTAGGTGTGTAAAGAGCGCGATGTTTGTGGCCTCACCTCCCTGCAGCCATTCGTCTCTACCGCTTAGAGCTCGGGCTTATAACTCGTACAGGCATTAGCAAAACATTCATCTTCATAATGAAGGAGTATAATGCCTTTGTGGCCATTTTTTTTTCTTGTTTGGCACAACGTACGAGCGGTTTACAGGCAAAACAACTTTGCCTCAAATGATGAAACTACAAAACGCTTGCTTATTGATGCGTCCCTTGTGCGCATTTTTTATCTTTGTTTTCCGATTAGACACTCTAAAACTTTCATGTTTGTTAGTTCATAAGTGAAGGCTCAAAAATAATGACCTTTTTGGTTTGTATTTTTTTTCCTTCTCCATTGATGTACGGCTTACTGCCCTATATAGCATTTAATCCTTTTGTTCCCCTTTATCTTTTCTTTTTGCAGTATTAAAAAATTCCTGGCATGCAACCTGGCCAGAACAGGGTGCCTTTTTAAAATGGAATTATCGATTTTACAATTCATTTTAACTTGGTCTTGGCAGCAAATTACATCTTTGCATCGACTTTGGATTATAAATGGATACAGCTTGCGTGAACATCCCTTCGGTTTTTCTGCGAAAGCTAGAAACAGATAACGCGTCAATGCCAGCAATGTACAGTCCTGGGAACGGGATAAGGGCAAAGAAAAGAGAAGTTCTGGTGAACTGATGCTCAACCACCATGTTATACCACAACTGCTATTCCATGATTTCTTATGTGCATTCCTCTGTTTACAGAGGCCGGTGTGGCCGAAGCAGTTTCTTCGCAAGGGTTTATCCTTGGTGGTTTATGCCATTGCCCTTCCCCAGAAATTAGTCCTTTGGTGGTTTATGCCATTGCCCTTCCCAGAATCAGTCTTGGTGGTTTTATGCCATTGCCCTTCCCAGAAATCAAGTCCTTTTGGTGGTTTATGCATTGCCCTTCCCAGGAAATCAGTCCTTGGTGGTTTACCCATTGCCCTTCCCAGAAATCAGTCCTTTGGGGTTTATGCCATTGCCCTTCCCAGAAATCAGTTCCTTTGGTTGGTTTTACACCCATTTGCCCTTGCCAGAAATCAGTCCTTTTGGTGGTTTATGCCATTGCCTCCCAGAAGTTCAGTCGGGGCAAGAAATTTAATTTTTGGTCTGAGTGCGGCGATGGGCTCGCCTACTTCTTGGCGAAGGACGCGTGGGATCTTTAACATGCACCAACTACTGCCGGCAGAACAGATGCCGTGACGTCCATCTGGAGGGACGGCACACACATTGAGAACTCCCTGCCTGTGAAACCCGGGATCACAGTTAATTGCCGGGTCAGGTATCGACCCAAGTTTAGACAGCTTCGAGTATGAGGTGAGTACTTTCTAGACCAACCTACCAGACGAGACTAAACTACAGAAGTCCATTATTCCACAACCTTGTGGAGGTCGGCTGGGGAACTGTTTTTGGCCACACTTCAGGAACCTGTGGTTCGACCTGGATTCGAATGAAGGGATTTCAGCAGAAATTTGTAATTATTGCTTCAGCTTTGGTGTGCCGGTGATAAATCACCTCTTTGCGGAATTAAGATATACCGTGGATTTCTTGACGTCAAAACATCGACCAGTGCTGGTGGATGGGTCTTCCGGCTTCAAGTCCTTCCATTGAGCATACACACACAATGATGGGATGTCACCTGCATGCAACCAGCGTGGACAGTTTAAGGGTCCAGATCCGAACACAGGCTAGACAGCCAGAGGTGGAGTCCACTCATTTCATCTAAGTCATTCCTGCCAGCCTATGCACCCATTCCCAATCGGAATCGCATCAATGCCTCCAGGTGACCCAATGCTCGCGGTAGATCTCGATTCCCACTCGTGCATGCGTTTGCACAATGTTAAAAAAGGTGAATTTAAAAAGCGACTTCGGAGTGAAATGTTAAAAGAATACCGATTGCTCTATCTGACATTCCCCACAGCTATATGGAAACTATAATTCATATCCCAGGGCCATAAGATTGCTCTGTTTAAATTTTCTCAACGAAGTAATTGCATCTAGCACCTTTTCATTCCGTTTTACTGGCCGCTCGTGATATGTCGGCCGCCTCAAAAAGTGGGGAAATGCTTACGAGGTATTTAAGGACTTTTGACGTGTGTTAATTGAGGATATTGTACCCACGAGTGAGATAAGAAACATAATATCTTCTTTGGGCAGGTGGTGAATATGAAAACGATTTCACAATGAAGGAACTGTTTTTCTTATTTTATGGGTATTTTTTTTTAAATTTATGCGAGTTTTACCCTAGCATTGACGTTCACAAGAGTAAAATTTACAGCCGTTGGTTCGAATTCTGATCTGATGCACCGCACTCTTTTACAGAGATCGGTGCCGCTGAAGCAGTTGCATTGGTAAGGATTATACGGGTGGTTTTGCCATTGCCTTCCCAGCTAGTTTTGAGGCAAACATTGTATGTTCATGGTGCCGGCGATGGTCGCTACTCTTCACCAAAGACACCGTGGGATCCTTTAACGACCACCCAAAACTAATGTCGGCAGATGGGACGCCCAGCAACGCCATTCCAAGGCAGCACACACATTGATCTCTCACCCTGCCTGGCGAAACCGGGGATGAAATTTGAACCAAAAAGCTAGTATAGGACAGTTGCTTTAAGCACCACCAACTTCTCTGCACCAGAGTATGATCCCAATAGATGGAAGGTCCACATGGAGTTTTTACTTTCCGGCAGTAAAATAAAAATTTAATAGTCCTAAGGTTCAGGGGGGAAGGATTCCAATCTCTTTATGTAAATAGTATGGCTGCGGTGCTCCGGTGGGAGCACCTTTACAAGTCACATAAAAAGGAAATTTTGGGGGAATTAACTCAATCCATTCCTTATCCTGCTAGCACTATTCACTGTTGTTCCACTTCCCGACTGTTTGTACCTTCTTCTCCTTGCTCTTACATAAGCTCAAACCTAGTAAAAAAACAAAAAAACAATACAATTATAAAATCAATGAAGTCGCGCCTATATAAACATCGAGCTCAAGGCAAGAAATCCAACATTCAATTCCATCATCTAATAATGCTTTTTCAATTCATGTTAAAAGTAAATTACTATTTTACTTTGTCTTTGTCCTGCTTTGTGATACAATGCAGAGGTCTCCCATGGGCTTCGCAATAAGTTTTTGAAGAAACAAGGTTTATTTATTCTTGACAAGTATAAGGATTAGCTTTTTTTCACAACATGTCTTTTAACTACATGACAACGTATGGAAAGGCTCGAAGTACATTTTGACAAATTGGCCCCAAAGCTGAACCCTCTAGTGCAGCACAACACTGCGGAGTAGCCTCATCGGCGAAGCGGCTGTGCGGCTGTGCAACACTCTCTGTAGTAGCAGTTGGTGCATTAGTCATTGGAGGCCCCATGCAAACCGCAGTGGGGGCCCCTGGCGTCATTTTACTTAAAATACGCATTTCTGATGGTCTGTCTGTCGTCTGCCTACATGTCTGTGGCTGATGCATTCGGTAATTAATTATCCAAATATCAGCCAAACTTGGACATGCGGGTCTAATTTTGTCATCAGATAAAGGTTGTTAGGTACTTTGTTTTTCTCCTCCACCGCCCCTCCTATCCCTTAGGAGGTTCGCAAGATGTCGGCTGACCCAATTTCTCGACCGTTGTTGTGTATGAAAATGAAGCAATTGGGTTGATTGTCAAATTATTTTTCACCTTCGGTTGGAGCTGCTATCTTTCGCTTTTTCGCACCGTTGGGTAATTTATTTAATCATCAGCTGCTTGCGCACACTTCTTGATTAAAAAATAAAACCTTCACGCTCTGCATTGGCTCACGTTGGGCTTTGTTCTATACTAATGAGGGTTTGTTTTGTTGATGTACAATGATCGTCCATTTGTGGGATTTGCTCAACAATAACGATTATTTGGACATTAGGCCATCCTACATTTTATTTAGTCCCCTCGGTTTTCACCAGAGTCAATTTCGTCAATTTTTACAGTTATGCCCTCCTTGGACTTAGGAAATAAGACATGTAGGGGACATGTTGACATTCTCGCCTTGTATTATTGTTGAATTTTATATGCATTAATGTTCGTTATTTATTCCACTTAACCTGCTTTCCACTGCCTCACCCCTAATTTTGTAAGTTTTATCTCGTTAACCAAAAGGAAAAAAAAATTCCCCGATTCACCGATATCTTTTTTCCTTGAGTTGGAGCATTCCTTTTGTGCTGTGTTTAAACACCACTCAAAAGTATTGTGTTTTGTTAGCAAGTGAGACAGTGCCCACCACCACCACCACCACGCCACCCTCGGGCGCCCATTCTTCAAAGATGTACCATGATCGGTTGGCATTAGCCCTTGTTGCCTAATTGTTTGCCCCAGGCCCTAATGCCACCACTGTCTACAGTCAGAACACCAAATTGTTAATTTGTTCAGGGTTGCAGCCGATAGCTCGCCACTCCACAAAGAACACCGTGGGATATTTAACATCCACCAACTACCGCCGGCAGATGGAACGTCATGTTTTTACGTCCATCCAAGAGATGGCACACATATGACGAATCCCCTGCCTGGTGAAACACCAGGGATGGCAGGTTATAGCTGGGCTGAGATTATAACCCTGGCTTGAAAGCTTCGAGGCATGTGTGCGTACCTCTAGGGCTATCCTTGCAGCCAGCTCAAAATTAATGAATCAACAGAGTTGTGTAGCACATCGAATGACTGTCAGGCACCAAGTCCATAAGTTCCGCGTTTTAAGAGCTGCGTTCGAGTTGGTGGTTATGGAAAATTCATCCTCATACTCATAGCGCATAGTCCTGTGGGCATGAGCAAAGGTCATCTTTTGGCTCACTTGCCACTTGCTGCAAAGAATAAGCTTCCTTGTTAAAATGCTTGGCACGTATTTTGGTTGAAAGTGTGGGGAATTCTCAATAGCACTATTTCTTCTCAGAAACTGTACTTTCCATTGCAATAGCCCCCGTTGGTCAAGTGGCCACGTTACCTTTGTTGAACGCTACTCGATTATTCCACGGAGAATGCACTCCTCTGATGTTAAGATGCGTTTGGTTCAATGCATGAAATCCTGCCTGAAGACTTAACAATCCTTTGGTAAGTGAAATTTTTGTACTCTGTGTGGCATGTTCAGTAGGAAGCAGATTATATTAATCTTCCCGTTGACTACAATACATGATTCCAAAGTTGCCAGTTTCAAGGGAGCACCTAAAGCTCTTAGTAACGTTTGATTAGCTTTGTCCAATTTCATTGTCAAATTTCATATTTCAGGAAGCAGCATTGCATTCAAAAAAAACGTCAACTTGACAATGGTAGTTGGACTTAGTGCTTCATAGAAGAGGTAAATATCGAAGTTATCAAAAAAAGCTGATTATTCCACTGATGGACATTGTTAATTTTCATAACATGCATTCAGGCAGAAATTGATTTATTTTGTAGAGGTTGGAAAAGTTTAATTATAGAACTGGTAGGGCGCCAGGATGGCCTGGAGGTATGGCATACTCGCCTCTTAAGCTGTCCAGCCTGGGTTTAATCTTCATCCCAGCTAAAATTGGCTCCTGGTGCTTCAACAGGCAGGGGATTCATTATGGTGTGCCGGTCCCTCTGACAACGTACACTGGATGTCTCATTCTGTTGGCATAGTTGGTGGACCTTAAAGATCCCTTAGTGACCTTTGCGAAAAGTAGGTGAGCTTAGATCCGGCACCCTGGCCAAATTACAAATTTCATACTGTAACCTAAGGAGGGCACCAAAGGGCACGTTAACCTACAGCCGGCACCTGAGCAATGCGTGCTACCCCGCAGACTCGTTGCTGCGTACGAAAGATGAGAATGATACAACTGTGTTTTTTTTTTTACAGCAAGGACTGAAAGAAAAATTTAAAAAACACTCATTGGAGCAACACTTGGCAAACAGAACAAATGAATGGCACTTGTAGAGCAATATGTACCTCTGCCAGGCTGAACAGCTTACGTTTTGTATCCCATGATAGGCTTGCATCCCAACCAAAATATATGCTGTTCTTGTCACCACCAGCTCATCCACCAAGTTTTTGTCATACTCATCCACAACTTTTTGAGTTATCATGATTATATTAGATTTTGTTCTATCTCTCAATTTTAGAAACCTTTATCACCTACAAATTAATTGGTGGGTTGAATACAGTGATCTGATATTGCAAATTCTCTTTCAAATTCAAGTCAACAGATTTTGAAAATTGACATTTTTAGAAATTCGGCAATGTTAACCTTTTCCAATGTGACTAAAAAATAATATCAATATAAGTTGGTTTGAATTCAGTAAGTGATATGCAAAATCCTGTTCAACCTTTCAAGTCAATCGGATAAAATTGGAGAATTTCTCCAGAGGATCCCTTGGAGGATTCTCGGTCTTTCGTGGGGTGCCAAACTGATCAATCTGGATTTCTGAACTATAATCTGGGTACTGAGAGGCTGTTGAGGTGTTGCGTGATTCCATCTCTGTCAATATTTCAGTTGTTACTGGAGTTTGTCAGGTGTGTGTATTGGCCCCCCACTTTTTCAGGCACTTGTTATTGGACTGGATTCTGGGGAGGATGGTCGGAGAGTCAAGCCGCAGTGCATTCGTTTGGGATATCAAGATCTCTGACCTTGAACTTTGCAGATGATTCAGTCATTCTTTGCAGAGAACTGGATATCCTAATTCCAGCCCTCGAGGTTGCTGATATTAGGGAGTTGGAGCCGCTGGGATTATGTGTTTCCTGTGGTAAAAACTAAGATCTAGGTTTTCAATTGACATCTTGGATGCTGCTATCTTGTCTGTACCTATTTGTCGTGAGGGATGTTGAGGTCAGGAGAAGATTCACTTACCTTGGCATGGAATTCATGTCTCTGCTGGCTGGTGAGCCAGAGTTCCAACAAAACATCTGGTCGGGCCTGGGGAGCATTGATTCACTGGATCATGGGGTGTGGTGCTGCCGGTACCTATGCAGGAGGATGAACATCCGAGTTCTTTTAAGTCTTGGTGGCTTCCAGTCTTGCTACTACGGGATGTAGAGACTTGGACTTCTGATCAGAAGATCTAAGAT
The DNA here is from genome assembly GCA_035128595.1 of Eptatretus atami. NCBI lineage: Eukaryota > Metazoa > Chordata > Myxini > Myxiniformes > Myxinidae > Eptatretus > Eptatretus atami. The sequence goes on from CM068961.1 coordinate 66,420,523, forward strand.
GGAGACTAATTCCTTCGGTAGCAGGTCTCTTTCGGAGAATCCTTTGGCTATTCGTGTCATACTGTTGTCGCTCCAACAAAGTGGTTGCTGGAGAGAGCTCAGATAGATTTGTTACCTGTATAGTCTATGACTGTCAGCTGCGGCCATATGGGATGTGGGCTCGTTTTTCCTGCACTGATCTGCTCACCAGATTTCTCTCAGATCTCTCTCC
>CM068961.1:66446289-66459502 GCA_035128595.1 Eptatretus atami
TAAACTATCGTTGGGCATAGGTTGTGAACGCCACAACAGGCTAAGCATTCGTTGGGTATAAGTTATCTATAAGACAACGAAACGTTCTGTGCCCGTTACTAATATGTTATGCATACGACCCACTCGTTATGAATACGACCAAACTTTTAAAAAAAACATCAAAATTTCAGCGCTCATGCCAACGTTTTACATACATTTTTATACGTTGCCATTGCTGGCTAAATCGTCAAGGTGTGACAGCACCTTAAGAAGATTGAGGTAGGTGCTGTTTTTGTATCATCCATGGTTTTTACGTAATCGCGTGGCTGATATGGTGCTTAAAATATGCCCAGTCATACTAAATACCTCACGAAGACGTCTGAGACACTTAGTTATTATTTTAATTTTTTTTAGCAAATGAACACTTTTTAAGCGGTCCGAACTGCTGCTAAGCTCAATTCCGCAGTTAAAATTTGAAATTCGGCTCTGGTTAAGAGATTTTTTTTGGAGCTTATCGCATTTTTGTTGTAATTAAATAAAGGCACGAACACCACCCAGAGACGCTCGGAGAGTTGCGAGAGGGGAGAGGGTTTTGGAGCACGTTGGCATGAGGGGAGGGGAAAGGAAGGCAGTGCCAAAGAATATGGCTATATTTTAATTACAACCAAAATGTGCCTTCATTTAATAACAACTTTAATTAATTTAATAAAGTGTCTTTATTACCAGCTTGGAGAATTCCAATCAGGAAGGGGTGGGATGATGCAGGGGAGGGGTGGAGTGGGAGAAGGGAGGGGAAGGGGTGGGGTGGGAGAATAGAGGGAGGAGGCAGCGGAAAGGGTGGGGTGGGAGTCCAGACGGAGGGGGTGAGGTGGGATTATGGAGGGGAAGGGGTGGGAGGAGAGACTAGGCCTTGCCCGGCAACGCCGGGTACTTTTGCTAGAAAGTTATAAATTGCCAAACCAGAATTGATTAAATTCACTAACAGAAAATAATGTTCTGTAACCATTATAATAGCATGGAATTGTAATCAATATACTTTCAAGGAAATAACATTTGATGAAATAATTGGCAAACTATTCGAGCTTGTGAGATTCATAATTTCAATTATGTGGGGGCTCATATTGTGTCTCAGTAGTACCTAGCTGTTGGTTGCATCACCTCTGGTGCACCTATACCACTGATACAGCAGCCCACATAAATAACAAAAGAAGTTCAGAATTTGGATAGGTCACTGGTGTACAATGGCCGACTCTTCAAAAAGGTACAGTGGAATATTTAATGTGCACAGGTGAATGCTCACAGATGGAGAAGTTGGCTTAATGTCTCTCTTGAAGGATGGTGTAATTGATCCAATGCACTAAATGGGGACTTTCGGTGTTCTCTTCTCATGTATTTTAAATGAACTATTGGCTGAGATCATACTCTCACATCATTTACTGATAAGAAACGAAGCCAGGTGAAAGACAAAGCCTTTACATTACTTCACCAGTAGCTTATTTTTACAGCGCGTGCGCTGTATACAATTGCACCGAGTTTGAAATGTCCCCGGTGTCTACACCGTCTCCGTGTCCCCTGTCCCCCCCCCCCCCCCCCCCCACGTGCCTCAAGACAGCCAATGACGGCCGTCCGGTAGATGCAGTGCGTAACCTAGACGGAAATAGCGAGAATTGACGGAAATACCGAGTATTTAATGGAAATTTGTGAAACTAATGTGTTATATATGTGAAAACCATTTAATTTATTGCTTAACGGGAAAAAACCAAGAAACGCGCCCCCTCTCATGTACAAGAACGAAAGACGTCATTTTCGCCCACCATCGCATTTCGCGCCGAAAGACGTCATTTCCGCCAACCATCGCATTTCGGCCGATCGCCGAATACTGAAAGCTAAGTTCTTCTTATGCTATCATTCTTTTGCGCTCCTGCCACGCTGTATCGAACGATTTCATTCCTTCTGTTATATATAAAGGTGATTATCACAATAATAACAAGATTTTTACATTTCAAATATTAAGTACGCTTTTTAATTGTTTTTCAAATGAAAAGGCATAGATTGCATATTTTAACATTAGTGTCCTCATGTGCTTCACCACACGCGCTGTATTGAAGGATTTCACTTGTTTTTTTCTGGATCATGCCAGGTGTGAGATGCATCTCACCGTCTTGGTGATGGGGAATCGTAACAAGACCTGATCGATATTACTGATCTGCACTTCATTCGGTTTATTTGGAGGTCTGAGGGCAATCCTTTCAGAGTCATTGTGGACTGTAGGTGTTCTGCTCGAACACAATTCCAGCATTTTGGGGTCAAACAAAGCCTTGTTATGAATAAGAGTTTGGTCTATACAAGTATTCGATTGCGAGGCCCTATGGAGTAGTTTTGCCACAACTTTGAAAAGTTAAACAAGTCTTGTTGGGGAACAATATTTATGGTGAACACAGAAGCTTATGCAGACAAGAGAGCAACTTGTTTAGACCTTTGATAAACACCTGCATTCCTGATGAAATCTTGTATCACAATATAGACAGAAATCAGTTTTTTTTTTTTACCATTCTTGAAACGTTGTAAACTCCATGTACAACATCCAAGGTTGATTGTCTGGCATTATTTGTTACTTCTATCTGTTATTGCTCTTCCAACCCTGTTTGCCTCCAGCACCACCTGTGCTGCTGGTCTTGTCCTCGCATAAAAGTGCCGCATTTACCTAAAAAAAACACTTGTCACTTATGCAGTCCGGACATCATTTGTGCATCAGAACGCAACTTTTAAGACTCCATCACCCAATTAAAGACAAGTTGTGAGAGCAAATTACAAAGCTCAGGATGTATGGCATGGATAGCTGCCTCGTCACTCGAGCATAACAGTTGAACGTTTCTCTGATTTACGTTTCAGTTCCACTTTTAAAGCGACTCATGGAAGGACACGACCATGCAAGGCCTGTTCTCAAGTCGACTTGATAACAAGCCTTACATTAACTCAGTTTGCATAACAGTTAAACAGAAGTGTTTTAAATCTGGTAACAACATGAGACAACCTTGCAGGATTATCAAATGGACAAATTTGCTGGAAGATTATATTACATACAGTACCCGAATGTAATGTTGGCTTTAAACATCGTATTTCACTCTCAATCTCATCGAATCATGAGAAGGATGCAGAAAAAGAACCATGAATTTGATAGTTTTCATTTGTATTTGCTCTGAAAACTGAGGTTCTCGTAGGGAAGGAGTAATCGTCTCCGCATGAAATGATCCAAACGAATTGGCAATTTTATCCACAGATTCATTGTCTATTCCTCTCGATGGAGCGGCATTTGCCTCACAAGGCATCCAAATAATAATGTATCATTGTTCCCATAGCATGAAACACCATGAAGGGTTATTTTGTGACCTCCAGTGGGATTGCTTGGACTCGAAATGCAAGTTTAAGTGAAGTGCAAACCAAGTGCAATCTGTCGCAGATTGGCAATGCTTTGGAACCTCAATAGCAACTGTTGAAGCAATTGTCTGTGATGTATAAGCGATGTGATCTTTTTACTGCAGCAATATTCAAGCTATTTATTTATACAACGAATTTGAAGATTGTGAAAGCTTTTGACCCTTTTTTTTTTTCTCCACACATTTTTCAAGAACAGACAGAAAATGGGAGGTCTACATATTACATTCACAAAATGGCACTTTTTTTTCACCACCTCTTTCTGTGTCCCACAAATTCAGTCCCATCCCTCACCACTAAACCTTCCCAGGGCTGGCAAAATGGCCTAGGCCCTAAAGTTATGCACATATGCCTCTGAGCTCTGTCTATGCTGGGTTCAAATGTCAGCCCAGCTGTAAACTGTCATCCTTGCATCTCGCATGCAGGGCGAAGCATCAATGTGTGCCGTTCCTCGGATGGATGGTAAATCTGGGAATCTCGAATGCCGGCATTCGTTGGTGAACATTAAATATCCCATGGCGTCCTTCACAAAGGGTGGACAAGCTATCGCCGGCACACTGAACAAATTACAAATTCCTGCTTTAACCAACAGAGGGCATTGCATCAGCAGTACAGGCGTGCTCTCAACCAATGATGCAACTCTCAGCCATGCACAGCACTGCGTATGAAAGAAGAAGAATAAACCTTCACACATTATCCCAATGTCCTCCCTTTCCCATCGTATTCTCTACCTTTCCAACTTTTTTAACCTTTGTTTTTCTCCGCTCTCCTTCACTTTAGTTTTATCTCTGCTCTCCTATTTCCTTTTTACAATTCAAACCCCGACCCAAACCCAATTCGATATCTACCTTGCATTCTGCACATGTATTATTATGTAGATCGCCCCAAAGACAAACAAAATATTGTCTTTTTTCAACTGAATCTTCCTGTCCATGAAGCAAGACAAATGGTTTCACAATTCTTTATTGTTTTTTTTGTGATCTCATGAGGGTTTTGGAAAAGCTTCTTTACACTTGATATGCTATTGTCGTCTTTTTCAACATTTTTGAGGCACTATTTTTGCAGTGGAAGCAGTAAGGAATCGAACGATGGCTACCACTATTCAAAATGCAATAACTTGGGATAAAAATGCAAAATTCACACCTGTAAGTACGATAGGGCCAAGATGCTGATGATCTTTGCTCAATTGTCAGGTCAGACCAGATTAGATCTGTGACTTGCTACAGGCACCATGTAAACCTGTACTAACCTGTTTCATAGTTGGGTTGTAGGCGACTAAACCATCTTTCCCACCCCACCAGGTTTCCTGGAGAGGAGGGCGTACGGATATGGACACCCAGCAGGATTAAAAACAAAACCTGTCAAAGGGTGGAGGAGCTCCTTTCCTTATGAGCCAACGGCCATCCATATCTAAGTGCCCAACTGTGTCTGCAAACGTCCTCCTGCAGTTGGGTTACTTTTTTTTTTAGGAGGTTGGTGGCAGGATTTACACTCTGGCCACTGTAAAACACTACATTCTGCAAAACCCCAAAACACAAAGAAAACTGAAAACCCACTCCGTGGGAATACATCTTGTCCTGCTGCCCTTCGCAGGGCAGCTCACGTGATGACAGGATTGGAGCAAAGGCTTTGGGACCCCAATTCTTTGAAAGGAGGAAAAACACAGGGTAACCTTCCTGGGTAAGATTGCGGAGGTGTTTGGTGGAGTGGTGCTGAGGTGTCATCCACCAGACGGCAGTCTCCTTGGGATAACCTGAGGTGGTCCCTTAGAGTGGGTGCCTGGAATGTCCTTTCCATAAGAGAGGATGATAACTTCTCTCTGTTATCAGCTGAGCTCCAGTGTTTGAACATCGGTATTGCAGCACTCTCTGAGGTGTGGAGACTGTGTAGTCGTGAGATCATGCATGATGGGTGGTTACACTTATTTTTGGTCTGGTTGCCCTGATGGTTACCATGCTCAGGGAGTTGCTGTAGCTGTGTCAAATAAGCTGACTCCCATGATAATTGAGGTAACACCGGTCAATGAGCGTATTTTGAGAAGAAGGATTCATCACTCCTTGGGTGTCATTTCCCTGGTCTTTCTATATGCTCAACTGAGGCGAGTGATCTCACCATGAAGGACGCATTCTTTGCCACGATTAAGTCTGTGGTTAATCAATGCCCCAGGCGAGATACTCTTCCAGTCTTGGGGGATTCCAATGCATTGACTGGCACTGATGGAGAAGGTTATGAGACAAGTGTTGGTCCTTGACAGAGGAGTCCGACGTAAAGGCACACTGGGCTGGTTACTTAGACGTGCAGTCCCAAACTGACCCACCAGCCGTTGAGTTGGATATCAGCGTTGTTACAATCCTGATTGCTGACCCTCCAATCAACTGTGATCAGCCTTCGTTTGTCAAAACACAAGCTGCGGTTAACGAGTTGAAATGGGATAAGGCTCCTGGGATCTGTGGCATCCAAGCTATACTTCTCAAAGCCGGTGGAAATGCTGTAGTCATGTCATTGCATGCAGTTCTGTGCCCTGCTTGGAACACAGGCATCATCCCAACTGACTGGATGTGGGGCCTTGTTGTCCCTCTGGAAAGGAAAGGGTGATCGATCGCAAGGACTGCAACAACTGCGGAGGGGTGACGCTGCTCCCAGTGCTGGGCAAGGTATTTGCTGGGATAATTATAGACAGGGTTTGCCACCATCTGCTTTCGAACCAGCACCCAGAGCAGTCAGGCTTTACACCAAATATGTCAACTATTGCCTGGATCTTGCTCTTTGGGTCCTCACCGAGCGTAAATGAGAGTTTCGGCAGGGGCTGCTTGGAGCCTATGTTAATCACTGCAAAGCGTTCGATCCAATGAATTGGAATGCCATCTGGAGGATTCTCGGGCTTCGTGGGGTGCCACCAAAACTTATCAATCTGATTTCTGAACTTTCCTTTGGTACTGAGAGTGTTGTGAGATGTGGTCTTTCCATCTCTGACTTATTTCCAGTTATTACTGGAGTTCATTCAGGGGGTTTGTACTGGCCCCCACACATTTCAGCACTTGTATGGACTGGATTCTGGGGAGGATGTCAAAGAGATCAAGCTGCAGTGCATTGTTTTGGAGTGTCAAGATCTCTGAATTTGATTTCGCAGATGATGCAGTCACCTTTGCCGAGACACTGGATATCCTTTTGGGGGCCCTCGAGGTGCTGAATGAGGAGTCGGAGCAGCTGGGATTACGTGTCTCCTGGGTCTAAACTAAGATCCAGGCTTTCAATGACATTTTGGATGCTGCTATCTTGTCTGTACCCATTTGTGGTGAGGATGTTGAGGTCACGAAGAGATTTACTTTCCTTGGCAGTGATATTCATGTCTCCGCTGCCTGTGAGCCAGAGGTCAATTGAAGTTTTGGTCGGGCCTGGGGAGTCATGGATTCAATGGATCATGGGGTGTGGCACTGTCGGTACTTCTGAAGGTGGACAAACGTCCGAGTCTTCAGTTTCCTTGGTGCGTCCAGTCCTTGCTCTATGGATGTGAGACTTGGACTCTGACCAGGGATCTGAGATGGAGACTTAATTCCTTCGGTACCAGTTCTCTTCGGAGAATCCTTGGCTTTTGCTGGTGGGACACTGTGTCCAACAAGCGATTGCTGAGAGACGCTCAGATGAGATTTGTTTCCTGTATAGTTGTGAGGTCAGCTGCAGCTGTAAGGACAGTGGCTCGTTTTCCTGGCGCTGATCCTGCTCACCAGATTCTCTCAGCAAGGGACCTCGTGAGTGGAGGAGGCCAACGGGCCGACCATGTGCCTCGTGGTTGTAGCAGGTTGATCGGCATCTCAAGGAGATAGGGATGGGTCAGGCATCTGCCTGGGAGGTGGACCAGACAGAGGCCCCTGGAGTACCTGAGGAAAGTGGACACAGCAATGCGCTGCTACGGACATGCTTCATACCTGACCCTGACTTTTGCTCAATGTAAGGACAACGAAGGCAGCCAAAAGAAGCAAAGATTTTATTTTCATAAATTTAAAAGGACATTATTGCACATATGCTATCTTGCTCTATCTTCTATATATGGTATGTATTCTCCGCCAGTCTGTCTGCCTGTTCATGTTGGGGCTTCCCCCATTCAGGGTGGTGCTTCCAAATCAAATTGCCACCATTACATTTGCTCCGTGATGGTTCTCAGTGGGTGCTGTGTTTCCGTGATTATGTGTACGTGTGCATATTTGGAGAGACGAGTGTTTCCTGAGAAGAATAAGGTAAGTAGGGTGGTTGTGCGGCCTCCCGTACTGATTCTGTTACTGCTTAAAAATTTCCCGTGCTTTGAGGCCTCACAAAGCTAAACCCTTTTGGGCTATGCCACAATTTATGCTGATGACATATTTTTTGTGATATCATTTTTGATTGTCGCTGATGTACTTTAAGACTCAACTAAAACAAATCCTGGGAAAAATCGGCCAAAAGTAGATGTTTTTCGACAAACAAATGCATTTTAAGCTAGAAGGGCACTCGGTAGAGCGCATACGCCCGCCACGCAATGCCTGAGCCAGTAGAACGTATCGGGCCCAATACATTTTTGAGATATCGTGCAATATATCATTTTTGGTCCTGCCTCTCAATGGTGAAGAAACACTTAAAATAATTATCAGATCCGGATCTGGATTTGCATCTTCACCAAAATGAATGCAAGTCTTCCTTGTAACTCACGCACACCATGTCCACTAAGTTTCATCCGAATCCATCCACAACTTTTTGAGATATCATGCTATACATATTTTTTGGTCCTGTCTCTCAATGGTGAAGAATCATCTATCTATAATTCCAGCAATGTGGGTGCTGTCCTGTGTCCTGTGTCTGTTGTCTGTGTCTGTGTCTGTGTCTGTGTCTGTGTCTGTGTGTGTGTGTGTGTGTGTGGTGTTGTGTGTGTGTGTGTGTGTGTGTGTGTGACAGCTGTTTCTCGACAACCACTGGTTCGATCTAATTGAAACTTGCCAGGTATATTGCTGTGGACCTGAGTATGTGCCTTTTCAAGGTTTGATATTAATCGGACAAGTGCTTCCCAAGTTATGGCCATTTATTTACCAACCAATGACAAGACACGTTGCTGCGGCCATTTATTTACCAACCAATGACAAGACACGTTGCCATGGTGGTGGGTGGAGTGATCGGGAAGGGGCGACCCCACGCGGCCGGGTGTCGGTCCGTGTGCTCCCCCCCTCTCTCGATGATGCCCCTCTCTCGTGATGCTCCTCTTTCGTGATGCTTCTCTTCTCCGATGATGCCCTCTCTCGATGATCCCCTCTTTCGATGATGCCCCTCTCTCGATGATGCCCTCTCTCGATGATGCCCTCTCTCGTGATGTCCCTCTCTCGATGATGCCTCTCTCGACGATGCCCCTCTCTCGACGATGCCCTCTCTCTACGATGCCCTCTCTCGACGATGCCCCTCTCTCGCGATGCCTCTCTCGACGATGCCCTCTCTCGACGATGTCCCTCTCTCCGACGATGCTCCTCTCTCGACGATGCCCCTCTCTCGACGATGCCCCTCTCTCGACGATGTCCCTCTCTCACGATGCCCCTCTCTCGTTGATGCCCTCTCTCGATGAGCCCTTCTCTCGATGATGCCCTCTCTCGATGATTGCTCTCTCTCGATGATGCCCCTCTTTCAATCTCTCGATGATGCCTTCTCAAATCTCGATGAAGTCCTCTCAATCCTCGATGATGTCCTCTAAAAACTCCTCCTCTCTCTCCCCTCGGCCTCATCATGTATCCCGGATGTCCGTGTGGTCAGGGCTTTTCGGTTAAACGACCATCTTCTAGTTTCTTCGATGGAACTATTTGCAATCGTCCTAGCTATGGAATGGATAATTGAGTTCAATCCTCTTAGTGCAGTTATCCTCTCGGACTCATTTTTTGGCATTAAAGGCGCTGGAAATCCTTACAGGGTGGCTGTAGGGCTATGGCTGTAGGCGAGTTTGATCAGATTCTGGTGCGTGGCGTGGACAGAGCCTCCTTGGCTCTGACAGCGCCATTAACCCTCAACAAAAAAAAGAAAAAAAAGACGTTGCTGCGTAGGCGTGGCCGATGGGGGAAGAGAACCTCAGTCGCATTCCCCATTACGGGTTACAACGTACGGACTTCGGATAGTGATGACTTCGTGTATTCCAATAATTTCTCGATTTCTTATGCACATTATAGATAAACACAATGCCCCAAGTTATGATCGTTTTCATATAAGACGGTGCATAAATTTCGGTAACATCAGAGTGAGCTGGTATTCTCCGAACCAGGAAGTAAATTTTAAACACGCGATAACTTACGATAAAAATAAGCAAGTAGGAGACAAAATTTAAACAACAGGTGTTTTTTTGGTACCTTTAGATGTTTTTTGTTGCTGTTTTGGTACTTCCCCCCCCGCCCCACAGAAAATGGCGTCACACTGCAGAGAAAGTAGTTAACTGTACATCTATCTATAATTCCAGCAATCTGTGTGTGTGTGTCTGTGTCTGTGTCTGTGTCTGTGTCTGTGTCTGTGACCGCTGTTTCTTGAAACCACTGCTCCGATCTGATTGAAACTTGCCAGATATATTGCTGGGGACCTGAGGATGTGCCTTTTCAAGGTTTGATATTAATCGGACAAGTGCTTCCCAAGTTATGTCCATTTATTTACCAACCAATGACATGACACTTGCTGCGGCCATTTATTTACCAACCAATGACATGACACGTTGCTGCGGCCATTTATTTACCAACCAATGACAGGACACGTCGCTGCATAGGCGTGGCTGCGTAGGCCGGTGCGCGACGGCCGACGATGACGTCACGGGCCGTGCCGGTTACATGGCAGCGAATGTCATGGCAAGCAAAGACAGGGAGGTAAACTTGATTTTAATTTGGATTTTAATTAACTCTGTGTGTGGAAGTGTGGTTGTCGCGAGGACGCGAGAGCGAAGGAATGGCCTGTGTGGTTGTCGTTTCTGGCTCGTGGTTTGAAAGTTTTTGTTTTTGCATGTACGGCCACGCACGTACGGCACGCACGAGCGAAAGAACGGCCTGTGTGGTTGTTTTCTGGCACGCGGTTTGAAAGTTTTTTTTGTTTGTTTGCACGTACGGTCACACACGTACGGGCACGCACCTACGGGCATGCACTATTTTAAAAATTCCAATAGCCAGATCCATAGCCGGGTCTTCACCAAAATCGAATTTATCCTTGACACACACTCAAACTGCCACCAAATTTCATCCAAATCCATCCACAACTTTTGAGATATCCAGCCCACAAACAACAAAAACAAACAAGAAAGACATTGTTCAGCACACAATACTTGCAAAATCCACCCCCCCCCCTTCCCAAAAAGTTGCCATGGATACATCAAATTCCCATTTCATTAAGATTAAAACTGAAGATCTTAATCAAAGCTCAAATCAATCAGATGAAAAATGATTATTTTTCAGATGAAAATTTATTTTAGGTTGACCTTGAGTTGACCTTTGACCTTTTGACCTCAAAAAGTTGGTTTCCCAATTCAGTGACCCAATATACAAAATCTGTTCAACTTTCAAGTCAATTGGATAAAAAAAAGAAAATGACGATTTTAAAATTTGACCTCAATCAGATCTGATTGATCTTGAGAGGCAGGACCATCATTGAGAGGCAGGATCAGATCAACAAATTCCATATCCCAAAATCAATGGGCTTCTCAGTTTTGACTACCTCCACAACTTCGTAAAGTTTCATGATAATTATCGGTTTAGAATTGTGACCTCGACGCGATTGACAGACAGACAAACAAACAGACAGGCAGAATAACAAAGTCGACCGACCAATATACTTGCAAATCTTCGATTTTGCAAGAAACAAACAGACAAAAAACAGATAGACAGGGGCGAAAACATAACCTCCTTCCACCTTCAGTGGTGGGGGTAATAACTAAATAGTTGTGTTGCTTTCGGACCTGTCCAATTGGGGTTGTTCGTAAGGCCTATTGCGTGAACGTCTACTCGACATGTGTTTGCATTTTTAGATGTCCATCGAGGTGTTCTTAATGAATTTGGGAGAGATCTGGGGGAAAATGAACGTTTTTTTAAATTTGGGGAAAAATGAACAAATCCATGCTGCTGTTTTGTGAGATGCATATGCATTCATACTATATTTGAATGCTCTTCCCGGCCATGGGGAGAGGGGTTCAGAGCTGTCATCTTGGGTTTTCGCTGTCTGTCTTTTCCCCGGATTCCCCGCAATGTGATGCAAGCACACTATGTAGGACCCCTTGGAAAGGTCTTCCCACCCACAGGGAAAGCAGCAGGTGGGGAGAGGAGAGAAAGGAGAGGGGAGCGGTTGAGAGAGTTGCATCATAACTACTTTGAAATATTTTGTAATACGATGTAGAACTCTTCTGCCCTTGGGGGAGTGGGGGGGGGGGGGGGGGGGGGTCGAAGAGGGGTTGAGGTTTAAGGGAGAATGAAAGAGGGGGAAGGGGGTAGCTGAGGTCTTGAAATGATATTTTTAGGCTAATGTCATCTGTCTGTCTGTCTGTCCCACCCTGAAACATGAAAACACTCCTCAGAGAGAAAAATTATTCCATAAAAGTTGCCTCAAATTAATCCAAAGCTACAGGGAAATTAAAAAAATTGCAATCTGCCAAAAATTGAACCTGGCTAGTGTGTAGGCAACAGGTGGATGCTGCACAGTTGGTCTACCTCAATCCTGATTTTTTTTCCCCCTATGCTGTTGAGATGCGTGATGTGTCACTAAAAGTACACATGTTGAGGTGAAGAACACAAGAAACTTTATGAATGTGACAAAATGTAAAAAAAATCACATCATTGTACGTCTTTTGGTTGGGTCATTGTAATATAGTTTTAAAATCAGAACAAGACTTTGTGGACGGTCTGTACTTTGTTCATCAGCCTAAAACTATCTTCAAATAATTAATGGTAAGTTTACCCAATCAAATGTTTTTAATGAATCAATAAGTTGTTAAACTTGTTTTATTCTCTTTTTTTTCTTGAAGTGGCAGGTGTACACAACACCTCAAGACATTACTTGTTGAACCTCACATTTTTGAGCTCTTTCAACCAGTGCAAGAATAAAAGACCTCTTTTTTTTTCTATTGTGGTATTTTTTACCATGGGCTTCTGCTGGTATATTAAACTTGTGATTTTATTATAATTTTACAAGTCAGCAACAATCAAATCTTGGCAGAAAAGCTCACAGCCATCTTCAGTTTTATTCTTATGGTTATATATTCTTAACCCACAGGTTCAAGGCCATTGAGGAAAAAAAGATCACACAGCCATATTTGATTTTTAAATTTCTCCAGCTGATCTTTATCCCGCCCCCCGGAGGGAGGGAGCGGGATATTGTAATCGTCCGGTTTGTTTGTCTGTTTGTTTGTCTGTCTGTTAGCGACTTTATGGCAAAACGGCTTTAGCAAACCATATCAAATTTAATCCAAGGTGGGCAATGAACCTTGGATGACCCATTAACTTTTGGGTCCAATTGGATCAAAGGTCAAGGTCAAGGTCACGAAAAGATCAAAATCGTTTTTCGCTCATAACTTCGTCAAAAATGATCTGATTTACTTCAAACTAAGCTTATAGTGAACCTTATTCTATTTGTCACTTATAATCCTACCCATTCCTATAGTGAAAATGCATATTTGTGAAGATCGGTAGGGTCCGAAGTTTTGGGGTCATGTCAATACGGTCCAAAAATTACAAATTTTCCATTAGAACTAAAACATGGTTACGAAAATACAACTTTACGGGAAAACGTCTTGCTCACTGTCAAATTGTATCCACAGGTGGGTAATGAACCTCGG
>CM068961.1:66459699-66471752 GCA_035128595.1 Eptatretus atami
AACTTTATGCCTTAAATGGGTGGGATTTGTTGTGCCTGGCACCACTTGTTCTTTCTTTTTCACTTCAATTGGAATTGCAGGAGATCAACAAATTCCTGCAAAACTGCACCTCAATTCAGCCATCTGACATTTCTGAAACAAGAAAAAGAGCAACAGAGATTGCAGACCCTTGCCAGGACTGCTTTTGTGTGGTGTATTTTGTGTGGCGTTTGTGTAGTGGTCTGTTACATTATGAATAAGTGACATAATTAGAACTATAACTTTATAACTGCTGGCAGTGATGAGCGGGTACCAAGACGTTATGCTTTGATGCAACCCCACTTTAATCGGACACTTGACCCTGCCCCCATGACGTTTTTGTTCACCGATGCTTCCAAATTCCATATCCAGGTGATGCACCACGTTATCGCTGGGCGCCAAAGTAAAGGAGTACTCAGTTTTCACTCCGTTTGTTTGTTTGTTTGTTTTCTTGTTTGTTAGATTTCGTAAGTATATTGATGACTACCGTTTCTGTTTGTTTGTTTGTTTGTTTGTTTGTATGTTTGTTTGTAGGCACGATAACTCGAGAACGGAAGAAGCTACCAATGTCAAATTACATCACGTGATTCAGGAGGGTGATGGCTAGTGCTGATTAGATTTTGGTCAAAATCGGTCAACGGTCAAGGTCACGGTGAGGTCAAACATTCGATTTTTGATGGTTTGGTACAGAATCATCATAGAAACTTCTGGTTTGCGTCGCTACCTTCTCTAGAGACAGCTTTTATTAGACAAGGTCAGAGGTCAAGTTGACGATTTCGTAAGTACCAGTCTATGACTGCTTGTTTGTTTGTTTGTTTGTCTGGGTGATATCTCAGCTGTCCTTTGTTCTAGGAAGCTGAAATTTGGGGACAAAAGTGAAGATGTGCTTTGGCAAAAACTGTATTTTCTATTTTTTGCTTAATCAATTAATTGATTAATTACTTAATTATTATTGATTTATTAATTACTTATTTATTTTATTTCTCATCCTGGCAATATCTCAGGCACCTTTTGAGCTAGGAAGCTGATATTTGGACATGACAGTGACCAAGTGATTTGACTATGAAGAGTATTTTTGATTTACTGATTAATCAATTAATTGATTAATTATTTTCTTTTAGGCTTCTCTGGGCAATATCTCAGCCTTCCTTTGAGCTTGGAAGCTGAAATATGGGGACAAAAGTGAAGATGTTCTTTGGCAAAAATGTTATTTTTTGATTAATCAATTAATTGATAAATTCTTTAATTATTATCAATTTATTCATTATTTATTTATTTATTTCTCATCTTGGCAATATCTCAGGCACCTTTTGAGCTCGGAAGCTGATATTTGGACACGACAAGTGACCAAGTGATTTGGCTATAAAGGGTATTTTTAATTTAAATGATTGATCAATTAATCAAATATTTTCTTTCTTGTTTGTCCGGGAAATATCTCAGCCATCCTTTGAGCTCAGAAGCTGCAATTTGGGGACAAAAGTGAAGATATGCTTGGCAAAGAAGTTTTTTTTAATGAATCAATTAATTGATTAATTACGTAATTATTATAGATTTATTAATGACATTTATTTTATCTCTCATCCTGGCAATATCTCAGGCTCCTTTTGAGCTCGGAAGCTAATGTTTGGACATGACAGTGACCAAGTGATTTGGCTATAAAGGGTGTTTTTGATTTATTGATGAATCAATGATTCATTTTTCGATTAATTACTTAATTTTCAAAAAGTTACAGACACGGATGAAACAGTGGTGGTTTAGGTATGCTATTTGGCAATTGATTGAGAAATTTATTATTTTATGACTATTATTTATTTATTTTACTTATGCAAGTAAAAAATAAATCAAATCGATTATTGTACACTGCTCCCTCCAAATTCCAACTCCATGTGCTGCAAGGTGGCATCGCCGGGGCACCTTTGTCACACGCTGGAGGATTTGTTATTTATTTATTTGGCATGGGGGCGGTGTACTTTGAATGTACCGCCACTTGCTTATTATTATTAATTATTCAATTGAATTTAGAATGGGATTAAAATAAATGAAATTCAAATCAAATGGAGGACCAAATAGGTACAGTCCTGCAATGGAGTAATCAGAAGGAACTCAAAGTAATCAAAGTCACCAGGAGGAACCTGGATAGGATTCCAATTTCAGCTGCGACTCCTCTACCTCAAACCCATCCAGGCACAGTAGTCCTGCAGCGTAGTCTGATATTTCAGATCAATTGTTCAAATTTGCATAAAAGCACCAAATTGGTACACATGTAGAATAATGTATTCCGAACAATTCTAGATATGGAGCCACCGCGAGATTGTGCCTTGGTCAGCTTCGGCGACCATTTTCCAAAATGGCCGCCATTCTACTTTAGCGAAATTGGCTATATGTCTTATTTTGTTATTGTATTGGTGGTAGATATAAGGAAAGTGTAAAATTCAGTAAATTAACCATGAAAAGGCTCTCTATTATGTAGGGCCTTGCAAATAAGGCCATATCATCTTCACAGATGCTTCCTTTCCTTTGGGTGCTTTTGTTCTTCTGTCTGTTCCGAAGAGGGGGAGTTTGTTCTCTTTATAGGTTCATCAATAGTCTTGGTTCTGTCGATGAGGCAATCCTTTGAGTATGCCTGAAACTGTTCTTGTACAATCTGCTTGGCAGTGCGAACTGTTTCAATCACTGCAGGATCGGCAATCTCCTTGGTGTCTAGGACCAGCAAATCTGGACTATCCTCCTCGAAGGGATTCCCCAGCTCTTCAATGACAGCCACAAGTGATTGTACATCTTTGGCAAATGCTTCCTGTGCATGTGGTGTTTTTCATGGTGACGTGTCTCCTCATTGGCATTTGGATGCATGTTCGCCTCCTCAAACTCCATGATCACTCTGGCCACCTCGGGTCCGGCGACCATCCAGCGCCTCAGAGCACTGGGATTGTCCGTCAGCCAACGGCACCTCCGTCACCCTTGACACGGGCATTGTTTTGTTCATGCGCTTGGTCAAGAGGAATTGCTGAGAATGCCCTCTTGGTCTTTTGCACTGTGAAGTGGCCTGCCTTGAACTCATTGTAGATCATTGTAAACCTACAAAGAGAATAACAATGACAGATATCCCATGTTGTTAAAGTAGAATGGCGCCCATTTTGGAAAATGGCCGCCAAAGCTGACCAAGGCAAAATCTCGAGTGGCTCCATATCCAGAATTGTTCAGAATACATTAGTCAACATATGTACCAATTTTGGTGCTTTTATGAAAAGTCGAACAATTGGTTTGCTATGCTGCAGTACTACAGCCAAGTGAGCCTTATTCAAAAATAGAAAAATAGAAAAAAAACCCAGATCGAAAAATTTAATTATTCTGGCTGCCAGACCATGTGTCCGATCAAGTTGAAATTTAAAACATACATTCCACATCACAACTTGATCATAAATTTGAAGTTTCACCACAAATGATTGAGTGGTTCCAGCGAAAACGTTATTTAATATTTTTCTTCAATCCAATATTGTGACCTATCAATTATTCCTGAACAAACTTGTACACCTATGGCTTGGGGAACATTTGTGTGAAGTTTCCCCTGAATTTCTCCAGCCATTCTGGAGAAGAAGATTTTTTTAAAGGTTTTAGGGTAAATCCAATATGGCTGCCAAATTATGTGACTTATGACATCATCAAATATTTTTCTGTGGACCATTTTATCCCTACATGACACTCAAAAATTTCATGCTGATTTGATGCAGCATTCTAAATATACAATTATGACGTCATAATGAAGGCACCTATGATGTCATACCAAAAAATCACCCTTATTCCACATGAGGACTCCTTGCCTTGTGCCAAGCTTCAATTTTTTCCTTGGTGCGATTTCCTTGGTGCGATTTCAGAGACACAGAGGTCCAAAATTTTTCCCTTTTTCCAACATGGCTGCCACACCACGTGACCTATGATGTCAAATTTATCATTAAAACATTCTCGAGCAGTCGCACCCATGTTGAAAATTTCATCTCAATCCGACAAGGGATTGTGGAGAAAAACACAAAAGTTCTGTGTGGCCAAACAAAAAAACAGATAGACAGACAAACTGACCCAAACGCAATACCCTCTCCTTCGGCGAGGATAATCTATATGAATAAAAGGCAGTGTGTGTGTGTGTTTGTGTGTGTGTGTGTGTGTTTGTGTGTGTGTGTGTGTGTGTGTGTGTGTATATGTGTGTGTGTGTGTGTGTGTGTGTGTGTGTGTGTGTGTGTGTGTGTGTGTGTGTGTGTGTGTGTGTGTGTCAGTGTCACTGTGTCTCTTCTCCATAACTCCAAAAACCATAAAACCTAGCAGCCTGAAACTTTGCATGCGCACTAAGAAAACGCCAAGGAAGTGCAAGTATGAAAATTTGATGTTTGGATGAATTAAAACACCTCTTTTGAACATAATTAATGGCCTTATTTAATTATAGGCTTCATCTGGCGATCCTCGGCCACCTCACTCTTAAGGCGTTTCCTGAGTTACCTTGCTGGGGTCTTAAGCCGCCATGTTTTTTGGCTTGCTCAACCATGCCTTGATTTGGAACAGGCCACAACAATTTCTTAACGATAAAGTTTTTTTCCCCACTTTCCTCACTCAAATTGAATGCCTGTTCGTCATAGCTACGAATTGCTGGATATATTGCAGTGCTTATAAATGTCTGGAGATGCCAGCGTTCACGGCGTTATTTCGTTTGCACATATGAATAACCAAGAGAATCTCTTAAACTAAGCAGAATTATAAAATGTAAGCTCCAGATTTGAAAGTATCAGCAGTTCCGACTCCTAAAAAAGAAGTGTTTATTTGTCCAATTCGGACATTGCACGGGCGTTTCCGGGTGCATAGTTGTATCGATGGCAATTGGTAATTGCTTGCCAAGCCAGGCGTTCCGTTGGAATGCTTGCTTGAGTGCCTTAGCCACTTACAAAGCTGTACAGTTCATGTCAGTTGATAGCGGGACAGTTCGTGCCCCGATCAGGATGTACAGTCAACAGTTACTCCAAGATAGAAGTACGTTTCCAGCACACACGGACATGGCACATATGGGTAGATTTGGATCTGTACGGACTCTCTGCGGGTGTGTGGACATGCCATGCCTGTTATGGGTGCCGTGGTGGCAAAGTTTCATCCCATATCTTATGGAGGTTCCATCAGGTTTTCCTTTGTACTCGCGCCTGTTTCTAAAGCATTTTGTTATCAGATTTGCTTTACAAAGGTTATAAGTTTCTCCTTGTGAGTTTCAAAGCAAAATACATTTGATAACGCTCGATTTCTGAGCCAATTGCCGTATTAATGTATTTTCTAAATGACCGAGCCAAATTTTTTTCCACCCATCACATGCAGCTGTTTATGAATATTAATGTTTGTGAGCATCGACCTGAAAAGTCTAGATAAATGTAACGTTTTTCATTTAAAGCTACTCAAAGGGTTTTGGGTTGCATACAGTACCATACTGTAGTCAGTAATCACACTGACTGCTGATTCAACCTGCCGATTCCAGAAAAATTGCCGATATCAGTCAAGTGTGTGTGTGTGTGTGTGTGTGTGTGTGTGTGTGTGTGTGTGTGTGTGTGTGTGTGTGTGTGTGGTGTTCACAGAGCACAACATATTCTCTCTAATAACTCCCCTACTCCCCACCCCTCTATCTCTCCCTCTCTCTGTCTCTGGACATTTCCAGACGGTCATTATGCCTGAACGGTGGTTATCTCCATATTTGTCTGGACGGTGGTTAGGTCTGGGCAGGGTTTGTCTCTGGACATGTCTGGATGGGAGTTTGTCTCCGGATGTGTCCGGATGGGAGTTTGTCTCCGGACGTGTTCGGATGGGAGGTTGTTTCTGGATGTGTCCGGGCAGTGTTTATATCCAGCCAGGAGTTTGTCTCCGGATGTGTCCGGGCGGTGTTTGTCTCTGGACGTGTCTAGTCGGTGTTTGTCTCTGGACTGTGTTTATCTTCGGACATGTCTGGGCAGTGTTTATCTCTGGGTGGTATTTATTGTATGACCAGTAGAAAATGGATTTCAGACATTATTTTGTTTCCATCTTCACCGCTATTGTACGCAGAATTATTTTGATGAGACAGTATGAATTTTAATTGAACCATCCATCCATCCATCCATCCATTGGGACCATACTCTGTACAGAGTGTTGGGGCTGCCTAAGCAGTCTCCTTGGTTATTGGACACAATCCTGGATGGGTCGCCACTCCGACACAGTATACCAGCATGCTGGCACTCATTTTGCTGACCTCATAAGGATGACAGGCTGAGTCAACCCCACCAGGTAATAATTCAACAGTCAAGGGGGATTTGAACTCAGGATCCTAGGATCCCAAGCCCATCACCATAACCATTAAGCCAACACCAGGTATATTGTAATTAATGCTCCACCACATGTCTGCTTCCCTTCCTCTCACCTCTCGCTGCCTTCCCTCCACCCTCCTTTCCTTCACTCTCCTCCCACCTCCCTCTACCTCTCTTCTCTCTCCCCCACCCTCCTCTCTCTTTCCCCCTCTATCTCCTCACTCTCCCCCTCACCTCTCTCTATCACCCCCTCTTCCGCCCCCTCCCCCAATGTCAGTGTCGCATCAGTAAAGTGGCGGGTGCTATTTGCTAGTAAGGAATATTACAAAAGGTTACTTTGATTTCGTCCAGCATAGCGCCAAACTGCCGATGATGCAGGATCTTGGAACGGATCTGGTTGACAACTTGCACCACATATGTGACTTGTCAACTGGACACAGACCTTGAAGGAAATTTCGAATGAAAGTTGGGCTTTTCTTTATGATATTTGTGTGTCGATTTGTCATGATTCTTCAAAATATCCGACTTTCATACAAATGTTCTCCTGCAGAGAAGGCAAATTGTCTTTCTATCTATTTCAATGCCAGCAAACTCATGCTCCCAACTGGCTTGCATAATCTGCTGTCCTCAGTTGGAATAATTTTATTGCAATAAAACACAGAAAAGACCAACTCATGTCTATGATTGAGAGTTTTAAACTTCCTGCAAATTAAGTCTTTTTAAAACAGCCTAATCGCTGCGAATCCATTTGGATTCAGTACCAGTCTCTCAACTCTAGACATACCGCTGCGACTTTCTCAACCAGAGAGTTCATAGAACACCTCATCCTCTGCATGAGCCTTGAGAAAAAGGACATGGGAAGGGTTACTCCCTCCATTTTAAGCCAAGACATGGAGCTTCTGGCAGCCTGTTTGACAGCCCAAAAAATGTTGAAGAGTCATGTATTATATAGAATGAAAATATGTCCAACAACAAGGAAACATGGGAACTTTACCATGTGTATATTTTCTGTGTGTGCTTGCAATGCTGAGATGTGTTTTCATCACCATGGAGGTTTATCCATGCATTTAAGCAATCACAAACCTTCTGCCATCTCTTCTCAGAGAAATTGATGATTTTGGAATGATCTTTGAGAAAAAGATTCACGAAACAGACAGATCATTTGGACGAATTTAGCTCAGGCGTTGCATCACTGGGCGCCACCATTTTGGCTGAACATCGATGTCCCGAGAGGAATACTTGATTGGTTGAGATGGCGTACAATTTTTCCAAAGTACTGCTTAACTGAAGGGATTTGGAAGTGCAAACAAGGCGATTGTGTTCTGTACTGTTCAAACTATATAATTCAATTGAAATAAAAGAAAAGCTTTGAAGGCTGTTCAAAATATACAAAAAACATTTAATCGGTAGTTTACTGCCGTTGATGTATTTGGGATACACCGTGCTTTGCACCACCTTATTTAACACAAATTTTCTCTTCCTGCCTGTTGTTTGTGTCCTTTATGACATCCCTAAAAACAGTAAGTTACCTGTTTGGAATGATTTTCGTATTTGACTGCAGGACAGACCGTCAGACTGAAGCAAATTATTTACTGCACTGTGCGCATGCACACGTGGGTCGATACACCGTACAATTTTGCCAACTTCAGAGCCAAAGTACTTCTAAACTGCAGGTTTGTGGAAGTGGCAAGAAACTGATTCATATTCTACAGTGTTCAAAATATGAAATTCAATTAAAATTAAGTAGTTCCTCAATCATACACTGACAGACAGATAGAGTGAACAAATTGCTCCCCCCCGCTTTGCGCTATGTGCACGGGGTAATGATGGAGAGAGGCCCTAAATCTCAAACAGGAGGTTACGACCGATGTTCTGGATGTATCCCAAGCATTCAACACAGTCTGTCATCCTTGTCTGCTTGCCAAGCTCACTGCCTAATGGCAGAAAAGGATGGATTCACAGCTGGCTTTCTGACTTCTTCCACTTGCACAGTCAATGCATCGCTATAAATTGAATCCTTTATTTCCCTCTCTCAGTGAAGACTGGAATGTCCCAAGGCAGCTTATTGGGCAAAGTCTTGTTCCCCATTCTTCATCTACCTCTCCGATGCTTTGGAAAACCCTGTCTTCCTTTTTGGAGATGACTCCCCATTGTGATGTGCATTACTCCATCCCACCAACAGGCAGGTAGCAGCTGCATCACATTTTGCTGATCTTGAATTGATTAGATATTCTGGGCTGGTTATCCGGTTGTGTTAAAATAAGAGGGGATGACTCGTATTGTAACTGGAAATCGCAGTTGCGTAACCCCCTTTGATCATTGACAAAAGTCCAGCTTTTCATTGTTGGTTCACCCAGTTTTGGATTGTCTTTAAATGTTATTGAGCCGTTGTGAAATGAATTCCCATGTTTTTCATTAATCTATTTTGTCTGTTTGTAAATGTACACAACTTGGATCACCGATATCGTGAACGTTTGGGCTGTATAGCAAAGCTTTCAAACATGTATTCCAGGGTCTTGAACCGTATTTATTATTATAGATACCAGATAACGCTGGTTGAGCAATATCACAATTGAATGCAATTCACAAATAAATTTCCAAATCGGATTTTTCACCACTGAATGGAGAAGTTCATTTGAAACTTGCATGTTCATCAAACGACTATGCATGTTGTTCACTCGTCGAGCAAAATCTATGATTATTCTTTGTGGTCACACCATATGATCTCCCACATAAAAAAACATCTTACTACTGTACTACGTGACACGAAAGAGCAGAAGTGAATTTTGTCTGATACAAAATGGCTAATCGAGCAGAATGAAGGATGGAAAACGTTATACTTAACCAGTTATTTTTTTCTGCTGTCATATTTCCGTTTGCCCGTATTTTTGGTTTTTTTAATAAAAATGCGGACATATTTTTAAACACGGCAAAAAATAAATAAACTTGCAAAATACAGGCAGGTTGACTTGCAAGAATTGTTGTTCGCAAATTTGTTAAGGGTGTAAGTTTTGGCAGACAATCGTATGCCATCACCACGTCAGCTATGTGCAGTGTCATATGATGTCATGGCATCAGCTATTGACGTTGTTGTTAACCAGCTGTCTGCGGTGGTCATAAATGAATTGCCATTTTGTCTTCTTACAGGTAAATGTGAACCTTTAACCGTTGCATTATATAGTTGCAGAACATACAGGGGGCTGCAAAAGTAGGTATACAGTAACCTAATATATATATATATATATATATATATTGTTGTGGATTCTCGCCCGCCGGCGTGCGAACGACCGCGTTTAACTAATAGCGGCCGCTTCGCCCACCAAACGGACAATCCAGTCGCGGCTTTCCGGATCAACGCCGGAAACCAGCCACGGGTGTGTTTTTAAGCACACCACAGCCTAGTCAATATTCTACCCGCGCGCGACAGGGTCAATCGCCGAATTGTCGATATACCTAATTAATCGCGTGGGCAGACTACAGGAGACTGTACCTCAACGGGCCGCTGGGACACAAGCCGCTTACGCAGCTCGCTCCGTTTTGGGATAACCG
Source organism: Eptatretus atami (assembly GCA_035128595.1). NCBI lineage: Eukaryota > Metazoa > Chordata > Myxini > Myxiniformes > Myxinidae > Eptatretus > Eptatretus atami. Next base: position 66,469,569 of record CM068961.1, read on the forward strand.
AGCGGGGTGTTATCGCGAGCCCCGTTGGACCCGATCACTTTACCAGCTATTTAAAAACCAACTATATTCCAAGTGCAATATGGCAGTTCAATTAGGGAAAGAGGACACAACGAATGGGTTAACATTTAAACAAGCACATTTATTTCACACACAACACATATGCAGTCATGTATCAATCAATGCACGTATGCAATCATGGATGCACTCAATGCAAAACACGCATGCAGTTATGCAGTTATTTAAAGCAAATGCGGGTAAGGGACAAAACACGAGCAAGACAAAGAGCTACCACCGTCTATTTATTATGTACACACTTAACAGTTCTACTTGAAGACATGGCGCCACAACGTTCATTCAAAAGCAAAGAAAAAGCCCAGGACAGACGAGGGGTAGACTGGACCTATTGGGTCTTTATAACACGGAGCCGTGTAGACCGCAAAGGCTCCTCGAGACCGAGCTGGCTACCTTCACCTCACTGGGGCGACCCGTGACGTCCCGTCTCCACGACCCACGGTAAAGCATGGCTCGGCAGGCCATGTGCCTTGGCTCCGCTCTCTCCAGGCCCCTACCTCTGCTCCACTCACTGCCCACCACTCTGATACGACACCCTCCTCTCCTTTCCACCCACCTCCGCAACCTCCAGCGCCGACTCAGAGAGCGACCGAGAGAGAGAGAGAGACCTTCCGTTCAGCGTGCCCTTTTATATCCACGGCGCCTCGCCCCCCCCCTTTCGCACCCCTCCCTTCAGCACGCGCGCAAAGCTTCCAGAAACAGGGCGTTTTCCTCACCGAATCGGGGCCTTTCCCATTCTTTTTCTTTCTCCCGGCGTCTTTTCCGCACGTGTTTTTCGTTGGGGGGGGGGGGAGGGGTGAGGCCGTCGTCCGTTCTCCCCGATGAATGCCACGCTTCTCACAACCGTGTTGAGGTGGCATCGTGGTGGTGGTTACGGTGGTCGTTGTAATGGTCGCGTGCTGGCGTTTTGTGGTGGTCATGAGGGTGGTGTGGTTGGGTGCTTGTGGTTAAGGTGGTTGTGTGAAGGCGGTGGTGGAAAAGGTGTTGTGGTGGCGGTGGTTGTTGTGAAGCGGTTGATGAGAGTGATGTTGGTGGTGGAGGTGGTGGTTGTGAAGCGGTTGGTCCAAAATAACGATAGTAAAAGAAAAACGGCTAACTGAAGATCACAGCCCGGCACACGAATAATTGCCGTTAACAATCGGTGGGAAATCTATCTGAACACAGACTTATCGACATAACTGATCTAAGGACCTATATGGTGCTCTGCGAATTCCACAGCCGTAACAATACATATATATATATATATATATTATTATATATATATATATACCTACCTTACTGTATACCTACTTTTGCAGCCCCCTATATATGTGAACCATTCTATCTTGTTAAGGGGCAAGTGCTGTAGAGATCTTGTTGTTTTACTGGTTTTATGGGCAAGTTCATCTGCTTGCATGTGTCATGTCAAGTGGGTGCAGGAGAGACTTCTTGATTGTGTACCAAGTGTGTAAACGATTTTAAACGACATATCCCGAGAGAATATAAATATAACAAGTTGCCTACATATTGTAATCTGTTTCATATACTCGTACTGGTGTATTTTTTGATGTTGTGATAATGGCATACATTCCTAAAGATGCCCAGTTGCACCATATTGAGACGTTAAATCAACATTCCAGTTAATGTGAATTGTTCTCATCATAACAGATGAACCTTATCAGGATATTTATTACATTGTGTCACATCAAATAATAACAGAAGAAAATTATAATGATGGTAATAAACCACATTGTTATTTTATTTTTCTCATACGTTATAACTTTGATAAATTTTGTGAATTGAATTGCGAACATAGCAAGTATCACATCACCGCGTCAGCTATCGACTTTGTTGCCCAGTGGCTGTGTCTGCAGTGGTTGTAAATAAATTGCCATTTTGTTTACCTGCAGTTGCTGTTGTTGGTAGCCCCGGTCAGTTTTGCTTGAACAGGCCCATGGCACGGAGATAGCCGATTGATTTACCAGGAGCGACCCAGAGATCTCTCACATCTATTATGTTGTGTTCTTGTCTTAGTGAAGCCAGGACCATGCAATCTTCCATGATGTGTTTTATTGTGTGTGGGGTGGCCTGGCAGAGGTTGCAGGTGTTGTGTCTGTGATTGTACTGTGCTGT
>CM068961.1:66471882-66505481 GCA_035128595.1 Eptatretus atami
GTGTTTTTTGCTGTTGTTGTTGTTTGATTGGGGGGGGGATGTTTTGAAGGATGGCATTGTAGTGTATTTGTGGTGTATTTCTAATATGTCTAGGGTCTGTGGGTGGTTGGACATGTAGTGGCATGAGTGATTCGGGCTGGTAATTGCTCTTGTAAGGAACTGTGCACCTCTCAAGTCTAAGTTGTCTTTGATTTTTTTTGCATTTTTACCTCTGTGTCGGTGCTCGATGGGTGTTGTAAACATGAAACCGGCTTTGTTTTGTATGGTCTGTAGGGTGTTGAGATGTGTGCTTGATATGCTGGAGCCCTAAGAAAAGCTTCCGAAGTCAAAGGTTGTTCTAATATCCTGTTTGTATATTAGTGATGTTGTTTCTTTGTGGTGGCTGAAGTCGGTGCCTGTGAGTGCCCCAAGTGTGTTCAGCCTGGGTGTGCATTTTTTTTTAAAATGTTTATTATGTGATCTGAGAATGACATGAATGTGTAAAAATGATGCCTAGTATTTTTGTTTGATGTTTGTCTGGGATAGGGGTGTTGTTCAGTGTGATGTGCAGTGCAGCGCTATGTTCCTCGGTGTAATTTGTTAAAAGAGTAATCGTTCATTTTGAGGGAGATACTTTCAGTCTGTTGATGGTGAGCCAGGTTTGTAGGGTGCTGAGGAAGTGTTGGAGTTGTGCTTGGCTGTGTTCATGTTGCGATGAGTAGAGGTAATGGTTATGTTGTCCGCATATGAGGCTATTTGCATGTTCTCGGGTGGTCGTGGAATGTCATGCGTGAAAATATTAAAGAGTGTGGGGGAGAGGACTGAGCCTTGAGGGACTCCTTTAGGAAAGTATCGTGTGTGTGATGACGTGCCGTTAAAAATTACATACGACAGGTAGTTGTCCAGCCAGCATTTGGTGTTGTTGTGTCAAGTATTTTGTTTGTGAGTAAGAGATTTGGGAGGGCATCAAATGCTTGCTGATGTCTATTGTAGGGAGAATAGTGTTTTGGCAGTTTTTTTGTTTGTTTGTTTTATCTTTACTGTTGACGCCATCAAAGGTGTTTTGTGTGAGGTTTGTGAGGACAGTGGTAGTGGAGTGGTTTGGTCTGAATCCATGTTGGGTGTGTGAGAGTGGGATGTGTGGGTTTGTGAGTGTAAGTATTAGGTGTTCTGTAACTTTGGAGGGTGTGCAAAGTAATGTGATCGGTCTGTGGGAGGCTGCTTTGGTGGGTTCCTTGTTTGGTTTAAAGAGTTTCCAAATTTGGGGATTTCTTGAGTGTTGGTAGGAGAAGTTGCTTAAAGTTGTAAGGGTTAATACTGTATGTCGTGTGGTCCAATGTGTTTTAAATGTAAATTGGAGATGTTGTCAGGGCCTGTAGCTTATGAATTTTTGATGTTTTTGATGATTTTTTGTTGTTTGTGCAGGAGTGAAAGGAGCGATGGTGTTATCAAGTTGGTAACTGAGTTTGTGTCTTGTAATACTTCTTTCTTCTTTTCTGGGTCCTATATGACTTGTGTTTGCCTTAAGATCTATTTGGTTGTCAGCTTGTTGTTTCTCTGATGGTATGTTGTCTGTAGTAGTTATGGCTGCATGTGAGGGTGTTATGCCGCTATTGGAGTTAATGATACTGTTTATGATTTTGTACAAATGTTTGGTATTGGTTGAGTGGTCTCTTGTGTAGAAAGGAGTGCCAGTTTTTTTTTCACTTATATTTTGTTGTTGATTTCTGCGTTTAATATTTGAATCCTTTCGACTATTTCTGATGCTTTCGGTGTTGATGTTTTCGGTTGTCTGGCTGATTGATGAGGTGTGTGATTTCTGGTGTGTAGTTAGGGTTGTATTTTTTGATATTGCCCTTTGGGATGTATTTAGTAGCTGTGGTTGTGATGATCATATTGAACGGTTTGATGTGGATGCCACTGTTGGTGATGTTGTTATTGTTGAGTTGTTGGAATTCTTGTTCATTGTCGTGCTTAAAATTGTCCCACATTGCTTTTTTGTAATTGGTGAATATTTTGTTTTTGTTTGCGTTCAGGTCATCATTGTGTTTATGGTAATGATGATAAGTAAGGAATCTGAGTGGAGTTTTACTGTTCTCCACATGGTTGTGGTGCAAATTGATGGAGAACAGAATGCTATGTCTGGTGATGAGTTATTGTAACCAGCTTGATGTGGTGTGTGTGCGTGCGTGTGTGTGTGTGTTGGTCTGGATCATTAAGTGTGAATAACGAATTTAGTTGTGTGGCAATGGTTTGGCCTCTGGTGTTTAAATGGTTGGTGATGGGTGTACCAGGCAGTGTCTTTCGCATTGCAGTTCCCTCCAATGATGGTGTTTGGGAGGGAGCAAAGGTTCAGTAATCATGGTGAGTTTTGGTTGGTACAGCGAGGGATGTGTGTCGTTGCACGTAAATGTTTATGTTTGTTGTGTGTTCTTTGTTACCATTTTTAATTTTGAAAGCTTGAAGTTTGACTCTTATCTCGTGGTAGAAGTGCTTTTGCGTCTTTCGTGATATGTGTTTCTAATTGACTTGTTTAGGTATGTGATGAGGCCTCCACCTCTGGCGTTCGGTGTTTCTGGGTGTATCGGTGTATAGTTGGGCATGGTCAGGTCAGTGTTTTGTTTTTCTCATGTAATTTAGCTTCTTGTATAATGGCTATGTGAATGTTGTTTGTGAGGATGAAGTGTTTAAGTTGCATGTGATTAAGTATAAGACAACCCTTGACTCTACCTACAGTTGTTCCTTGTGTTGTTCAGTCCTTGAATACGCAATCCCAGCCCAAGACTGGCTAACATTAGCAAATGGAAAATGTCTTTTAACCCTGGAAAAATCTCAGTTTCACACTGTTACGCTGAACAGAACATCAACCAAACCCACCTATCTATTTCCATGGTTAACCACTGGAACAGGTTCAGTCTCTTGAACTTGTATGCATCACCTTCAACCACAATCTTCCCTGGTCTGACCATGTATCAAACAAAACAGGCTTCCAAAGTCAACCACAGACTGAGCATCCTCAATAATTCCAAGTCATTTATTAAATAATCAGAACTACTACAAGGCCTATGTTTGTATCCCAAGGGAATACTGCTCTCTCTTATGGGCTGGAGCCCTTGCATCATATCCATTTCTCTTATATTCTGTGAAATGGGAAGCCCTTTTTGAATATGAAGTTGAGTCTCGTGGAAGAGCGAGAACACACAACAGAATAAAAAGAACACTGTGGAAAGTGGGGAAACATACAAATAGCAAAGTAGAAGGACACACCAGAGGGAGACTTGGGTGAAGAATGAAATTAAAGGGAGGGGTCATTGGACAGGGGAGGACAAAGGGAGGGAAAAAGCTCAAACTTGACAAAATAAAATCGCATGAAAGAGAGGGAAGGGAAAACCAGGGATGAAGCAGCAATCTAAACAAAAAACAAAAGTGATGGTTGAGGGAGAGGGGATAATGCAAAATAACCTCAAAAGGAGGGGATGAGCTTGGGGAGGGTTTGTGAGGGTCGAAAAGATTGTCTGTAAGGAAGGATAGGGTGACCTGGGAATGAGGTGAACAGTCATCTTTAAGCACTGGAGGGAGGAATGAGGTTGAAGAGACTGAGGAGGTTGGTTTCACTGGTGGGCAAAAAGAGGAACAAATGGCTGTAATTTCACAGTGAGCCTTGATTTAGGGTCCTTCACCGAATGTCGACATGTCATTCTACGGGATGATGGGATCAACATTCCACCATAAATATATATTAAATTGATGGTAACTGATGACAAAAGTTTTAGGTTATTTATTATTTTTCAAAGATTTCTGCCTGAGAGCCAGAAAATAACATCTGTCCAACCTCAATATTGAACTGTGAAACTTGTCTTTCTCCTCTAAAACCTGGTGGTGCCTTGTTAAGTCTGTCTCGGATGTATGCTTCCCCTCCATCCCTTCCCTCTCCTCAAATGATACGACAGCCGACTCTGCGTGTGAGGAGGGCTGAATGCCTCAATTCTGTGTTTGCTTCCAAATCTTGTGTCCCCCAATCTATATCTATATCTATATCTATATCTCTCTCTCTCTCTCTCTCTCTATACATATATACATATATACATATATACATATATACATATGTTCGTCCGTCCGTCCGGACCATACTCTGTGCAGAGCGTTGGTGCTGCCGAAGCGATCTCCTTGGCTATTGGACACAATCTTGGACGGGTCACCACTCCGACACAGGATACCAGCAAGCTGGCACTCATTTCACCAACTTTGGAAGGATGACAGGCAGAGTTAACCCCACCTGCTATTAATTCAACAGCTGAGTGGAATTTGAACTCAGGATCCTCGGATCACAAGCCTACCACCCTAACCATTAAGCCAACACCAAGCATATACATACACACATATATATATATATATATATATATATATATATATATATATATATATATCCACATCCACATCCACATCCACTATTTCCAGTCACATGCAACTGCTCCACAACTCTGTGACTTTTGCAGTTGAGAAGGTGGAGAAGGTTCTGACAACCTTTGACTCTGACTCTGCAACTGGACTGGTCGGCATCAGCTCACGTGTCCTAAAAACCAGCTCTGATGCTCAAGCACTTCTTCCCTCTGCCATTTTCGCCCTTTCATTTGCCTGAGGTCATCTTTAATCAGCTTGGAAATTTGTCAACATCACAGCATTACATTAAAAAGGTGCAAAAACTGATTCCCTTCACTGCAGACCAATTAGCTTACTTCCAATCATCACCAAGGTCATATGAAATCCTTCCTTTTCTCCAACATCCTGATCTCAGATCATCAATTTGGATTCAGACCTGGTCACTCTACATTTGATGTGGTGCTTCTACTCTCCCTACAATGAATGGAGACCCACAATGCCAGACATGAGATCAGGACCATAAATATATATTAAATTATCTGGACATATCTCGAGCTTTTGATACAGTCTTGGCATTTTGTCTTGCTCTCCAAACTGTTTGCCTCTGGAATGCAAGGCTAACTCCACTCAGTTCCTCCACTCTCGTCGCCAACGTGTGGCTCTCAACAGATTTCTTTCTTCTCCTCTCCATGTTAAGGCTGGAGTGCCCCAAGGCAGTGTTCTAGGTCCCATTATATTCCCAATCTTCATTAATGATCTCTTTGACTCTGGAAAATCCTCTTTATCTCTTTGCTGATGACTCCACCCTCTGCTGTGACATTCCACATCCTTCAGACAGACAGGCAGCAGCCTCTTCCCCCCTCTTCAAACCTTGACAAAATAACAAGCTGGCCAAACACTAGGAATATGTCTGCTAACCATGAGAAATCCAACACACACACTGTCTCTGTCTCTGTCACTATCTCCGAAAGGACCGTACCACAAACCCACGCACATACTTTCTCAGCAATCCTCTCAAATAAGTCGTCAAACTCCTGGGTCTCACTTTCAGCCATGATCTCTCTTGGGCAAACCACATTTCAAAGTTGGCTTCCAAAGGCATCCTCTGTCATGAGATAAAATGGGCATCCTCCATCATGAAAAGTCCTTTCTTGTTACACCTTAACTCATCTCCACATACAAGGCTTTCATCCACAGCTTGATGGAATACTGCTCTTCCCTCTGGGCTGGCACCCCTGCCTAATACCATGCTCAGCTTGGTGCCATGGAAACCAAGGCCTTCAAGAACACTGGAATCTCCCATGATGAAGCTGAATATATGGGCCATATTACTTCACCATCACTGACAAGTCAGTGCTCTCCCTTTTTTGTTCCGCCTCCTTTCTGGTCTTGTACTCTCTGCCCTCTCTGTGCTTTACCCCCTCCCCTTTCTGGTATCTGCAGGGCACATCCACCAGCCACCCCCTTCCAGCAACACTCCCAAAATCTGGAATTACTGCTCACCTCCACTCATTTTATCCTCGTTTTCCCACCTGTGCAACCAACTTCCACACTCTCTTCAATCACATTCTTCCCTCCAGGTCTTCAAAAAAGTTGTTCAGCACTATTTCAGATCATCCCCCATCCAAAACCATGATCTGTCGACACCCCTTAAACCACCCCCACACCCCCGCTCCAAATTTTGCTTCTATATGCATCTTGTCCACCCCTGGCATTAACCCCTACCCTTCATTGGTACCCGCATCCGCTGTTTGCCAGTCTCCGTTTATTTTCTCCCTCCCACATACTGTTGGAGTTTCCCCCTTCTCCTGCTGTTCCTTTTGGTATTCTGCATCCTGATAAATTCTGTGTTCTAGCTCTATCACTCGCATTGACTATGCATACAAAAAAGGCAACAAATGTAATTACCTATTTTAACATTGTTGCAAACTGTTCAGAACATTCACACTGCTCGCACTTGCATGATGAATGAAATGTCAAAACTGGTGAAATATTCCCACTCATTTGATGGTGTCGAATCTTACTTTAACATAATTAGTCACGATTTGTTTTGTGAAAGGAAATCCACTGCTGTTAACATCAATATGGGAGTGTGGGGGGGGGGGGTAGGAGGGAGAGGAAGCAAATAATGTGCAATATCCAAAGGCATCTCAAAGTATACATCTCCGGTGTGTGCGTGCATATATGTGTTGTTGTTGGTTGTTTTCTCCATATGCAGGTTTCAGAATGTGGAATGGAGCCTTCAAGGTCTCGAAGTATCCACCTTCGTGCTTGTGTTGTGTAATATATATATATATATATATATATTATATATATATATAATATATACATACATATATTACAAAATCTCTCATTTGTTGTATGTATGTATGTATGTATATTCCTGAAATGCGCCAAAACGGTACCCGATAGCGCAAAAATTTTACGCCACCTTACTCATTATTGCCTGCGGTGTGTGCAGTATCAAGTTTCATTCAAATCGGGCAAGAAAAAAAATTATTAAAAATCAATTCCCGATTCAGTCAAGTACTCTTCGGGATAATTTGATCAATGCAAACAACCTCAGCGGTATAAGTTCGCTGGAGCTATCTTTTTTTGTTTCTTGAAAGGATATTTTTTTATCAACCGTTGTCACAAAGGGAACCCAAACTTCACAGGTCATCTAAATATATATATATATTATATATAATATAATATATATAATATATATATATATATATATATATATGTATTGTATGTATGTTATGTATGTTGTTGTGTGTGTGTGTGCGTGCGTGCGTGCACGTATATTTGAGTAAGTGTGTGCTCCTGAACGTTGCTGTTGCTGCTGCTATCTCCACACATGGGTGGATTTTATGAGATGTAATGGAGGGAGAGCTACCAGGTATCAAAGAATCCTGTGTGTGTGTGTGTGTGTGTGTGTGTGTGTGTGTGTTGTGTGTGTGTGTGTGTGTGTGTGTGTGTGTGTTTGTGTGTCATTGGTTTATATGTCCATTTGCAGGTTTCAGGAGGTGGAACAGAGTCCTTCTAGGACTCAAACATCCACCTCCACTTCGGTGAGGATCACGGTTTCATTTGACCAAGCTGCTGAATTTTTGTTGTTCAACGGGCTCTTTTCAGGATTGTCAACAAACCCTGAACTGCCTCCAACTGTCGTTTGTTTGTGGTAATATTCTCAGGGATGGTTTTTAATATATCAGAGAGGTTCTTCTTTATTATTCCTGTTGCTCCAATTCTGGTACAATTTTAATGCTCTTTCGCTTCCAAGATCTCTTGACCTCATTCTTGAGGTCCTGGTATTTGGTCCTTTTCTTGATTTCTGCATTATTTAAGTCAAAATCACTGGGTTCTGACATCTTAATCAGCAATGCTGTCTTTTCCTTCGTTGCTATCATTTCTATTTTGAGTCTGTTTTCAGCAGCCAAACACTCGAGGTCTTTGTCTTCGATTTTGTGTTTCTTTTTTATTATCTAGATTCTCTGTTTTAGTTTTGGGTTTCTGTTTCCTTTCCTGAACTGTTGTATTTGTCCTCTTTCCTTCCTCAGTTGCTCTCTTGTGTCTTTAATCCCTGTTTCCATGGTGGAATTTGGCATCTATTTGTAGGGCCTGTTTTTTCTTCTTGTGTTTGCCATTACATTTTCTTGAATGAATAGTGCCGCTGCGAAACACATCTTATTGATTTCCTTCAAGGTGGATGATTTTGAAATCGTTTTTCAAATTGAATGGTTGGTTCAAGTCATTAGGATTTTTGTCTGTTTATTGTTTTCTATTCGATGGAGTTTTGTTCTCTCTGAATTTTATCAATTTTATCTCCTATTTTGTTGTCCAATTCTTCTTCCAGCCTACACTGCTCTTCATCATCTTCACTCTCCTCTTCTCCCTCATTGTGTTGCTCTCCCTTGTCTTTCTGCCCATCAGCATCCACCTTTTCCCCTTCATCTGTTCCTGAGTCACCAGTCCTTGTCTCTGAACTGGTATTGTCCCTCCTTCAGGGGGATGCCCTCATTCTCTCCATTCGCTGCTTCTGGACCTGCTCTATGTTGGGATGTGGGCCCCCATCTTGTTGCACAGCCAAAACTCCCTCTCATGCCATGTCGTCCAAGTGTGTATGGCATACATATATATATATAATATATATATACGTATATATATTATATATATGTAGATGGATGTGTGTATGCCTGGTGTTGGCTTAATGGTTGGATGGTGGCCTGGATCTTCGGGTCCTTCGTTGCAAATCACACTATTGAATTAATACCAGATGGGGTTGACTCTGCCTGTCATCCTTTCAAGGTCGGCAAAATGAGTGCCAGCATGCTGTCGGAGTAGTGACCTGTCCAGGATTGTGCCCAATAGCCAAGGAGACTGCTTAGGTAGCACCAACGCTCTGCACAGAGTATGGTCCAGATGGATGGATGTGTGGGGTGTTTGTGTTTGTGTGTGCAGTGTTTATATATGTGAAAGGATCAGACCGTGCATGATATTATGACACATTAGATCAGGTCATTGGAAGGATCGTGCATGACATTATAATATATTACAGTGGTTCAGGTCTATTGTCTCGTCTATTAGCTGTGTGACATTCATGAGATTTGTCATTCATTCATCAGAAAGGCCAAGAAAGCCTGTGGTGAATACAATGTCGAGCACAGTCACGTGAAGTGACTCGTCCATCAGGTCCTGTCCATGTCAGTTCGATTGATCTCTGCTCGTTTGTTTGGTGCTTCACGATTGATTATAATCTAATCCAATCATTAGATGATCGTCTTTACTTCGACTGAAACGGTGAATAAACATTCGAGATGAGTTCTAAACAGCTGCAAGACCACCTCGTCAATAAACGACTACCTTATTATTCTGGTGTATTTTGTGTCACTGATAACCTCTTGAAAAACATTTTTACCACTTTTGGTAAAATAAATAAATAAAATAAAAACCCGCTTTGGATTCCTACCAACCCTTTTTTCATCACCTCCAACTTGCTACATATGGATCATGCCAATATAATATGTTAATCATCCTCCTGTTGGATCAATATAATATGCTAATCATTCTGTTAGATCAATATAATATGTTAATTATTCTGCTGTTAGATCAATATAATATGTTATTTATTCTCTTATTAGATCAATATAATATGTTAATAATTCTCCTGCGAGATCAATATAATATGTTAATTATTCTCCTGTTCGATCAATATAATATGTTAATCAATCTCCTCTTAGATCAATATAATATGTTATTATTCTCATGGTTAGATCAATTAATTATGTTAATATTCTCTGTTAGATCAATATAATAGTTAATTATTGTCTGTAGATCAATATAATATGTTATTTATCTCTTATTAGATCAATATAATATGTTAATAATTCTCCTGCGAGATCTAATATAATATTTAATTATTCTCCTGTTCGATCAATATATAATGATTAATCAATCTCCTCTTGATCATATATATGTAATTATTCTGCTGTGATCAATATAATATGTTAATTTATTCTCTTAGATCAATATAATTTGTTATCTCATAGTAATATTGTCATCCCTGTTAGCATTCAATATTAATTATTCTCTGTTAGATCAATATAATATGTTATTTTTCTCTATTGCAATAATGTTATACTTTCTGAGACAATATAATATGTGTAATTATTCTCCTGTTATCAATTAATGAATCTCCTAGATATATAATATGTGATATATATTCTCTCCTGTTATGATCAATATATATGTTAATTTTTCTCTCTGTTAATCAATCATAATGTGTAATTATTCCTCCTGTTAGATTCAATTATGTTAATTATTCTTCGTTAGATCAATATAATATGCTTAATTTTTCTTCTTGTTATACATCAATATAATTGTTATTATTCTCCCCTGTTAGATCATATAATATGTTAATTATTCTCCTGTTAGACATATAAATTTAATTTCTCGTTATAATACATATTTTATCTCCTGTGATCAATATTATATATCGTAATTCATTTCCCTGTTAGATCAATAATAATATGTTTATTTATCTCTCTGTTAGTAGTCATATGAATATGTTAATTATCTCCATGTTAGTATCAATTAATATTTAATTATTCTCTCTGTTATCGATGCAATATATATTTATATTCATGCTTTCATATTAATTATGATTTCATTCTCTTGTTAGAGTCAATATATGGATTATTCTCGTTAATAATATATTGTTAATATCCTGAGATCTATATTTTCTATTTGAGAGTAATATTATGTTAATTTTTTCTGTTAGATCATATCGAGGAATGTTAATTATTTTCTCCCTGTTAGATCAATGTAATAATGTTAATCATTCTCCTGTTAGTATCAATATATATGTAATTTATCTCCTGTTAGATCAGATATAATATGTTAATTATTCTCTGTTAGATCAAATATATGATTCCTGTAGTAATAGTAAATTATTCTCCTAGTTGGATCAATATAATAAATGTTTAATTATTCTCCTTTAGATCAATATAATATGTTAAATATTCTCCTTGAGATCAATGTAATATGTTAATCATTCTCCTGCTATGGATCAATATAATATGTTACATTCTCCGTCGATCAACATAATATGTTAATCATTCTCCTGCTATATCAATATAAATATGTTAATTATTCTCCTGTTCGATCAACATAATATGCTAATCATTCTCCTCGAGTTAGATCATTATAATTGTTAATCTTTCTCCTGGTTAGATCAATATAATATTTAGTTATTCTCTTCTGTATGATCAATATTAGATTTCTGAATCAATATGGCATTTCCTTGATAACGGATGCGCGATTTAAAACAGCACCACAGGATTCTAAAATCCGTCCCTCCTCCTCCCAAATTTTTTACTTTGATGAGGATATTGGTGGGGCATGTGGTGCTGGGGGCAGGGGGTGGTGGGGTGGGATATATCCATGCCACAAAAAACCCCTTGGGAAAGGGGGTACATTGTTTTGTAATAAACATTAACTAAAGTTGAGGTCATGGTATCTAATCATTGACCTGAATAGTAACTGGACTGAAACGGGCCCTCATTGGCTTAAACAAAGCGGCCGCCATCTTGCCACCATCAAAGTGTGAGACAATAGCTTAGTCAATGTACCCGTTTCTGCACACAAACGTGACACTTTGAGTCTGGGAGCCTAATATTCATGTATTCCATTTGAAAACAAGTCTAAAAACTTTGTAAAGATAATGGCGAGAAAATATTTGCAAGGACTGTGCATAATTCAGGTGAAGCCTCAGACACCTTTTGACCAGATGTCAGATCTATCAGATGAGCTTCAATGCCAAAATTTTGAAATTCAATATATCTTCTTTCAACATTAGTGGTAAATATCTATTCATTGATGAATATTTTACTCACTAAAATAATAAAATATCAAGTTGCAATTTTTTTTTGTGTTATACATTCATTATTATATAATTTAGCCTCTGGTTTTAAATGAGAAATGAATATCATGCATATATTGTTATGAATTCTGTATCACCCATTTTCTGACATAGTGTATTTTTATCTGACATTTTATCTACAAGACCAATGAATTAATAATATTTTTTTTGCATACATCACATATGTTGAACAATATTTTAAACAAACATATTTACATGAAAACAAAAACAGAGCATTGCCAGACATACAAGTTTCAAGTAAAACACAATGTTATTTATAATAAATGTACAGAAATTAATTTCATCCACCGCTTTTATATCCCATAAGTGAGCCCGAACATATCAATTACCTAACATGTATTTAATGTGCTTATAAAACACAAAAAAATTCACGCAACTGCTAATAAACATTGTGCATAGTGTGACACACTGCACACACCGAGCAAGCACTTTAAATATGCTGACAAACATACATTTTAATGGCATTATAATAAGTGATAACTGATATCAATGCAGTGGAGAATAATAGGTGTAGAACAAATGCTTATTTCAATGAATATTGTCATACTATCACAAAGTAACGAATATGTACAAATGGCAAGATACCAACATTTACAATTACTGATGCTAAAAAAGAATTAACTTTGACATGGTTTTTCTCACTTTGTCACCAGTGATTGCTTCCGATTTCTGTTTACCCATGTGGTAAAGCTTAATTTTAGGGTATGATGTGGATGCCAGCTTGACAAGGCTGTGTGTGATTATCCTCAATTGGTGTATCGAACTGATGTGAGTGAAGGTCAGGGAAGAGATTCAAGTGAGCACAGTTCTGGAGGACACTTGCGGCTATCCCTTCAGAGATTACTGGTCCTTGGGGCAAATCTCCATTTGATGTCTTCACCAATTGTTGAAAGCACTTCTCTGTTTCAAGGCACACAGAGATGACACTAGAGGATGCCTTCTGCAGCCCGCCTCAGTTTTTAATGGTGACAAACTCGTGACAAGATCCATCACCTGATATCAATGCTTGTGTGCATGGCATGCAGGTTATCCTCTTTTTCATCATGCAGACAACAAATCCTGCAATGTAGCTGATGGTGGCCACTTTGTAGTCGGAGATGTTCTCTATGTTTGGGATGTCTGCATAGTCATGCTCATCTTGAATGGGAGGTCTGTCAAGCAGATCATAGCGTCTTGCATGGCATAAAGATGGCAGAGATGTGTCGGCTACATGTAAGAGAGTGGTGCTGTCCAGAATAGAAGAATTCCCACTTCCATTCTTCACTGCATGCCTCATCAAAAGACTCTTGTGTGCAGCATTGAACTGTCGTGATGTGGGGTTGTTAAATCCACCTCTGACACACACAGCTGAAAAAAAAAGTTCAAGGTGATCTTGGCTGAACTTGTACGTTAGAAGATAAGACAGCGGGGAATCGGAAGTTTTGGCTAGATCAGCAAATAAGTTCATGACGCTCACAATGCTCATCACAAACCCAATAAAACCTGTCTTTCGTCCACTCGAGTGCATGGGCAAGCCCGATCCATCAGTCAAACCCAGGAGGAATTCTTTTGCTTCCATTAATACTCTCAGCCATCTTTCTTTGTTTGTTCATCTCATTTGGGCCTTATATCCTTTCCCAAGGGGGTTTCTACTGTTCAGCATATCAAAAGCTCCATCAATGACACGAATAAACTTCATAGTTCCTTCACAGCCTTTGAACTGGGGCAAGTTCAGTCCCTCATTGCAGAATCGTAGGGCATCTGCAACACTCACACTGAACACCTGGGCCGCTAAATTCAACTTCATCTTCTGTTTCCTCCATTGCATGTGGGAATTTCTCAGTTTGTTGCCAAGCCAGAGTACCTCTCCTTCCTGCAGTTTGTTGAGTTCATCAAGGTACTTGACATATCCGCCACCTGCTATCTTAAATAGTCCACCATTAGCTAACGTGTTTCACAACAGCTTCAACATGGGGTAAACATCTAAGATGACATGAACTCTTTGCGTAGGTTGTGCTGGGTGTGGAAATGATGGGTTAATGTTGTTGATGGTCAAGTTGACACCCAAACAACGCATCATGGCAAAGTAGCAGGACGGACCATCACAAGTAAGAGAGACAGCATGCACGCCAACATCGTACAAGCGGTGTAAACAATCACTAACTAGGTTCGGTCATTCCACCCCACTCATGCCGTCAATTAGGAAATACCCTAATGGGATTTTCCATGATTCCATTAGAGACACCACCATCAGAATGAAAGCGTCTTTCGCCACTGGAACTGAGTCATTACAGCTGTCGTTTCTGATGTCAATGTAGCCATGAAATCATCCATTAGCATACTCAACATGCCTACGTATGAGCATCTCGTCAAGCATGACAGCACATATATCCCTTTTCCACTCTTCTTTGTAAGCCTTAGCACATGGTTCAATGGCAGCAAAGGCCGGTTTTGTGAAGCCTGGATCCCCATCGTTGCCAATGTACCATGACTTAATTTCTCATGGGCTGGGTAAGGCCAGGTCAAATGTTCCTCTCACATAGTCATAGGCCTTTCCAGAGTATAAGTGCAGCATCATGGCAAAGGCTTTGATTTATTTTTGGTATGATCCAGCACTCTTCTTGCTTGTGCTGTTCAACATATGTTTCATGACTTCTTTCGGTGCACCACTGAATGTTGCATCCAGCATTTTTGCACAGTTCTGTGTTATCATGTTTTTGTCCTGCAGTGTAGACACAAGTGGCTTCAGGTCATAAATTTTGCGCAATAGACGACGTGTTCTATGTTTTTCCGATTTGAACTTTTCTGGCAGGTGTCCAGCTCTGCTTTGGCATCCTCCAGCTTTCGTTTCAGTTTTCTTTGGCGACACGCTGATTGCATATCCATGGTCATGTTCCGTTAGCAGCTGCTCTCTCCCTTCCTTGGCTGGTGCCTCGGTGCTGGTGTTTGGTTCGATATCACATCGTAGAAGTGTTGTTCTTGCACGACTTGGTCTAGGCTTTGGTGCTTTCTACAACATAAAAGTTAAAACATGTCGTAAAATGTAAACTCTCCAATGTAAAAGTAAACTCAAAGTGTTCCTGATTGTGTCATGTTTCTCTTTTTCCATAGAAATTAGTTTCCCTCCATACTTTCTGAATATATTTGAATATACATGTGATATATTCATGATATATACATGATAACTTCCTTATAAAACACATTTAAGCATATTCACAAGCACTGCATAAATCTTGATACTGTACATACACATACAAGTAACAACAGGAATAAAATAATTATAAAGGAATAAAATTAATGTATTGCTCAGTAATGTCAGTAAAAAAATTATCATGTGTGATAAGACCTAAATAATGATATAAATGATAAAATATGTGGTTTTAATCCTGTTTATTAAGTGTAAAGCACATTAGTCTGTCTTAAATTCAAATATAATCTTCTCATATATCTCTGTTTGTCAAATTGTCAATTTTCACACATTGATAGGCCTAGAATCACCTTTTGTAGATGTTCAGGGAAATTAAACAAGGTGGGGACTGCAGTGGACCTCAAACGGACTGTCTACCCAGTTCTGTCGAAGCTGTCAGGAGTAAAGTGTTTTGAGCAGAGACGGGACCTTGACGCAGGTGTCCAGCTCTTTCTCCTCATTGTCTCTACCCATCTTTTCAGTCTGTCTGGCTCACAGTGAGGAGACCTGAACAAAGCATAAACCTCAGTCAATGGCAATCACATTTCATACAAAGACAGGAAAATAAAGTTAGTCTGTGTGTTGAGAAAGTAACAACACACAGTACTGTAGTGTATTGCACAAAGTAAACTGCAGACAAAGTTTTGCATTAGATGAAACGCCAAAATGATATATCATCATATTGACTCGTCATTCACGAAATATCGTTTACATCAACTGGCCTGTCAAATATGTTCGGACATAAGTTGTTCATGTGAAGACAGAAATTGTGATATATCATCGACCACTGTGTCAATTTTTGTGTCAGTAATTATTTGTTGAATGTGTACCATTTTGATCAGTATGAAAAACACTGACTCTGTTCAAAAGTTGAAATTGAAAACTCACAGGTAGAGAGTTATACCTTGCTGTCTGTGGTTGTGATCGTCCCGAGTTGTACATCCAAAAGCCACACACGCCAACATTTCGCCGCATCAAGGGGACGTTTTGAACTCAGAGAAATTAAGCACTAAAAACCTTTTAAAATTCTGCTAATCCGCATAGTCGACACAAAAACACGTCAATATCACAAGTGAAGGTGCCAAGATGGCGGCAGATGACTTCCGCTTGCTTCTAGGTAGATGGGCCAATTAGCGTTGAGCTACAAGTCCAGTTCATATGAGGTCAGTGTATCTGATCATCTTGTATCCTTGGGCGGTATGTGTGATACGTCAATTAAATAAGTCACTGGAATTTTATATCCGTTTATACTCGTTTCCCATCAAAACGCTTCAATCGTATCAATTTAGTCATTCAGAGAATACTACTCTCCTCACCCATTCTCCTGATGACAGAGATTTGGAAACCGTGCCTCACCATTGTAAATTCCCCAAAACTATAATTTACTTCCATGAGGGTGTTCAATGGGGGAAGGGGGGGGGGGCACACATCACAAAAACCCCCTTGTGGAGGTGAGATATTGTTTTGCAATAACATTCATATTATGCTACTATACTCATTGGTGTTGTGGTTACTTTTGTGATGAGAAGCGGCCTTTGAAGAACGCCATCATTAGTTATCTTAACATGGATATACACCTTAACACAGACTTTTCCCCAAGGCAGAATACCCCCTTGGGGAGGGGGACAAGTTAAATTGCCACAACCTCCAGAGTTCAACCTCCATCATTCATGTGTAAAGATCCATGTAAGCATCTTTGTTAGCTAAAAATCGTTGCCGCTTACCCCGAGGCCGAGAGAGTCGAGATGGCTCTGACGTGTTCATCTGAGGGAGACACAATAAGATTCCGATTACTTAATCATGTCGAGTTTCCTCAAAACCTTTTTCAGTTTAATAGCGACTGTTTAAAAATATAATTAATTGTACGTTTGGTAGAATTGACTGAAACGTTTGTGGTTATAACAATTTTTACGTCCAGATAGTGTGCCCCATGAAAGCCATTATAACCTATTATACACCTCAACATGGAGTTCGTGCAAGGCGTCACCCCCCCCCCCTTTTAGGGGAGTATCTACGGAGGGTATCCGTGCACCCCCCCCCCCCCCACCCCCAGGACTCTACCAAACCAACTTTTTAGCTTCCTTTTGCGGTCCTATTACACATTTGAGATATTAGCAAAAAAAATTCCCAGCACTCTGGTGATATTCAAGATGGCATCCAAAATAGCCGCCGAAATGGGTAAAATCATAGAATACGGTATATAACATCTCAAAATATGGCAATTTGGAAAAATAATCATTGGGATTTGGTACCTGATCATTAGTTACTTGTTTTGATAATTGGCTGTATACTGCTTTCTGCATTTTGGGTGGTATTGGGCCTCTGCTGCAACAAATCAAATCCTCGGATTCGCCTTAAGAGCCACTCATGATTGTTCTCTTCTGCTATTTGCAGCACTTTCTGCCATCCATCACGTTCAATGAAGAGGTGCCTTCCTTGTGTCGATGCCTGCCTTTTTCACATGGATTCGGCCTTCAGTTTTGCAGAAATACAATCAGGTTCAAAAATGATCTTTTCTGATACTTTCTTGCGCTTTACCCTTCCTTCTTGGTTGGTAGATGGTCCAGGAGCTTCAGGTTCGTTAGATGGTTTACTCGCTGTTAACCTATGTAGGTTCAGGATAAATCTTTGTAACATCCTCGGTGATAGCCTTCGTTCTCCTGGATCTCATCAGGAATGCCCTGACAGATATGTGTCATTCGATATGAAGAACCTGGTGGTTCAGCGAAGCGACGATCCCATATATTTTTTGAGAGGTGCCAATCTATCATTTGGATTCGTCAAGTCTGAAAAATATGTCAACGATCCATGCTTTATTCCAGACATATGAATGACGTAATGTTTCATGTTTGCATTTTTTTTCCATTTCAACAACTTTCTTTTGAATTACATTAAACTATTTCTTGCTTGTCTGACATCTTGACTTGTGATCCTGATCTTGACTAGCTACGGTCTTGCTAAGCTAACTAATCTCACCTGGAAAGAGAAAAAAAATACACATAAAAAGATTAGTACACATAATACTTGATGTATGTAAATATTCAAAGTGCATTGGGGTGTGTTTGTGTGGGTGTGTGTTTTGCTGGCTTTCAAATTGTCCGCCATCTTCAATTCCAAGTACGATAACAATAATAAACATCCTTGATAAGAATTACAAGACGAATGATTCCCATAGTTCTGTCCCTCTATTATTATCACATTAATGATTATTTGGAGCTGACATTTGATATTTGCTGTGATTTTACCATTTTAAAACCATTTTGAACTCCATCTTGGATTTTATCGATGGCAACAAAACATAAATCACCCCATAGGCTTATTAGTTTCTAATAATCAGGAAAATATATGACAATCCCAATATTAATTCACTGTATATTATTCTAAGTTTCAGGCTGTTATATAAAATTTTCTATGATTTTGCCTATTGTGGCGACCATTTTGGATGCCATCTTGGAATTTAAGCATTGTAACAAAATTCAATCACTAGGTATTAATTACTAATGATGAGAAACACATTATTCCAATGAATAATTTACAATTTTGTCACAGTTTTGGGCTGTTATATATAATTTTCTATGATTTTGCATATTTTTGTGCCCATTTTCGACGCCATCTTGATTATCGCCAGAGTGCCGGGAATTTTTTTGTGTTAACATCTCAATTGTGTAATAGAACCATAAAAGGAAGCTAAGAAAAGTTGGTTTGGTAGAGTCCTGGGGTGGGGGGGGGGGGGTGCACGGATACCCTCCGTCGATACTTGACTATTTGGAGAGGGAGGAAGTTAAATTCTGACGCCGATGGATTCCGTACAGCGCCGACGCGTGCCAACGTTTTACGACATGCCCTCTTGTTTTTCATAATTTTCAACTTTTTATTCGTGCCAAACATCATCGCTACTATCAAGTATCGTAAACGACCACCAGCAGCTATTAGACATCATAACAAGAGTTAATGAAGTGACTTTTTATCTGAATGTGGTTAAAAATAACTTTTTACCTGAGAACAAAGGACTTTGCCGTTCACGCAAATGCGGAAAAAGAGGATGTGTTTAGGTAAGACTTCATCGCCATTCATCTGCACCACCACTCCCTAGTAGTCACCTCACTAATCTGCAGTCCATGGACAACAAAGTTGATGAACCTTTTTTGCCGTATTCGACACCAACATCATATGACTGACTGCTGCGCTTTCTGCCAACATCCCGGGTGTTGCGCTCCAACCAGATGGTTTCTTGCTGTATCAAATGGACAGATCAAAGCAGATTGCTGATAAGATGAAGGGAGGTGGGGTATGTTTATTTATAAACGCCTCCTGGTGTACGAACATTGAGATTATTTCTCAGTTCTATTCACCGGAACTGGAATGCTTTGGTGATCAAGTTCCGTCTGCACTACCTGCCTCTGGAATTCTCATCGGTTATCCTGACTTCTGTCTACATACAACCGCATGCCAATGCCACAACAGCAGCTCATCAACTTTTGGATATTATTTTTTCGCAATGAAAACTCCGACTCTGATGCCATTTCAGTCATTGCTGGAGATTTCAACCATTGCAACCTCAAGAAGGTGCTTCCCAAGTATTTCCAACACTTCACGTGTCCAAGAGGCAATAACACTTTAGACCACTGCTATACTACCATCAAGGGTGCTTATTATTCGGTACCTCACTCTCACTACGGTACATCCCATCATGCTTCAGTTTCCCTGATACGAGCATAAAAACAGGAATTTGAGTGCTCAAAGCATGCCGTAAGGACCATGCAGTGCTGGTCAGAAGAATCAATTTTTCAGGGACAAGGGTGTTTCAAGACAACAGACTGAAATGTATTTAAGGACTACTATGCTGATCTGGATGAATACACGGACAAGGTTACCCATTACGTGAAGTTTTGTATCGAAACTTGTGTTCCAACTAAATCTGTCCGGAGATACCCCAACCAAAAGCCGTCGTTCAACAGGGATATTCGTGACAATCTATGGGTGATGGCTGACACATTCAAAGCAGGTGATGAATCTATGTACAAAATATCGCGCTATGACCTAGAGAGGCCGTTAAGGCTGCCAAGCAGCAGTACAGAGATGAGCTGGACGATTAATTCAATGAGGATTCACGCTGGCTATGGCAGAGGCTCCAGGCCATCACATCATATAAGGGGAAATCTAAGGAAGTTGACGGCTCTGATGCCAAGTTGCCAGACTCTTTAAACGACTTCTACGCCCTTTTGACAACTCGTGAAATTGATTGAGGTTGCTGCGATGGAAGTCTCTCAGTCTGGCAGGAGTAAGACTTTCACTCGGGTACAGGCTCAAAAAGCCACTGGCCCTGTTGTAATTCCATCTCACGCCCTTAGATACTGTGTGGATCAGCTATCCACAGTTTTCACTGACATTTTTAATGCGTCAATAAAGCTGTGTATCATTCCATTATGTTTTAAAAAAAAATCTGTAATTATACCAACACCGAAAAGGTCTCAGGCTACGTGCCGAGATGATTACCGGCCAGTAGCACTAACATCAGTCAAAATGAAATGCTTTGTGAACGTTTGATATTGTCTCGCATCAAGTGTGTCATTCCTGAAACTCCAGACCCGTTTCATTTTGCCTATCGGTCAAACCGTTCTGTTGATGACGCTGTCTTACTCACCCTTCACATCGTTATACGACATCTGGATAAGCGTAATACCTATGTTAGGATGCTTTCTTTTGACTACAGTTCTGCCTTTAATACAATTATTGCCTCAAAATTATTTGTGAAACTTCGAAATATCAGGCTGTCATTTTATTTGGAACTAGATTTTAGACTTTTTATATACCGGGCATAGTGGCGTGCGCCTGTAATCCGGCTACTCGGAGGCTTGGGTTGGAGAATCGCTTGAGGACGGGTCTCTGTGCTGGGCTGCGCTATGAGAGGGTGTAGGGCAGCCCGGAATCATGGCGAAACCCAATCCTTATCCCTGTGTTGTAAGAGGTGACCAGGGTTGCGTCAGGGAGGGCATCCGGCGTAAAACCTATGCCAAATCAGTATGCGGATCATAACGGATGATCTGCTGTGGCGACCCCTCACGGGAGCAGCCGAAAGACGAACAACAACAATTTTAGACTTTTTAAATGACAGGTCACATTGCGGTGAAAATTGACAGCCACATGTCCTCGTCGCTTGTCTTGAACACAGGGACTTGAATCATGTTTTGTCCTGTGCTGTATTTACTTTGTACTTATGATTGTGCTGCTAGTCGAGAAAACAATTTCCTGGTAAAATTTGTGGATGACATGACCTTAATTGGCCTAATCACGAATTATAATGACATGGCATACAAAGATGAAGTTCAAAACCTGACAGAGTAGTGGTCAGCCAATAATCTCGAAATGAATGTTAGTAAAACTAAGGAAGTTATTGTGGATTTAAGGAAGTCTTGTAGTACACATCACCCTATCAGCGTTGATGGAATAGATGCTGAGACTGTGAGTTCTTTCAAATTCCTGGGCATCCACATTTCATCTGATATATTCTGGACTGAATACTGGAAGTATCCTTGTCACACACCAAACCTGTCCACAAAATTTAATCTGGATCCGTGCACAACTTTTTGAGATACCCTGTACAGTGTACACAAACAGAAAAAACAGACAGAAAGGGATGAAAACATAACCTCCTTCACCTTCGGTGGTGGAGGTTAACATCCACCAACTGTTTCAGGAATAGTTTTTATCCGAGTATGGTTCGACTTTTAAACCGTGAATCTTGATTTTTACATATGTGCTTTTCTCTTTTGTCAAATTATACTTTTATTTGAAAGCACTTGTATTCAAAAGAATTGCAATGTTGTTACTGTGATATTCTTGTGTGCTACATATGGTAATAAAATTATCTGAAAATCGCTACAACCTCCATTGTGTGACCCTTTGTCCTCCTGTCACGTTAAGTTTGGTTGCGTTGGATTAGTAACCACCGAATGTATCGCAGTCAAAAAACAGACAGACACTAAATTGCATATTTTAGTAAGATATAGAAGATATATAGACAGGCTTTTCTCAACTGAGGTCAACGGTCCCAACATTTATGGTATGACCATGCATTTTGGCCCTGTTTGTGAGGATGTATGTGGTTTATTATGATCATGAGCTTTGGCTTTCGGACTAGGGTGCCTATACATTACTTTGACAAGCTTTGCTTGATCGTGTGCTTTGGTCTTGGGACCGAAGTATATATCCTGAATTTTGTAATAATGTTTGGGTTTGGTTTTTTTTTAACCTTTTCTATTTCTTTGGCAAAGGCACCTATCAACAGAAAGGATTCACGGGGAGCCAGAAACCCTTTCATGGATTCATTCCAATGGTGATTTATCAATAAAAGGCTTCTAAAGGTTATGGAGGTTGACTGATGCTGTAGTTAGCACGGTCACAGCTGACACTGCATTATGTCGTGGTGGTTCTGTTTTTTCACACACTGCAACTGAGCCCGGATGCATAGGATATTTTGATATACTGTACTATATGTATGTATGTATGTGTATCTATATATATGTATATGTATATATATATATATATATATGTTTCAGGGTGTATGATAAGTCAATACACAGCTTTAAAATGTTGTAGCAGTTTCATTTCTGAACCGATTTTAATGAAACAAACTGAAAATGAAAGTGTCAAGTAAGGTCTTATACACAACTCTTTAACCCTCTCCATATGCTCCAGAACCATCAACATATTTCCTTAATTGGACTGGCACATTCTCGAACATGTTTTCAGGAATGTTGGTGAGAACATTGGTTGTGCACCCCTCCAGTTCATGAAGCTTTATGCTATTGGACATGATCATTTACATTTTGTTTCATTAAAATCGATTCATAAATAAAGCTGTGACAACAATTTAAAATTGCATATTGACTTTTCATACACCCTGTAGAACTTTGCAAAAAGTTTGGGTTATGCCAATGACATTCATACTTTCAAATAAATTCATCAAATTATTAATCATAACAGTCATATGTGTTTATTTTTTGTAAATCAACAGCTTTTATAAATGCACGTGAAACAACCTGCTTCAGTAAATAACAAGAACAGTGTCATTTTATAGTATCATTCAATACTGTACTTTGTGTCCCCCCACATTCCCTCTTGAGGGCCATCACTCTTTTACCCATGCTTCCCGTATACGACTAAAGCACTGTTACAGGAATATTGTGCCAAATATCCTGCAGTATATTACACAGTTTTGTAAGGTTAGTTGGGTTTCTCTTGTTCTTCTCTGTTTCCAGTTAATCCCATATGATGTCAATGTGACACATGCCACACTCTGGAGTGGCTTTTCCAACACTTGCAGCACACCAGCTGTAACCTTGTTCTCCAAATACTGTTTTACTATGTTGGAAGTGTTAGTCTGGTCACCATATGGCATATTTGGATGGAACCTTGCACGTAGGTATATACAAACCTTTTTTTTGTGGATTATTACCTCCGCCACCAAAGGTGGAAGGAGGCTATGTTTTCATCGCTGTCTGTCTGTTTGTTTGTTTGCGTGCAGGATATCTCAAAAAATTGTGGACGGATCTGCATGAAATTTGGTGTGCAGGTTGGATGTGTGATGAGGATGAACTGATTAGATTTTGGTGAAGATCCAGATCCGGATCCGACTACAATGATTTTTAAGTGATTCTTCACCATTGAGAGATAGGGCCAAAAACGATTTATAGCACCATCAATCCATCCATCCATTGGGACCATACTCTGTACAGAGCATTGGTGCTGCCTAAGCAGTCTCCTTGGCTATTGGGCACAATCCTGGACGGGTCGCCACTCTGACACAGGATACCAGCAGGCTGGCACTCATTTTGCTGACCTCGGAAGGATGACAGGCTGAGTCAACCCCACCTGGTATTAATTCAATAGCCAAGCAGGATTGGAACTCAGGATCCTAGGATCCCAAGCCCACCACCCTAACCATTAAGCCAACACCAGGCATATATATAGTACGATATTTCAAAAAGTTGTGGACTGATTCAGATGAAACTTGATGGACATGTTGGGAGGGTGACAAAGAATTGATTCAATTTTGGTGAAGATCTGAATCCGGATACGAGAATTATATGTTTTATAATGATTCTTCACCAATGAGAGAAAGGGCCAAAAACGATATATAGCATGATATTTCAAAAATGCATTGGGCCTGATATGTTCTTGTGTATCAGGCATTGCGGGGCAGAGGTATGAGCTCAATTTTTGCTCGGTATGACCGAGCAACAATTTTTGGCATATAAATGGCCACCATCTTAAATTCTTTGTACTTATTTTTTTGTAAATATTGGCAGCATTAGATTCCTTCTGTCTGAAAACGTATAAAAAGGCATTTCATTCCTGTTTTTAGCTCGCTTGTTCGAAGAACAGAGAGCTATAGCGATACCCCCGGCGTGAGCGTCAGCGTGAAAATGTTAAAGTTTTTGGTGCAAGTTATTTTTTCCTTTCTAATGTTTTTATCTACCACACTATTTTTTATACGCCCGATATATATATCAGGGCGTATTATGTGATACCGGTCGTCCGTCCGTCCGTCCGTCCGTCCGTCCATCCGTTCCTGTCCGCACTCTAACTCCCAAAGTTTTCAACTTTCACGTTTCATATTTGGTACATAGGTACAGACTGTGGAGACAGTGTGGCGCGACATACGTTCGTCATCTAAAGTGGTTGCCATGGCAACCAGGATGCTGTTTTCCATGTAGTAGCACAATTCTGTATATACCTTCTTGTTCGGGCGTATATTGTGCTCACTTGCGCTCTTGTTACTGATTACAATATACAAATACATATATTGCTTTAAAATTATTTTTGATCAGACTTCACTGCAATGCTTTATAAAAAAATATTAATTATTAGACGAGTCTTTTAAAAATGATAAATGTATAAACAGGCGAGCATTGGGTGGCTTTGACACCAACTCTGGTTATCATATCTACTTGCAAAGATATGAGAATAAGTAGATTTGTACAATTTGGTCGTGACCACCTTGGATTTTCAAAGATATTTTATAAATGCTCCATAGTGCCAGTCTGTCACCCACTCCAATGTCATTCTTGATATCTCATACACCAATAATCCCCCCCAAAAAGTTTGTATATACCCAATTGCAAGGTTCCACCCTCAGTGACCTGACTATGTGTTTTGGATCATTGTCTTGTTGGAAAATGAATCCTCTTCCGATCTAATGATTTCTACTAGGAACTGCATGGTGCTGCAGTATCTATTTGTACTTCTTTTTTGTTGGCTTCCCATTGTTTGTTTTTTTAACAAGTTTTCCTCCACCAAAAGCTGAGATACAACCTAAGATAGTCACAGAGCCTCCCCCGTGTTTAACAGTTGGATCCAAACATTGTGTGTCGTAGCGTTCTCATGGTCTTCGGTGTATGGACTTCCATCGTATCCAAAAAAGTTCAAACGTTGATTCATCAGACGAGAGTACCCACTTCCATTGTTCAGTCACCCAATCTTGCTGTTTCCTTTGCAAATTTCAGTGTTTTCACTTTCTGCTGTGGTCTCAGCAGTACTTTCTTTGCTGCAACTCTGTCATGGAGACGTGCTGCAATCAACCTTCTGCACACAGTGCTGGCCGAGATGTTAATGTTCAGGCCTGCTTTCATTTCATTTCTCAGCTTGATTTTTGTGCATCACATAAGCTGAGCAACTCCAAGTGCTTGTCATGTCTTGAGGAGGTTTGGTCTTCTGGCCTTTTCTTGTCTTGCTTTGGGAGCCAGTTTCAGGTGTTGCCAAGCGTACCTCACACCATTGTAGGAGATATACAGCTTTACTGCTATTTTTACTCCACGCATGCGAAGTGAAAAGTGGGGTTAAGCAATCATGGTTCATGTCTGTCCGTCTGTCTGTCTGTCATCAGTTTATGATCATCAGTTTATGATCGCGGAACAACTTATTACAGTGAATGTTGTACTGTATGTTGAACACGAATCAGAACATGAAAATCTATTTTCGAAAAGTGCACCCATTGGTCAGACAGCTGCCGGATCACAGCCACATCTGTCGCTTGACTCCATCCACCATGGCACCCAGATAAAATGATATAGCCACCGTCTTGGTTTTCTGGTGGGCTTAACACATTATGCCTGTCGGCCTCTGCTGATTATGCACTGTCCGGGTTTATTGCCTCAGATTTCCATTGGCTTTGTTTGGGTTGAGTGTTGATCATGATGAAGGACCCCGAAAAATCTAATCACATGCCAAATAAAAATTATTAGTAAGATTTAATGAAGCCCGTACATTCCTCTATAAAAAAAGACACAAACAAAATTATTTATAAGATTTCATGGTTTTTAATGCACATGTGCCAGAACACCAACATAGTTTATTTTTTTTCTCGTGCAACACCTTGTGGGATGGGGAAGGGGGTGGGGGTTGTACCCAAAGCACATTTGAAAAATTTGGTGGAGATTATCCGAGCCGTTTTTTAAAATGATTTTCAGATGTACACACAATACATACATGCAGAGAATGATGAGGGGGTGGGGCTCATTTTTTAGGGGGATTTTTTTTGGTGCTCCTGCCTTGAACCCAGGTACCCCCAGCACTTGTGCAAAAATCAGTTGGAGATTGGCCCAGCCGTTTTTGTTTTGTTTTTCTACGATTTTCAGAAATACATAAATAGATAGAGGATTTCCAAATATAGTGGGGCAACTTAGCTAAATATAGCATAACAATTGTGCATTTTGTGAGGAAAGCACCAAATTTGGCACACTAGTAGCCTAACATATTATGAACAGATTTGGATATTGGGCCATCTCAAATTCAGCCGCTGATGGCTGTGGCAGCCATTTTCCACTGCCATCAAAAATTTTGAGATGACCCAATATCCAAATCTGTTCATAATATGATAGGCTACTAGTGTGCCAAATTTGGTGCTTTCCTCACAAAATGCACAATTGTTATGCTAAGTTGCCCCACTAATACAGTATTTCAGAAATACATTTCCCCCCTTGGCGGAAGGGGGGGGGGGGTGCAGAGCTTTAAACCCTGCCCACATTCTGAAGTTCCTACACTCAAAATTGGAACCTCCTAGGTGCTCCGGTTCGGCCGTGAAAGAATAACGTACAAATGCATAAACAAATGCACAAACAAGCACACAAATACTTGAAAATATTTATTTAGATACTGAAAGCTAACTGTGATATTAAATTGACTTTCACAGAAATTTGAATTATCCACCTACATTGCACACTTCCAACTTCCAACAAATGCTTAATGTGTAATCACACCACAAAAGTGAAAAACAACCCAAACTTTTGTACAGTTCTGTATAATTATATAGCCTTTTAAAATTCAGATTCTTCCATTGAGTAATTATGCTTATTTTCTGCCTTCAACCTTGAAGGACTCTTTCCTCGCATGGCATACATAATGAACTTGGGGGTAATTGTAATCAATGCACATGTTTTAATTCTAGATTTATTTTACATGATTGGAAATAATGTTTCTTATGTGTTCGAAAGAATATCCCTCAGAAAGTTTTTCTTTTGACAATGAAATTGATTGAAAGGAACAGAATTTACAACTTGAGAAGTTTACGCAGTGGAATATTTTTTGTAAAAGTAGGATGGTGCAAAAGCTACTTTCTGATCCAGCTTGGACCAAGTACCCAGCTGCCTGATAAAACGGTGCAAGGGACTTCAGTATTTCATCATCTTTTGACTGTGGTATTTTCCGAGCAGTGATGCAAGACTATGCCATTTGGCTAATCTCAGACATGTAGCTGTGGAATACAGCTCAGTTTTTTTTGTGAAATGGCAAAATTGTGCTTCAGTATAATTTCCAGCCTTGTATTCTAATTGGGGGCTGGCTAGATGGCCTCGACTTATGCGCACTCACCTCGAAGCTGTCTCGCCTGTGTTTGAATCCCACCCCAGCTATATACTGTCATCCTGGTGCTTCACAGGCAGGGTGATTCATCAATGTGTGTGCTGTCCTTCAGATGGACGTTAAACTGAGTGTCACGTCTACTGGCATTAGTTGGTAGAGATTAACGATCCCACGGTGTCCTTCGCGAAGAGTAGGCGAGCTATCATCATAATTCCCTGCCCAAATTCGAAATTCCTGTCCTAACTACTGCTGGGAAGGTAATGGAAAAGTACCCAGCATAACCCTTGGCACGAAACTGCTTCGGCAGTACCGTTGCTCAGTAACAGAGCATGGCATATCAGAATCAGAAATGTGATTGGTAAACAGGAAAAACTCACTTGGTTGTGATACAAAAACGCTATTTGGCTCATCCCAACGACATTGCTTTCACATCCCCACCCTTTCAAAAAAATTAACTTACGTGTTGTATTTTCTTGTTCATATAATGGCAATATATATGTGGTCATGACACTGGTCCACAGATCTACTCTTAGGAAATTTCAATGGAGCTTTTAGGCTCTCATTATGGCAGAAAAAATCCACTGAATTTAATTTTCAGCAATATAATATTTTTTAATACACCTCGATTTGCTGGAGCTATTCCAGAGCAGCATTTATAATGTCGGATTTATTTTATTTCCAGGAATAGATACCAGGATCAGATTGTGTATCGTCGAGTACACTACTAACAGTGCGTCCTTTTGCCCTCATGCTCGTACTAAAGTTAAAAGTCCTCGAAATTAAATCACAGTCTGGACATATGACATTAGCATGCTGTGCACAGCTGCTTAAAGTTAAATGTCACATCATTTAAGCAATTCATTTGCAATTCAAATGATCTGACTGATTTCAAAGCAGTGATGTAATGACTAATTACAGGCACAAGAATTCAAATACAATTCATTCATCCTTGTGAAAATCATTGGAATCAATTGTTGTCCCCGGGGACATCACTCAGAATTGATGTCTCACCTCAATGACCCAAAACAGCTCTTCGAATCAGCAAGCTGTTTACTGATCAGCAAGTGCAAGTAGTTTTATATTTTAGGTTTAATCTCCATGCTCAGATAAGTATCTCAGTAAGGACAGGATAGTCTGATGAGATCTCTTTGGTTGGTCCAATGACTGGTTTGGTCATTCGGTTGACATTTGCCCATTGATGTTGACCGTTTACAGGATGTAAAGACAAGTTGGCATAATGTCACCTCAAGTTTGTTGAGTATGGACGACCAACCGAAAATGGACATCGTGTCTGCAAAAATTTCCAGCAAAATTTGCGGACGGTGACATTTGAAGAAAGAACATGTTGGAAGAAGATGAACAAGACTATGAAGGAATCTTTCTCTCCAGTTTGGAGCTAATAATGAAAAAATAATATGTGTGCAACATATGCTGTTCACCACTTTGGAACTTCAACAACTACAAGCAATTGCCTGTGTATGGAAGTGAGTTCTGACACCGATAGGATTCTACATGCACCCATGTAGACAGGAAGAAAAATTTTGACACAGAAAATAAATTGTTTTGGGGGCAAAATCTGTTGTGCTAAAGCTGGCAAGGTAATATTTCTTGTTTAAAAGCCCAGACACAGCAGTCACTGCTGATTATAGATTTCAGACACAGATTAATATGAAGGAATGGATATTATTAGCTCCCACGGAACACACTCTGTGAAGGCTTGTGTCGGTCCTTGACGGTCTGTGACAGAGTCACTATTTGTCGTGAGCACTCTGCTACTTTATAAAGAAGTCTGAGCAATATGACGCAATGGTCTTGCTAAAATGGAACAAACAAGCTGCAAATGTTGAATCTCTGTCTTCTACCACCTCCTTTATGGTCTTGCACCCTCTGCTCTTTCCATGCTCTGTCCCTGAACACCCTCTGCTCTTTCCATGCTCTGTCCCTGAACACCCTCTCACATTTCTGTACGGTGCATGTGGTCTGCCATTTAACCCCCTTGTGGGGTGAAATTAGCAAAATCCAGAATTACTGCTCACCTCCAATCGTTTGTGAATCTTTTTCCAACCAAAAAAAGGAGTGAATACAAACCAGGAAGCACAACACACACACAGACACATCACCACACACACACACACACACACACGCACACACGCACGCACGCACGCACGCACGCACGCACGCACGCACGCACACACGCACCTGTGCCAGTTACATTTTGGCTGTGAGTGAACCAACACATGCAATTCAAATATCACGCCACTTATTGCTTTTCCCCTTTCCCTTAGATATAAATCACACAATGAGGCAAGTGGATTGATAACATACATTACAAATTGATCAGAGCAACAAATATTGACGCTGGTACATGTATGCAATAAGACAATCGATCAAACACTCACATCCTACTTTGTTGGAGTTATTACATTTAGAGGAAACAATATTTAGTTATTTCAGTACTGTTTTGAGGTCAGAAAGATATTCTGTTAATCTCACTTCTGATGTGTGCTTGATGGATCAAAGCAGAAAGCAATTCATCCAGAAAAAGTATCAAATATGGCTTTTGGAGATGTATAGCACAGAATTAGACATTTAAATACATTACTGTAGTAGACACAGGAAGTGGTCTCTTTTTTAAGTTTGCCATAACAAAGTCTGCCCTGTGAATCTTCACTATTTTACAAACTACATCTACATCAATTTGCTGTAAATGTGCACATGCAGCATGCCACAAACACATTTTACCTTATTGGAGATTTTAGAGGTAATCGTTATCAATATTAAGTCTTTCTTTATCCCTGTACTGAAGCCAAACAGACTTTTAATCTTCCTTCTGTTGCGTGGTCGACGCATCAGTGCAGAAAGAAGCTCTGAATACATTACTGTAGTACACACACAGTTCAGTAGGTGTAGTTTTGCACGATGAAGACATAATGAATGTTTACTATATCTACATTTTAAAAAGTATTTCTCTGCTGTTTAAGGCGTAGATCTGTGATTTATTTTAAATGTAGCAGTTTCCAGTGAAGAATCCATCCATCGGAACCATACTCTGCACAGAGCATCGGTGCTGCCAAAGCAGTCTCCTGTGCTATTGGGCACAATCCTGGACAGGTCACCACTCCAAACACAGGATACTCAAATGGCTAAATCATCCCAGCAAGCTGGTACTCATTCTGCTAACCACAGAAGGATCACAGGCTCAGTCAACCCCACGTGGTATTAATTTAACAGCAGAGCAGGATTTGAACTTAGGACCCAAGGATCACAAGCTTGCCACCATAGCCATTAAGCCATCACCAGGCATAGTGAAGAATGGGTAAGGAATTAGTGGGCTATATCCTGTGGCAAATGGGACAGGAGTTCCATATAATGTAAAATGTGACTTCAGGACCTCAACTCTGCCCCCTCCCCCTCTAACTCCCCCACGCTTATCCTCTCTCCTGCCACCCACACTCTCCCCTCCTCTCTCCTCCTTCCCTTTTCTCTTCCCATGGCACCCGCCACTTCTCTCGCTTTCCCCCTTTCCACCCCCTTCCACCTTATCCTCTCTCTCCTCTCCCCTCTCCTTCCCCCTACTCTGCCACTCTTCCTCCGATCACTCTGTCCTTCTCACTCTGTCCCCTCTCCTCCCCTCACTCTGTCTCACTCCCTCCCCTCACTCTGTCCCCTCTCACTCCCTTCACTCTGTCCCCTCTCATCCTCCTTCACTCCGTCCCCTCTCTCTCCTGAACTCTGTCCCCTCTCACTCCCTGAACTCTGTACCCCTCCCTTCCCCTCACTGTGTCTTCCATCCCCTCAGTCTGTGCCCCTTCCTCCTGCTCACTCTGTCCCCAAGCTGGTGTTAGCTTAATGGTTAAGGTAGCTGTCTTAAGATCTTAGGGTTTTGAGTTTTAACCCCGGTGTGCTGTTGACATAACACCAGGTAGGTTAACTCTGCCTGTCATCTTCCGAGATCTGCAAAATGAGGACCAGCTTACTGGTAACATGGTATTGCATCAGCGGAACAGTTGTACTTCCAAAAAATATGCAACTAGCAGCAGGCTGCATACAAAACAACCTCTGCCCCCCCCCCTGCTCTCACTCTGTTCCCCTCCTCTCCACTCTGTCCCCCCCTCCTTCCCTTCACTCGTCCCCCCTCCTTCCCTTTACTCTGTCCCCCCCAATCCCTCTCTTCACTCTGTTCCCCCCTCACCTCTCCCTCCCTCCCCCAACCCCACTACTCCCTCTACGCGTCGGTACCCTCCCCGCATCGCGCCTGACCAGAAACATATTTAGATGCGTTTGCCTTTTGAAAATCCATGCGATTTTCTTCCCGGTTTTTTTGCAACCGAGTGCTAACCCATCTTAGCTACGATGAAAAATGAAATTAGAAATTGAATTTGAGTTTAGATAAAGCCATGAGAGAGTCAGAAAGTGTGAGCCTTACAAAAGAGGCCTATGAAACCTCAGACATACACGGAGTATCGAAATATAGCAGCGGTAGGATAGAAATTGTAAGTTCTGAGGGAGCCGGCATCATCCAAGAAATATGCGCTATATCAAATGGTCATGTAACATGTGGTAAACTTTCCCTTTCCTCTGTTGAACAGTTTTCGATGTGTGCTCTTAACACTGGAACTGCCACTTTATAACTGCTGGCAGTGATGACCGGGTACCAAGATGTCCCGCCTTGGATGCAACCCCACTTCGATCGGACACCTGACTCATTGTGTCCTTTTTATTCAGTTGAATTCAGAATGGGATTTGAAAAAATTAAATTAAAATCAAATGGAAGACCAAATAAAATAGTTACTGCATTGGAGTCATCAGAAGGAACACAAACAAGCAAAAAGCCAGGATGTAGTCATCAGGAGGAACCTGGTAGGACTTGGGTTTCAACTGCGACTCCTCGACCTTCAAACCCATCTACGCTTTTCTATCTACGTGACGCTTGTGACTATCTTAGGTTGTATCTCAGCTATTTCAAAGCTTTTATTCTTTCAGACAGAACTAACAAGTTCCGAAATTTTCTCTTGTGGGATTTCTGCCCAGGCTTCCTGCAAAATGTTTAGCAATTCTGCCCATGATGTTGGTTTTCTGAATTTTTTTCCACACAGCTCGATCCAATATGGCCTAGAGGCATTCAATTGGATTCATGTCAGGAGACTGACTTGGCCATGGAAATCGCTTGATCCCATTTCTGTCCTGCCATTCTTTGGTCTTTTTTGAAGTCTGGCATAGAGCTCCATCTTCAATGAACAGAGTTGTTTTTGACCATCTGACCAGTGGAGAAGACAAGGAGAAGTCCATCCTCAAGGATAGAAATGTATATCGTCGAGTTGATGTTGCAAACACACTCCACAAGCTCTGACCGTCCAGCGCTCCAGATTCCTCCCCACACCATCACTGAAAAACCACCGTGTTTGACAGTTGGCTGCAATTGGTTCAAAGAAAACTCTTGACTGGGAAGTCTCCAGACCCATATGCGTCCCCTGTCAGAAAATTGAGTAAATTGGGACTCATCTGAAAAAATTACAGTTTGCCAAAACTCCAAGGATCTGTTGGCCATCTCGTCAGCCCACTTCTTTCTCCTTTGAATGTTGGCTGGTCTAAGAAGAGGTTTTCTCATAGCTGCTCTCCCATAGTAGCCCAGTTGATGAAGGTACCACACGGCAGTTCTAGAGCTAACCTCGACCTCCTCTGCAACATCTGCTGCCTTGCAACGGGGAGTTTTCTCAATGGACCGCTTGACTCCTCGAAGACATCTTTCTGAGGGGCCAGATCGACCAGAATGGGAAGCTGTGGATT
>CM068961.1:66511549-66534620 GCA_035128595.1 Eptatretus atami
CTTCAAATTCCCTGCTTTCCTTCCTGAAATTCCCTGTATTGTCCATCTCGTTGACTCCCTTCCACTTGTTTTATCCCTCCCCCTTCCACAGATCTCCCAATTTCTCTGCTCCCTACTATTTTGTGCTTCCCTCTCCCACCCCTCTTGTCTCCCTTTGTTACATGTTTTGTGTGTTAGCTCTTATACGAGCCTCGACATTGTATACAAAAAAGTCCCTGCTGTTGCTGTATTTCCCCTCTCTCTTTCTCCTGTTCCTTTGGTTCTGTTATGTCCTGATCCATTCTCTGTTCGAGCTCTGGCTCCTTCACGAGCCTCGACCGAATAAAAATATGCAAAAGTAAGGCTCTTAGTGGAGCTTGTATGTAAACCACATGGAGGATAGACATTAGCAAATATCAGTGTTCTTTGTAGACAGAGTCAAGGCTCATGTAAGAACAAGAACACTGCACGGATCATGCCGCCACAAAACAAAAGGAACAGTATAGACAGGTGAAACAACAACAGCAGAGTTGAAGGACTAAATGGAGGAAGACTTGGACAAAAAAATGGGTGTGGGGACTGGGGGGGCAGGAAATGATGTAGGGTGTGGACAGGATGCATACAGAAGTAAACTCCCATGAAGGAAAAACTTGAAATTTGAAAGGAGGAGGGATTGGAGTGGTGTGGGGAGGGGGCAGTATCCATCTAGTCTTAGGCCTTTCTCTTCTTCTTCCTCCCATCTCCATCACCCGCCTCACCACATCCTCTCTCTCTCTCTCTCTCTCTCTCTCTCTCTCTCTCCTCTCTTTCTCTCTCTCTCTCTCTTGTCTCCTCTCTCTCTCTCCTCTCTCTTCTCTCTCTCTCCTCTCTCTATCTCTCTCTCTTCCTCTTCTCTCTCTCTCCTCCTCTCCTCTCTCTCTCCTCTCTCTCTCTCTCTCCTCTCTCTCTCATCCTCTCTCTCAATACAGGTGACAAAACCAATTTGATCTCTTCTTGGCTAGTTTCTTTGATGCTTCCACAACTTTCACTGACCCCCTGATATACTGGTTCCTAATCTTGTCATTTCTTGTCACTCCACATATCCTCTTCTCTGTGTCTCCACATATCATAGCATCCCCATCTCATTTGTATCCAGTTTCTATTCCTCTTTCTTTGCTGTTGCTCAAGTTTCCATACGATACTCTATAACAAAGCCGGTCTCACAGTGGTCTTGTAAATTCTTCTGTTCAGGTTCAGCGGTACTGTTTGTCAGGTCAAGTCATATTATATCTTTGACTTGCTTTTGGTATCATGTAAACCTGTACTAACCTGTTTCATGGTTGGGTTGTCAGCGACTATACCATCTCCCCCAACAGGTTTTCTGGTGAGGAGGGTGTATAGATCTTGACACCTAGCAGGATGAAAAATAAAACCTGTCAAAGGGTGGAGGAGCTCCTTGTGAGCCAATAGCCATCCATTTCTCGTGCCCAACTGTCTGCGGACATCCTCCTGCAGTTGGGTTACCTTTTTTTTAGGAGGTTGGTGGCAGGATTTGCACTCTGGCCACCGAAAAACACTTCATTCTGCAAAACCCACAAATTAAAAGAAAACTGAAACCCCACTCTGTGGGAGTACCTTCTGTACTGCTGCCCTCTGCACCTTGATTTCATCCTCTTTCGAGAGAGCTACAGCATTTGCATCCTTAATTGTATGGACACTGCCCACATCTTTTGTTCATTGATCCCTAGTAGCTGCTATTCTGAAGATGTCTTGTCTCTCTTTAGGATGAAGACTTGTATATATTTCTTCAAAGGCACTCTCTCTCTCTCTCCTGACAAATCTCACACTCTCACACTCTCACGATGTCTCTCTGAAAGGACCGTCTGGAACCCCCCCCCCCCCCCCCCCCCCTCATCTACTTTCTCAACAATCCTCTTGAAGAAGTCCTTTCATTCAAGCTTCTGGGTCTCACTATCTGCCATGATCATTCCTGGGAAAGCCCCATTTCCAAGCTGGCCTCCAAGGCCAGTTGCCGACTGGGCATCCTCCGTCATGCAAAGTCCTTCCTTGGCACACCTGAGCTCCTGAGCACATACAAAGCTTTCATCTGCAGCCTGAGGAAGTACTACTCTCCCCTCTGGGCTGGTGCTCCCGCTTCTCACCTTTCTCAGCTTCATGTTATAAAAACCAAGGCATTTAGGATCATGAGTATCTCGTGTGATGAGGCTGTCTTTGGGTCTGTCCGCAGGGTCTTTGGGTCTTTCTCTCACTCTCCCTCCGCAGGCAGGTCAGTGCTCTTTCTGTCTTCTACCGTCTCCTCTCTTGCCTCACTCCCCTGCTCTGTCTGCATTATGTCCCCCCGATATTTCTGCAGGGTTCTCAAGGTCTACCAGCAACCCCCTTTTGGTAAAACTTCCAAAATCAAGAATCACTGCTTACCTTCACTCTTTCATTCCTCTTTTTTCCCGTCTTTGGAGCAAGCTCCCACACTCTCTTCAATCCCACTCTTCCCTCAAGGTCTTCAAAACAGCTGTTCACCACCATCTTTTATCTTCCCCCATCCAAAACCATGTTTTTTTCTACCCCTGTTAATCCACCCCAAACCCACCTCCTTCAAATTCCCTGCTTTCCTTCCTGAAAGTCCTTGTGCTGTCCATCTTGTTTATCCTGTGCACCCCGCCCCATCTCTGTCCCTTCCACAGATCTCCTCATGTCTCTGTTCCCCACTGTTTTTTCCTTCCATCTGCTGCCCCTCTTGTCTCCTGCTCCCCTTGTACATTCTGTGTGTTAGCTGTCACACGAACCTCGACATTGAATTAAAAAATATGAAAAGGCCAGGGATCTTTCTCTAACAATCACTTTATTTACATTCCTTTTTCCTTTTTGATCTGTTCTTTATCTTCTTCAAGCCCTGAAACTGAGGAATAGCATCATGTTAACTGGTACGAATGAACTTTGAGTACGAAAGGAACTTTATATGTTTGTGCTTTGTTATTTAACTCGATCATAGAGAACCATACTGATTCTTTATGTTGACCGTTGCAAAAGAAACTTTCTCCAGCAATCATTAAATACATTTTGCACAAGATAAAACTTTATTGATAATCCAATTAATGTGTGAAATGTATTGTTTGTGAAATATTAAAGTAAAAAAGAACTTGTTTTAATTGAACTCAGCAGTTTATTGTGGAATCAAGGAGAGGTGTGTCTTTCTAGGATGAATCACCAACTGCATGAAGATGTTTCAGAAAAATTTCAGAAAATTAAACTTTATATGGTGCAACAAGCTTCTTGTCGAGACAGACAAAAGGCAATGGCGAGTTGTCTCGTCTGGGTTTTGTTCACAAACTGACTCTATGTAGATAATATAATCCTCGTGTTTCACAGCGGAGTGTTCGATGAATCAGTATGCTTGTGCTCATGAATCTGCTCATGGATGTTCCCTGTCTGGAGTAGACCTGTCTATAAAACTGAGAATTTAATTCTCTTCCTGGCATTGGCTGCAGTACAATCCTATGGAGATGTATGGAGATAGAGCTCTGTTTGCTCATGCCCAATAAGTGGAGACTATGCAACTGGTTAACCAGCAGAGCCTTGTATTTGGTGATGCTGATAAGCCATCCAGTCAGCACCACCAAAACTTTGAGAAAGGAGACTGGTTTGAGAGTTCACTGTGTGTGTGTGTGTGTGTGTGTGTGTGTGTGTGTATATAATATATATAATTTCCAGCAATGTGTGTGTGTGTGGTGTGTGGTGGTGTGTGTGTTGTGTGCTGTGACCGCTGTTTCTCGACAACCACTGGTCCGATCTAATTGAAACTTGCCAGGTATATTGCTGGGGACCTGAGGATGTGCCTTTTCAAGGTTTGATATTAATCGACGAGTGCTTCCCAAGTTATGGCCATTTATTTACCAACCAATGACAGGAACCGTTGCTGCGGCCATTTTTTATCAGCCAATGACAGGAAGCGTTGCTGCGTAGGCGTGGTCGATGGGGAAGAGAAACTCAGCCACGTTCGCCATTAGGGTTTTTTCTCTTCTCTTCTCTTTGTGTTTTTCCTTGCGAAAAGGCAAAATACGTTGGCGCTAATTGAATAATTGCCATTAAAACTAATAATTTATCAAAACGTTGGCAGATCCAGCAGCCTCCGCATTCTTGCAGCACTGGACGAGGAAACAAAGAAGAAGCGCCGTTTACTCAGCCATGTTGTTTATGAAGAGGTGCTAACGAGATAAAGGTGTGTACAATGTACATGGAGACAATTTTATTATTACTTATTTATTGAAGAAAAATTGTTCCGAAAATAATTTATCAAAAAAAGTGCACAACTTTGTTTTGTTTCCAATTGTCAAAACGCTGTGGCCTTTGGAAGTGTTAAGGAATTCAGCTCTACTCAACATGCTTGCCAACGAAATACACTCTCAATTTGGTGGTAAAAACGATTCACAACGACGGGTTTCCTTACTCATTGCTCTGCAGTCTGCATTCAACCCCTTCATTTGTCATCTCATGACCTCATTTCATCTATCTATAATTCCAGCAGTGTGTGTGTGTGTGTGTGTGTGTGTGTGTGTGTCTGTGTGTCGTGTGTCTGTCTGTCTGTCTGTGTGTCTGTCGTCTTCTGTCTGTCTGTCTGTCTGTGTGTGTCTGTCTGTGTGTCTGTGTCTGTGTGTCTGTGACCGCTGTTTCCCGACAACCAGCTGTTAAGATCTAATTGAA
This sequence comes from Eptatretus atami, assembly GCA_035128595.1. Classification (NCBI taxonomy): domain Eukaryota; kingdom Metazoa; phylum Chordata; class Myxini; order Myxiniformes; family Myxinidae; genus Eptatretus; species Eptatretus atami. The sequence goes on from CM068961.1 coordinate 66,516,227, forward strand.
ACTTGCCAGCTATATTGCTGGGACCTGAGTATGTGCCTTTTCAAGATTTGATATTAATCGGACGAGTGATTCCCAAGTTATGGCCATTTATTTACCAACCGTTGCGTGTGCTGGACATGTGCTGGACACAGGACATGTGCTGCGTAGGCGTGGCCGATGCGCCATTTAGTTACCAATCACAGGACACGTTGCTGCGTTGCCGGTGCGCGGCCGGCCGACGAGACGTCACGTGCCGTGCCGGTTACGTTGGGGATCGATCGGTGCCTTAGTTACCGTGGTGTAGGAGTGCCAATGGTAAATGGCAGCGAATGTCATGGCAAGCAAAGACAGGGAGGTAAACTTGATTTTAATGTGGATTTTAATTAATATGTGTGTGTAAGTATCACAGCAGTTGTTACTTCAATGCAAGCGATAATTCGTGGAATGTATGTGAACATTCCGTACGGGCACGCACTACTTCCGGATGATGACTTAATGTATTCTAATAATTTCTCGATTTCTTATGCGCATTTATAGATAAACACAATGCCCAATCCAGTCGTCATTTACGAGAGCGAAGGAACGGCCTGTGTGTTGTTTCTGGCTCGCGGTTTGAAAGTTTTTTTTTAGGGGAGGGGGGTTGCACGTACGGGCATGCAAGAGCGAAGGAACAGCCTGTGTGATTGTTTCTGGCTCGCGTTTGAAAGTTTTTTATTTTTTTTTTTGGTTTGCACGTACGGCACGCGAGAGCGCAGGAACAGCCTGTGTGGTTGTTTCTGGCTCGCGGTTTGAAAGTTTTTTTATTTATTTTTTGCACGTACGGCCACGCACGTACGGGCACGCGAGAGCGAAGGAACGGCCTGTGTGGTTGTTTTGGCAAGCAGTTTTAAAGTATTTGTTCTTTTCTTTTTTTTCCCACGTACGGCCATGCACGTACGGCCATGCACGTAGGCCACGCACGTACGGGCACGTGAGAGCGAAGGAACGGCCTGTGTGGTTGTTGTTTCGGCACGCGGTTTGAACGTTTTTTTTGTTTGTTTGCACGTAACGGCACGCACGTACGGGTACGCACCTACGGGCATGCACTAGTATATATAATGACCGTTTTTACAGCCATTTTTCCCTGCTATGCAGGGGTTGGGCTTTTTCTTGAGGCAATGTTTTTATGGCCGGATGCCCTTCCTGACAGCCAACCCCTGGTCGCCTCTTACGACACACAGGGATATGGTACACCTATCTAACGGGCATACACCGGGACCAGTACACTGGTACTCACTTCGCCGACCTCGGAAGGATGGCAGGCTGAGTCAACCCCTGGTGTTAATTCAGCAGCCTACGGGGCTTGAACTCAGGACCCTGGGGTCCCAAGCCGCCACCCTAACCACTAAGCCAACACCAGGCTCATATTATATATATATACACACATACACACACACATATGTATTACAGTGTGCCTCTCGAAAGTCTACACCCCCTTTCAACATTTTCACCTTTTTGCCTTATCGCCTGGAATTAATTACATTAAATCAGACTTTTTCCACCTTTATTTACACATTGTAACCCACAACTTCCAAGTGAAAAACAAATTCGACAACTTTCAGAAAATTAATTTAAAATACAAAACTAGAATATCTTGGTTGGATAAGTGTCCATCCCCCCTCTCTCCCCCCCCCCCCCCCCGCCCCCGAGGGTAATAGTTGGTGGAAGCAACTTTGACTGCAATTATAGGCTGTGGAGTCTGGTGAGATTGGTCTCTCCCATCTTTTCACACCTTAACTGGGCAATATTTGCCCATTCTTCTTGACAAAACTGTTCAAGCTCAGTCAAGTTGTGTTGGGAGTGTTGATGGACAGCAATCTTCAAGTCAAGCCACAGATTTTTGATTAGATTTATGTCGGGGCTCTGGTTGGGCCACTCAAGGACATTTATATTTTTGTTCCTCAGCCACTCCAGTGTAACTTTGGCTGTGTGCTTCGGGTCGTTGTCATGCTGAAAGGTGAACTTCTGTCTCAATTTCAACTTTCTTGCAAAGGGCAGCAGCTTTTCCTCTTGGATATTTCTGTAATTCGCTCCATTTTCCCTTCTATCCTGATGAAGAGAAACATCCCCGTAATGTGATGCTGCCACCACCATGCTTCACAGTAGGGATGGTGTTCTTTGTGTAATGTGCTGTGTTGTGTTTGTGCCAAACGTAACGTTTTGCATTTAGGGATTTTTTTGAGTAATGGCTTCCTTCTTTCCAACCTACCATACAGGCCAGCCTTGTGGAGTGCTTAGGATATTGTTGTCCCATGCACACAGTGACAAGTCTTTGCCATAAAGGCTTGTAGCTCTTTCAAAGTTGCTATTGGCCTCTTGGTGGTCTCTCTGATCAGTCTCCTCCTTGACTTGGCTGGGATCATCCAGTTTGGAGGGACGGCCTGATCTAGGCAGGGTCTTGGTGGTATCATATGCCTTCCACTTATTAATGGTTGCCTTGACTATGCTCCAAGGGATATTCAAGGCCTTTGAAATATTTTATACCCATCCACTGATCTGTGCCTTTCCACAACTTTATCCCAGAGCTCTTTTGAAAGGTCGTTGGGCCCCAGGGTTGAGTCTTTGCTGTGAAATGCTCAACCCAGCAGAGGAAACCTATAGGCACAGCTGATTTTATTCTGAAATAATCAGAATCACTTCATTTTAACACAGGTGGAGGCCAATTAACTTGGTGTGTGATTTTCAAGGCGATTGATTCCACCTGCGCTAATTTATTAGAAGGGTGGACACTTATCCAACCAAGATGTTCGAGTTTTGTATTGTTCATTAATTTTCTGAAATTTGTATAATTTGTTTTTCACTTGGAAGTTGTGGGTTACGATGTGTAAATACAGGTGGAAAAAGTCTGATTTAATGCAAATTGAATTCCAGGCTATAAGTAAGGTCAGGTCAGGTCAGGTATGGGAGCATGTGCCAGAACAGCGCGTCGCTGCGTCCACTTTCCGCCGGTACTCCAGGGGCCTCCGTCTGCCATCCCCCAGGCAGATGCCAGGCCCATCCCCATCTCCTTGAGATGATGGTCAACCTGCTGCAACCACGAGGCACGTGGTCGGCCCACTGCCTCCTCCACTCATGAGACTCCCTCGCTGAGAGAATCTGGTGAGCAGGATCAGCGTCAGGAAAACGAGCCACATGTCCATACAGCCGCAACTGACGCTCACGGACTATGCAGGTAACAAATCTCATCCGAGTCTCTCTCAGCAACCGCTCGTTGGACACAAAATCCGACCAGCGATAGCCAAGGATTCTCGAAGAGACCTGGTACCAAAGGAATTAAGTCTCCGTCTCAGATCCTTGGTCAGAGTCCAAGTCTCACATCCATAGAGCAAGACTGGAAGTACCAAGGACCTGAAGACTCGGACCTTCGTCCTCCCGCACAGTACCGGCAGCGCCACACCCCATGATCCAGTGAATCCATGACTCCCCAGGCCCGACCCAGACGTCTATTGACCTCTGACTCACAGCCAGCAGAGACATGATATCGCTGCCGAGGTAAGTGAATCTCTCCACGACCTCAACATCCTCACCACAAACAGACACAGACAGGACAGCAGCATCAAAGATGTCACCGAAAGCCTGGATCTTAGTTTTGACCCAAGAAACCCGTAATCCCAGCGGCTCCGACTCCTCATTCAGCACCTCGAGGGCCCCAAAGGATATCTAAAGTCTCCCAAAGATGACTGCATCATCTGCAAAATCAAGTCCGAGATCTTGACATTCCCAAACGATGCACCGCAGCTTGATCTCTCCGACATCCTCCTAAATCCAGTCCATACAAGTGCTGAAAAGTGTGGGGCCAGTACACACCCCTGACGAACTCCAGTAATAACTGGAAATAAGTCAGAGATGGTACCACCACACTTCACAGCACTCTCAGTACCAGAGTAGAGTTCAGACATCAGATCGATCAGTTTTGGTGGCACCCCACGAAGACCAAGAATCCTCCAGAGGGCATCCTGATTCACTGAATCGAACGCTTTACAGAGATCAACATAGGCGCAAGCAGCCCCTGCCGAAACTCTCGTCTGCGTTCGGTGAGGACACGAAGAGCAAGGATACGGTCAATCGTTGACCTCTTTGGTGTAAAGCCTGACTGCTCTGGACGCTGGTGCTCAAGCAGATGGTGGCGAACCCTATCAAGAATTATCGAGCAAAGACCTTGCCCGGCACTGAGAGCAGCGTCACCCCTCGGTAGTTGTTGCAGTCTTGGCGATCACCCTTCCCTTTCCAGAGAGGAACAACAAGGCCCTCTTCCAATCAGTTGGATGATGCCTGTGTTCCAGGCAGAGCACAAAACTGCATGCAACGACACGAGTGCAGCATTTCCACCAGCCTTGAGAAGTTCAGCATGGATGCCACAGATCCCTGGAGCTTGCCCCGTTTCAACCGTTCACCGCAGCCCGTGTTTCCACAAGCGAAGGGACCACAGTTGATTCGAGGGTCAGCAACAGGATTGTAACACCCTTGACGTCAACTCGACAGCTGGGGATCAGCCTGGTACAACCGCTCAAAGTAAGCGGCCCAGCGGGCCTTCACTTCAGACTCCTCTGTCAAGAGCCTACCACTCTCTGCTCTAACTGCAGTGCTCCGAGGGATGGGCTTGGATGAACGCAATGCGCGAATTCCCCTGTAAGCGGACGAGAATCACCTGTCACAGGTGATGCTCTACCCCTCACAGATTCCTCGCACATAGGCCTCCTTGTCCACCCTCAGTGCACGTACAGTTTACGCCTCAGCTCCCTGAACAGCTCAGCTCTGCCATTCAGCCTGGCCCTGCGACTCTGGTCAATGGTATCCAGTGTCCCTTGAGAGACAAAATTCTTCTTTGCCCTGCGGTGAGTTCCAAGACATCCACCGGCAACATCAAGGACGGTGGTCTTGAAGGCACTCCACAACTCTTCAGGACCCCCAAAGCACCCAGACCCCCAAGTGCCACTCAGCCTGTTCGCAAACTCCTTAGCTACTCTCTCATCCCTGAGCTTGCCAACATCCAGCCTAGGCTGGGATGGTACCATTCTCCAGGATTTAGGTGCAGCTTTAGGGTTGCTACAACAAGCCTGTGGTCAGTATTGAGGAACTGAGCACTCCGGTAGACCCTGCAGTTCTGGATCATCCTCCAACGTCCATCAATAAGGACATGGTCAATCTCCTTTGCCACACGCCAGCGTTGGAATACCAAGTCAGCGATGAGCTTGTGGGCGCTGAAACCATGAACCAGCCACCCTAAGTCCATGACTTCTTGCAAAGTCAAGGAACTTAGTGCTATTCTGGTTCATAGTTCCTGACCCATGGGGACCAACACACACCTCATAACCATCCTATCAGTTCCAGTCGATGCATTGAAATCCCCCAAGACTAGAAGTGTATCTCGTCTGGGGCACTGATCAACCACAGACTCGAGCGTGGCGTAGAATCATCCTTCACGGTGAGATCACTCGCCTCAGTCGGAGCATAAACAGAGACCAGGGAAATGACACCTAAGGAGTGACGAATCCTTAATCTCATAATACGCTCGTTGACCGGTGTTACCTCAATTATCATTGGGGTCAGCTTATTGGACACAGCTACAGCAACTCCTTGGGTATGGTAACCATCAGAGCGACCAGACCAATAGTAGGTGTAACCACCCACCATTATCTCGCCGCAATCCGGTCTCCGAACCTCAGAGAGAGCTGCAATCCCGATGTCCAAACGCTTGAGCTCAGATGATAACAAGAGAAGGTGATCATCCTCTCTTAGGATAGGACATTCCAGGCACCCACCCGAAGGGACCGCCTCAGGTTAACCAAAGGAGACCGCCGTCTGTGGACGACACCTTAGCACCACTCCGACACTCTCCCGCAATCTGACCCAGGGATGTTACCCGTGGTTTCCCTCCTATCATCAAAGATTGGGGTCCCGAAGGCTTTGCCCCATCCCGTCATCCGGTGAGCTGCCCTGCGAAGGAAGCTGCACAGAGGTACTCCCACGGAGTGGGTTTTCAGATTTTTTTGCGTTTTTATGTTTTGCGGAATGAAGGGTTTTACGGTGGCCGGAGTGCAAATCCTGCCACCAACCTCCTAAAAAGTAACCCAACTGCAGGAGGACGTCCGCAGACACAGTTGGGCACTAGATATGGATGGCCGTTGGCTCACAAGGAGCTCCTCCGCCCTTTGACAGGTTTTGTTTTTAATCCTGCTGGGTGTCCATATCCAAACACCCTCCTCACCAGAAAACCTGGTGGGGGAGACGGTTTAGTCGCCGACAACCCGACCATGGAACAGGTTAGTACAGGTTTACATGATACCTGTAGCAGGTCACAGATCTAACCTGACCTGACGCATATAGGTAAGAAAAGGTAGAAATTTTTAAAGGGCGTGTGGACTGTATATATCTGCACTGTATATGTCTGTATAAAGGTGCAAAATTTAGGACTTATTGAAACGTGTGAAGACTAAGGGTAAAATGCCAACATACTGATTGATAGGCAAAGAAAATGAACGGAAAAAGACGATGGAAAGAAGCACAGCAACCTATATTTAACAGGGTTGTGTTCGGTGTGGTCATAGGGGTAGAAAAGATATTGGGTGGGAATGGGGGATGACATGAAGAGGTAGTGCACGACTTACTTGAAGTATTGGAGGTAAAAGTGAAATTGAACCATATCTTAAATAAAATTACATATACAGATGAAACGAGGAAAAAAGGCCTATATTTAGGTGTAAATGCTAGATTTTTGGGAGGTTACCAGAAGAATGTGTCCATCCTGGAGGAGCTTGGGAGGGTTGAAGGGATGAGAGAGCATAAGGAGCTGGACCAGTGGAGAGGCAGTAAAAAACAGAGAGGCTATTTCTGACAGCAAGAGGCCTTAGGCTTCGGCTCCGTCATGAGAAATTCCAGTGATATCAATTGAGAGCCGAGTTGAGTGCTTCTGCTCTGACTCAGGCAGAGTTGGAGGTAAGGCTGTTTGAAGTGAATGAGGGGATGGAGGGGGAGTAAACACCTGACGAGGCACTCCCAAGACTTTGAGAAAGGAGACTGGTTGGATCGTTCACACTTGAGATTAGCAAGCTAATGTTTTCTGGCTTTGTAATCATGTGACCTGTCTCTCTCACAGCAGTGTGCTGCAAGATGTGGTGGGTGTGATAGCTCCGGTAATCTGATTGCTGTGTTGAAGGGTGAGGCCCTGATTGATTGCTTTGCAGGTATGCTTATTTTTTTTTAAAATTCTCAACAAAGCATAAATTAGGTGTTATCCAAAACCCCTCATGTATTCTATTGCATCTATCACTGCTGTACTTGGCTCTAAAATTTGCAGGAGTGTTTGACACAACGAGTTGTTGGATCGCAGTTTAAAACTGGAGTGCACAATTTGAGATAACCTACAATGGAGTGGAGTGGACCGTACAGGCCACTGCGGTAAATTAAGAGGCCGACTGTAAACGAGTAACGGATATGTCCAGTGTGACAATAGGAATGAAAAACAGAAGAGGTCAGTGTTGTTTCAGCAGTGTTGATCACCATGCTGTTGAATAACAAGCAAAGAGCATGTTAAGTGTGGTGGTATAACCAGATCAGAGTGGTGCAATGTGCCACTCTCGTGTATTTTGATTTTGACATTTTTTCCAGGTGCGACATATCCCTCGGCCTGACCGCTGATTAAATATCACCAACCACCACTGGGTAACATGCTTGTATATGAGAGGCATTAGAACAAGTAGCTTGGCCCATAAAAATGTATTCCGCCTGTGAGCTAAGAGAAAAACAAGCGGGTTTAAAAGGGCTGTCTGGAATTGTTTTATAACTTTTTTTTTCTCTCAACACCGGCACTTCTTGCCTCCTCAAGGTGTTGATTCAGACCTCAAACGGTCTCTAGGAGGCTTTAGTCTCTTGAGTCTTAGTTGGAGGAACATTCTCTTCATGAGTAAATTCTTTGTGCAAGCAGCTTTAAGTCCCAAAGCCATCAGTTAGCAAGTCTCAGGACGTCCTCAGCCATTTATTGTCATAAAACACATTCCAAGCACCATCCTTACAAAAGCAATGCAGTGGTTTGCTCGACGCGACAAGGGAGCCGAGGTTCTTTAATATATCAGTTTCGCAAAGCGTAACCATGCATATGGCTGTTGGAAGCATTATGTAGAACGCCGTGGCGTGAAACACTGGTGAAATAAATTTGATTCCATTGTGCAACCTTTGGACAGAAATAGCTTTTCAAGCAGTCCCTTTGTGTCGCAAACAGACTTTGGAATCAATCACACCTTCCACATCATTTGTGCTCAAGTGTTTTTCTTTTCTTTTCTAACTTTTATTGTTGTCAGACAAAGCAGGAAATGAAACCTTTTTGGTGTGACGTTCTAAAGGATGTCCACTTGTCCTTCAAATGCTGTTCGTCCTGCATGTTCTCCACAAATGAAAGGTTATTCGGCAGACTGGTGTGACTTTCAAACTGGTAGTGGCTCTACCTGCAGTTAGTGACTCATGCGCACTGTCTTACCTTTAGCCGATCATGTTGCTCATATTTGTGAATTTTTTTTTTCTTGCTGGACTTCGGAAAGAGTATTTGGTTTTCAGAATGGCAGCTTAATGTTAAGGAAGATCATGCTTAGATCACTTAAAACCTTGGCCACTTGGCTTTCATTATTGGCAAATTCAGACTTGTAATGTATTATCTCCGCCACCGAAGGTGAAGGAAGTTATGTTTTCACCTGTTTGTGTCTGTCTTGTTGGCTTAATGGTTGGGGTGGTGGGCTTGGGATCTGAGGATCCTGAGCTCAAATCCCACTCGGCTGTTGAATAATACCAGGTGGGGTTGATTCTGCCTGTCATCCTGCTGAGGTCGGCAAAATGAGTGCCAGCTTGGTGGAATCCTGCGTTGGAGGGCTTTCCTTTTAGTTTGTCTGTTACTTGCAAAATCGAAGATTTTTCAAGTGTATTGGTCAGTCGATTTTGTTGTTCTGTCTGTTTGTCGCCTCCAGGTCACAATTTTAAACCGATCTTCACGGAACCTCACCACATCGTAGAGTTTTTCATAAGGAAGAAACCTGTTGTTTTTTGAGGTCAAAAGGTTAACATAGGCCAGAGGTCAACAACTTAGATGAGATTTCAAAAATCCTCAATTTTCATCTGATTGACTTGAAATTTGAAGATGATATATAGTTCACGTCACTGAATTCAACCAACCAATTATTTTTGAGGTCAACATCGACAAAAAGGTCAACACATGCCCAAGGTCAACAACTAAGGTGGTATTTCTAAAATCCTCAATTTTCATTCGATTGACTTGGACGGATCTGGATGAAATTTGGTGAGCAGGTTGTGTGTGTTTGACAAGGACGAACTGATTAGATTTTCGTGACGATCCGGATCCGAATCTGGCTACGAGAATTTTTAAAGTGATTCTTAACCATGAAGAGATCGGGCCAAAAATTATATATATATCACGTTATCTCAAAAAGTTGTGTACTGATTCAGACGAAACGTCGTGGACACGTTGGGTGTGTGACAAGGAAGAATTGATTGAATTTGTGTGAAGTTCCAAATTCGGATCCGGATCCGATAATTTTTTAAGCGATTCTTCACCGTTGAGAGATAGGGATAAACTGATATATAACACAATATCTCAAAAAGTTGTGTACGGATTCGGATTAAACTTGGTGGACAGGTTGTTTGTGTGACCATGACAAATTGATTCGATTTTGGTGAAGATCCGAATCCAGATCTGGATACGAGAATTATTTAATTTTTAAATTAATTCTTCGCCATTGAGAGATATCGTATCGTATCGCCAAAAACGATATCATACTGTATAGCATGATTTTTCAAAAATGTGTTGGGCCTGATATGCTCTTGTGGATCAGGCATTACGCGGTGGAGGTATGCGCTCCTCCGAGTGCCCTTCTCGTTTGTTAGAATTTATTCTCCTTTATCAGAATTGCTCTCTCTCTCTCTCCCTTTTTTTCTGTACACAGTGGCCTTGATGCATTTCATTTGTCAGTAGATTTGCAAGTTGTAGAAAACAAAAAATCTGAATAATACAATTTCATTCCCAGAGGTTATTTTAATGGCTACTTATGTTTTATATGCCATGCTGTTTGATACCTGAAAGTTTCCACTTGATTGAATTCCTTATTTTACCTTTTAAGTTTCCTTATTTAAGAGCCTCACGCATTCCAAAAGGGACCAGGGAGGCAATTGTGATCGGTCTGCGTCAGTGTGTATCTGCACATAGATCTACCTTCATACGGGTCGTTCATTCTCACATCTAATGTAATATACTGTATACACGCCACAGAAGCACACTGCAGTTAAAAGCTCGTTCTACTTTTTTTTCAATAATGAAAATGGAACAAAGCTGTCCAATTTAACCATTACAAGTGAATAAGGCACAGATTTCGTGCAGCATCTGCTGCCCCAGCAAATTGTATTTGCAAGACAACATTCTCAGCCTTCTCTCAGGTCTTACAGTGCACTTCAGGCCATGCACTTGATTAGCATGTCCAGGGGGTTTTTTTGCATTCAAGGTCAAGGCTCATGGAATAGCTACAACACAAAATGAACAAAGTTGTTAGCGGGGGAACACTTCGGCAGCAGGGTAGAGGATTCGAGACACTCGGAGGAAGAATGTGTGAGGAGAAGAATGACAGAAAAAGGAGGGATGGGGGCACAGGATGGTGACCAGTTTGGATACAAGCTCAAACACAGTAAGGAGGAGGCTGGAAGAAGAGGAATGGAAAACAAGAGGTGAAACGGTATTGGAATATAAACAGAAAGGAAGGTAGAGGGAGAGGGTAGAAAACGCACCAAAAAGTATACATAAATCGAGGCTCGTGGAAGAGCTAGAACAGAATGGAAGGGAGCAAAATGGAAAAGAGCAAACACCGACAGCAGGGTCGAAGTGAATGAGATCAAGGGGAGGATAGCAGTGGTGTAATGGTGAAATATTATGTGGGTAAACGATACAAATGTCAGTTGAGGCTGGAAAGCAGCCAAACTTTAAGGCTGTCATTTTGAAGCATCTGTGGGTCGTAAGACCCAAGATGCGCAGCGTATGGGGAGGGGGTAGGGAAGGGTATCCTTCTCTCTTTCTCGACATCTTTGCCTCTGTCTAAAGCTGTGTGGTCTTGGCTCTACACGGGCGGCAGTGTGGCGCCTCAGTTGTGGGGGATCTTTGGAACTCTCCTGCAGGATCAATTGGCTGTCTCCATGCTGTGGGCAAGTTTGCGCAGAACTGACCGGGGTTATTATTCAACAACAACAACAACAACAACAACATTATGGAAGACTGTGTGGGCGCGTAGGCAAAAGCACAACATCGAAGATATGAGGGATCTCTGGGTCGCTCCTGCGAGATTGATCAGCTATCTCCGTGACGCTTGTCATCTCGAACAGAACTGACCAGGGGCAAAACAACAACAGTAACTCAATTAGGATACCAACAGTTATAATATTTTCCAAAGCGCTTCCTTGCCTTTCTGTTTGGAAACTGCATGGCATGAATGTGTGCATGTGTCTGTGGCTCCTCTGTGCTTATCAGCCAAGATTGGACATACTCATTGAGATCCCATTTCTGCAAAGGAGGACGATTAAGATTGACAAACATCAGGGATGATACGTTCTCTAGTGTTAGACTGCTCCTCAAGGGATTTATGATGCAGTTCATCAGGCTTAATCCCCATTCACATTCAGCAAAACTCACAGGAATAATGTTCAGCATGTGAACAAGAGGCAGTAGGCCATGTGGTTCAACTCTATTATTTTCTTTATCACCCCTGAACCCCTCGGTTGCACTCCGAGAATGGAGGTAAAACTGTTGAGTAAGCGGATTGATTTAGCTTTTGCCATAGCACTCACCCATTCTTTCAGGCCAGTTAGCTGGATCAAGAATTTAAAACTTTTGAAGCAAGTCAGAATAATGGGCTGTGTTCTTAACTGCTGCTCCTTGGTTTCTGGTGGTGGTGGTGGTGGTGGATGTTGTTGTAAACAGTCTGCGCTCCATGTTTGCAAGAATGCTTGCAGGAAACTGTTCAACCTTGATGTGTTGCATTTTTGGGTTTGATTGCAATGGAATGAAATTGAAATCCAGTTCCTCTGCAGCATTCAGGGCTTCTTCCAACTTGTCTCCTGGCTGTCCTTCATGTCAGAGAGCTGTCAGATGGTACAGTTGGAATAAAAGTATAAAATAAAATGGGTAGGCCAAAAACTATCCAAGCCTGAGATGCACAATCAAAATATATAGGATGAGCTCAAAAATACACAGGAGTGAGCACTCAATACGAATAACAATCGACACACATAGAGGACATAAAATCGACAGCAGCACAGATGAATCCCAAATGATTACTTAGTTTTTTGGAAGCTGATCACTTGGAGGACTAAGAGAAGCAACCATGACCCCAGGAAAACCCAATAACCTGGAAAGGAATGCATGGGCTTGAGAGGGTTATTGAGGGTAGAAAATATCAGAAGTATGGATTGAGTGGGTTGGGGAGGGGTGACCTGAGGTGGAGGTGAACCATCATCTTGAAGCTTTGGAGGGAAGAATGAGATTGAACAGATGAAAAGGATGGTTGTTCCACAGAGAAACAAATGAGTGAAGGTGAGCAGTGGGCCTGTTTTTTGGGAGTTTCACTGGAAGTGGATTTACTCGCAGACTCTAGAAAAATGTGGTTGGGGGGGGGGGAGGTGTAGAAGACACAGCACAAAAACGGCAGAGGGTGCAAGATCAGAACGGATGTTTTAGAAGACAGAGAGGCCATCAACCCCTCTGTATTCTGGAGTAATTGCCCAGAGATTCAGCTTAACCTTGGGAGATTTCAATGATTTTGAGGGCCTTTGTCAATGACATCAAAATGTGAAAGATGTGAGGCAGTGGCACTCGTCCAAAGAGGATAGCAGCACTCCATTGAGCTCTGGGTGAAGACCTTGCAAGTTGAAAAAAGTTTAAATCTGCAAAGGGAAGATTTTGCATAATAGGGATTAGAGGAGGCCAACCTGGACACATGGTTTACCCAAGAGGGATCGTGGCTGATTGTGTGTCCCAAACGTTTGAATGACAGCATCTTCAAAAAGTATGTGAAGTCGTAGCAGCATGTCTAATGTAAATGACCGGGTCTGAAGCTGAACTGTTGGTCTGAAATCAGGCCATTGGAGGAAGGGAATGATTTCATGTCGATTGTGATGATGGATTCCATGACTGCTGATAATTGTAAGTGAGTTAAAAGGCTTGGCATTAAGAGGATCTGTTTTTTAACCTTTTAATGTAATGCACTGACCTCTGACTTCCGAGCAGACGGGCAGCAGCAAAAGGATGGCAGGCTTAACACGGCAGACAGTGGAAAAGCAAGAGCAGAGCAGGATTTGAGAATATGGGCACTGAGGCTATCTGGCCCTATTACCAAAGATGGGTTGAGGCTGAACAGTTTTTTTTTTAACCTTTTTAAGTGAAAATGACGCAGGATCCAGTGTGTCTTGAAGGAGACTGGTTGAAGAGGTCAGTATTGAAATTTCAAAGGTGATTTTTTCTGGCTTGCCTCATGATGGACATACACTTGTTGCGAGCAAGACCCACAGTTGAGTTTGGTCTCCATTTCTAAAATGCAAGTTGCTTGACCGTAACTGCCTCCCCACAAAATTCAGTGCACTCGGACCGAGAGTATATATACTATAGCCGCAGGCGTCAGGGGATAAGCCGGTGCACGAGAGAAAGTAACCTTTTGTGAAAGTACTCCCTGGAGAATTTTTTTATTTTTATTTTAGATCCCATAGAGATGGTAGCCCAATAATTTTGTGAGAGGGCAGATTGCAGTACTTTCCAGTTGCTTTGTGCAAACAGTCCTATTCTTGCTGTGTCGAGGTTGCTGTCTCATTATAGCCAGAGAGATATGGTCTTTGACAACGACGTCTTCAGAGAAGGCAAGAGGGATAGAGCAGGAACGGAAGAAATTGGATGGAATGTTAGTTATTACCAAGTCCAGGAGAGAGGATGTACCAGTTGCATAAATCTGGGTTGGGTAGTTTACAGTTTTGGTCAGACCCACAGAGTTGCAGAAGGCCTTCGTTCTAATGCCATGGCTGGCTTGTTGCGGAACTGACACCCAGTCAGCTGGCATGGCAGCATCACCACAGCAGAGTAATTGAGAGTTGGCATGGATTTTTATGAGTTGGTCCACGTTCGAGGAACGATACACCGCACAGACAAAAAAATAGGTGGGTGTGGAGAGATATGCAGTCAGAGATATTGCAGAGGGGCTTGAAAGGGTTAGTGAGGACAATTGACAATGAGGAATGGAAGTCATTCATATTCCTTAGCCGTTTGCTTTACTTTTTCTTCAACACATGTAACAAATTGATTGTTAGTTTTCTGTAGAATTACATCCCTTTCCATCCTTACAATGTTTCCTTACAATGCTGCCTCCCCTCCCATTTTATTTCCTCGATCTCTCGTTCCACTTACATCATCTGTGCTTTTGTAATTCGCCTCAGGAAGAGCTTCAAAATAAACCATTAAATGAAAGTTTCAGTGTTGTACATTAAAAAAAAAAACTAGAAAGAGCAATCAGAGAGTGCAGAATCTCACCAAGATTTGTTTTATGTGGTTATTTTGTGTGGCAAATAAATGAAAGGTTACGCCGATACTAAATGAAAGGTCGTTGATTACAAATGAACGGCCTAAATAGTCCAGTTGTAAATGTGTAACTTAAAAACAAAGGTCTGAAAAGTTGTGAAGGCCAAATGGTCTGAAGGTCAAAGGGTCAAAATGGTCTCGTGTCTAAAGGGTCTAAAGGGTCTAAAGGGTCCAAATAGTCTTAAAAGGTCAAAGAAGTCTAAAGGGTGTAATTTAAGGTCGAAAGGGTCGGAATTGTCTGAAGGGGTCGAAAGGGTCTTAAAACATCCAGAAAGGGTCTCAAAACATCTAGAAAGGGTCTCAAGGTCAAAGGGGTCAACAGGCTATTAAAAGGTCTGAAAGGTGTAAAGGTCTCAATGTCGAAAAGGGTCTAAAGGGTAGAAAGGATTCTAAGGGTCTTTGGAGCTCCACAGGGTCTAAGAGGATCTAAAGGGTCTTAGAGTTCTAAAGGATCTTTGGGGTATTAAAGGGTCTTCAGGTTCTAAAGGGTACTAAAGGTTCTAAAATATATTTGGGGTATTAAAGGGTCTAAGGGGTCTTAAGGGTCTTAAAAGGTGTAAGGGGTATTATTGTGTCATAAGGGTCTAAAGGGTATTAAAGGGTCTAAAAGGGTGTTGTTGGTCTTAAGTGTCTTTGGTTATGGAGGGTATTAGGGGTCTCAAAGGGTCTTTGGGTTAAAGGGTATAAAGGTGATTAGGGGTATCATGTAATTGATACACATACTCATGTTCTGTGTGGACAGACAGACAGACAGACATACAAACAAACAGATCCAAATGCAATACACTCTCCTCTGGCGAGGGTAATTATCAAATTTTTATGAAGACCTGTCAACTTTAGCTTGAGAAGCATGACCGTAAAAGGCAGGTTTATTATTTTCAGTTTTTTGTTTACATAGTCGAGGCTCGTAGAACAGCTAGTACACCTTTTATATGTTCTATTTTTAAAAATACAATGTCGAGGCTCATATGAGAGCCAATACAGAACATATTAACAACGGGAGCAGGAGGCAAGAGGGGTGGGAGAGGGAAGCACAAAACAGTGCAGAACAGAGACTATAGGAGATGTGTGGAAGGGAGAGGGTTGGGGCAGGGACACGGGGTAAACAAGATGGACACTCCAGGGACTTTCAGGATGGAAAGCAGGGAATTTGAAGGAGGTGCGTTTGGGTGGATTAATGGGGGTAAAAATATCATGGTTTTGGATGGAAGGTAAGAGATGGTGGTGAACAGCAGCTGTTTTGAAGACCTGGGAGGAGAGTGGAATTGAAGAGAGTGTGGGAGTTTGCTCCAGAGGTGGGGAAAAAGAGGAATGAAAAAGTGAGTGGGAGCAGTGATTCTTGATTTTGGTAGTTTTACCAGAAGGGGTTGCTGTGGACCTTAAGCTCCCTGTGGAATATAGGTGGGACAGATAGCAGACGGAGAAGGGGAGGGGGGTGGGTTGTGGCCAGTGAGGTGACAGTAGAAACAGAAGACAACCAACTTGCCTGCGGTGAGAGAGTGAGAGACCCATAGACTCAGCCTCATCATGGAAGATGCCAATGATCCTAAATGCCTTGGTTTCCACAGCGTGAAGCCAAGAAAGGTGAGAGGCGGAGCAGCAGCCCAGAGGGAAGAGCAGTACTCCATCAGGCTGTGGATGAAAGCTTTGTACATGGTCAGGGGCTCAGGTGTGTCAAGGAAGGACTTTGCACGATGGAGGACACCCAGTCAGCAACTGGCTTTGGAGGCCAAGTTGTAAATGTGGCTTTCCCAGGGAAGAGAGTGTGAGATTTGTCAGCATTGAAAGACATGCTCCAAATGTTGGACCATCTTGTGATTTTATCTAGATCTGCAGAGAGTGAAGAGGCTGCTGCTTGCCGATCTGAGGGATGACAGATGGTACGGCAGAGGGTGGAGTCATCAGAAAAGAGATAAAGAGGATCTTCCAGAGAGTCAGAGTGATCATTGCTAAAAATGAGAAAAAGCACAGGGCCCAGAATGCTGCCTTGAGGAACTCTAACGTGGACAGGAAGAAGGGATGAGAGAATTCCATTGAGGGCCACACATTGACTGCGCAGGAGAGGAAATCTGCAAGCCATGAGTGGAGATTGCCTTGGACCATAATAAGAGAGTTTGGTGAGCAGGGCAGGGTGCCAGATTGTATTGAAAGTACGTGAATGTCGAGAGGGATGGCTCTGATCTCATGTCTGATATTGAGAACCTCCATCCATTGTTGGGAAAGCAGGACAGCAAGTCTAGGGTAGAGTGACCTGGTCTGAATCAAATTGATGATCGGAAATCAGGTCATTGGAGAAGAGGAAGGATTTAATGTCAGAAGCAATTGTGGATTCCATAACCTGCTGATGATTGGGAGAAGGCGATTGGTCTGAGTTGCAAGGATCTGTTTTTGTACCTTTTTATACAGAGCAGCGATGTTTGCTGATTTCCAAGCAGATGGCAGATGACCTTGATTAAATGAGAGAGTGAATAGAACTGAGACAGGATGAGCATGAGCAAGAGCTGCAGAGCAGTTTTTGGACATCGTGGGCTGATGCCGTTGCAGAATCAGAGTCGAGGTTTGACAACAAATATCCACCTTGTCGGTAGAAAAGGACACATAGTCGAGGAACAGCTGGGTGCGACTGCGTAAGGTGGGTACAGAAAGCGATGGGTTTGGGACTCAAGATTTAGAAGCAAACATGGAGTTTAGGTATTCAGCCTTTTCACGTGCAGTGTCAGCTTTGTGACATTTAGGAAGGGAGAGGATGGAGGGGGAATATACACTAGAAAGAGACATAACTAGACACCACCAGGATTTGGAGGAGGGAACAGGTTGAGAGTTCAGACTTGAGATTAGAAAGATGTTGAATTCTGGCTCTCCTCAGGGTAGACACATACTTGTTCTGAGCTTTGTGGAAGGAACTGAGATTGCTTCAGTTGGATTTGCCTTCCATGAGCGAAGGTAAGTTGTTTCAGGACAACTGCCTCACCACAAGCTTCAGTGTACCATGGGTCGGAGGAAGGGCAGGCAACTGAAGATAAATGGGATAATCTGTGCATGAGAGGAGCAACTTTCTTTGAAAGAATTCCCAGGAAGTTGATGTTGGATAACATGTAGATGGGAGACCAGTCTAGAAGTTTGATGGCTGCTTGAAGTCCTTGCCAGTCAGCCTGAGTGAAATGCCAGACTCAACGAAGCTGAGGTGCTTCTCTAATAACAGCCAGAGAGATGTTTACTTTGACAAGCATGTGGTCAGATGAACTGATTGAGCAGAGGAAGAACAGCAGATTTTTTTTAGGGAATTGATCAAAATCAGATCCAGAAGAGATGGAGTACATTGGTTGAGATCCGGGTCGAGAAGTTGACCGATTGTTTCAGTCCTAATGAGTCGCAGAAATATTTTGCGAAGAGCCATGTCTGGTGAGGGAGGTACCACACCAGCCAACTGGCGCATGATGACAATGGAAGTCACCACATATGAGGAAGAGAGAGTTCAGATGAGAGGATAGAAGTTGGTCCATGTTTTTGGTGAGCGAGGTGAAAATGCAGTCATCACTGTTTGGTGGATGGTACAGTACACATGTAAACATGAGGTGGGAGTGGAGGGGAAGCTAGAGCCAGAGGTATTCCTGGTGGTGTGGGGGAGTGAGGGCAGTGCATGGAGAGTGAAGAACAGAGTCTTTTATGAAGATGGCAACTCCTCCACCAGGACAAGGTTCAGGTCCGTCATACCGGAGGAGGGAGTAACCAGGGAGAGATAATTGGGAGACAGAGACGTCTTGAGGGAGGAAA
>CM068961.1:66534630-66545179 GCA_035128595.1 Eptatretus atami
GAGAGAGTGAGATATCTGTTCGGTTAGAATGTAGCCCACAGATGTTAGAACACCGCACAGTTTGGGACACCAGAGGAGGAGCTGCTATTAAAACAGAAGACAGTGAAGAGGTGCTAAGAGTGGAGGTAGGATGAGGGGGAATATGGGAGGTGTAAGGAGGTGTATAACAGGTGAGTGGTTTTTGAGGAGGTAGATGTAACGAGGTGGGGTGAATTTGCACTGAAGTTGGACCAGAAGAGTTGGACCAGAATTTGCACTGAAGAAGAGTCTGTACAGGAAGTCATGTGGTTGTGTGGGGTAGGAGGAAAAATGTGGGTTTTTTTTGGTTATATTTTTATATTTTAAGTCGTGAAACAGACTGTGTAGTTGGGAGGGATAGCAGGGAGGTGGAGGGAAAGGTGGAGAAAATAAAAACTGATGGTAATAAGGAGAAAATACAAATCAACATGATCACAGACATAGAAGGGAAGACGGGTAGGCCTCAGGGAAACCCGATGTGACAAACAGATGAATACACACCAAATTAGCGCAAGTTTTGAAACAAAACCGAACGAAGAACACACAGTAAATATGGAGGCAACAAAATGTCGAGTCAACACGCGACAAACAATGATCGGAAACTTATCTTTGAGAAAGTCGGCAGAGGTCCCTGGAGAGAACCAACCGTCGCTCAAAAACTGGAACCGGAAGCCGACTGTCACTCAAAAACCCGGAACACAGCAGATCAACACGAAACAGGACAAAATGAACATCAGAGAGATAGATAGAGAGAGACTGAGACTGAGACTGAGACACAGACACAGACACAGACACAGAGACACTAACAGCAGGGTTGAAGGCCAAGATGGTGGGACACTTAGACAAACAATGGGGATGTGGGGAGGAAAAGAGAGAGAATAAACACAGTAAGGAGGAGGCTGGAAGAAGAGGAATGGAAAACAAGAGGTGAAACGGTATTGGAAATATAAAAGAAAGGAAAGGTAGAGGAGAGGGAGAAACGCACAAAAAAGTACATAAATCGAGGCTCGTGGAAGAGCTAAACAGAATGGAAGGAGCAAAATGGAAAAGAGCAACACCGACAGCAGGGTCGAAGTGAATGAGATCAAGGGGAGGAAGCAGTGGTGTAATGGTGAATATTATGTGGGTAAACGATACAAATGTCAGTTGAGGCTGGAAAGAGCCAAACTTTAAGGCTGTCATTTTGAAGCATCTGTGGGTCGTAAGACCCAAGATGCGCAGCGTATGGGAGGGGGGTAGGGAGGGGTATCCTTCTCTCTCTCGACATCTTTGCCTCTGTCTAAAGCTCTGTGGGTCTTGGCTCTAACACGGGCGGCAGTGTGGCGCCTCAGTTGTGGGGGATTTTGGAACTCTCCTGCAGGATCATTGGCTGCTCCATGCTGTGGGCAAGTTGCGCAGAACTGACCGGGGTTATTATTCACAACAACAACAACAACATTATGAAGACTGTGTGGGCGCGTAGGCAAAAGCACAACATCGAGATATGAGGGATCTCTGGTCGTCTCTGCGAGATTGATCAGCTATCTCCGTGAGCCTTGTCATCTCGAACAGAAATGACCAGGGCAAAACAACAACAGTAACTCATTAGGATACAACAGTTATAATATTTTCCAAAGCGCTTCTGCCTTTCTGTTTGGAAAATGCATGGCATGAATGTGTGCATGTGTGCATGTGTCTGTGGCTCTCTGTGCTTAATAGCCAAGATTGGACATACTCATTGAGATCCGATTTCTGCCAAAGGAGGACAATTAGGAATTGACAAACATCAGGGATGATACGTTCTCTAGTGTTAGAACTGCTCCTCAGGGATTTATGATGCAGTTCATCAGGCTTAATCCCCATTCACATTCAGCAAAACTCACAGGAATAATGTTCGCATGTGAACAAGAGGCAGTAGGCATGTGGTCAACTCAATATTTTCTTTATCACCCCTGAACCCTCGGTTGCACCCTAGAATGGAGGTAAAACTGTTGAGTAAGCGGATTGATCTTAGCTTTTGCCATTGCACTCACCCATTCTTCTCAGGCCAGTTAGCTGGATCAAGAATTAAAACTTTTGAAGCAAGTCAGAATAATGGGCTGTGTTCTTAACTGCTGCTCCTTGGTTTCTGGTGGTGGTGGTGGTGGTGGATGTGTTGTAAACAGTCTGCGCTCCATGTTGCAAGAATGCTTGCAGGAACTGTTCAAACTTGATGTGTTGCATTTTTTGGTTTGATTGCAATGGAATGAAATTGAAATCCAGTTCCTCTGCAGCATTCAGGGCTTCTTCAACTTGTCTCCTGGCTGTCCTCATGTCAGAGAGCTGTCAGATGGTAACAGTTGAAATAAAGATAAAATAAAATGGGTAGGCCAAAACTATCCAAGCCTGAGATGCACAATCAAAATATATAAGGATGAGCTCAAAAATAAACAGGAGTGAGCACTCAATAACGAATAACAATCGACAACACATAGAGGACAAAAAATCGACAGCAAGCACAGATGAATCCAAATGATTATATTGTTTTTTGGAAGCTGATCACTTGGAGGACTAAGAGAAGCAACCATGACCCAGGAAAACCAATAACCTGGAAAGGAATGCATGGGCTTGAGAGGGTTATTGAAGGGTAGAAAATACAGAAGTATGGATTTGAGTGGGTTGGGGAGGGTGACTGAGGTGGAGGTGAACCATCATCTTGAAGCTTTGGAGGGAAGAATGAGAATTGAACAGATGAAAAGGATGGTTGTTCCACAGAGAAACAAATGAGTGAAGGTGAGCAGTGGGCCCTGTTTTTTTGGAGTTTCACTGGAAGTGATTTTACGTCGCAGCTCTAGAAAAATGTGGTGGGGGGGAGGGGGGGAGGGTGTAGAAGACCAGCACAAAAACGGCAGAGGGTGCAAATCAGAAACGGATGTGTAGAAGACAGAGAGGCATCAACCCCTCTGTATTCTGGAAGTAATTAGGCCAGAGATTCAACTTAACCTTGGGAGATTTCAATGATTTTGAGGGCCTTTGTCATGACATAAAATGTGAAAGATGTGAGGCAGTGGCACTCGTCCAAAGAGGATAGGCACTCCATTGAGCTCTGGGTGAAGACCTTGCAAGTTGAAAAAGTTTAAATCTGCAAGGGAAGATTTTGCATAATAGGGATTAGAGGAAGGCCAACCTGGACACATGGTTTACCCAGAGGGATCGTGGCTGATTGTGTGTCCCAAGTTTGAAATGACAGCATTTCAAAAAGTATGTGAAAGTCGTAGCAGCATGTTAATGTAAATGACGGGTCTGAAGCTGAACTGTTGGTCTGAAATCAGGCCATTGGAGGAAGGGAATGATTTCATGTCGATTGTGATGATGGATTCCATGACTGCTGATAATTGTAGTGAGTTTAAAAGGCTTGGCATTAAGAGGATCTGTTTTTTAACCTTTTAATGTAATGCACTGACCTCTGACTTCCGAGCAGGACGGGCAGCAGCAACAGGAATGCAGCGTAACACGGCAGACAGTGGAAAAGCAAGAGCAGAGCAGGATTTGAGAATATGGGCACTGAGGCTATCTGGCCTATTACCAAAAGATGGGTTAGGCTGAACAGTTTTTTTTAACCTTTTTAAGTAAAAATGACGCAGGATCAGTGTGTCTTGAAGGAGACTGGTTGAAGAGGTCAGTATTGAAATTTCAAAGGTATTTTTCTGGCTTGCCTCATGATGGACATACACTTGTTGCGAGCAAGACCCACAGTTGAGTTTGGTCTCCATTTCTAAAATGCAAGTTGCTTGACCGTAACTGCCCCCACCAAAATTCAGTGCACTCGGACGCAGAGTATATATACTATACCGAGCGTCAGGGGATAAGCCGGTGCACGAGAGAAAGTAACCTTTTGTGAAAAAGTACTCCCTGGAGAATTTTTTTATTTTTATTTTTAGATCCCATAGAAGATGGTAGCCCAATAATTTTGTGAGAGGGCAGATTGCAGTACTTTCCAGTTGCTTTGTGCAAACAGTCCTATTCCTTGCTGTGTCGAGGTTGCTGTCTCATTATAGCCAGAGAGATATGGGTCTTGACAACGACGTCTTCAAAGAAGGCAAGAGGGTAGAGCAGGAAGGAAGAAATTGGATGGATGTTAGTTATTACCAAGTCCAGGAGAGAGGATGTACCAGTTGCATAAATCTGGGTTGGGTAGTTTACAGTTTGGTCAGACCCAACAGAGTTGCAGAAGGCCTTCGTTCTAATGCATGGCTGGCTTGTTGCGGAACTGACACCCAGTCAGACTGGCATGGCAGGCATCACCACAGCAGAGTATGAGAGTTGGCATGGATTTTTATGAGTTGGTCCACGTTCGAGGAACGATACACCGCACAGACAAAAAATAGTGGGTGGGAGAGATATGAGTCAGAGATATTGCAGAGGGGCTTGAAAGGTTAGTGAGGAACAATTGAAAATGAGGAATGGAAGTCATTCATATTCCTAGCCGTTTGCTTTACTTTTTCTTCAACACATGTAACAAATTGATTGTTAGTTTTCTGTAGAATTACATCCCTTTCCATCCTTACAATGTTTCCTTACAATGCTGCTCCCTCCCATTTTATTTCCTCGATCTCTCGTTCCACTACATCATCTGTGCTTTTGTAATTCGCCTCAGGAAGAGCTTCAAAATAAACATTAAATGAAAGTTTCAGTGTTGTACATTAAAAAAAAACTAGAAAGAGCAATCAGAGAGTGCAGAATTCTACCAAGATTTGTTTTATGTGGTTATTTTTGTGTGGCAAATAAATGAAAGGTTACGCCGATATAAATGAAAGGTCGTTGATTACAAATGAACGGCCTAAATAGTCCAGTTGTAATGTGTTAACTTAAAAACAAAGGTCTGAAAGTTGTGAAGGCCAAATGGTCTGAGGTCAAAGGGTCAAAATGGTCTCGTGTCTAAAGGGTCTAAAGGGTCTAGCAAATAGTCTTAAAAGGTCAAAAGAAGCTAAAGGGTGTAATTTAAGGTCGAAGGGTCGGAATTGTCTGAAGGGGTCGAAAGGGTCTTAAAACACAGAAAGGGTCTCAACATCTAGAAAGGGTCTCAGGGTCAAAGGGGTCACAGGCTATAAAAGGTCTGAAAGGTGTAAAGGTCTCAATGTCGAAATGGTCTAAAGGGTAGAAAGGATTCTAAGGGTCTTTGGAGCTCCACAGGGGTCTAAAGGATCTAAAGGGTCTTAGAGTTCTAAAGGATCTTTGGGGTATTAAAGGGCTTCAGGTTCTAAAGGGTACTAAAGGTCTAAAATATATTTGGGGTATTAAAGGGTCTAAGGGGTCTTAGGTCTTAAAGGTGTAAGGGTATTATTGTGTCATAAGGTCTAAAGGGTATTAAAGGGTCTAAAAGGGTGTTGTTGGTCTTAAGTGTCTTTGGTTATGGAGGGTATTAGGGTCTCAAAGGGTCTTTGGGTTAAAGGGTATAAAGGTGATTAGGGTATCATGTAATTGATACACCTACTCATGTTCTGTGTGGACAGACAGACAGACAGACATACAAACAAACAGATCCAAATGCAATACACTCTCCTCTGGCGAGGTAATTATCAATTTTTATGAAGACTGTCAACTTAGCTTGAGAAGCATGACCGTAAAAGGCAGGTTTATTATTTTCAGTTTTTGTTTACATAGTCGAGGCTCGTAACAGCTAGTACACCTTTTATATGTTCTATTTTTAAAAATACAATGTCGAGGCTCATAGAGAGCCAATACAGAACATATAACAATGGGAGCAGAAGGCAAGAGGGTGGGAAGGGAAGCCACAAAACAGTGCAGAACAGAGACTTAGGAGATGTTGGAAGGGAGAGGTTGGGGCAGGTACACGGGGTAAACAAGATGGACACTCCAGGGACTTTCAGGAAGGAAGCAGGGAATTTGAAGGAGGTGCGTTTGGGGTGGATTAAGGGGTAGAAAAATCATGGTTTTGGATGGAAGGTAAGAGATGGTGGTGAACAGCAGCTGTTTTGAAGACCTGGGGGGAGAGTGGAATTGAAGAGAGTGTGGGAGTTTGCTCAGAGGTGGGAAAAGAGGAATGAAGATGAAGGTGAGCAGTGATTCTTGATTTTGGTAGTTTTACAGAAGGGGTTGCTGGTGCCTTAAGCTCCCTGTGGAAATATAGGTGGGACAGATAGCAACGAGAAAGGGGAGGGGGGTGGGGTTTGTGCCAGTGAGGTGACAGTAGAAAACAAAAGACAACCAACTTGCCTGCGGTGAGAGAGTGAGAGACCATAGACTCAGCTCATCATGGAAGATGCCAATGATCCTAAATGCCTTGGTTTCCACAGCGTGAAGCCAAAGAAAGGTGAGAGCAGGAGCAGCAGCCCAGAGGGAAGAGCAGTACTCCATCGGCTGTGGATGAAAGCTTTGTACATGGTCAGGGGCTCAGGTGTGTCAAGGAAGGACTTTGCACGATGGAGGAGCCCAGTCAGCAATGGCTTGGAGGCCAATTGTAAATGTGGCTTTCCAGGGAAAGAGATGTGAGATTTGTCAGCATTGAAAGACATGCTCCAAATGTTGGACCATCTTGTGATTTATCTAGATCTGCAGAGAGTGAAGAGGCTGCTGCTTGCCGATCTGAGGGATGACAGATGTACGGAGAGGTGGAGTCATCAGAAAGATAAGAAGGATCTTCCAGAGAGTCAGAGTGATCATTGCTAAAAATGAGAAAAGCACAGGGCCAGAATGCTGCCTTGAGAACTCTAATGGGACAGGAAGAAGGGATGAGAGAATTCCATTGAGGGCCACACATTGACTGCGACAGGAGAGGAAATCTGCAAGCCATGAGTGGAGATTGCCTTGGATCCATAATAAGAGAGTTTGGTGAGCAGGGTAGGGTGCCAGATGTATTGAAAGTACCGATATGTCGAGAGGGATGGCTCTGATTCATGTCTGTATTGAGAACCTCCATCCATTTGGGAAAGCAGGAGCAGCAAGTCTAGGGTAGAGTGACCTGGTCTGAATCAAATTGATGATCGGAAATCAGTCATTGGAGAAGAGGAAGGATTTAATGTCAGAAGCAATTGTGATTCCATAACCTGCTGATGATTGGGAAGAGGCGATGGTCTGGAGTGCAAGATCTGTTTTTTGACCTTTTTTATACAGAGCAGCGATGTTTGCTGATTCCAAGCAGATGGCAGATGACCTTGAAAATGAGAGGAGTAATGAACTGAGACAGGATGAGCCAATAGCTGCAGAGCAGTTTTTTAGGACACGTGGGCTGATGCCGTTGCAGAATCAGAGTCGAGGTTTGACAACAAATATCCACCTTGTCGGTAGAAAAGGACACATAGTCGAGGAACAGCTGGGTGCGACTGGGTAAGGTGGTACAGAAAGGATGGTTTGGGACTCAAGATTTAGAAGCAAACATGGAGTTTAGGTATTCAGCTTTTCACGTGCAGTGTCAGCTTTGTGACATTTAGGAAGGGAGAGGATAGAGGGGAATATACACTAGAAAGAGACGTAACTGAACCACCAGATTTGGAGGAGGGAAACAGGTTTAGAGTTCAGTACTGAGTTTAAAGATGTTTTTTCCAAGCTCTCTCAGGAAGACACACTTTGTTCACAGGTTTGTGGAAGGAACTGAGATTCCTTCAGGAGATTTGCCTTCATGAGCCGAAGGAAGTGTTTCAGAAAACTGCACTCACCAAAGCTCAGTGTAACCATGGGTGGGAGGAAGGCAGGACAATGAAAGACGAATGGGAATAATCTGTGCATGAGAGAGAGCCATTTCTTTGAAAGATTCCCAGGATAGTTGATGTTGGATAACATGTAGATGGGAGACCAGTCTAGAAGTTTGATGGCTGCTTGAAGTCCTTGCCAGTCAGCCTGAGTGAAATGCAGACTCAACGAAGCTGAGGTGCTCTCTAATAACAGCAGAGAGATGTTTACTTTGACAAGCATGTGGTCAATGACCTGATTGGAGCAGAGGAAGAACAGCAGATTTTTTTACGGGAATTGATCAAAATCAGATCCAGAAGAGATGGAGTAACATTGGTTGAGTCCGGGTCGGAAGTTGACCGATTGTTTCAGTCCAATGAGTCGCAGAAATATTTTAGAACGGCATGTCTGGTGAGGGAGGTACCACACCCAGCCAACTGGCATGATGACAATGGAAGTCACCACATATGAGGAAGAGAGAGTTCAGATGAGAGGATAGAAGTTTGTCCATGTTTTTGGTGACGAGGTGAAAATGCAGTCATCACTGTTTGGTGGATGGACAGTACAACATGTAAACATGAGGTGGAGTGGAGGGGAAGCTAGAGCCAGAGGTATTCCTGTGGTGTGGGGGAGTGAGGCAGTGCATGGAGAGTGAAGAACAGAGTCTTTTATGAAGATGGCAACTCCTCCACCAGGACAAGGTTCAGGTCCGTCATACGGAGGAGGGAGTAACCAGGGAGAGATAATTGGAGACGAGAACGTCTTGAGGAGAAAGTTTCTGTTAGGCAGATTATGTCTGGTGTAGTGGCAATTTGTTTGGTAAGATCTGTCAGATTTTGAACAAAGGCCCCAGATTGTTGAGGTCCACACTTTTAAGGAAGCAGAGGGGAGAGGTTTGGGTGCAAGGGAGGAGAGGGGGGGTAGGACGAGGAGGAAGGGGGAGAAGTTGTTGAACAGTGTGTGGAGGATTGAAGAAGAGTTTGGGGAGAGGCTGGATGAGGAGGAGAAAAGTTGGTGGTGATGGGATGAGCGCACAGAGGAAGCTGAAGATTGAAGGAGGTGGAGGGATGAGATGAAAAAGAGAGGGCAGGGGAAAGGCAGATTTGTGGATGTGAGGGGGGGGCAACTTTTGTGAAGGGGAAGTGAGGGAAGAATGGAAGGAGAAGGGTGAGAGGGAGAGTTGAGGAGAAGGGTGAGGGGGAGTTTTTGTGAGAGATGAAGGAAAGCCTGGAATAGGAAGAGTGTGAAGGTTGTTTGAGAGGGAGGGTAGATGATGAGAGCAGGCATGGCCAAGGGACAGGAGGGCGATGGAGAGGAGGTTGAGAGGGGAAGCATGAGACTTGGTATTGGTATGGTGAAATTGACGGGCAGGGGGAAGGGGTAACCAAATATTTGAAGGGTTGGGAAGAGGGGGAGTGAAGGAAAGAAAGAGCATGTTGAAATGTTGAGAGTGTACTGATTGAGAGAGTGAGATATCTGTTCGGTTAGAATGTACCCACAGATGTTAGAACACCGCACAGTTTGGGACACCAGAGGAGGAGGCTGCTATTAAAACAGAAGACAGTGAAGAGGTGCTAAGAGTGGAGGTAGGATGAGGGGATATGGGAGGTGTAAGGAGGTGTATAACAGGTGAGTGGTTTTGAGGAGGTAGATGTAACGAGGTGGGGTGAATTTGCACTGAAGTTGGACCAGAAGAGTTGGACCAGAATTTGCACTGAAGAAGAGTCTGTACAGGAAGTCATGTGGTTGTGTGGGGTAGGAGGAAAAATGTGGTTTTTTTTGGTTATATTTTTATATTTTAAGTCGTGAAACAGACTGTGTAGTTGGGAGGGATAGCAGGGAGGTGGAGGGAAAGTGGAGAAAATAAAAACTGATGGTAATAAGGAGAAAATACAAATCAAACATGATCACAGACATAGAAGGGAAGACGGGTAGGCCTCAGGGAAACCCGATGTGAAAACAGAGAATACACACCAAATTAGCGCAAGTTTTGAAAACAAACCGAACGAAGAACACACAGTAATATGGAGGCAACAAAATGTCGAGTCAACACGCGACAAACAATGATCGGAAACTTATCTTGAGAAAGTCGGCAGAGGTCCCTGGAGAGAACCAACCGTCGCTCAAAAATGGAACCGGAAGCCGACTGTCACTCAAAAACCCGGAACACAGCAAGATCAACACGAAACAGGACAAATGAACATCAGAGAGATAGATAGAGAGAGACTGAGACTGAGACTGAGACACAGACACAGACACAGACACAGAGACACTAACAGCAGGGTTGAAGGCCAAGATGGTGGGACACTTAGACAAACAATGGATGTGGAGGAATGGTGGGGGGGGGGGGCAGGAAAAGACAAGATGGATGCAGAAGCAACTCTCAGGAGGGAAACTGGAAAATTGGAAGGAGAATGACAAAGAGAACGAAGGAGTAGAGTGACAGTGATCCTAGATTTAGTAGTTTCACCAGAAGTTGGTTGATGCTGGACCATGTGCATGTGCACCCAGCATAAACCTGGGGGTGGGGAAGGGGGGGGGTAATGAATCACAGAAAGAGCAGAGGTTCAAACCAAACAGTACAATGTTTAACTCAATGTCATGAAATATTTTTCGTTCATGGAAGAGTGAAGTTATAGAGGGTGGAAGGGTTCACGTCCTGACAGATATGCAGTAACCAGAGGGACAATGGGTT
Organism: Eptatretus atami; assembly: GCA_035128595.1. NCBI lineage: Eukaryota > Metazoa > Chordata > Myxini > Myxiniformes > Myxinidae > Eptatretus > Eptatretus atami. The sequence goes on from CM068961.1 coordinate 66,544,991, forward strand.
GATAATGGGACTGCGATAATGTTGACCACACAAACATGAACAAAATAGTTATCCACTGCAAATTGCGAAAAATCCGCGGAAAGAGAGGGGGTATGGTGGGGGAGGGGGGAAGGAAGGGGGGGGGATTTTAGCTCTTTTCTCACACAGCTGCAATGCTACCATTATTTAGTTTGTTGAACCAGGACCCTG
>CM068961.1:66545204-66557339 GCA_035128595.1 Eptatretus atami
TGGTTGGTGCTGGGGGGGGGCAGGAAAAGACAAGATGGATGCAGAAGCAACTCTCAGGAGGGAAAACTGGAAAATTGGAAGGAGAATGACAAAGAGAACGAAGGAGTAGAGGTGAGCAGTGATCCTAGATTTAGTAGTTTCACCAGAAGTTGGTTGATGCTGGACCATTGCATGTGCACCCAGCATAAACCTGGGGGTGGGGAAGGGGGGGGGTAATGAATCACAGAAAGAGCAGAGGCAAACCAAACAGTACAATGTTTAACTCAATGTCATGAATATTTTTCGTTCATGGAAGAGTGAAGTTATAGAGGGTGGAAGGGTTCACGTCCTGACAGATATGCAGTTAACCAGAGGGACAATGGGTTGATAATGGGACTGCGATAATGTTGACTTTGATGTCAGCTATTTGGCCAGCTCTTCTGCAGGTCAGCTATGTTGGCTGCCCAGGGCCTGGCAGCTTGGTCGAGAGATATGCACACTCGCCTCTAAGCTGTCTAGTCTGGGTTTGACTCCCTACCCAGCTATAAACTGTCATCCTGGGGTTTCGCAGGCAGGTTGAATCATCAATGTGTGTGCCATCCTTCGGATGTACATTAAACTGGGTGTCCCATCTACCAGCATTAGTTGGTGGATGTTAAATATCTCATGGTGTCCTTCCCGAAGGGTCAGTGAGTTATCGTCAGCACCATGAACAAATTCCAACTCCAACCTACAGAGGGCATCGCGTCAACAGCACAGCCACGCCATCAGCAAATGATGCAACCCCGCAGCATCATGCTACATATGAAAGAAGAAGAATAAGTTTTTCCAGGAAAGGTCATGACTAATGGTCGTGAGGCCCACAATGAACTCTTCTGGTGTTTGATAATGGAAATCTAGGTAGGTTTGTTTGATGATCTTTCAAGAGAGATAGTGTGAGAATGTGACATGTAGCAGTGTTGAAGCAAGTGTAAGACTACCATCTGATAATGTTGAGGTTAACACAGAGGGAAAGGATGGACTGGCAGGGTGAATCACCAGTGTTTAACTGGTCTGTCTGTGTGATGTGGTATATCGTGTCATGCAACTTGGTGTGATAAGTTAATTGCTGCAGCTTGGTGCAAAAGTACTGGCAATTATTTCTCAAGCCAGTGACGCCGAGGGTTATTAAAGGACCTTTTCACACCGTGCTGACAAAATCAAATTTGCAGTGTTCTCTGGGGTTTTTTGGTGAAAAGATGAGAAAATCTTGCACGCAGTTCTGCTTCAAAAATGTCTATCTATCCATTGAGATGCGATATGCAAAAAAAAAAAACAAACAGGTTCAGAAAACACTTAATTATGGAAGAAAACAATGCTGAAGTTGCTGAAAATTTGACTGGGACTTTTGTTTGTACTCGGCCGGCCACCGTCGCTTGCTGACGGATTCAATCAAAGGACAGCATATTGTACTTCACAAACATGGTGCAATGACTCTATCTGTGAATCCCAAGGAGTGTGTGTGAAATTAAGTGAAACACACGAAAAATGGATCTTCCATAACGCGTAGTAGTTTTTGCCGTGACGGTGCTTCTCAGGTGTACTGATAAAGGGATGCTGCTCTGTCGATGTTGCCGTTGGAACCACCGCATTAAAGCTGAAGGTCCCGCTCCTTCTTCGTCATTACCAGAACAACAGGCTTTTAAAACAGGCATCCTGATGGTTGAACGGACACAAATTTTTGTTCCAAGTCAATTGATAATTATCAACGTTCCAATGGTACTATTTTAATAGGAACTCTTAGGAATGAAGCATCACACACACATTGATACTTTGAGACCTGGTAGGTCTCTGTTCCGAATCCTGAAACCCACCCAAGTGTGGAGATAGCAGCCAACAATAGCGACTTTCACACATATGTCCGTCTGTCCGTCCGTCCATCGCGTTGTTGCTGCCGAAGCAGACTCCTTGGTTAATGGGCACAATCCTGGACGGGTCGCCACTCCGACACAGTGTACCAGCATGCTGGTACTCATTTTGCCGACCAGCGACCACGGAAGGATGACAGGCAGAGTCAACCCCACCTGGTATGAATTCAACAGCTGAGTGGGGTTTTAACTCAGGATTACAAGATCCCAAGCGCACCACCTTAACCATTGAGCCAACACCAGGCATACGTGTATAACACACACACACACACACACACACACACACACACACACACACACACACACACACACACATTGCTTGTCCAATATCGGAAATTTTTCGGGAATGGAAGGTTGGAGTCAGTGTGATTACCGACGACAGTACGTACTGCACACAAACCAAAAACCTTGTGCAGCTTTCACCGAAAACCAACGGTGAATTTATGTCGACGTTTCAGTGAGATGTTCACAAACATTAATCTTTATAAACAGCTGCATGTGACAGGTGGAAAAACAAAAAATGGGCTCAGTAATTTAGAAAACACGTAAATATGGCAAATGGCTCGGAAATTGGGTGTTATTTCACAGCAACTCGCTCAGAATGACGGAGCACGAACCACTCGTTCAGGATGACAGGGCATGAACCACTCACTCAGGACAATGGGACACAAACACTCTCTCAGGAGCACGGGGCACAAACCACTCGCTCAGAATGATGGAGCACGAACCACTCGCTCATGATGATGGAGCACGAACCACTCACTCAGTGCCACAAATGATATATAGCACGATTATCTCAAAAAGTTGTGGACGGATTCGGACAAACTTTGTGGACACGTTGCGTCTGTGGCAAGGACGAATTTAATCGATTTTGGTGAAGATCTGGAATCTGGGATACGATTAATTACTTTATTTTTAAAGTGATTTTTCACCATCAAGAGATTGGGCCAAAAACGATATATAGCATGGTATTTCAAAAATGTGTTTGGCCCGATATGCTCTCATAGATCAGGCATTGCGTGGCGAAGGTATGCGCTCCACTGAGTGCCCCTCTCGTCTGCACCATGCAGTAAAGTCGGAAACTAGTGATTCGGGTTATTGGTTACCAACAATAAAAATACAAATACCATCGAATTCTCCTTTAATCAACAAAAGTCAAAGTCACTTTTGGACCACCCTCAGATAACCTTTACATGTTATAACTTAAAAGAGCAATCTGAGATTGCAGACCCTGATCAGGACTTGTTTTGTGTGGCAAATAAATGGAAGGATGTACTAAATGAAAGGTCATTGCAAATTAAAGGTCTAAATGGTCTAGTTGTAAAGATAAAAGTTCTGAAAAGTTGTGAAGGTCAAATGGTCTCAAGGTACAAAGTTCTAAATGGGTGTTGTGGGTTGAAATGGTCCAACCTCTGAAGTGTCCTAAACGGTTGAAGGGGCTAAAAGGTGTAATTTAAAGTCTAAAGGGTTGTCTAAAATGAAGGTCTAAAGGGTAGAAAGGACTCTTGGGGGTGTTGAGGGGGTTTGGGGTTTAAATGGTCTGAAGGAGTCTCAGGGTTCTAAAGGGTTTTAATGGTCTTAAGAGGTCTAAAGGTGTATAAGGGTCTCATGTAATTAATACACATACTCACGCATTTTGTGGACAAACAAACAGACAGACAGACAAATGGACTCAAATGCAATACCCTCTCCTCTGGTGAGGGGAATGAATGCTTCAGGTACAAATCATGCCGAGAGCTCTCTGATAATTCACTGTTTGGCATTGCTGGGCTGCCGGTGCAGAGTGCCCCCTGTAGGTTAGGACAGGTATTTGTAATTTGTTTAGAATGCTGGCAATAACTCCGACTCTTCACAACAAACACCGTGGTAGACCACCAACTAATACTAGCAGACCGTCCCCCAGTTTCACTTTATATTTCACAGACAAAATATAATAACTGTTTTTTTAAAAATCTCATCGATCTCACCATTCATCGAGTCCCACATGGCCAATTCTACTACAGTTATTAACCAGGAATGATGTGAATGGGGCATTGGGGTTTAATTGCATGCTTGATCCATATATAGTATTTAAAAGTTGGCCAAAGTACTGGTCCAAAAGTTCAATTTTTTGAAATATACAATGAGATATCATTGTTTGTGTATGTCATACGACCAGCTTGTAATCACCCAATGTAACAGGCTTCCGTGATGTAGTTAGTGTCAGAAGAAGGACAAAGCAGGTGCATTCAAAGAAGTCACATTTTCTGTCCACATTAATTTGTTGTGGTCTTCATTATCAAATGTACAAAGTTCCTGGTGGTTTTTGGCTGAGGCTTGAACTTCTCTATTGATGGAGACATCAGCAAAAATCCATTACATCAATCAATTATATGCAGTTCAGAATCCACTCCTGTTTTTTCCCCTGGTGGGCTGAACCACAAGATGAATTTGCCATTGTGGGAAGCAGCAGGAACCCAATCAGACTGTCAATCGAAGCTGCCAAAGCCTAATTTGAAAAAGACAAGGTCAACCAATGGTGTTCACGAAGGGATAACCCTGTGTGCTAACAAATTCAGATACAATTCACAAGGCAGATTTAGATCGAATACATAGCTGAACATAAATGTGCTTAACAGAAAGATGCTGAATGTACAAAATGCCAATGCTGACTTTCACATAGTGAAAGCAAGGGCAAAGTCTTTGGCTTGCTTCAACTCTCAATATATGCATGGCATGAAGCCTCAGCATAACTGCAGGCAACACCCAACATAATGATTCGAGCACATTCGGAATGTTTCTGTGGTGTCTTGCAAGAGCTTCAGTCAAGCTCCTTAAATAAAACCTTTTGCAACTAGAACGGCACTCCGTAGAGCGCAAACCTCCACCAGGCTGAACAGTTTACATTTTGTATCCCACTGATAGGCCAGATCCCAATCCAGATCTTCACCTAAATTGAATCAATTCGTCCTTGTCACACATCCAATGTCCACCAGGTTTTGTCTGAATCAGTCCACAACGTTTTGAAGTATCATGCTATATCTCGTTTTTAGCCCTATCTCTCATTGGTGAATAATCACTTCTCCTTCTCCTTCTCCTTCCCTTTATATGGGGTGATGTCCAATGGTACCAAGCTTCTGTCCTTCCTCGACTACAACACTCCTCCACTTCCCCCTGTCCTCAACCAACTCTTTCCACCCTCCAACCACACCACATTATTAATATCCCTCCTCACACAATCTTCCCTTCTCAAACTCGGCCTACCTCTTTTCCTCCTCCCTTTCACCCTCAACCTATCCGCTCTCTTTGCCATTTTCTCTTCCTCCATCCGCACAAGTGTCCAGCCTACTTCAGCCGGCTTTTTACTAATCTCCCCGTCAAACTCATCTGCACACCAATCTCCTTCCTAAGTTCATCCATCCTCTTTCTATCCACTCTCTAAACTTCTGCAATCCTCCTGACCCAGTTGTTCTCACAGACCTGCAATCTCTGTTGTTGTCTCTCCACCGATTTGAGTGCTACTGTTTTGAGACCGTAAAGGTAGGCCGGCGTCACACAAGTCGTGATAACTTTCCCTTTCAATTATCTTGATATCTTACTGTCTGCTAATTTTATTCTATCACAACAGATTGAAAATCAGTGCAACAGTCCCCCAACAAGCATCACCCCCACAATACCCACCACCGTCCCACCACCCCACCTCCACCATTTTCGATCCCCCACAAACCCCATCAACCATCAGCCCTACCAATACCCACCACAATTGCACACCCTCCACCATCCACCATCCCCCACAACTATCACCCCAACAATACCCACACCATCCCACTTCCCCCTTCACTGGGGCGGGACATTTGCGCACCCTCATTGACATGATGGTGAGACACGACACAGACACAAATGGCGCCCAGGGAAAGTATGAAATGGGACGATTCCATAACATATAACATACAAGACACCTGGTCAGTCTGCGATGATGAGACAAAGAATTCATCACCCATTTTGTCTCCGGTGTCTGAGTGTGCATGGGCAGTGACGGCTGTCAGGCGATGATGGCTGCTCACGTAATATGACTAATTTATCAATTAATACAAAATCCTTCCCTTATAAATTGTTAATTGAACGGAAAAAACAAAACCTACCAATCTGTCGTGAACATGCGAACGGCGTTTTCTTCTTCATTAACACTTTCGCCATCTTCGTCCGAATTGCTCGCACAAGGCTCGAAACGATACGGCTCCACAATTCCCCCGAAAGCATTTCCATCACTAATTGTGTCTCCAATAGTTTCTTCGAAATCCCATTGATTAGTTTCAACATACTGAGAACCTTCAGAGCTGCTAATGACGGAGGAATCAGTATCGGAATCCGAGCTCGAAATACACTGTTTCTCTATGTAACACTGCTATTTGGATCAAGGTGGGTTCATAATGTGACGTCACTGGCAAAATCAAAACTCGGACCAACCTCTTGGCCTTCTTTCGACACTTTGTGATTGGTAAAAAAAAAAATCAATAAAATTTTTCCCTTCAAATTAGACCCTGATTAATGATTTTCAATGTTTTCAGAAAAAAAAATGTGTTTAGGTTCCCCTTTAAAAATGGCGTGTGCTACTTCCTTGCATGATGCTCAGATTTTAAAAGGATAGAGCATGGACAAACACCGCTAAGAAGGTGATAGCAAATCACCCAGTATAATCCTTGCCAAGATACTGTTTTGTCTGCTGATGCTTTCATTGAGGGTCACAGGGGGTCAACCAGGTTATTAAAAAGAGCATTCTAAAGTCACATTTCCATATACCATATGCGTACTATTCAAGCAAGTCACGTGGTACCTTCTCTTTATGTAAATAGATGTGGTCACGCGACCCCTTTGTAAGGCATCTATTTATTATGCTTACACAGTGTAGGGAGGGGTAGGGAGGGAAGAAATTGTAAGTGCCAACATTGAGTAAAGGAACAGAAGGGAAGAGGTGAGGAATAGAGGTATCTCGTTATTGCCCAGGGAAAATGAGCATTCCTTTCCTGCAGTAATTCTCTGCAGACGACTGTAGTTAGGACCTGTTACTAACTGTAGTATATGAAAGCACTACTCTCATATACTATAGCTCTAACTGTAGCATTTTTGCCTGTGTGTGTATGTATAGGTAGGGAGTACATTGAGGAAAGGAAGAGAATATATGATGGTAGGAGAAGGAAAGGAGCTGAATGGAGTTTGGGAGAGAAGAGGAAGAGGAAGTTTGGGAGAGGGAGGATATATGAGTATGGGGGTATAATAGAAGGGAAGGAGCAGAGAAAGGAGAGAGGGTAAAGAAACAAATCTGCCATTTTGACATACAAAAAAACCACCAGATGACTCCAAAAGTTAATGGGGTAGCAGGGTAGCAGGGTATCTGAGTGGAGAAAGAATGGACAGGAATATTGGACGGATCTTAAGGGAACTAGGAAAGAGACGAGGATGAGATATATAGCTGAGTAGGTGTGGGTCGAGGTGTTCCCCATGTAGACGATGAGGTGTTCCCCGTGTTGACTGCCCTCAAAATAATTTACTAGATGATGACCTGCTTGGCATCCACATTGGGAAAAAAAATATAGAGTTAAAGAAGTTAGAAAAAACATTTTATAAAAATGAAAAAGCATGTTGGGATGGAATCCCACAAAAAAAACAACCAAACAAGGAATGAAGGAATGATGATGGAGGAATGACACCACAATGATCACCACAATCCTTTTATGGGTTGCCATCACGACATATTGTGAGATTTTTCTGTCTCAATGCCACAACAAATAAAATACACAATTACACCAACCCACATGACAAATCTTACAACTATCTCTAACATAGCCTAGTGTTGGCTTAGCGGTTAGGGTGGTGGTTTGGGATCCTAGGGTGGTGGTTTGGGATCCTAGGGTCTGAGTTTGAGCCCTTTTTAACACCAGGGGGTTGACTCAGCCAGTCATCCTTCCGAGGTCGGCGAAATGAGCACCAGTATACAGGTAATTGGGGCACTGCATCAGCGGCATAGCCGCACCCCCTGACCAATAATGCAACCAGCAGCCAAAAAAAAAGGCAGTACATAATGGGAACCTCTAACGTCGACATCTTCATACAATTGTTACTATTTCCACCTATAACTAAAATGTGTTTAGCAATGATTGTTGTAAAAGTGACACAAATTACAGTTTTGTCATTCTCAATTAAATCATAGTTTTGCCAGAACTCTGGCTTGCTTTGACATAACCAACACATTTTGACAGGAAGTTGAGGAAAGGGCCTATTCAAAGGGGTTTCACCAACCAGGCTGGTTGGAGAAACCCCTTTGCCTTCAACTGGATCTCATTTAGTTTTACAGAGACTGTTCCGTTCTTAAATTGCCAATCTCTAACCGCATAAGGTCACGTGCATTCATCAACCGCTCACCCCTTAGTTGCCCATCTGTGCTGTCTGCTGTCCCCGAAAGTCTTCCATTTGCCAATGCACAATCTGTAGAAAAATCATCTATTACATGATCTATTACCATGAGCCTTTTTTAGCATTCTCATTTGTATTTCTGATGCATATGTTATTGGGATCCCAGGTTTAAATCCCTTGTGCCGTATAGATTTGTCTAATACATACAAATGTCCTTGTAATTCATTTATACGTGTACTAGTTAGTGTCTTTGTTCCACGTTATTTCCATGGCTTAGAGGTAGGGACACTCACCTCTAAGCTGTCTTACCTGAGTTTGAATCCCAACCCAGCTATAATTATAGCTGTCATCCAGGTGTTTATAATCTGTCATCCAGGTGTTTCACAGGCAGGGTGATCAATCAATGTGTGTGCCGTCCCTCGGATGGATGTTAAACAGGTGTCCTGTCTCCCAGCATTCGTTTCTGGATGTTAAGTAACCCACAGTGTCCTTCGCAAAGAGTTGACCAGCTATTGCTGGCACATGGGTCAAATTCCAAATTCCTACCCTAACCAGCAGAGGGCATTGCATCAGTGGCTCAGCCATGCCCTTCGCCAATGATGCTACCCCGCAGCTTGGTGCTGCTTATAAATGATGACGGTGACGTGATTTCTGTGCAAATTCATTTGTTAGCCTTAGATGATTGAAGAAATATATTTACTGGCATTTCTTGCCTTTAGGACGAAAGGTTACCATTAGCGTGGACCCCACAGCTATCCCAATTGTTTTACCTTCTCCAGGTATGTTTATTAATCAGTCTCATATCTGTCTATTAGCTATCAGATTAATTTTTTTTGTTTTATTTGAGTGGTGGTCACAGTTTAACCCTTGCAGCAGTCGTAGCATTGTCCACAGGGTTTCACTGACATGGTCTCTCTGCCTCTGCCCTGCAGCTCTCCAGTACACATGGCAGAATCTCACGTTGTCTTTGATAAATACAAGGAGAGATCTCTCAGGATAGGAAAATTCATTTTGGTCATCTTTCTCCAATCTGATCACGATCTTCCCTGATTGGTGAATGTTGTCTGATGTCACTGGTGTGTTGGGTTTCAGCTCAGCAAGCTTTGTGCTGGGGCATATTGGCTCCCGAGACTGATGTTTGCTTAGCTTTGTCCCAATGATTGTATTCTAACCTTTTTTATATTAAAAATGGCATTTCTCACCAGATACAGCGAGCGTAGCTTAAATGATCACATCTTTTGGCCGTCATGGTGTGGATGCACATGTTTTTCTTTGACAGGCTTTGTATTACGACATACTTTGGTATTCCATCAGAAAGAAGAGCATTGTTCAGCATTGCTACAATATTTCATTAAAAAAATATTTTTTCATTTAAAAAAGCTTTGTCAACTGATGCACGTAGGCCACGTTCACACTTCCTTGCAGTGCCTGGTGTTTTTGGCACATCTTTGGAGAACTCTCTCTTGTGCCTGGTTCCTGCATGTTATATATTTTCAGAGGAAGTGTTATTAAATGGTTTTGACTAAAAAAAAAATTAATTCACTTTTACAATGTTTCACACATTTTCTGTGTGTAACACATCACCCGTGAAAAGTACAACCATATCGGTGTTTGCATTAATGTTATTATTACCTCCACCACCGAAGGTGGGTGGAGGAGATGTTTTCACCCATTGGTTGTTATCTCCATTTGCTTTTCAGGAGGTGGAAAGACGTTCTTCCAGAACTCAAAATCTCCACCTCCTTTTGGATAAACGATCATGATTCATGAACCACACTGTGAATCTTCGTTCTCATAGCCTCGTTCCAAGGGCTCGTTTCAAAATCTTCACTGAAGCTCTGACAGCCTCCACTTGTAGCTCGTCCTCTTAACCCCATTTTACCAAGGCCTCTTAACCTCATTTCTCATATCCTGGTATTTGGTAATTTTCACGATTTCTGTAGCAGTTAGTCCAAAGTCATTGGGAACTGAAACCTCGATCAACAATGCTGACTTTTCCATTTTGTGTTTGAGCATTATGTCCAGGCGCAATACTTTGTTTGCAATGTCCACACTTGTTGGGATCATCTTGTCATGCATGAGCATTAAATGTTCATTTATAGGTTCGGATTTGGTCAATGTTTCCATCATTGTTCTGGGACTGGGATGTTGAAATGTTTACAGATGTGCCGGTGGATTACTCTACAAACGCTGTCATGTCTTTCTGTGTACAGCTGTTCAGACATGAGTTTTTTTATACATCCCGAGAGGAGGTGGAGGGTATTTTCTGTTTCTTCCCGACAAAACATGCATTTGTTTGATTGGCTCAATCCCGCCATTTTCTTCAAGGCATGAGTGTAATGTCCTTGGTCTTGGGCATTGATCATGACTCATTCTCCATCCCAACTAATTTGACCTCTTCTTAGCCATTCCAAAGAGCCTTCTTTGTCAATCCCTGTCCTGTCAAGCTCTTTTTAAAAAAAAAAAAATCTTTCTGCTCTTTTGTCATTCTCCCACTTGTCAGAGTATTTCTGCTGATATTTCTTTTTATAGTTTTCCTTTTTTTTTTCTTTGCAATCATTGGGGTTGTGTTTGTTTCTGTTTCGTTTTCCTGTGTGGTATTTGTAATTTGCACCTGTTTTTGGAAGTTTGTTGCTAAATGGGTTTAGGATCCCTTTTCTGGTTTGTTTTTTCTTGTCCATATACAAATCTCATCCGATAGTCCGTTGAGCTTTTCACATCCTCCGCTAGTCTGACACATGATGATTTGTGCACTTGGTTAAGCTCCATCAAACAACCTCCTCCTTCTCGTCTCCGTAAGTACAACCTTTTGTAGAACATCTTGTGAATAGTTAGAAGTTTCCTTGTTTTTGGTGTCTAAACTGTTGAGACCACGATCCAGATTTCAGGCTTATTTGCCTGTGGGTGGACTATGGTGTGGACTGTGTCCAATGGGGATCAGCAGAGTGCTCGTCACACTCATGTTTCGATTTTCCTGCTTGTCACATCGTGTGCCTTCTGGTTGAATGGCTTGCATTAGCAGGAACAATTGTCTGGGTGGCAGAAGGATGGTTGTTCTGTGCGGATTATGCAGTTTTACTGTGTGAGACATAATCTGTCATCCAGGTGTTTCACAGGCAGGGTGATCAATCAATGTGTGTGCCGTCCCTCGGATGGATGTTAAACAGGTGTCCTGTCTCCCAGCATTCGTTGCTGGATGTTAAGTAACCCACAGTGTCCTTCGCAAAGAGTTGGCTAGCTATTGCTGGCACATGGGTCAAATTCCAAATTCCTACCCTAAACAGCAGAGGGCATTGCATCAGTGGCTCAGCCATGCCCTTTGCCAATGATGCTACCCCGCAGCTTGGTGCTGCTTATAAATGATGACGGTGATGTTATTTCTGTGCAAATTCATTTGTTAGCCTTGGATGATTGAAGAAATATATTTACTGGCATTTACTGCCTTGAGGACGAAAGGTTACCATTAGCGTGGACCCCACAGCGATCCCAATTGTTTTACCTTTTCCAGGTATGTTTATTAATCAGTCTCATATCTGACTATTACATATCAGATTAATTTTTTTTGTTTTTTTGAGTGGTGGTCACAGTTTAACCCTTGCAGCAGTCGTAGCATTGTGGTGCTTCTGCGGTGATGCTTCCACTAACTTCCACGGTGATGCTAACCATAACAGTCAGGAGATGTGTCTGATGTATAAACGATGAATGTGGTCATCATTGGTTGTGTATTTATCGGTATACTATCCTGATGAGGGCAAATAAGCCTGAAATCTGGTTCGGTGGTTCTGTTTGATGTTTAACTGATGATGACGATATATATATATATATATATATATATATATATATATATATATATATATAT
>CM068961.1:66557364-66583064 GCA_035128595.1 Eptatretus atami
GTGGTACGAATCTACCGCCCGCCCAGCGTGCGAACAGCCGCTTTAGCCAATGGCGGCGTCTCGCCCACCGGACGGACAATTCAGTCACGACTTTTCGGAACAACGCCGAAAACCAGTCACGGGTGTGCTCAAAGCGCACACCCACGGCCTAGTCAATATTCTACCCGCGCGAGACAGGGTCAATCGCCGAATTAATCGATATACCTAAGTATTCGCGCGGGCAGCCTACCGAGAGACCGTACCTCAGCGAGGCCTGCTCGGACACGAACCGCTTAAGCGGTTCGTTCCGTTCTGGGATAACTGAGGCGGTATTATCGCGAGACCTCGCTGGACCCAATTCTTTTATCGGCTATTAAAAAAAAGCCCGCTATTATTCCGAGAGCAATACGGCGTTCGATGGGAAAGAAAGAGGACACAACGAACGGGTTAACATTCACACAAGGACATTTATTTATAATGCACACGTAAACAAACAATCATGCAATGGATGCAAAACACGCATGCAGTGATTCAATGGATGCGGGTAGGGAGAAGACACAAACAAGGCAAAGCACTACAACCATCTATTATTATTATTTACAAGCACTTACAAAGTTCTACTTGCGGGACATGGCGCCGCAACATTCACACAAATAAATCAAGAAAAGACACCCTCAGAGCCAAGGGGGTCAGACTGGACCCGTAGGCCTTTATTACGTGGGACTTGGCGGACCGAAGGAGTCCCACGAGACCGTTGCAGGCTACCTCCACCGTCGTGGTGCCTCGATGGGGCGACCCGCGACGCTCTTTCCCCACGGCAGCTAGCGTAGCCGCGGTTGCGCCCAGGCCTTGCCAGGCGGCCGGGTGGGTCGGGCCTCAACGCGGCGACGCGCTGAGAGGAACGAACGGGTTTGGATGCTCTTTCAAAGTTGATGCTCTTTGTAAGAACCCGTCCGTTCCTCAGCGACGCTCGGACTGTCCCAAAGCCCGATCACCTCCAACCGTTTGGCGCTGGCTGGCGAGCTCTCTCCGGCTCTCCCCACACGATCGCGCAGGTCTGCCCGGCACTGCAGGCCCAGCCACGCTCTCTGCCTCGCGCGTCCTCCGCTCCCTGGACTTTGCCCCGCCTGTGCTCCTCCGGCTCCAGACTTCTCCGACCGCCTCCAGACTCCACCGATGACTATGACCTCGAACTGGCGCTCCGTTTGGCCTTTTATAGGGTTGGTGAGACGAGATCTGACCTCTGCTCTCTGACCTCTGACCTCCACAGGCCCCGCCCCTTTTTCTCCTGTGATCCGATTTCCGAGGCGAAGCTTTTACAGAGCGGACGTGCGTGAAATCACCAACCTGCGCTAAACACGAAACCCCCGCGTCGGTTTGCAGCGACGCTGTTCGCTGGTGACTCGCCGCGGCTGGTGCAAAGATGGCGTCGCTTCGGGGATGAAGGTGAGGCGATGTTATTTGGGTGGGGAGATGCGGTTTAGGAGATGGTGGGGAGATGTCGTCGTTATGAAGGCGGTGTGGAGAGGGTGGTTGGTGGTTGACGTGGTGGTTGGTGGTGGCGCGGAGAAGGTGGTTGGTGTGGCGTGAGAAGGTGGTTGGTGGTTGCGTGGAGAAGGTGGTTGGTGGTGGCGTGGAGAAGGTGGTTCGTGGGTGGCGTGGTGAAGGTGGTGGTGGGTGGCGTGGAGAAGGTGTTGGTGGGTGGCGTGGAGAAGGTGGTTGGTGGGTGGCGTGGTGGAGAAGGTGGTGGTCGTTGGCGTTGTGGTTGGTCCAAAATAACGATAGCGAAAGAAAAACGGCTAACTCAAAGATCACAGCCCGGGTGACACGAAAAATTCCCATTAAACAACGGTGGGGAAATCTAACTGAGCACGGACTTATCGGCATAACTGAACTAAGGACCTATAGGTGTTCTGCGAATTTCCACCGCCGTAAACAATATATATATATATATATATATATATATATATATATATATATACAAGGACATTTATTTATAATGCACACGTAAACAAACAATCATGCAATGGATGCAAAACACGCATGCAGTGATTCAATGGATGCGGGTAGGGAGAAGACACAAACAAGGCAAAGCACTACAACCATCTATTATTATTATTTACAAGCACTTACAAAGTTCTACTTGCGGGACATGGCGCCACAACATTCACACAAATAAATCAAGAAAAGAACCCCCTCAGAGCCAAGGGGTCAGACTGGACCCGTAGGCCTTTATTACGTGGGACTTGGCGACCGAAGGAGTCCCACGAGACCGTTGCAGGCTACCTCCACCTCGTGGTGCCTCGATGGGGCGACCGCGACGCTCTTCCCCCACGGCAGCTAGCGTAGCCGCGTTTGCGCCAGGCCTTGCCAGGCGGCCGGGTGTTGGGCCTCACCGGCGACGCGCTGAGAGGAACGAACGGGTGTGGATGCTCTTTCAAAGTTGATGCTCTTTGTAAGAACCCGTCCGTTCCTCAGCGACGCTCGGACTGTCCCAAAGCCCGATCACCTCCAACCGTTTGGCGCTGGCTGGCGAGCTCTCTCCGGCTCTCCCCACACAGTCGCGCAGGTCTGCCCGGCACTGCAGGCCCAGCCACGCTCTCTGCCTCGCGCGTCCTCCGCTCCCCTGGACTTGCCCCGCCTGTGCTCCTCCGGCTCCAGACTTCTCCGACCGCCTCACAGACTCCACCGATGACTAGAACCTCGAACTGGCGCTCCGTTTGGCCTTTTATAGGGTTGGTGAGACGAGATCTGACCTCTGCTCTCTGACCTCTGACCTCCACAGGCCCCGCCCCTTTTTCTCCTGTGATCCGATTTCCGAGGCGAAGCTTTTACAGAGCGGACGTGCGTGAAATCACCAACCTGCGCTAACAACGAAACCCCCGCGTCGGTTTGCAGCGACGCTGTTCGCTGGTGACTCGCCGCGGCTGGTGCAAAGATGGCGTCGCTTCGGGGATGAAGGTGAGGCGATGTTATTTGGTGGGGAGATGCGGTTTAGGAGATGGTGGGGAGATGTCGTCGTTATGAAGGCGGTGTGGAGAGGGTGGTTGGTGGTTGACGTGGTGGTTGGTGGGTGGCGGGAGAAGGTGGTTGGTGGGTGGCGTGGAGAAGGTGGTTGGTGGTTGCGTGGAGAAGGTGTTGGTGGGTGGCGTGGAGAAGTGGGTTCGTAGGTGGCGTGGTGAAGGTGGTTGTGGGTGGCGTGGAGAAGGTGTTGGTGGGTGGCGTGGAGAAGGTGTTGGTGGGTGGCGTGGTGGAGAAGGTGGTTGTCGTTGGCGTTGTGGTTGGTCCAAAATAACGATAGCGAAGAAAAACGGCTAACTCAAAGATCACAGCCCGGGTGACACGAAAATTCCCATTAAACAACGGTGGGAAATCTAACTGACACGGACTTATCGGCATAACTGAACTAAGGACCTATATGGTGTTCTGCGAATTTCCACCGCCGTAACAAATATATATATATATATATATATAATATATATAATATTATAATATATATTGTATGTGTGTGTGTGTGTGTGCATGTATATCTTAAAATCATAGAAAATATACAGGGCTAGCTCAATCTCCACCCAATTTTGCATACGTATGTTATTACGCAAGGTTAGGTCGTTGGCACAAAATCACCCCCGCCCCCTTTTTTGGGGGGGGGGATGAAACGACTTGCCAATGCTCCCGAAGGGAGCGTGTGTTTCTCGTGGATGAAATACAGCATTCTTTAACATGTCAATGGCAGTTAAACGAGATCTTAACTCCTCCCTTTCCACGTCTTTCAGCTTCTAACTGCTTCATTATAGGAGGATAACAGGATTGCTCTGAGGTAGCGCACTCACTTTCAAGTTGTCTAATCTCAATACAATTCCCGACCCGGCTATGATCCTTGTGGTGCTTCACAGACAAGAGGGTGCTTCATTTCTCCCATAGAAATGATGCAACCAGCAGCTGCACCTTCAGGGTATATATCTATATATATATATATATATATATATATATATATATATATATATATATATATATATATATATATATATATATATATCTTAATTGAATTATATTCTTGTTCGGATTGATAGAATGCAATTGAAATACAAATTTTGATATTTCCATCAGCTCTTTTATTATGACGCATTAATGAAGCATTTTGCTTGCATTGTTAACCCCAAAGGCTGTCATGCTTTATCTGGCTCCTCTCATCAAGCTGCACATTGTACATTTTCGTGATACCTATTGAACTGCTTTCAAAATGACTGTTTTTTTCTTTGACAGCCCATTAATGTTCTATCGAGACCCCTGCCCACAGATGGAACACCCTATTTCCCATAATGTTTCTCTCTCCGGCTCGAGCCAATGGTACATTACCGCTAATTGTGCTGTCACACAGACTGAGAAGATAAATGTTTTTTGAGCAGTAGGCGTACCTGATATGTTGAAGGGACCTCCCTCTGAATGGTGTGTAATCAGATGACATGCGTCAATGTTACAGGTGTGCTTTGGGGGTGCGCATGGTTGCACATCTCGAGCGCTCTAACTTTTACGGTGACGAGTAAGTTTTCACCTTGGGTAAATGGCTTGATGTACAAGAATCGCAATTCGATGGATTGTTTTCTTTTTGTAGATAACTGCCCATACCATCATGATGTTGGGGTGAGAATTCGGAAATTGAATGGTGGGGTTAGTGGTGGTGATATTTTGGTTTTGGAATCGGAGAGGAGGGGGTATCTAAGGAAAATGATGATGGGAGGAGAGAGAAGATGTAATTAGAATGTATAAGCTGTGCCGACCCGTTGCTTCACTGACGGCTTTAATCAAAAGACAGCATGCTGTACTTAACAAACACAGGATGTAAGATGGAGTGAAACACACGAAAAACGGATTATTTATTTATTTATTTTTACAACATGTAGTTGTTGTGGCTTCTGTTGTTGTTTGTGTTCTCCTTCCATGTACTTTTTAAAATATTTTTCGATTGCTTCGATGAGTACAGTATTACTATATTTAATCTTGTGTGCTTCTTCTGTGTCCTTCTAAAGTGTTCCTGCTGTCGTAGAATAATAAATGTTATCGTTGAAACCACTGCATTTGGCTCCTATTCCCGCATCTTCTTCAATTCCTGAAAAAAAGTGCTTTTATAACAGGGGTGTACTCTGTTGGCAAGCGGCTTGCGATAGCTTACCAAGCCAGGAATTCCGTGTCAACCGCTTGGCAAGCGGAGTAAGCGATTAATAGAGGTGCTTGGCGAGCAGTAAGTGAATTGCTTCTGAACGGATCAACTCCACATGTTAGCCAAAATGGCCTCCATGGTCCAATTCAAAACGATTGGTGGCTGTGTCTTTAATTGTGCTGTCACAGAGGATGATATTGAAACATGCATTTCATATTTTTATTGTTGCTTCTACTTTTCATCCTATTTCTTGAAAAATCTACAAACATGCAAAAACACCTCCCCCCAAAATGCACAGTGGAAAATCCATAGATAAGCTTAACTGGGGGGGGGGCTCCTTTTTCAAACTCCCCATTTATTTATGTTTATTTTCCTCATCCGAATACACTCTGTAGTTGCTACTAACACATTAAATTGATTTGAGGAGGTTGGTGTCACAAAAGGATCGAGTAATACTGAAAACGACGCCGAGACAGCATTTGTTGAAGTACCACGCGATAGCATTGTTTATATTGGATACCACCATGTTGTTAAGCGGTGCCGAGCACTCCATTCTGTTGGAGTGCTTGCTTGAGCACTTTTAATCAAGCAAGCCGCTTGGCAAGCAGGAAGCAAGAGACTTGCGAACGGAACATGCCCCAGGCATCCTTAAAATTAAACGGAAAAACAAATTTTTGTTCCAGGTGCATTGATTCTTAGCTTTCCAACCAAGTAAATCGATTACTAACTAGAGACTTCCTAGAACACATTACCCTACACTGTATTGAGATAACAATGACATGGGTGGGGTCTATAAGTGCAAAATTTGATTGCTTGTAATGATGTAAAATGCTGGAATATTTTGTCCAATTACTGCTGAACCGAGGGTTTTGAAAGTGCTAAAAAGCAATTTGTTTTCTCCATTGTTCAAGTATATTATTCAATTGAAATAAAATTAATATTTTGAAGGTCATAGAAAAAGAAATTCCATAAGTTTACCACTATTGTTGCAGCATTATTTACACCACCTTATTTAACTATTACATTAGTTTTTACAATAATTATTACATTAGTTATTCGTGCCTGTTTTTTGTGTCATTTTTGACATCAATAAAACAGTAAGTTTCCTGTTTGGAATGATTTTAAATTTTGTTTAACTGCCAGACAGAGTAAAAAAAAAAGAAAAAAAATCACTCCTCTTTGTGCATCTGCAATCAGGACAAATTCAGAGCCAAAGTACTGCTAAACTTCACGTTCGTTTTCCAATTCATATTCTGATTTGTGTTCAAAATATAATATTCAATTGAAATTAAGTTGTTTCTTGATCATAAACTGACGTTTGTAGACTGAAGGACAGACAGACAAGGTGAACCAATTGCTTAACCCTGTTTTTCGCTTTGCGTGCGTTGGGAAACCAAATTTCCAATGGGCTCATTTTTTTTATTCTACGACAGCAGGAACAGCTAAAGCTCGAGATCATGCTGCTTCTTCTTCTTTGCATAACACACACACACACACACACACACACACACACACACACACACCATAGCTTTCCATTTGGTATTTCTCACAGCATTTCATTCTAGTTTCCCATTTCATGATCTGAAGATCAGTCATTTCAGTTTCACTTTCCAGCATCATTTTTGCTTTGTGATATCAATTTTGATTGAATGTAACTTGTGATGCGAATGGTGCACACAAAAAAGTCATCAAACAAGATTTTCTGGGGGACTTTTTTCCATTTTCTAATGGTTCTAAAATATCTTAATGCTCTTAAAAGGTCTTAACACAAATTCTAGCAACAGGTGTCTTTTTGGACACGGTCAGGCCTACATTTTTATGTTATTTCTCTTTTAGTTTAACAATGTATTTCATGTTTTATTTGTTTGTTTACTTATATGTGCTCGTAATAAATATATATGATGTTTTAAGATCAAACATTGCTGCAGAAAGTTGCAAGCAAATCCTTTCTGGGGTCCAAAAAGACCCCAGTTGTTTTTGTTGAATTTTTTTTTTCATACATGATTACCTCACATGGTATTTGTATCGAACAAGTCCTCCAATTTTTTTATGCTTATGTTTGTTTACTCTATCGCGAAAACATCATCCAATCAAAATTTGTTTCCTCATCGATGTGAATCTTTGGAAGATTGAATGAAATTTAGTGTTTCTTAGCTGGGGTCCGAAAAGACCCCAGCTGGTAAGATTAGGTCGGAAAATATGTTGGTGGGATTTGGGTTAAAAGGGTCTAAAAAGGGTCTGAGGGTGCATTGAGTCTAAAGGGTGTAAAGGTCTAATGGATCAAAAATGTCTTCAGGGTTTTTCCTCAATGGTGTCTAAAGGGTCTAAACTCTAATGGGTTCTAAGGGTGAAAGAGCAAATGGGGTCTAAAATGTCCAAAGGGTCTTAAATTTTAGGGTCCAAAGGGTCCAATGTCTGAAAGATTAAATAATATGTCAAGATCTGAAAGATCAGATCAAAATTAAATAAATAAAATATGGGTCGATAAAGGATCTCAATGGGTATTAAGAGGTCTAAAGGTTTAAGAAGTCTAAATGGTATAAATGGTTATGAAGCAGTCTAAAGGGTGCAAAGATCTAAGGGGTATAAAGGGTCTAAGTGGTGTCAGGGGTCTGAGGGGCCAGGTCAGGTCAGGTATGGGAGCATGCACTGGAACAGCGCGTCGATGTGCCCACTTTCTGCCGGTACTCCAGGGGCCTGTGTCTGGCCACCCCCCAGGCAGATGCCTGGCCCATCCCATATCCTTGAGATGCCGATCAACCTGCTTCAACGATAAGGCAAGTGTCCGGCCCGTTCGCCTCCTCCACTCACGAAGCTCCCTCTATGAGAGAATCTGGTGAGTAGGGTCAGCGTCAGGAAATGAGCCACATGTCCATACAGCCGCAGCTGATGTTCATGGACCATACAGGTAACAAATCTCATCTGAGTCTCTCTCCACAACCGCTCGTTGGACACAAAGTCTGACCAGCAATAGCCAAGGATTCTCCAAAGAGACTTGGAACCGAAGGAGTTAAGTTTCTATCTCAGGTCCCTGGTCAGCATCCAAGTCTCACATCTGTAGAGCAAGAATGGAAGCACGAAAGACTTAAGGACTCTGACTTTCGTCCTCCTGCATATAATACTAAAAACCATGCAATTAGTTGTTGTATGTCCTGACAACGCCACCCCATGATCCAGTGAATCCATGACTCCCCAGGCCTGACACAGACATCTATCGACCTCTAGCTCACAACATGCAGAGACATAAATATCACTGTCAAGGTAAGTGAATCTCTTCGTGACCTCAACATCCTCGCCACAGACACATACAGACACAAGATGTCATTCAAATTCTGGATCTTAGTTTTGACTCAGGAAATTTGTAATCCAAGCAACTATGACTCATCATTCAGCACCTCGAGGGCCGCCAAAAGGATATCTCTCTGCAAAGATGACTGCATCATCTGTGAAATTAAGGTCAGAGATCTTGACACTCCCAAACGATGCACTGCAGCTTGATTTCTCCGACATCCTCCCAATAATCCAATCCATCAAAAACTGAAAAGTGTGGGAGCCAATACACACCCCGCCAAACTCCAGCAACAACTGGAAATAAGTCAGGGATGGAACAACTACACCTCACAGCACTCTCAGTACCAGAGTATGGTTCAGAATTTAGATTGATCAGTTTTGGTGGCACCCCACGAAGACCGATAATCCTCCAGAGGGCATTCCGATTCACTGAAGTGAATGCTTTGCAGAGAACAACATGGGCTATGAGTAGTGAAGACCCCAAGAGAAAGGGTACGGTCAATCGTTGACCTCTTTGGTGTAAATCCCGACTGCTCTGGGCACTGGTGCTGAAGCAGTTGGTGGTGAACCCTATTAATAATTATCAGAGCAAAGACCTTGCCGAGCACTGAGAGCAACGTCGCCTCTTGCTACTCTTTGTAGTCCTGGCAATTACACTTTCATTTTTGAAGGGTCTGTGGTGTCTCAAGGTCTGAAAGTTGCATTCAAACAGTATATAACGGAGCTAATAGACATATGCAGGGTATAGTAATCCATAATTAATAAATGTGGTCACGGTTCAAGTCACGGTCAAACAGTACATAATTAGTAGACATACTCACATGGGTCCATCGAGGCCTCATCCCTTTCCCTTCCCCCCCACCCCCACCCTCCACTCCCCCGTCGAGGGTGGTTGGATTTTTATGCACTTAAGATTGGTCTAAACTCTAAAGGGTCTTTAGGAGTGTAAAGGGTCGAAAGGGAGTATAGTGTCTATAGGGTGCAAAAATGTTCCAAAGGTCTAGGAAGTACGTTTCAATAGAATAGTATGTAATTAATCTAGAGAGAATTGATAGACGTACTCATGGTCAAAATCAGTTCAAACATTACATAATTAATATAGACATATTCACATGGGTCGATCGAGGCTTCACGTTGACTGAGGCTTCATCCCACCCCACACCCCCACACCTTCCACCCTGAGGGTGGGTTGAGTTTGCACGTTAAAGGTATAAAGGGGTCTGAAAAGGTCTAAAACAGGTCCAAAGGGTGAAAACGTCCATAAGGTATTTTTCAATAGTACGTAATTAATGGACTTTCGATTCCCCCATTGCATCTTGAGATGCGACACGAATGGTGAACGGAAATTGTCATGAAAAACGATTTCTGGTGAGTTGTTTTTTTTCTTAATTGAAGTTTCCAAAAAACGTGGGCCAAACCATGAACCATCTTTCCAAGGATAACTCCCTCCTTGCGGTGATAGCTGAGATTACCCGTGACAAACATTGACCCTCTGTCACTTTATATGTCGTATAGTATAGATAGCTAGATACTGCTGATAGATAGATGGAGAAAGGAGTAAGGTTTTTGTTTATTTAATTCCTGTCTGAAGTGTTATTTGTCCAAATGATTAATTGGATCTGTGATTTCACAAGGCTATTCATCCATTACAAATATTTAATAAATGATTAATCAAATGGCTCTGAATGGCGTAATTTATCATTTAAGACCAAGGCAAGAGTCAATTTTAAATCAAAGTAACAACCATAATTATGTGAATCCTCCTTATTCGTTCACACCAACTGCATTTTCTGATACTTTTCCAATCGAGTAAGTGGACATGTCCATTTCAGATTTACTTTACATTCTTACTTCCCATGTCCATCTCAGTTATTAAGCCCACATTGGACTTAGTCCGAAACGGGGGCTTATGGATTCAGTCTCGTCCGTCCATGTGTCCGTCCGCACCCATATCTCGGACATGTACGGACCTATTTTGTTCAAACTTAGCAGAAAGACAATATGTGAAGGTGTACATGTGCACGTCATTTTGTTTTGCGATTGGATCAGAGTTGGCTGACTGGCAGACATTTTAGTTGTAAAAACTCGATGTTGAACACGTCCTTAACCATTTCTCGGACATGCCTTTACCGATCTTGTTCAAATTTAGCGCACAGATAACGAATGATTGCTTACATGTGCCGTCATTTCCCCCCCCCCCCCCCGAGATCAGATCCAAGATGGCCAACTGGTGGCCATTTTGTTCCTTGAACATGTCCCCAACCATTTCTCGAACATGCATGGTCAGATTTTGTTCAAACTTGGCAAAAAAGTACATGATGGCGTACATGTGCGCCTGACTTTATTTGTGATTTGATCAAAGATGGCCGACTGGTAGACTGGCAGCCATTTTGTTGTAAAAAAAATATGGGTTAGCCCTATAACTCTGTACAGCAGAATTACTCAAACCACGGGGACTATGACATTCTATGTCTTTTTTTTTCCTTGTTTACAATGTATTTTTATGCCATATAGATTCTCTATAATTTTGATTTCATTTGCTGAATCTAAAAGGCTTATTTTTTAAAAATAATAAAATGGGAATGTTTTGCATCCAAATTGCATGTGAGACGCCAACATGAACAATACAGTGTATTATTGGATGTGGCATTACTGGCAAGTAAACCCTTAATCAAACTGCTTTTACTCGGCTACCCGTCAGTCCTATAATTCACAAATTTCAGAAATTTGATACATTTTTGAATTATTTTTATTTTGTCTGTTGACGCCCTTTTATTGAATTGATTCTCCCTGAATTTGCACCACTGAAGAAGAACTATAAAGTTCAAGGGGTGTTCAAAATGTTCTATGAATGAGATATTCACAATCATCCAAGAAACAGTGACCCTTTAAAAAATAATTAAAAATTCTGTGTCCCTTACAGCTGTGTCTGCCATAACATATAAGCTTTCAGATTACTCATTGGGCCAAGTCTTGGGTGCTTCATTCCTTATCATCCTTGTCATCGGCGAATTGGCGACAGCGCAGGTGGGGCTTCAAATGTCAAAACGGGTAATAGTCACTGGTGGTCTATGGAAGTACCATGCATTTGCAGATAGGTTGCATTTGCCATCTATCCTGACCTTTGGTCATCTTCAAGGGACTCATGTCCATGCTTAAATTCAACCGCTCATTTGGATAGTGCGGAATATGAGGGCATACCTTCATCATACACTACAAGCATGCATTCACAGATTTATAGATTTGGAGCTGGCACCTTCTTTGAATAAAAATTTAATGACACCTCATTGCTCAATTGTTGTACGATCCACCACTAACAGGTTGGTGTGATGCAGAAAACCTCTGAATTATACTCTGAAGCAATAAACTTTTTTTTTTGTACACATAGCCGAGGCTCATGGAATAGCTTGTATGAGTACACTGAATGGATCAAGATGCAACAAAATTACCAGTAGAGAGAAAGTGAGGGGGGGACCAATAGCAGATTTGAAGGCCAAGATAGAGGAAAACCTGGACAAACAATGGGTGTGGAGAAGAATGGGTGGCAGGAGAGGATGCATGTGGTGGACAAGATGCATACAGAAGGAAATTCTCAAGAGGGAAAACTAGAAATTTGGAAGGAGAAGAGATTGGTGTGCTCTGGGGAGGGGGTCAGTTATCATGAGTAGAAAAGATCATTGTTTTGAATTGGGGATGATCTGAAATGGGAGTGAACAGCTGTCTTGAAGACCTGGAGGGAAGGATGCAATTGAAGAGGATGTTGAAGTTATTTCCACAGGTACAAAAAAAAGGAACAAACGAGTGGAGATGAGCATTGATCCTGGATTTAGGTTGTTTCACCAGAAGGGAGTTGATGATGTACCATGTGTGCCTTGCACAGAAAAATAAACTGGGGGGGGGGGGGGGGGGGAGGGGGGAAGACTGGAAAGAGCAGAGAATGCAAGACTAAAAAGGAGTGGTAGAAGTCAGAGAGACCACTGACCTGTCTGTGATGACAAAGTCATAGACCTGCAGACACCTTCATCATGGGAAATTCCAATAATATTGAAGTCCTTGGTTTCCACAGTGTCAAGCTGAGCAAGATGTGAGGCAGGGGAGACAGCTCAGAGAGGAGAACAGTACTCCGTCAAGCTTCAGATGAAAGCCTTGTCGTTGGATCGGAGCTCAGGTGTGCCAAGGAGGGACTTTGTTCTCTGGAGGATGCCCAGTCGGTGGCTGGCTTTGAAGGCCAACTTTGAAACGTGGTTTGTCCAATAAAGATCATGGCTGATAGTGAGTCCCAAGAGTTTGAATGACTAAACTTCCTCAAGAGGATTGTTAAGAAAGTGGATCGGAGGGTTTGTGAGTCCTTTGAACCATGTGGTTAATACAACTAATGACAGAAAGCAAACATACATACAAGTTCTTAATGAGCTACAAGTGTGGCTCTAACGTGCTAAAGAATACCACTAAAACATTTTTGAATGCCCCTACTAACAGAATTATGTCCACAACTCAGCTTACATGACTCCTATTTGTAAAGTTTGGCTTTTGGGAAATAGAAAAACTCCGCATTTCTAACAGGACTTAACCAGGAGTTTGGTGAGTTTATCATCATGTTTTCGAAAGGAGTCTGGTTTTTTTTGTCAGAATGCTCACTTTATCCAGTGTGGTGTAAGTTTTATCACTCGTGTAAAGAGCATCCAGTTTTAAACCACCAGTTTTCGCTGCATGTGGAATGCTGTGTGTTGTAATCATCTTGAGGTGTTGTCAGGCAGATGGCGTGGGGGGACTCGTGGGTCACGGTTACAGCTGACTTCAACAGACGGATTGGTCAAGCAGTTTCATTTTCTGGTGCCAAAGGAGGTGGGAATGGGCTGAGCCGGGAGGTGAATAATGTTGTCATGGAATTAATGACCTCAATTAACTCCACGAGATCAATGGTGCAGTGTGACCACAGCGAGCGGACGGCTAAAGTAAACGCAAACATGAAATGTAGCCGTCTTCAAGGGCACAGTATCAGGGAAGCCATTCCACACCGCATGTCATGTCGGACTCATGCCTGTCACAGGCAAAGAAAAGTAAGTAGACCAACAACTGAAAAAAAGAATGCATTGCACTTGCATTGTCAGTTATGTTATCCCAAAACAAATCCATATTCTTCTTGTTTTCCCGCAGTTTCCGTCGATTTTAAGAGATTGCGAAATACGCACACATCGTCCTCATGCAAATATGTCAAAGAAAATCGATTCCCCTTGGATCATATTGTACTAATAGCATTAAAAATGGTCTTGAAAGGGAAATAATTCAAATCGCAAGGCTCCAGGTGAAATAATGGCTTCGCTTAAGCCAATTTCAATTTTAAGCACACACTTTAGAGGGATGTCATACCCAGCACGTAAAGAGCTTGTCGCAAATGATACGGAATATGATTAATAATTTGCATGGACCATTTTGTTCTGCAGAGCAATGATTGAAAGTACAGTGATGTCTTATTTTATTTTTGTTTATTTATTTATTGCTTTTCTTTTTTTTTTTTTACCAGCAAAACGTATGCTGCAAAGAGATGATCCAGAACTTTGCTGAAATCCCACCTTGGCCATGACCCAATTTCAGGATTTCCAAAAAGGTGAGTGGAACAGGCAATGGTGTGAGATCCTCCATCTCATGGGAGCTTATACAGCAGGCAGACGAAGACTGTTGAAATATCTCCAACCTTGAGAGCACTAAAATGAACGAATTACAAAGTGCTCCCTGTGGTAGCTTTGCTGTGTCCTGAATTGAATACATTGCCTTATATAGGCCATTAATGCTGGGGTAGCTCCTAAAGGGGTTTCTAGGTTTCAGAATGGTACAAACGATTTTGTATTCTAAGTGGCAGTTGCACAATGACTTTGCAAAGCAGCTTTTCCTTGTGCAGCAAGCAGGCCATTGCATCACACCAATTGTACATCATAATACCACTGTGCTGTAAGATGTTAAAAGAGTAAATGACATTTAGTGCTTGTGTTGATAATAATCCAAACTGGCGATTCGCTCTGAGTTAATGGAAACCAGTGAGAAATGCTCATGGTGTGATATAAATGTTCATGAACGTTGTAATGAGAATCTAAACATATCAGAAAACATAATCAAATGGTCTCAGCATAGAGGAGTTATTGAATTTTTTTGTGGCACGTAAACCAATGCTATAAAAAAAAAATCGTGGATTTTATTTATTTATTTATTTTATTTTTAGCAAATTCCTAGCTTCGAAGTAGCTGTCACACAAATCGCACGCACTAATGCATGCAGACATTGAACAACACCAGACTTCACTTCAATCACAGCTGGTGACCTTAGGAAAAGTTACATAACTTCCTGGTATACTCTGGGTGCCAGCTGAGCCATCTAGGGCAAACCCATGGGGTTCATCTGCCCTCTATTCTTCAAATGCTGAGTGTCAAGTGAGGAAGCAGCACACGCCTGGTTGTGTCGAATTGCCGGCCTACCAACCTCAGAACTCATGATCCAACCACAATACGCAATTTTCAAAATGATGTAATCGTGCACAGCAACCCCAGGAAACGGGTCATCAAGGCATCAAAACGTATACGTGTGTGTGAGATAAGGATTGTAACAAAAATGGCTCACAAAGCTTCTAAAAGAAGCGGAAAATACTTGGAAACGTACCTGCGAGAAAGGGATGTGCCTCTGCATAATGAAAGATTTGGAGAACTTTCTGATCAACTCGCTCAAACAGTTGATATCCTGCAGCCCATACTGCAGAATCTCCCAATGATATGGGCCTGTGCAGGCCGGAATGTTTGTAGACTGGCGCATTCTACCCAAACCTTTGTGTTTCTTAACACTGATGGGAAGGTCATACCTGGGGCTTGTCAATTTACAGGGTAAGTTTAAAATGATGATATTTACTATTAATCATGTTTTGGAGGGGGGTGGGAGTTGTATGGGCTGTGAGGGCCATTATAAATAATTATATATTTTTGTTTGGTCCCAGGGCTGACAGAGAAATTATACTAGATTTTTGCTTCCATTGGTAAAAGGAGAATTTTTGCTTCAATTCGTAAAAGGAGAAGTGTGTGTGTGTGTGTGTGTGTGTGTGTGTGTGTGTGTGGTGGGTGCGTGCGTGCGTGCGTGCGTGCGTGTGTGTGTGCGTGGTGCGTGCGTGCGTGCGTGCGTGCGTATACTTCCTCTGTTAGCTTGTATTACCAGGAGATGGTAACAACCCGACTTCTCTCATCTCTGATATTTCTCGTTTTCCTATATTGTCCTGAGTCCAATTTGCATTCAGGAACAAAACAATTGTGGTTCACCATTTTGAAATTTCCACTCTTTCGTCTAAATGCTGAAAATTTGGTTAAAAGACTTTGAATAACACATTTCCACTAGCAATGGCCCATCAAAAGTCCCTAGCCAGCAGAAGTGTCATTGTAAACACACACACACACACACACCACACACACACACAACACCGCATGCACAAATGTAGCATTCATATGCCATTTTGAAAGTCACCCATAACACAAGTCTGGCGTTACAGGATTTAAAAAGGTTGTTGGGGAGATGTTCTGCAGAAAGCTATTGATGGATGTTATCCTTTGATTTTTTTTTTTTTTACCCACACCTTCGAAGCAAAAATCGGGATAATTAATCGGTTCATTTCTGTCTGTTGGTCCATCCATCTACGAACGTCAGTTTATGATCGAGGAACAATTTGATTTTGATTGAATGTTATATTTTGAACATGAATCGGAACATGAAATGGAAACAAACCTGCAGTTTAGCAGTACTTTGGCTCTGAATTCGTCCAGTCGCGCATGCGCCGAGAGGAGTAAGATAATATTTTAGTCTGTCTGTCTCTCTGGCAGTCAAACAAAATTGAAAATCATTCCAGACAGGAAATCTACTGTTTTTAAGGATGTCATAAAGGACACAAACAAAAGGAATGAAGAACTAATGTAATGTGTTCGGAAGGGGGTGTTAAAAAAAAACGCACTGCGTCAATGGTGGTAAACTTCCGGAATAAATTTTTTTAACGACCTTTAAATTCGTTATTTTATTTCAATTGAATTTTATATTTGAACACTGAAGAACACAAATCACCTTCTTGCCACGTCCATAAACCTCCAGCTTTGCAGTGCTTGGACATGTTAAATCAGGTGGTGTGTAAGACACTGCAACAACACTGGTAAACTTCTGGATTTTTTTTTATGACCATTAAAATCATTGTTTTATTTCGATTGAATTTTATATACTTGAACATTGCGTGGAGTATGGTGTTCCATGAACTCTCTGGTGTTGTCATTGCATTCGGAACAAGGTGTGTTTTAACACACACGATTGCCCGACTGATAACGTGTCTGACTCTAAGCTTTATGGTCCTGTGTTCGATTCCATTCATGATCAAAACCTGGTTAAAGTTGCACTTGGTGAGATACCACCATGGCAAACCGATTTCCTTAGCATTGGATTGCAATCCAAATATCTTGTCTGCAACCATTGCATCTTTCATAAGAACAAGCCTTTAGCGCCAATCCACGGGCTACGCAGACTCTGCCAATTGAATGGGGTTGTCAATGTTAACTGTCTAAGGGATGCCAATCTATTAAATAATGTAAGGTAAGTAAATGTGCAGATTAAGTCGATATCATACGATGAGCACAAGTATAATGAAATGTGAAAACACTCCAAGCATGATAGAACAAATTCCCTTTCTCCAAGCATCCATGTATAATATTGATATCTCTGTACTATAATGCAAGTGTCAGACGTACTGTACTTCCATGAGAGTAAATGTTTATCTTTCTAATAGGAATACACAGCTCGGATGTTCCACAGAGGGATTTTTGTTTGTTTGTTTGTCGTTCCATGGAACACAATGAGTGGGAGGGAGGGGTGGGCAGGAACATGGAGGAGGTAGGTGGGGAGGGGGGCCTGGGGAGGGTGTTTCATAACTCAGAGCCAATTAATGCATTATTCAGAAAAATATGCTTGTGCTACAATTTCATCATAAGTTTGAAATGTGCAGCATGGGAAGCAAACTGCAGAATTTCATTTATCACTCAGCCATCGTTATGAATATCCCATTTTTTTTTTCTCTTAATCTGGCTCTGACGATAAGCATAACGTTCATGATTGAGAAACCCCAAAACTCGAGGGTATGAAATATTCATTTGAGAAGTCTTCAAAATCATCACAGCTGTATCTCCTGAATTGTTCCGTAATACATTAGAGCTATTTTAACTTCGTCTTAGGCTATAAATGGTTTCCATCAGCCCATGGGTTGAATGTTCTACATTTGAGGGGAGGGAGAGTTGAAAATGTTTTTGTTTTTTTTTCCAAAAAAGTTTCAGAGTCCAAAAACATAGCTCCAGTCATGCTTGGGAAACTCATCCCACCCACTCAACCTCTCCCTCTCCACTTCCCGCTGGGAATAATGTGTGACATGGCTGGAAACGACATAAAGAAGAACTTTGCAACAACGTCACAAATGTTTGGGGAAAATATTTATGACTCCCCCTTGAAATATTAAATGCCACAGGGCTTTGCAGGATAGCCTCAGAGGTATGTACACTTGCCTTTGAGCTATGTACTTCAGTGGCGGATCTAGAGGGGGGGGGGGTTGGGGGGGTTGCAACCCCCCCCCCCCCCCCCCCCTTCAGCTGCTGAGTACCCCTCACTCAACCCCTCCTTCCATCAACCATCCCTGAGGGATGTTAGGGTGAGGGATGGTTGATGGAAGGAGGAGTTGAGTGAGGGGTACTCATCAGCTGAAAGGGGGGTTGCAACCCCCACAACCCCCACCTCTAGATCCGCCACTGTACTTTGGGTTTGAATCTTGACCCATCTACGAAATGTCACCCTGGTCTTTTTCAGGCAGGGTGATGCATCAGTATATGCACCATCCATTGGAAGGACGTTAAGGCACAGGATCCATCTGCCAGCACCAGCCATTGGCGGACGTTAAATATACCACAGGTGTCTTTCTTGGAGAGTAACCAAGTTATCACCGGCACCCTGAACCAATTACAAATTCCTGGCTTGACTGACTGCTGGGAAGGTAATGGCAAGCCACACAGCATAGCACTTTCCAAGAGACTACTTCAACAGCACGCACACTTTTGGTCCACTGATGATGATGATGATGATGATGATGATGATGATGATGATTATGAAAGACCACAAATGTTATACTTCAAGCTACAAATATCTTACAATTAACTTTAAACAAAAGGCTCTTCATTACATTATAATTAAAATGTTATAAATTATTCCACATATAAATTGTTTTAAATTTCGCCAAAAAAAGTTATACTTTGTCGGCCATAATGAAAATGTTTTGCTGAGGAACAAATGGTACACTCTGATGTAGAGGAGAAAAGAGCATATCCATGTAGTTTGACATGCTCAACATTTTGAAGTTGCACAGTCAGAGGGCACTGTAAACATTCCATGGATAATGTAATCGAAAAGCGATCCAAGATAATCTTGAGTCCCAGATATTAATGCCAAATGCCCATCTGAAAGATCTTGCCTGTATTTTATGATGTCATTGGTGTCATAAAGCCAATGAAAAGTAAACAGCAAGTTAATACGAACACGATGCTCATCTTGTAAAAAGCCTCAATTTTTTTTCAGGCTGATATATACTTGGGAATCTCAACTTATAGACAAGGGAGGCTTCGGTGACATAATGCCATATGTACTTAGAAATGAAGACCCTCGCAAGAGCAGGCCCAAGCTGCTCCGATGGTTGGCAGCGAGTGCCCCGGAAGCAGTGGGGGAAAGAAAGTGGCACTTGTATATATGTGGAAGAATTGTGTGATTCAACTAGTAGGTTGCCCAGACAGCTCAAATGGCAGAGCACTGTGATAGTTTTCCAGACGACCTTGGCTTGATTCCTGGTTTGGGGCCTGTAATTTTTCCACATATATTTATATTGTCATATGTCGGACAATTGTGATTTTCGTTCTCGTTGATATCAGGTTGACTGATCAAAAAGGTCTCCTGGGATAGTGAGGAGGTAGTACACTTCCTTTTGAGCTGTCAAGTCTGGGTTTGAATCCTGACCCACCTATTAACTGTCGGATTGGTGCTTCACAGGTACAGAATTGCCACACCAAGGCACCGTCACAACAAGGTGCTGTCCCTCGAATGGATGTTAAGGATTGTGTGCTGTCTGCTCTTTTTAGTTGGTGGACAGTAAAGATCCCACGTTGCTTTTACAGAGTTGGCAAGATATATATATATATATATATATATATATATATATATATATATATATATATATATATATATATATATATATATATATCATATGTTTGAAATGAAAAAAAAATATATATATATATATCCCTAAATGTCGTCGCAGTAGCAGCAGCAGTATTGATTTGAATGATCACAACGAAAGCAGTTTTATTTTTCTTCAAAAGTATCAAACCTCTTCATTTATAACATTGTGACCTATTAAGTACCCCGTCCAATTATCTTGTTATTTAATTTACACATCTTGGGCTGCCTTATGGTAATGTAGGTACAGTAAGTTTAAAGTAGACTTTAAAGAGTAACATCCTATCAGAAAGAAACTTTGGCTAAAGAAAACCAAGCAGAAAAGTTTCTGAGGCAATGCAGAGTTGAAAAATGATTTTAAAATTCTGTCCTGGTCACGCCGGATGACCATAAATTTGGAAAAATATTGTTACAAATCCGGGGTCTGGGGTTATCACGAGGTAGCTCCACGGACCTTTACCCAACCTCAGGGCCGGGTCCTGTGGCCGCCGGCCACAGATAACTCTGCGGTCCAACCGGTTGCTAGGCAACCGTGGCTGCCGATTACAACCGCCGAGCCTTGTAGGGTTTTTGCTCCTTATTTACACATTACCGTTGCGTTGGCACGGCAACCCTAATTAGAGGTCACGCCCTCCACAGCCTCCCGTCTATTTATTATGTATGGCCAAGCGAACCATGGATGGCTGTTCGCTAATCCCGGAGCCAATCAGTGGGGAAAAACTTTCCATCTAACTAAACTTGCACAGGATGTCAGACCAATGAAGGAAAGGACAGAAGCAAGCAGGTTAGAAATGTTTAACTGTTTAACAAGCACATTTATTCAACTAATATAACAAGATTTATTCAATCAGCAATGACAGGTATTTACGATAGCATTCATGAGCATGTGCCGTATTTGCAATGTATGGACAGAAATCACAATGAAAAGAAAGGCACAAGAGAACAGTAAATATTCTTAACGCTTACGGAGCCCACTTACACGGTCTTATCCTAGTTTAAACACAGAACATGGCATACCATCAATCATTGCAGGGAAACTTAGACAGATAGAAAGTAGATAGAGTACAGAGCGGAGCATGGGTACAGCTCCCGCCTCACCTTACACATATTTGTGTAAGCTCATGCAGCGTGCAAACCCATGTAGCCCATGTCACGTGCAGATCCGCACAGCCTGCACTGTGTGCAGACTCACGCAGCTCGTGCAGCATGCAGACCTGTGCAGCATGCAAGCCCCCCTTGGTGGCTCTCCTGGTCAGAACAGGCAGATGTGAGTGCCCACTTGGCCAACCGACTCGTGGTGAGGAGAGATTGATGAGCGAGACAAATCAAAAGTCCTGGCAGACGAGACGAGTGGAGAGCAGAGTCAAAACCTCCAGGCAAATGAGATGCGAGTCAAGATCACTCCTGGCAGGAGACATGTGGTGAATCGAAGTGCTTGGTAAATCGAAACGTATGACCGATAGATCAGCGTTGAGTCAAGACCTCCTGACAGATGAGCCGAGTGGAGTATCGAGCATCAATATGTACATGGAAAAGCTGCTTGGTCCACAAGAGCACTTGCCGATCTCTGTGAAAAGGCGTCTAGAAGGTACTTGCTGATCTCTGTGAAAAGATGCCTGGAATCCATTGAGCGTGAAGAGCTCTCGCCTTTCACCACTGCCAAGAGGGGATGTGGTTCCGGCCCCTGTCAATGCTCGTCTTCCAAGCTATCTCACCTTCTCATTGGCCTCTGTCTGGCCAGGGCATCGGAGGGTTGGTCCTGTTAGCAAATTGCACCCCCCTTGCGAGCAGCTGTTGTTGTCTCTGATGTAGCAACGTCATCGTGACAAATGTAGCGTGAATGATCGCCTCCATTGTGCTTTAAATGGGAGTTTCGCCAGCAATGAAAATGAAGATATATTTAATTCCCCGGTGATTTTCACACGATTAAGAAACTTTTGTTCCGACCAAGTTAGAGTAATTCGGGTTCATTGTATTGAACTAATCAGGCAATCTGTGACGTGCGTGCATGGGAGAGTGGATGTCTGGATGTGGAATGAAAAGTCAGGAGAGAAGGCTTGAAGGGGTAGTGTAAAGTGGAAGTTTTGAGGTGAAAGGACGAGGTGAGGGGTTTGAGATGGAAGAACAAAAGGGTGGATTCAGGTGAAGCGAAGGAGGTTTCCCGTGGGGGCTACGGGGTTTGAAAGGCAAAGAGCGAGGGACTGGCAATGGATGGATAGTTCGAGTTAAAGAAGGGTCAAAAGATGGATTGATAGATGGAGGGATTAAAGAGGGATTGAACATGCTAAACTGACAATGCATCTCCCTCCCAAAATCCCTCTCTACAAAAGGTAGGAAATCTATCTAAGTACTCACTAAATAAATATCTGTATGGGGAAAATCGTACATGTCTGAATGCATGGGGGTCTTTTCTATAACCGCAACACTATGGAGGTTCACAACATGGAACACGTGTCATGTGAGCTATTGGTGGCCTTTGGTTACTGATATCTCATCCTGTCATACTTTGATGGACCTTTGCTAAAGTATTGGAATTAAAACGCCTGTTGATGATGGAAAAAAGCATTACAGTTCTGAGGTCGTTTGCAGTATGAAATTGTGGTGGTTCTGTAGAATTACTTGCAGAATACCCAGAAGCCAAAATTTTCTTAATTACAAACAACATTCTTCTCACATCTGGTTTCCTTTACTAATTCCAAGCTGAACGCTTACCTCCATTCTTTCGTCCTTCCATTATCTTGTCTGTAGCACTGACGCTCTGTGTCTGTCTCGGCTCAGGTCCTCCAGTCCTTCAAGGGTGCTGCCCACGGTCACCTCATGTTTTCTTACTGATACCCACTGTCATTTCGTTCCTGCATTACACCGGATTTCTGAACATAAAAAGAATAGCAATCTCTTGTGGTGCCTAAGGATCAAATTCCTTTGCCAAACATAATAGAACAGTAACCGTTTCCATTCCATTCTCTTGTCTCCATCGTTCTCTTACTTGATACTCGACTCATAGCGTCATCATTTGTGCCGGAATGCTCTGAACGGATGATTTTTTCAATAGACAAGCAAAGTGATGCAGACATGGGCGCGGAGGCGTGTTATTTAATATTCCTCTCACACTCAGTCTTGAGAGAGATCAATATCTGATATAATTTGAGCTGTTTTTCTGTGCACCGTCACTAACAAAACTTAATGTTGTTTACTGCAGGAACCTTGAAAATAGTTAAACCTTGAGATACGACGAGGGTTGCTCGAAACCTTCACGGAATGCCTGTGAGATGAGCCGTGCTTGTTGCATACAAAAAAACAACAACTCAGATTTATTACCCTATAAGAGTTTGCACAAATGACCCTGACGTTTATACAAAGGTTGCTCAGAAAGTAAAACCCTCATATTACAGACACTGTAGTAAACACAGACAACAATGAATAGGGACACGTGATACTGCAAGTATGTCTATATATCATACCTGAAGGGTGTTTCATGCACGTCAGTGTCATTGTTCGTCATTCACTGGTGGTATGCAATGTGGTGTCTGCAGTAAATACGTTCATCTTTGTATCACCGTTGACGTTCGTCCTATCACAAATAGAATTACAACTGGCACAACAAATTTCAGTGTGTGTAGAAACGCAATTTTTAAACCCATTATCGAATTAGATTCAAATGGCTGGAATCACTCAGCATTAACCATATTCACAACAACAATGCTTTCCTTACAACTGCCACTCCCGCATTCGTACTCACTGTGGCTCAGGTAGGTGTCACCGATTGGAAAGATGTAATGAGCAACCCCACAGACTTTAATTTTGTCATGGCTTTCACTCCAAAAATGAGATAAATTTCCTTTGCTGAACTTTGAGACATCCAGAGTTTTCATCACTAATAATATGAGTTCGCTTACCAGGAACTTTGATGCACGAGGAGGCCTTGAAGGCCCTTAAAACCAACATTATTATTACCAACGTATGGTTGTTTGTCCATGCTTTATCCTTTAAATGCTGAGTTTCAAGCAAGGAAGCAGCAAATACCATTTTAAAGCAACAAGTAACAAGTACGACTTGGCCAGGATTTGAAGCACCGACTTTCCACTCAGAAGGAATGCTTTAACCATTATGCCACTGAATCAGGTAGTTGTTGCAAAATGCATATTCACAGTTCTTCCATTTCCATGATGGTTGACTAATTTCTCAACATGAGAATGCAGAGAATTATGATTTTTAAAATTTATTAATAAAAGTACTCATTAGTTTTGTTTAATACACAAGGCTGACGCTCATGAAAGAGCGACGTGACGAAGGATACCACGCGGAAAACTAAAATTGGCGGCAGTGGGGGAAACAGTTAAATACAACAAGCAACGGAATGAAGGAAAAGGGGAGGGGAGGAAACAGTCATCAGCAAGTAAAAGCGTTGGGATAGGTAGGGTTAATGGGGGCAGAACAGAATGTGGGTAAGGATGGGGAGGTGGGGGGTGACATGAGATGGTGGTGCATCATTAACTTGAAGTTCCGGAGGGAAGAGTGGGATTAGAACAGCTTCAGTAAGTTCCACAAACTCAAACCTCAGGAATGTGGTTCATGGCCCCCTCTAAACACAAAAACCTGATTTTGGCCTCCGATGGGTAGGCAATTGAACAACAGCAGTTTGAGAAGTCTGAGTTGTTAAGAAACTACTGATAATATGCACGGTCGGCAAGAAATGAAAAAAACTTAATATATTTGTGAAATGGAATTTTCATATTCAAATTTGATTCGCTTCAAACTTATTTTCACCACTCTTAGTTTATTCATTAATTAGGGAGTAATGAATAAAGTTATTGGAAGTTTACTTCGAACAAGAAATAATTTTCGACTTTTATTTAAATTTGGCGTGCTGACCCGTCACTCTCTGACGAGTTTAATTAAAAGGCAGCATGTTGGACTACTTTACAAACATATTGCATGTCTATCTGTGAGTCTCAATGAGGATGGAAAATGAAGTGAAACACCCGAAAAATGAATCTTTTATAACACGTAGTTGTTCTTTCTGCTGTCATTGTGGCTGTAATTATTGTTGTTTGTCTGCTCATTCCATGTCCGTCATGCTTTATTCTAAAGGGAGCCTGCTGCCGTAGAATAATTGAAATGTTACCATTGAAACCAACACTTTAAGCTTCAAATCCCGCTTCTTCTTCTTCTTCTTCCATCCGATAAGATGGGCTTTAAAAACAGACATCTTTATGATTAAACGGACACAAGTTTTTGTTCCAAGTACAGTGCTCCCTCACCTATCGCGGTTAATACGTTCCAGACCCACCCGCGATAGGTGAAAATCCGCGAAGTAGAAACCACATATTTATTACTTACGAAATCTAAATTGATGACTTCCGTCCTCTGTTTGTGTGTTTGTTTGTTTGTGTGTGTGTTTGTGTGTTTGTTTGTTTGTGTTGTTTGTGTGTTTTGTTGTGTAGGCACGATAACTCGAGAACGGAAGAAGCTACCAATGTCAAATTACACCACGTGATTCAGGAGGGTGATGGCTAGTGCTGATTAGATTTTGGCAAAATCGGTCAAAGGTCAAGGTCACAGTGAGGTCAAACATTCCATTTTTGATGGTTTTGAACAGAATCATCGTAGAAACTTCTGGTTTGCGTCGCTACCTTCTAGAGACAGCTTTTATTAGACAAGGTCAGAGGTCAAGTTGACGATTTCGTAAGTACCAGTCTATGACTGCTTGTTTAATATTTAAATATATTTAAACACATTTTAAACCATTATACAGCATCCACACACTCTTATTAACCTTCCCCACACACATTTAATCAGTTATTTTTAAAAAAAATTAAAATTTTCATCAGAATGCGACTTCTGGGGCTGCAAGCCTAAGACCAAAAATAATTTTTAAAATACTATATTGTACTATAAAATATAAAAAAACGTATTATGGGAACTGACCTATGAAGATATGACGATGATGATGAAAGCTGTGCAGTACTGATGATGATGAAGATGACGATGATGAGAT
>CM068961.1:66586922-66603130 GCA_035128595.1 Eptatretus atami
TGTGTGTGTGTGTACAGCTGCCTTTGGTTGTGCAAAGTACACAAGTGCATAATTTATTTTTTCATTTTTGATGTTTGGTAAAGGGCAGACGTGCCAAACCCTCCAAAATCTTCGGTGCAATGCATATGAGAAACAACATTGTGAAACAAAATGCTGGCTGTATACCACCAAAGAATAGCTAGCTCTCTAGTTTTCTGCTGGATTCTTCAGTGTATGTCTGAAAGACTCCTTGACTGGCAGGATGGCTGAGGCCCTCGAGGTATGTTTACTCACTTCTGAGTTGTCTAGCCTGGGTTTGAATCTCAGCCCAGCTACAAGCTGTCATCCTGGTGTCTCGCAGGCATCAATGGGTGTGCTGTTCCTCAGATGGACATTAAACTGGGCGTTCTATCTGCCGGCATTAGTTGGTGGATATTAGAGGCCACGGTGTCTTTTGCGAAAAGTATGCAGTGCTATCGCCGGCACCCTGAACAAATTTCAAATTCCTACTCCAACCTACAGGGAGCGTTGCATCAGTCACACAGCCGTGCTCTCAGCCAATGATGCTACTCGCATGCTGCATTTGAAAGAAGAAGAAGAAGATAAAAGACTCTGAATTGAGGGCATTTTAACCACAGCCAAGAAAAAATCTTCGGCGCTCATATGCTCATTGAATATTGGAGGCTATGAAAATGAAGTGATGTAGCATAAATGTTTCCAGCTTCGTAGATGAGAACATCACATTTTCAGGTTGTTCACTGTTGTGAGTATACAATGCAAAATGAGTTTGGACTTTGGAAGCTGAGTTTTTGAATCGACAACAGATTAAATATGCCACACCTGCATTGTCCTCAAATGCTTTCTTGTTGACTTTATCCATGACTTTCATTGATGACATGCTCGTCAAAGTAGAAAACTCTCTGGATGTTATTACAGAACCACCTCAGTGCCATTGAGTCTGGCATTTTACTCAGGCCAACTGGCAGGGACATCAAGCAGCCATCAAACTTCTAGACTGGTCTCCCATCTCTACTTTCTCCGACATCAACTCATTCTGGTAATTCTTTCAAAGGAATTTACTCTCTATCATGCAAAGTTTTATCCCATCTCGTCTTCATTTGTCCTACCTCCTCCACCCATGGTACAGTAAATCTTGTGGTGAGGCAGTTGTCCTGAAACAACTTGCCTTCGCCTCATGGAAGGCAAATCCAACTGAAGGCAATATCAATTCCTTCCACAAAGTCAGAACAAGTTGTCTACCCTCAGGAGAGCCAGGAACAACATATTTCTAATCTCAATCTGAACTCTCAAATCTGTCCCCCCCCCACCCCCTCCCCACTCCAAATCCTGGTGGCATCTACTTAAGTCTGTTCTGGTGTATGTTCCCCCTCCATCTCCGTTCTTACCTCAAATTCCGTCCCTGCTCTTACCTCACATGGCCTCAGTCCAGCTACAAGGGCTGTTCCCCCTCTATCCCTTACCTCAGCCCAGCTGTCTACCCTGAGGAGAGCCAGGAAACAGCATCTTTATAATTAAAAGGCTGAACTCTCAAATCTGTCTTCCCCCTCCAAATCCTGGTGGCATCTATTAAGTCTCTTTCTGGTGTATGTTCCTCCTCCGTACCCTCCCTTACCTCAAGTGGCCGCACAGCTGAACTCCGTGTTTGCTTTTAAATCTTGTGTCCAAAACCCATCGCTTTCTCTCCCCACCTTACCCAGTTGCACCCAGCTGTCCCTGGACTCTGTGTCCTTTTCTCCCGACAAGGTGGAGATTTTTCTATCAAACCTCAACTCTGATTCTGCAACCGGTCCAGACGGCATCAGCCCACGTGTCCTAAAAACCTGCGCTGCTACTCTTGCTCACCTTCTTTATGTTCTACTCACTCTTTGATTTGCTCAACATCATCTGCCATCTGCTTGTAAATCAGCAAACATTACTGCTCTGCCTAAAAAGGTGCAAAATCAGATCCCTGCAACTACAGACCAATCAGCCTTCTCCAAATCATCAGCAAGGTTATGGAATCCATCATCGCTTCAGACATTAAATCCTTCCTCTTCTCCAATGGCTTGATTTCCAATCATCCATTTGGATTCAGACCAGGTCATTCTACCCTGGATATGCTGCTTCTGCTTTCCCAACAATGGATGGAGGTCCTCAACGCCAGACATGAGATCAGAGCCATCTCCCTAGACATATCACGTGCTTTTGATATGGTCTGACACCCTACCCTGCTCACCAATCTCTCTTCCTATGGTATCCAAGGCCATCTCCACTCATGACTCGCAGACTTTCTCTCCTGTCGCAGCCAACATGTGGCCCTTAATGGAGTTCTCTCATCCCCTGTTCCTGCCCAGGCTGGAGTTCCTCAAGGAAGTGTTCTGGGCCCTGTGCTTTTTCTGGTTTTCATCTATGATCTCTCCAACTCTCTGGAAAATCCTATTTATCTCTTTGCTGGTGACTCCACCCCCTGCCACACCATCTGTCATCCCTCAGATCGGCAAATCGCAGCCTCTTCACTCTCTGCAGATTGAGATAAAATCACAAGCTGGTCCAACACATGGAACATGTCTTTCAATCCTGACACATCTCACACTCCTACTATGTCTCTCCGAAAGGACCATCTTGAACCCCCCCCCCTGCACCCCCCATCTACTTTCTCAACAATCCTCTTGAAGAAGTCTTCGTTCAAGCTTCTGTGTCTCACTATCTGCCATTATCTTTCCTGGGAAAGCCACATTTCCAAGCTGGCCTCCAAAGCTGGTCGCCAACTGGGCATCCTCCATCCTGCAATGTCCTTCCTTGGCACACCTGAGTTCCTGACCACATACAAAGCTTTTATTTGCAGTCTGATGGAGTAATGCTCTCCTCTTTGGGCTGGTGCTCCTGCCTCTCACCCTTATCGCTTGCGGCTGTGGAAAGTGGTGCCAACACCTGTAAGTTTTCCCTTGCATTCCAAAAAGGAGAGAAAAAAGACAGTGAAAGAGAGAGCTAGACCTGAAATAAGGAGATGTGAGAGAGGCATAAACCTGAGCAGCAATGAAACGACCTCAACTTGAGTCAGGCATGTGCGGGTGGTATGACATGGCCATGATGGACGAGATTGCCTTTATCCTGTTATTGAAATCACAGTATCCTCCTGTAATTAGTTGTAATTCCTTGTAAATATTGAAATTGATAGGTTTGTTAACACCATTTGGAAATAGATACTCATGCTGATAAAAGGCCCTAGTGTGACTTTTTGTAATGCATGTAGGTTGAAATAATTAATGTGGGTCTTTCGGTACTAATGAGTGCAGTTCATGTGCAGTCATTACAGCAAACTATGCATTCATGGCGATTCAACATTGGCATTCTACTTGAATTGGCAAGTTTGTGGAGCACTCTGCGGGGCTTATTTACGGGTCGTTCCACGTGGTGCTCCAAATGAGTCAATTCATCTGAACGACCTGATCAAATTATATTTCTCTCTTACCCATGCCGGGTACAAACCACACCTTGGGTCATCGTTTTGTATTCCACCCCTCAATTTGATTGTGGCAGCACCAATTGGTTTTGTGTTTACACAAACTATTATGTTAATATAAAGTAAGTTAAGAGGGTAATTTGTACAAACTTTATTTTGGGTTGACGTGCAAGCACTTTGCAACCGTTTTGGCATTATGGCCAGCATCGGTGGTGTAATGGTTAGGGTATCCATTCTGAGTCTGGGAGGTTGGCTGTTAGAACCCTGGCCAAGTCATAGCAAAGAGTTTAAAAGTGGTACATGCTGCTTCCTTGCTTGACACTCATAATTTAAATAGAATAGAGCATGGATAAACAACCATAGGTTTGGTAATAATTAAATTGCATAGACTTTGATGGGCCTTATGGCCTCCTCCTTTGTCAAAGCTCCCTGTAAGGGAGCTCATTATTACCCTCGCCGAAGGAGAGGGTATTGCGTTTGGGTCCGTTCGTTTGTCTGTCTGTCTGTTTGTTTCTCCGCACAGAAGTTTCGTGTTTTTCTCTGCAACCGCTTGTCGGATTGAAACGAATTTTTCACCAGAGGTGCGACTACTCATGGAGAATGATTGTCATAATTATGATGTCATATGTCACGTGGTACAGCAGCAATAATTGGAAAATGGAAAAACTTTGGACCTCTGTTTGTCTGAAACTGCACAAAGGAAAAAATTGAAACTTGGAATACAGCAAGTACTTCTTGTGGGGAATAAGTGTGATTTTTTTTAATGACATCATAGGTGCCTTCATTATGACGTCATAATTGCATTTGTAGAATGGTCTGCTCAGAGTGAAAAATTTTGAGGGTCATCTCGGGATAAAAGGGTCAACAGAATTTTTTTTGATCATGTTATCAGTCACGTGATTTGGCAGCCATATATATATATATATATATATACTGTATATATTTTGTTTTAAACCTTCAAAAATCCTCTTCTCTGAAGTGGCTGAACAGACCAAGGCGAAACTTCACATGTATTACCGCCTATCCATGAGGAACAAAAGACACGCATATAACATCATCAGTCACATGGTTAGGCAGACATATTTGATTTACACAAAAACGTATAAAAAATATTCTTCTCCAGAACAATTGGATAGATCAAGGGGAAACTTCACAAAAATGTTCCCCAACCCTTGGTTGTACAAGTTTGTTAAGGAATAATTGATAGTTCACATGGTTTGACAGCCATATTGGATTGAAGAAAATATTAAATAATGTTTTTTCTGGAACCTCTTAATTAATCTACATGGAACTTCACAATTATGATCTATTCGTGATGGGGAATGCATGTTTTAAATTTCAACTTGATGGGACACATGCTCCGGCAGCCAGAATTATTTGATTTTTTTAATCTGAGTTCCTTTTGATGTTTGATTTTTTTTTTTGAATAAGGCTCACTTGGCTGTGGCTGGATGAGTTTGAGGGTAGAGGAGTAGCACCTGAAATGCGATTCCTATCCAGGTTCCATCTGATGACTTCATCTTTGCTTTTTGCTTATTTGGATTCCTTCTGATGACTCCAATGCAGGACTGCACCTAATTGTTCTTCCATTTGATATGAATTTAATATATTTTAATCCCATTCAAAATTAAATTGAACAATAAATAAAACGTCATGGGTCAGGGTCAGGTGTCCATTCAAAGCAGGGTTGCATCAAAGTGGGACGTCTTGGTACCAGGACATCACTGCCAGCACTTATAAAGTGGCAGTTCTAATTGTCTCTTATTAATTACGTAACACACCAGTACATAAACACCACACAAAATACATCACACAAAACTACACAAGCACCACACAACACTCCACACAAAACAAGCCCTGGCGAGGGTCTGCAATATCCGATTGCTCATTTTCTTGTTATTTTTGCGCAACTCAAAGTGATGATGCCTTGGGAAAGATCAACAAAATTAAAGATCACAAGGGATGTTCAATGGCAGATGCATCGTTTCAATGGGATATCTATTTGTTATGCATGTATGGGGGAGGGTTGGTGCTAAATTCTTTAAAATTATGATAGGACAATAGGAGAGAAAATGAAGGGTGGGAGTAGAAAGGGAAGAGGGAGGAAGGAGAGGGAAGGCACAAGTGCATGTATCTCCGTACGGTTAGGAAATAGGGTGGGTTAGAGGGATTGAATGGTCTTAATGATTTTGCCATATTTTCCTGTGTCATAAATAGATGAGAAAATAGGATAACTATCCAGGGGGGAGTGACTCACCAACAGATACAAACATATCATCTTTTTGTAAAGCTTTCTGCACCATTTTTAAAACTCCAATAAACAGTAAAGTACCATATCACATTATAACAACGCCAGCGATATATTCTATGATGTGCGCATGGTGTCAGGGTGGGCACTTGGATATAAATCAAAGAATGGAGTGTCACCAGTCTAACCAAGGCCCGTCGTATACCATCGCTTCAAAGTATGTGCCGCTGCGTTGTGTGAAAGCGAAAATTATTTTTTTCTTCTTCTGTGGGTGGTCATGCATGTCTCATGTAGGTTGTTAAGTGATTGTGAGTGAGGCGGTACGACTAAAACCGTCGTTACACAAACCACAATTAAATAGCCAGTCACATCCGATTTACAGTTGCGGTCAACTATGCTGTTATGTCTTTGCCGCCTTCTGTATTAAACAATTTCCACTTAGTGACAGTACATATTGTGGTTTTTCAGCGAGTAAGGCTGTCTGTCACAATTTTTTTTTACATTATAAAGCTAATTTGCCATTGTTATACAATCCACCATTGAATGATTTGAAAATCCAAATTCCATGCTTGCTGTAGTGGTATGGTAG
Organism: Eptatretus atami; assembly: GCA_035128595.1. Taxonomy (NCBI): domain Eukaryota; kingdom Metazoa; phylum Chordata; class Myxini; order Myxiniformes; family Myxinidae; genus Eptatretus; species Eptatretus atami. The sequence continues at coordinate 66,593,202 of CM068961.1, forward strand.
AAGCACCAACAAACGTATTATGATGTCATAAAATCAAACCAAAGAAGAGGTAATTGAATATGAACAAAGTGCAAACCAGCATTACAAAATAAAGTTCTTGTATCTCCCTAAAAAGTCCTTTCTGAGTTCAAAGTTGAACTTTTATTTTATGATGCATTTAATACATGAAGTCTTGAGGACTGCCAGGATAGCTTAGAGATGTGTGCACTCACCTTTGAGCTGTACAGCCTCAAGACAGCTATAAACTGTCACCCTGGTGTTTCCCCTGCAGGGACATTCGGCAATGTTTGCACAGTCCCTCGGATGGACGTTAAGCCAGAGGATCTGTCTGTCAGCACTGGTCGTTGTCTTTCAAGAAGAGTAGTTCAGTTATTTCCGGTGAGTAATCAAGAGCCTTGCTCCTGGAAAATAAATTTTAAAAAGCATTGAACAAAGGACGAATTTCTGCCCAATTCACCTTCAGTTGAACGTCAGGACTGACCAGTCGGTTCGTGAAAGACAAAGACCAAAACATTCCTTGGCTGACTCAAAATTTCAAGACGTACTCCACTTACTACGACGTATGATAGCGTACTTTAGCATTCTATTCACGTATACCAAACTTACCCATACCGTATTCGACGTGCGCCAGCGTTTTAGACGCATTTTTCAGAGGTCGGCATACGCTGGCAAGATCGCCAAGGTGTGACTGCGATGTTGACACTTCCATTTCTCCGGCGGTTATGATTTGAATCATTGTGCGGCAGCCTTTTAATCGGCTATGCCACGTGATCGTCGGCGATACGTGCAGCGCTATGCATAAGTTAGACTATCGTTGGGCATAGGTTGTGAACGCCGACAACAGGCTAAGCATTCGTTGGTATAAGTTATCTATAAGACAACGAAACGTTCTGTGTCCGTTACTAATATGTTATGCATATGACCAACTCGTTATGAATACGTCCGAATCTTTAAAAAAAAAACATCAAAAGTTCAGCGTAAGCCAGCGTTTTACATACATTTTGATACGTTGCCATTGCTGGCTAAAACGTCAAGGTGTGACTGGGCCTTTAAACACTGCAACTGTTCCAGACCGTTATCTGATTCCACGCATTCAGCATTTTACCGCGATGTTCCATGGTGCTACAATCTTCTCCAATGTCCACCTCATTTGTGAGTACCATCAAATTCCTGTGGATCCAGATGACATCCCGAAAACAGCAGTCACCATGCCTTTGGGGCTGTTCAAATTCATTCGGATGTCTACACAATGCTGCACAAACCTGTCAACATTTTATCGATCAGGTGCTTCGGGGGACGACACTTCTCTTAAGTTTATATAGATGATATTCTCATCACCAGCACACCTGCAGGAAAACATCAGGAACACATGCATCTCCTCTTCACCCATTTGCAGGACTTTGGCATTGTCATCAATTCAACAAAGTGTCTATTTGGCATATTACAGTTGAATTTACTTGACCACTGGGTTAACCACTGAGGCATCTGTCCACTCGAGGAGAAGGTGCAGATTAATTGGGATTTCCCGTTCCCGTCATCTCAGCACAAACTGTGAGGGTTTTTGGGCCTCATCAACTTTTACCATGAATTTATTCCGAATGCAGCCACAGCACTGCAGCCACAGAACAGGTTACCCACAACTGGTAAGCACGTTGAAGTGTTCCACTGGTCGGAGAGAACCTTGTTATCCTTCCACACCATCAAAGACACACTGGCCAATTCCTCACTCCTGATCAATCCGAAGCCAGATGCGCCAACAAGCCTGATAGTGGATGCATCTGAGGTCACGGTGTGTGTGGCCCTTCACCAGTTCATCGATGCCGCCCAGCGTCCTTTAAACCTTCTCTAAAATGCGGAATCCAACAGAGTGCTAGTACAGCTGATATCACAGCACCTACCATCGCCAGGGCAATTTTCCATACCTGGTGTTCCATCAACCATCACTACGGATCATGGTAGCCAGTTTGAATTGGCCTATTCCACAAGCTGACAACTCCTGGGTACTAACCACATGCAAACCACCGCTTTCCATCTATCAGCGAATTGCAGTTGGATCTAGCAGCGAATCCATCTCGCAGTTGGAGCGTTTCCATTTCCAACTCAAATCTTCCCTGAAAGCACATGACAACTCCACGCACTGGACGGGCATCATACTGATGGTCCTGCTTGGTAAGCGAGCTGCTCTACAAAACGACATTGGATGCTCCACTGCAGAGCCGGTCAGTGCAGCACTTCGTTTCACAGGAGAATTTTTTCTCACCATCCGATGAAACCGTGCTTGACGCCACCAACTATGCCAACCAACTTTGGCTGTGCAGGGCCTCCAGGTGACACCCACATGTACGCCTTCAACACACCAGGTTTTTTTATGCAGCAACTTTATGACGGACTGTACAAAGTTATACAATGCTTCGATAAGACCTTCATACACGACATTAATGGTGGTCGTGATACAGTCTCCATAGATCGCTTGAAGACAGCTTTTCTTGACACAGGAGCAGAGCCAACCCTCCCACTGACTAACAGGTTGACACCTACTACAACAATACCCTTACCGTCGTATACGACTCACTCTAGGTGTCATGTACACTTCCCAGCATGATATTTATGAGAGAACATTTTGCTTGTTGACCATTTCTCTTTGCTGTCACTTTTTTTTCAGGAACAGTCTACATCTCTTCTCCAACACCATATTATATTTTGTTTGTACCTTTTGTTTGATTAATCCACTTGGAGGGGGAGTAGTGTCGTTGCATCATTTTGCCTTTGGTTTCATAACATGTGAATACGCTTTAGCCTTGGTTTAACGGGGTTTCCAGGCAGGGGTTTTGAGATATTTGACTGTTGCAGTTTGATAAAGAATCGACTCGGAATCCAAACGTCTTGGATATCTTTTCTTCCATGCTAAACACATTACTTTTATTTGTTGAATATGTATTCAGATCTTGCATGTTTAATCGGATCATGTTAACAGCGTTGGTACAAGCTTGTATTGATTTCAATGAAACAGAAAATTTATTTGGGTGATCCACATCTTATGTATGAAAAATGGCAATTTTTGATGCCCCTCCTTCCTTCCCATGCCCCAGACATTCACTCTCCCTCCCGCCTCTGACAACTCACCTTCCCTTATCCCCCCTAACTCTCATATTCCTCCATTCTACTCATTTTCTCAAAACAAATTACCCTGATTTACTCACCTCCCAGGTAAAACAAATGGATTGATAATAATATGCTGATGGGATATATGAGCATCGGAGCAACAAAATACAAATAAACTGAAGGATCCATTCCTGAAAATACATTTTGGTGTATGTCCTTATACATACAAGTGTCATTGTGGCATGCTAAAAGGGTTATCTTCATCATTTGTTGCATCCTCAATAAATGTCTGACAAAGTCTTTGAGAAAAGAGTGGCGTTTCAAGAAAAGAGTTATGAAGCAGCAGAAGTGCAGTGCAGAAGCTGTGTGGAGAGGAACAAATAGGTTTCAGCGAAGTCCAGGTAAAGGAACCAAAAGCAATTTCTCTCAAGGCCAAATCGAAATCCAAACCCCAAAAATATTCAAATACCCACTTGGGGCTTGAACATTTTAGTAACCTGCTTTGTATTTGATATAAACCTTTTAGTTTCCTGCTTTGTATTGGATATAATTATTGGCAAGAGTCCAACGAAGGCAGCAGGGCTTGAAAATTCCAAGAGCACTTGGGAATCTTGCAAGTCTAAACCTACAAGTCCCTATCATTAATAAATCCTCCAAGCACCACTCACTCAATTGGGAAAATACTGCAGCTATTCCCTTTCTAGTCCAGTAGATTTAGCCCCAGAATGGCTGAACCTGAAACAAATTGCAATAGTTTTTTTTATTGCTGGATCTTGTTCAGGGGGTCACTCGGAATGTCCCAATATAAAATAGGACAAAATAGGACCACCGGAAGTGCCCTAATTTGCATAAATTCAAAATGGCTGCCATTGAGCACTTGGGGGCTGTATCTCCTAAACGGTGCGTTTTAGACCCCATAAATGTATTATTAGCAGATAGAAAAGTGACCCCAAGGAATCCAATATGTGTCAAATTTGTATATGATGTCATATATGTCAGAAATGACGTCATAGGCATCATATATGACGTCATAGGTGTCAAACAAATTCAAATCAAATTCAAAAGAGTTTATTTTCCTTATCATATAGTATACATCGGGATTGACAAATAAACTATGCAACACAACATGGACACACAAACCCCCCCCCCCCATCAGGGTAACCTACACCAGCACATTTACCTAAGGTAAATGGACTCATGGCCAGGTGACTCTTTGTTCAGGTGATCATGAGTGTATCTGTACAATACATCAGATTTATGCGGCTATTTTTACACTGTGGGCATGACTGATTTCATTTTGCATGCTTTGTGTAGTGACTGCTGTAGAGTGTACTGTGTATATGGTGTTTGGTTCACATTGTTTGTGTGGGGTACTAGACGTCGTATGTACGCGCATAGCATTAGGTAAACTACTTGACTGATTTTCGTGGAATTTAGCATAGCTTTGACAATACCTAAAAACTAATTTTCCATCCACAGGGCGACATCTACACCATGGATGACACAAAGTGTGCCATGTGCGAGAAACAGCTTGATGATGGCCGACAAACGTTTACTTTGACAGAGAAGGGTGCCCATAGTGTGAGGGAAGCTGCAAAATCAAGAGGAGTTGCCATCAACGTGATGTGGGGCAGAAGTTCCACTCTAAATGCAGACTAGACTTTTGCAACAAGAAATCTATACAGTTTTCGTTAAAACGAAAGTTTCGGGAGGAGCCAGAGCCGCCAAGTCGCCGTTCTATTGAACCCAGATTTAACTTTTTGGAACACTGCTTCCTTTGTGGATGTCACAGACACCAACTCTGATGATTCTTACCTGTTCGAACGTGGGACTTCCAGAGGTCTATTTTTAAAGCATGCGACCAAAGGCCTCAAACGATCCTTGGGCAGAGAAAGTTCGGGGACGTTTGGCATCTTGCATTGACCTTCACGCAGCAGATGCCATTTACCACATAGTTTGTAGTGTAAACTTCAGAACAGGGAAGCAAATACCACTCCGTTACAGAAGATGGGTGAAAACGGCATCAAGACCCTAAGCACAGGTGGTGATGCTGATGTCTTGATTGTGAAAACGGCTGTAAGGTGTTCAACGTCTGCTTGTACGCAACTAATAGGAGAAGATACAGATCTTCTTGCACTGTTGTGTTTCTATTGCGGTGATGATTGCAAAGGACTCGTCTCTCAGGTCAGAATGCAAGTGTGGGAGAGGAGGTGAAGAGGAGAGTCTGGGACATTGTTTGCCTCAAGAAGCAGTTGGGGAAAGAATTGTGTAGTCTCTTGCCAGTGATCCATGCCATTGCCGGATGCGACACAACATCCAGGATATTTGGGATAAGGAAAGGAGCGCCCGTGAAGAAATCCCAAAATCATCATGAGTTTAAGTCGCAAATTCTAAAGTTGGCTCAAGAAGGGTTGGGGTAGAGGACGTAGATAAAGCAGGAGAGAGCGCTCTTGTCTTTCTATGTGGTGGAAAGATGGAAGAAAGCCTGGATGACCTGAGAGCCAGGAAGTTCTCGGAAAAGGTGGCTACCAGTGCTCGCAGTGTCCAAGTACAGACGCTACCTCCAACATCCACGCAGCAATATATCACTCACAGAGGGTTTACTATCAAGCCCAGGTTTGGATGGGGAAAGAAGAACTGAATCCAACGGATTGGGGGTGGCATTTGTCAGATGGTCGAATGCAGCCAGCAGAATGGACTTGCTTCCTGCACCGGAATATCTGTTGAAAATAATCCGGTGCCAATGCAAGGGTGATTGTGACACCCTACGTTGCAGCTGTCCGAAAAATGGCTTAGAGTGTTCACCATCATGCACGGGATGCAAAGGAATCATGCACTAATAAGGGGATGTTTGCCACCGATATTGATCAGACTAAGTAAAACCTCATCATGTGAATAAGCAGGACATGTATAGGACAGACTCTGTGGAGGTATACATTGAATTTGAATTTGTTAATGTACAAGGCATAGCTCATGACATATTTCAGACTGGATATTTCCAAAGAACGTCATACATGTACTTCCTACAAAACATTGAGGAAAACATAAATTTAACATAAATTATATCAATGACGTCATTTCTGACATATATGACGTCAATATACAAATTTTGACGACATATTTGGATTCCTTGGGTCACTTTCCTATCTGCTAATAATACATTTATGGGGTCTAAACACACCGTTTAGGAGAATATCAGCCCCCAAGTGCTCAATGGCGCCATTTTGAATTTATGCAAATTAGGGCACTTCCGGTGGTCTATTTTGTCCTATTTTATATTGGGACATTCAGAGTGACCCCCTGAACAGATCCAGCAATAAAAAACTATTGCAATTTGTTTCAGGTTATGTGTAATTCTACTGGACTATTCATTCAGAAACCCCCCAAGCACCACGCATTCAATCTGGAATCTTCCAGCATGGCCCCTTCACCCAGAACCCCAACAAAACCCTTCAAGTGCTTGGAAATCCTCTAAAACGACCTCTTCGTTCAGGAATCCTGCACATTTAATCACTCCGGAATATGCCAACACAACTGCACAAGGCTCATGGTATTTTTACGCAAGAGGCCAATCAAACCATTTTACCATGAAAACAATACATCATATAAATGATGATGCCAGATCTGTTGCTCTTTCATGAATGACACATCTTGCACCATTTATGGAAATTAAATGGATTTTTCAAACTTTAAAACTTGATGATCTCAACATCGACCAATCGCTTTTTAACAATGTATCACACCTCCTCATGCAAGCAAATTATTTAAAGCACTTCAAAGCAAAAGATGATTAATATGACATTACACTTAAAACCAACTGTGAAGTTCAAAACAAGCTGGCTTTCTCTCGTTCAGAACAACAAGAACAAGAAGAACAATAACAAGAACAACAACGTGATAATGAGTAGGGAAACGATAATATTCGTTCATTTCATTGAAAATTGAATCAAAGATAAGATTTTGTGGTTTATTATTATGGAAAAAAAATTATTCAGTAGAAACCTCATTTTTGGAGCATTGAAGCAGGTAAGAAAGTTTTGGAAGTTTTTCACTTTATAAATCTGTGGAAATATTCATATATATATATATATATATATATATTTTTAACATAAAATAGTGGAATAAGAAATGAAGAGAGAGTTGCAAGTCTGACTGGTGTTATTCCAGAAGGGGTGGAATGATTGAGTTCTGTCTGGAAAGGGGTTGGTGTTGGATCATGGTGGTTGTTGAGGAGGTGGGTGTGGGCCAGTTGAAGAAACAGAAAATATTTTTTCCCTGTTGTCATGTTTTATTCATTGTGCTACGAATGTCTCATGAATATATCATTTTTATATCTGTCGGCCAACAAGCAGAGAAAACAAACTTTTGTACCGATGTTTGTACTTGTACCATTGTATGCTGCATTGTCTTGCTTTTCTGTAATTGTGTTCAATGGTGATTTCCTTATTGGTGGGCCGTTGTGCAGTTTACAAGACTTACTGTTCCTGGTAGGACTTTGATTATTTTCGACTGCGAAACCATATATAATGAGAGGCAATGAAAAACGCATACCAAATTAAAATTGACATTTATTTCATAGCATGTGAAGAAGGATCAAAAGAGTAAGTCATAAAACATGCATGATGGACGTCTGTTATGGGTGTTTGTTTGTGTTTGAGTCCAGTTTGGTGCTTGTGTTTGGACGTTTGAGTCTGAACGCAACCATATGAAAAATCTTGGAAATGATGAGCAGTGGTTAAAAAAAACATGCTGCATGTGCACCATGTGTATCCATGCCATATAAATGCACAGGATGCCTTAGTTGTGAGACTGTCAATTAAAATGCCACACGGAACGAATGATCAGATGAACCAAGCCATTGGTATGCTGAATAGTGGAATCATTCAGGAAAGAGTTGCTTGACATTTTCCTGTCCACCAGTCAACAGTTTCTCAGCCACAGAACCACAGGAAGGGCAAACGACCGTCCTTGTCCTGGTGCACATCATGTGATGTCATCAAGACAAGACCGACACATCATCGTCGGTCACCTCCGTAACTGCTTCAGGACAGCATGAGAAATGGCCAGAACCACCTTTGGAACAAGGGGACGACTCATCAGTGACAAATCTTTATACATCAACACTGACTTGCATGACAACAATGGGCAGCAGCTGGTGGTAACTTGGGTGGGAGACGGTGGGCAAATGTAATCTTTTCCAACGAATCAAGGTTCAACATCAGTTTTTCAGATGGGTGTATTCGCGTGTTCCGTTGGCAAGGACACCGTTTCACTCAGGGCTGCCTTATTGAGAGAGACCATTTTTGAGGTGGCGGTTTTATGGTTTGGGGAGCAATCGTCAAATGAACCCTCCACGCAATGGTGCAAAGCTTACTGCAGCCTTACAGTTCCATTGGACAGCAATATCACAAGCTCTGATTTGCCGCCTGTTTATCCATGCTCCGTAGACTTCAAGCGTGCATCGCCACCCAAGGTGGTCACACTCAATATTGACTAAACAAACCCCTGCATCATTTGACGTTTTTGTGACGTCACGTGCACATCCCAATTTTCTCGTCTCTGTGCAGATTCTGTAGGACTCTCCCTGACAAATCTCATGTGATTGCATACATTGATCTTTTTTTCACATGCGGTGAAATAAATGTCTTTTAATTTGGTACGCGTTTTCATTTCCTGTCAGTATATATTGTTACGGGGAATGGTGTGGTGAGATCAATGGATCCGATGTGGTAAGAATAGCATGGACCATGTGAGCATGTAGGGTAGTTTACTCTTTTGTCAGGGAACCGTGGTTCTTTAAGATAAAGCAGAGCTGTGTGCTACCATGGCGCCTCCCCAGGTTGCGGATAAGGGAATGGCCCCCAGATATGTGGGTTACCAGTGTTTACCGGATCGGACAATCAGCGGCATGTGTCCTAGCTGGAGGTGGGGTAATACCTGGCAGCTCTGCCTAATTGAAAAGCCTACATGAAGTAATGATGGAATGTGTGTCCAGCGGTTTTGGGTTGCCGTAAAAACCCTTTTGCCCCCAGTTATAGCTTAATAGATATAGTTGGATTCTGGTCAACGGATGCGGTCCTGCTCGAGGTCATTGTGTGCTCAGTTTCTGGGATCCGGTGGCAGATATTGCAGGAAAGAGAGTGGTGTTGGGCCTGCACTAGCCATCACAACTGTAATAGTAGTGCAGGCTGTCCTGATCCAAAATCGCACCAAGTCCTGCGGCGAGAGGAAGTGGCATCGGAAGCAGGACAGATCTGTCGACTACGACGGCTGAACCGACATGTATCGGGGAAATTGTCAGAGTAAGTCATCCTGGTAAACATGTGCTGAGGAAGTGGTGAGTATTAACTTTAAGAAAGTATGGAGTAAGTTTGGTATGTAAAACCTCCTGTCAAGTGAGACCGGGTGAGGACTTGTGAGCAGAAAGGCACTGGAAAGTGCATAGTGTGCTTTAAAGGACAACATCATGAGTTGTTTGACCAGTGCGCCATAAGTCATGGTGGCGAGGTCGGCTGCGGAGCCCTGGAGTGGGGCATAAGACATTTTATTATGGGGCAGGACAGCCCAGAAGATGGCACACCCACATCAGCAGGTAGCCAATGAAAGGAAACCGCCACGCATGAAGGATGGCCCAGAGATTACGAGTATCATGAACGTGCTGCGTGCCGGCAGTTGGAGTTCAATCTGAGAGGGAGAAACCTCCTTCCTTCTGCTTGACCACCACCTTCTCCTCTCCTGGCCTTCTCATTGTGGAAGCAATTTTAGCCACCTCAAGACAGAAAAACTGCAGTTCAATACAAGCTGTTTATTCAGTGAAATAAAAGACA
>CM068961.1:66635414-66647296 GCA_035128595.1 Eptatretus atami
AATAATAATAATAATAATAAAAACACGGGAATGATCCTTGGAGACTATAAATTATGTAAACGTTGCATGAAATTAATCCACACCAAGAGGAATTTGTAATTATTAAGTAAAAGTTGCTTCAAATTAATCCAAACCGATGGGAAAATGATAATACTGCCTCAATTTAGCTCTTTCAACCAGCGCAATAATAAAAGGCTTCCTTTTATTTTTATTTTTCTCTTTTTACTACGGGCTTCCAGCTTGTATTCCCTACTATATATAAAGAGACAGAGGGTCTACGTTTGTCACGGGTAATCTCAGCTATCGACACGAGTCGGGAGTTATTCTTGACAAGATGGCGTAGTTCATGGTTTGGTCCATGTTTTTATCAACTTGAATGAAGAAAAAAAACTCACCAGAAATCGTTTTTGACGACCTTTTTCGTGCACCATTTTCGGTTGCATCCCAAGGTGCAATGAGGGAATCGAAACTGCATATCAATCACTTACTATTGAAATGTACCTTTCGGTGTTTACACCCTTTCAACCTTTGGATCTGTTTTTGACTTTTTCAGACCCCTTTTAAACCGCTTTGACCCTTAAGACGTCGAGACCCCTTTTAGACCCTTGAGACCCTTTTCAGGCCTTTAGACTTTCAATGCACAAACTAATTTACACTCTATCCCTAAATGTTTAAGTTCAAGTTCATATGGCCGTCCGAAGAAAATATGCCACCATTGAATTGTGGACCAAGGGTAAGACGGGGGAGGCTTACCCTTGGCGATTTGTGATCACAGATATCTAGTTATGTTTGCTTTTGAAGCCGACTAACTTCATGATCACTTGTAATCTCATGATAGGTGATCTGTATATCTTTTCCAGGGTGTTTGAGCAAGATGCAAGATGGCAATTTTCCCATTTAATCTACAGGCAACAAATTTCGCCTGAGTGGTGGCACACAATGTCATGCTGTTTTCAAGAGAGATTGTTGGATGTTTTCGCTTGCAAAACCAAAATGCAAACCGTACAATATGGCTTGGTTGTAAATGCAGCATTTTCTAATTCACAACATAATGGCAGTTTTTATTTTGGTGTGACCCCGTCAGGGAATGAACGCTAACAGACAGGCTCAATGGCGAATTCCCCACAACCTGATCACTTCTGCTGTCCCTGATAAGTTATCTCTTGACAAAGCATGTAACAGACATGGTGATCGCCAACCTTCTTGCAGTGAGACAGACCTTGTGATGTGTCCTGTGGGCAGGATGGTATTCATTCCAAAACTCTGTGCTCCATTTGCAAGAAGATGAAACGATGATTCAGATCGGTGATACCTCGTATCAGTCAGTTATTTGATGGTGCCACACACAAAGCCCTCATGTACTATGAAGTGTTCGGGATTACACTTTGTGATGATTAATGGTGAGTGATCTGATAATATTGCATTATACATTGTGAAACCATCTTTGAGAGATCTGCAGGACTTGACATGTCATGTACGCTGCACAAGGTACTAATTGCTTCTTCTTCTTGCCCATGGAAGTTTTGCTGCTGGGTAGTTGTCATTTTGTTGGGGCGCGACGATGCTTACACGGCAAGTGACCCGTATTTTGCGGGTTTGACCCGTTTTCTTTCTTTAAACCCGCAGACCCGTCTTAGTACCGTTAAAACCCGTATTGGATGGAAAGTACGAACAATTTCAAAAACGCAATATTGAGCTTCCATTCCACTCATGTGGATTCACACACACAGTGACAAATCTGCAGCGATCTTTCTCCGATATGCAAGATACCGCTCGAATCTGACTCTGTTGGCTGGGCCTAGACCAGTATACCGGTGCACTGGTCCTTCTGAGGTCAGCAAAATGAGGACGTCAGGCTAAGTCAACCCCACTGAGTGTTAATTCAGCAGCCAACAGGGCTGCACTCAAACTCAGGACCCGAAGATCCCTAGTCAGCCACCCTAACCACGAAGCCAACACCAAGCTTGAGGTACGAAGTGAGACATGCAAAATGAACCGAAAACAGTGCTTTCTCTGTGTGCACCATCTGTGTGTGTGCATTCCTTTTGCGAGTTCCAAGATGGCCGTGCGATGGCTGAACAGTTGTTTGCACGTTCATGGGCCGACCCTCCATCCAGTGAGTATCATCGAGATCAGTGTTGGAGACTGCAGACGTCGGTTGTCGCACCTCCAGTTCACCAATTATGGACAGGATTTGAATATTTTCTGCATTTACCATGAACACAATTTAATTTTCCACATTTAAAGAAAGAAGATGCGATGACAAAAACCCAAATCGAAGGTATTTTCTATTTTAATAATTCGGGAACTCTCTGCGACCCTCCCATTGGTCGTGTTGTCGTTAAGGACGCGGAGACTGCCTGGAAACCGATAAGCCGTGCCCCTCGCTCAGGTAGTGTTTCTCCTGACGTGAAATCGATGAACAAATGTAACTTATAAACGTCTGAGTGGTTCCATATGAACTGTGTCGTCATTTAAAACGAGGAACGTGTCCTACTGACATTTGTAAACATAGGTGGTTTGATCGAGGGGAAGGAACGAGGTTAGAATACCTTCGAAGGATTAAACTGCTAATTTGAGTTGTGATTTTAAGAGATTTTGAGGCCGTTTGAAGATGATTAAAGGAAAGTTATTCAAATGTTTCCTTTCAGAGGATTTCTCAAGGAAGTCCGCTATGAGGGAAACTCACCTGAGCTCGATGGGATGCTGAAAGGAGGGAAGACGAGAGTTGAGAGAGAGAGAGAGAGAAAGAAACACAAATGGTTGGATACCAAGGGGGTGTCTTCAACGACGTCCGCGTTTACGATTTGTAAAGCATGCAGTTCAGTTGCTGAATCGAGTTGCGAACAGTCACGACCTTCTTGTGAAAACTGTATAAATGCTCCCACCCTTCTGTGATTGAACCTTTTCCCGCATTTTTCCATGAAGGCTCGGGAATGATCTGCTCCCTCCTTGGTTCTTCAGTGTGGGGTCAGAACACCTTCCTCAAGAATCCAATGGAGACAGATAAGTGTTTTACCCCTTATCATTATCGTGGCCTTACCCCCCCCCATTCCCCTCCTTACCCTCCCCCCCCCCCCATGATCTGCTCCCTCCTTGGTTCTTCGGTGTGGGGTCAGAACACCTTCCTCAATAATCCAATGGAGACAGATAAGTGTTTACCCCTTATCTTTACCGTGGCCTTACCCACCCCCCCCCCCCCGTTCCCCTCCTTACCCCCCCCCCCCCAATCATTCAAAAAAAAACCAACAAACATATAAATGAAGCCTCATGGATGTGCTCAGGATGAGATTACTTGAAGATAGAGTCTCACCACCATGAGCCCTGCATTGAGATGGATCTCAGTCTCGGCACCACGAGCCCTGCGTTGAGGTGGATCTCTGTCTCGGCACCATGAGTCCTGCGTTGAGATGGATCTCTGTCTCGGCACTATGAGTCCTGCATTGAGATGGATCTCGCATCATGAGCCCTGCATTGAGATGGATCTCAATCTCGGCTTCATGAGCCCTGCGTTGAGATGGAGCTCAATCTTGGCAACATGAGCCCTGCATTGAGATGGATCTCAGTTGCAGCACCATGAGTCCTGCTTGAGATGGATCTTAGATCTCCGTCTCGGCACCATGAACCCTGCATTAGTGGATCTCAGTCTCGGCACCATGAGCCCTGCGTTGAGATGGATCTCCGTCTCGGCACCATGAACCCTGCATTAAGATGGATCTCAGTCTCGGCACCCTGAGCCCTGTGTTAGATGGATCTCCGTCTCGGCACCATGAACCTGCATTGAGATATCTCAGTCTCGGCACCATGATCCCTGCATTGAGATGGATCTCCGTCTCGGCACCATGACCTGCGTTGAGATGGATCTCAGTCTCGGCCCATGAGCCCTGCATTGAGATGGATCTCAGTCTCGGCACCATGAGCCCTGCATTGAGATGGATCTCCATCTTGGCACCATGCGCCTTGCATTGAGATGGATCTCAGTCTCGGCAAAATGAGCCCTGCATTGATTTGGATCTTGGTCACTGCACCATGAGCCCTGCATTGAGATTGATCTTAATCTTGGCAACATGAGCCCTGAATTGAGATTGCTCTCAATCTTGGCAACATGAGTCTGCATCGAGACGGATCTCAGTTACAGAGCTACAGCACAATGAGCTCTGTATTGAGATGGATCTCAGTCTCATCACCATGAGCCCTGCATTGAGATGTATCTCGGTCTCGGCACCATGAGCCTTGCATTGAGATGTATCTCGGTTTCAGCACCATGAGCCCTCCATTGAGATGGATCTTAGATCTCAGTCTCGCATGAGCCTGCATCTGCAGATGGATTCATTGTCGGCACTATGAGCCTGTGGAGATGTATCTCAGTCTCGGCACCATGAGCCCTGCATTGAGATGGATCTCGGTCTCGGCATCATGAGCCCTGCATTGAGATGGATCTTAAATCTCAGTCTCGGCACCGTGTGCCCTGCATTGAGAGTGTAATCTCGGTTTCAGCACCATGAGCCCTCCATTGAGATGGATCTTAGATCTCAGTCTCGGCACCAGGAGCCCTGCCTGCATTGAGATGGATCTCGGTCTCGGCACCATGAACCCTACAGTAATTACCCTGCGCTCACGAAGCGAAAAGCGGTGTTAAGCGATTGGTAGCGTATGTACGTATGTGTGTGCATTTTGTGAAATGCGTATATCGAAAAACGTTCAACAGAGGAAATCTAAACTTTGCCACATGTTACATCTCCATTTTATAGAGCACATATTACTTGGATGATGCACGCCCCCTCAGAACTTACATGGTGAATTAAACAAAGCCAAATGTCCAGAGATAACGAAAAAAAATGAAGAGTTGGCTCGCACCAAATCCTTCTCAATACTGTGCGGGGACGGTATTCTATGAATACCATCTCATTGATGAAGTATTTACATGTGTCGACTGTAAGTGTAAATTTAAACAAAGCCTGTTTACCATTTCATTTTCTGACAAAATACTTCTTAAAATACATTATTTTATCAGCCAAGCCTGATGTTGGCTTAACCGTGAAGGTCTGCCGAAAGATTACAGGATCTTGAGGTTGAGACCCTGTCATTCCGTCAGGTGGGTTTGACTCAACCTGTCATCCTTCTGAGGTCGGTAAAATGATTACCAGCTTACTGGAAACAGGGGGCACTGCATCAGCGTCAAAGCCACGCTCACAGCAGTGACACAACCAGCAACCAGAGGCTGCATCCGAAAAATAGGACCGCCGATTCTGAAGCTCACTTGGATCAGGAGCGACAGTCAATGACGTCATATCATATCGACATTTCGTTCATGCGCAGGATCTGGTCTCGTGATTGATTGAATGGAAGCCCTCTCGATGCTGATTACAGTGATACCTTTGGCTCGACGATACATGCAAACGGACAAGAGAGGTGCCTTTGATGTTTTGGGGGCTTTGACATCACAACTTTGAAACCGCCATTGGAATACATTTGAGAAAGTGTATCACCAGGACGAGGACAAATGGGTAGCACATGTACGTTTATTTATGTGAACATTAAAGTTATCGCAGGTGAACAAATGTGTACGTGACGGGTCATCACGTACACGCGTGAGAAAGGTAAGAATTTTACATCCCCACTTTGAGTTTATGGTCCTGTAAGCAGAACACAAAGAAAGTTTCAACACCAATATGTAGATTGGTTATGCTTCAGTCACATTTGGCTCGGCGGCCGTAGGGTCTAAAAAATCTACGGCCACTAGCAATTATAGGGCGGCCGCAGCATTTCCACGGTCACACAATGTAGCAGTCACATATGTTTTTATTTTTCGGGGAGCCGCACGGGGTATTTAGAAATTGTGGAGACCGAAAACGTGGGGGTGCCGTACGGTCTTTGATTTGATGTCGCACGGTGACCTTAGGGCGTCCCTGCGGCGGCCATAGAATTTTCAAGGCAGACGCAAGGTAGCCTCAAGGTGCCCGCAAGGCGACCCCAGGGGGGCCCTAAGGCGAACGTGCGGCCGCCGTAATTTTTTGGGGGTTGGCAAAATTCATTTTTCATTGATAAGAGCCTACGGAAAACGCACGAATATCGCAAGCCCACCGTACGTCCTACGTACGGTCGACGTGGAACACATCTGCGTCATGGCTACGGCTTGTCAAATTTCTACGGCCAACCTAGAAATGAAAAAAGTTATAACTCCGCGCTTTAATTCCACGGAGTCCCCTACGGCCTGTAAAAGATAGACATACGGCGTAGGGCCACCCTGAGGCCACCTCAGAAACTCTGCGGCCGCCGCACGTTTCTGTCAATTCAGGGGGGGTACGGCCGCCGTATCCTAGCCGTAGAGCAAATGTGACTCATGCTTTAACATCCAGTCATGGGAAGACACACACATTGATGAACCACCCTTCCTGTGAAACACCAGGATAAGAGTTTATAGCTGGGCCAAGATTTGAACCCAGGCTAGCCAGCTCAGAAACAAGTGTGTGTACCAAGAAGCCATAACGTCAACTCTATTTTGTTATTAAGATGCAAAGTTAAAAGCCCAACAAGTACATCGTGCAAATATGCTTTTGCAATTTGTGTTTTGTTTCCTTTTAAACGTTTCTCCAACAACTGTAGGGCATTCGCCTGTATTCACTGACTGTAAATGTACATTATTGTGGACCCTTTCTCCATTTTCCCATAAATTCCCCGTAGAGGAGGTGGGATGTGGGGTGGGACCAAACCTGAGAAAAGAATTTTTTTACACTGAACTTCATACGCTATTATCCACTTTACTGTAATGCCACCAGCCATACCCAATAAATGATGAATTCGTTGCACGCCGTGAGATGAGGCGGTACAAAGAGCGTAGGCTGTGCAAGCAAAAATCAAATGAAATTTTAAAAAAAACGAGCAGATTGCACAAACACTTTCTTTAATACCCAAAGCATGAGCCATTGATAGCTGCATGGACACACGGTGAAGGAAACCTCGTTGTTTAATGCATCTGCACGACCTTTGACATCACAGTTGTTGACTTAGTCTTGGAGAGCAAAGGGCTGGGACTCGTTGGGTTAACTCGGCAGCTTGTTGGCAATAATGAAGCAAATATAAAACTTTGTAGAATGAAATGTGCTGTTTTTTTCTCCAAAATAATGTTTCTGCTTTCTCTACTACAGAACTCTTTCTCTTTCACCAGCCCCCAACTATTCCCACTTCATGGGGTCGGCTGAGGGAAAAGATTTTGGACCAATCACTTTTCAAACCGGCTGGTCACACCTGATGTTTGACTATGGCAGGCATTTGTAATTTGTTTCTGGTGCTGGTGATAACTAGCCGAATCATTGCAAAAAGATAGTGGGATCTTAAACATCCACCAATGCCCCCGGTGAGGTCAGATGGCTCCTCGGACTTCTCCTTTCCATGGATAGCTCACACATTGATGCATCACTTTGCATGTGAAATGCCATGGTGACAGTTTATAGCTGGATTCAGAGTAAAACCCAGTCGAGACAGCTCAAAGGTGAGAGCACATACCTCCAAGCTATCCTGCCATTCCTCATTCTTCAATAAGAAATGGATCATGTCAATTGTAAATAAATCAAATGTGAAACTGGAGAGCATAGGTATACTTGGATTTCTGAATATTCAAAAACTGTACACATATCAAAGGAAATGTAAGAATTTTCATGAGATCTGATAATCGGTTAAATTATTATTGATCATATTTCATCAGGAATTTTTTTTTTATAAAGGCAGGTCTGTACTCAATAGTTTGATTTTAGAGGGAAAAACATTTGCAAGCATTAATAAGGTGTTTATAAATGTGAAACTTGGTGGTAGCTTTCGTTAGGTCGATGCTGCACCGAGTCACTTTGGCAACATTAACAGATCAGATGTTGTGACGTTTCGTCGCTGCGAGAGGCCGTGTTAATGCCTCATTTTTCATACCACCTGCCACCACCCCGTCGAGATGACAAACACCCACATCCTACTCGCCCACACAGCTGAGTCCCAGAGCATGGCCCCCTCAAGGGTCCTGCCTGACCATGGAGGCCCCAGGCATGGAGGCAGGGCTGCTGTAATTTTCTACCAAACAGATTCGACGGATGCAAGCTCATTACTCGCCAATATTGAAACAATGAAAATGCATCGCACCCTATTTCGGGCAGAGTGTCACTGGTTATTTCCTCAGCACCTGGCATACAATCCAGGCCAAAGCTCCAACATCCATCTACAATTGCAACCACAACCCTCCACCCCACGCCAAAACCCCAAAGTATTAGGATTGCGGACACGGATATTTGCGAAGGAGGATGAAAGCCTTTCAAAATGCAAGATGTCAGGTCGTATCTAGGGACCACAGCATGCAGCGATGGAGCAAAGACCTTGGACAGAGTGAATGTACTCCAAGGAAAAGCGATAGTATGGAATAAGAAACAGCTGAAGCTGTGACTTGCAAATTAAATAATCACACTCGTCCTTCAATGGAATGAAGAATAGTAAACAGAGATGGATACATTGAATAGTGTGAACGTGAGTCTTTTGAAAGACTGAAGATTTTCTTTCATTGCCTCAGGAAATCAGGACCGTGGTGAAATTCTACTTCTTTTCACTTGACATTCGGGCAAGGGAAGCGATGGGAGACAAGATGGACATTCAAAATAAATTACTCGTCCACACTTTTTAGCACTTGGCTTCCAGCCTGGGATTCCTTGCGCCAAATCAGACCTCAGAAAATCTACAGTGATGTATTTGAGAGACGGATCGATCGTACGGGAGATAATTTTGTGGAACACCAGCGAGGCTGCAGGTTTTTCAGCAAGTAAGGAATCTTCCGTTCCAGTTGGAGCAGTTTGATGAAGTCCTGCCAGGAATTATAGGGTCTTACATATTCACTTGGATTTAGAGTACTGCTCCTTTGCTGGCTATTAGCATGTAATTGCAAACAAGTCGCTTTATGTCAACGTCACTAAGTCTGAATGCTTCACATTTGAAACCAACAAAAAATGCCAATTATAGTTTTGGGACCAGATGGCAATACTGGTAAATCCTCTAGAGAAATATTCCCAGAGAAATATGAAGAAACTTTCACCATAATGAACAATAAAGGCTTTAAGTGAAAAGCCTCTGCCAAAAATACCTTTAAATCTCCATTGACCAGACATAATCCCAACAGTAAAAGACTTCAATATTTGCCATATGGCAGAATTGCACTGACACCTGCTGTCACAGCCACTCCCACTGAAGAATGCAAAGCTGGCAACACCCGATGCCACCCCATGAGCATATTATATGACACAAGGGTAGAATGAAATTCACCAAAATTTCTCCATTACCTTCATACTTACCAATCCCGATGCACCGATGCTTGCTTCACTGCTGTCATCGACATTGATCACTTCACACAAATTCCAAGGGATGTCACATTGACTGCATGTAGATCTCCATTAATTGGAGAATTCTCTGTAATGCGTCTCAGAGTTAATATCGGAATATGAATGTGCTTTTTCTTTTTACGGGGTCCAGCGATCATGAGAGGAGCTGTCGCACAAAGCACATACACATGCAGATTGTAGACAGCAAGCGTAGTGGATTTTAGATTTTAGGAAGTAGATTGTAGACAGCAACCGCCCAGGGTGGTACCACCATTCTGACTTCGTAGCGTTAAAGTGGTGCCCGGAACCATCTTATCCTCTCCGTGTCAGGATTGCAGGTCTTACTTTCTGTCTCACTCAAACCATAGCGACTGGGCTAGCTTTAATCTCTCTTTCTTGCAAACAAACATCATATACTTTTCTTACTCTCTCATTTTCACTCCTCACTTTACGTTCTCTCTTTTATTTTTATTTCTTTAAGACCTGGCCTCGATGAGGACTATTTAGTCCTTGACTGGTGCCTTCAATAAATATAAAAAAATGCAGACAGAGACAATAAAAAACACTAGACTTAACTTCAGACAGACACAGCTGTTGATATTACAGGAAGTGACAGAATTTCCAGAGTCGGCCACACCATATTGTCACATCACTTTGCTCTCCACAGTCAGCTGGCCTGGGCAGTCAAGGAGTCACATTGTGTGTTATCTCTCATCTTTCAAAGATGTATAAAATGACTGCATCTGCCATGCAAAGTTCTCGGAAACATTCGATCCAGACCATTGTTCGCAGAGTAGATCATCCTTGGGATGTGAATAAGATCGAACACCAACATGCAGGGGGCATGCTCGATGAACAAAATAAGTCTCCTACAAACGAGATATTCAGTATAGTCCAAAAAAGTACAAGGATCGATTACGTATTTATATATACTTGTACATCAGAAAAAAAGAAACCTTGGGTTATATTAGACTATTGTATCTGGGTTGTCGGATTTGGTAAATGCTCCTCGTAACATGATATGACAATTCTTTCCACTGTCTCAGGATTAAATGAGAGCACTTGAAGTGCACTCGCCCACAGTCAAAAAGGCTTAAGAGATTTAAGTTGTGTCTTTGCAAGGTTCTTGAAATCCTTAAGAATTGAAAATTCAAGTTTGCCAATGTTCGATTATACGCGTGAGCTGTACGTGTGTCCCTCCGGCTTTTAGGCAGCAATACATATGCCAAAGTGGTAAACCATTGAACGGCTGTGGATTTTAATGTTCCAGTTATAATTCTTATTGCGGCATTAAGCTGCACATCCAAAGATTTGGTATGCAAGCTGCCTGCGAACTGACTGGTGCACAATAACTCAGGCGGTCGAGTATACTAGTGCTAAAGTCTGTTCAAAGTCCATCCACATCAACACCCCACATTGCACAAATGAGTTTTCAGACAATACTGTATCAGGCCTGCTTTCATCATTGTGCATGTCTTTTCCAAATGAGATGTAAAAGTGAAGATTCTGGCCAAAGTTAGATCCTAGTACTTTGGATGGGGCTCATTTTGTTTTGATTGAGTTGAGTGCAAAAAGTGAAGTTAACTTGTTCCTTTGCAGATGTACTGCTTAGGTGAAAGGTCATTACCAAATTTGTTGACACATTGGGGTGAAGCTTTCAATGTTGAAAGTATTCCACCATACTTTTTAGGTCTGTTGAGGATTTGTCACATGATGGATTATTAGGTGATGAAAAAAAAGAATGCCTTTCTCCATTCACGTGGATATCAAGAGAGCCAGATCTGTGTAGTTCCTACAAATGGATACTTTGTGCTTTCATCTCATTTGGTATGAAGATTTATTTGATTTCTTAAACCTGAAAACAAACAAGAGGATAATGAGCAAGAATAAATCGAAAGCAGCATGTGAAATTTTCTCATCCTCTGCCCCAATTGCCTCTTCTGAAGGGTCATTTCATGTGCCTGGCCATTCTCAGAGAACAAACTCTGTTCCGGCAAGTCTGGCAGTTCACTCAAGCAAACTGTCAGGGACTGCAAGCAGCCATCACACTTCAGGACTGGTCTCCAACATCTACCACTGCTCAAATTAATTCAACCTGGGAATTCTTCCGCAGAAGCCTGCTCTCTCTTATGCACAGATTCATTTCATATCGTCTTCAGTTATCTTACCCATCCTCCCACTCTTGGTACTCTGAATCCTGTTGTGAGGCTGTTGCTTTAAAAAAAAACTTGCATTCTCCTCCTGGAAGGCAAATCCAAACGAAGGCAAACTCAGATCATTCCACAAAGCCCGTAACAAGCTTGTGTCTGCCCTCAGGAGAGTCAGAAAACATCTGTCCAATCTCAAGAATGTGCTTTCAAATTTGTCTCCCTCCTCTGAAACCTGTTGCTGCTTTGTTAAGTTTGTATCTGGTGTATGATCCCCTTCCATGCCTTCCCTCACTTCAAATGGCACCACAGCTGACTCTGCTCATGAGAAAGTCGAATGCCTCAATATCTTGTGTCCCTCGTCTGTCTCTCTCTCTCTCTCTCTCTC
>CM068961.1:66647306-66666926 GCA_035128595.1 Eptatretus atami
CTCTCTCTCTCTCTCTCTCTCTCTCTCTCTCTGCACCCACACTTCACAGTTGTACCAAACTGCTCCTGAATTCTGTCTTTTGCACCTGTAAAGATGGAAAAGTTTCTGGCAACCCTTGACTCTGACTCTGACTCTGCAACTACAACTGTCATCAGCTCACGTGTTGCAAAAACCTGCTCTACTGTTCTTGCACTTACTCTTTCTGCCCTTTTCATCCTGTCATTTACCAGAGGTCATTTTACATCTCCTGAGAAATCAGCCACCATCAAAGCATTACATTAAAAAGGCATGCAAAAAGGGATTCTCTTAACTACAGACCAATTAACTTATTTTCAATCATCAGCAATGTCATGGAATCCATCATTGCAGATGACATAAAATAATTCCTTTTCTCCAACAGCTTCATATCAGATCATCAATTTGGATTCAGACCAGGTCACTCTACCTTGGGCATGCTGCTTCCAATCTCCCAACAACAGATGGAGGACCTCAATGTCAGACTTGAGATGAGGGCCATGTCTCTGGACATATGTCAAGCTTTTGATACAGTCTGGTACCTGCTCAGCTCTCCAAGCTCTCTGCTGATGGCATCCAAGGCCAACTCCACTCTTCGATTACTGACTTTCTCCCCTCTCATTTGCCAACATGTGCTTCTCAACATAACCCTTTCTTCTCCTCTCCATGTTAAGGCTGGAGTGCCCCCAAGACAGTGTTCTAGGCCCCATATTATTCCTAATCTTCATCAATGATATCAATGACTCTCTGGAAAATCCTCTCTATCTCTTTGCTGATGACTCCACTCTCTGCTGTGACATCCTTCATCCTTCTGACAGACAGGCTGCAGCCTCTTCCCTCTCCTCAGACCTTCACAAAATCACAAACTGGAAAAATACTTTCGAACATCTCTTTCAATCCTGAAAAATCCCTAACACTCACTTTCTCTCTCCTATAGAACCATACCGCAAATCCTTCCATCTACTTTCTCAACTACCCTCTCGAAGAGGTCCACTCACTCATACTCTTGGATCTCACTTTCAGCCATGAGCTCTCTTAGGCAAGTCATATTTCAAAATTGGCCTTCAAAGCCAGATGACGACTGGGCATCCTCCATCATGCAGTCCTTCCTTGACACACCTGAGCTCCTATCCACCAACAAGGGTTTCATCTTCAGCTCGATGGAGTACTGCTCTCCCCACTGGGCTGGCTCCCCTGCCTCAAATCTTGCTCAGCTTGATGCTGTGGAAACAAAGGCCTTCAATATCATTGGAATCTCTCGTGATGAAAATGAGTCTATGGGCCTATCACTTCGCCATCACCGACAGGTCGGTGGTCGCTCTCTCTTCTTCCACCTCATTTCAAGACTTGCACCCTCTGCCCTCTCCATGCTTTGTACCCACACGGTATCTGCAGGATGAACACAGTTCACCTGCAACCCCCTCCTCGTGAAACTGCCGAAATCCAGATTCCACTGCTCACCTCCACTCAATTATTCTTCTTTCTCCCACCTGTAGAACCACGTTCCAAATTCTCTTCAATCTCATTCTTCTCTCCAGGTCTTCAAGACAGCTGTTCACCACCATCTCAAGTCATCCCCCATCCAAAATCGTGATATTTTCTACACCGATAAATCAGCCCGCACCCTTCCCAAAATTTCTCCGATGTATCCAAACTGTCCACCCTTTGCGTTCTCCCTCACCCCTCGTCGTTACCTGAATCCCTTGTTCGTCCATCTCCATTTACTTTCTCCCACTGCCTTGCTGTTGGTGTTTTCCCCTTTCTCCTGCTGTTCTCTTTGTTGTGTTGTATTCTGATTTTGTTGTGTCATAAGCTCTTTCACGAGCCGAGAGCATGTATGCATGTACGTATGTATGTAGCATAGTGTGTATGTATGCGCGTGTGTGAGTGTATAAATATGTATATATATACATATATATAATATATATAATAATATAACATATATATACATATATATATTCATGTATATATATATCTTCTTCTTCTTCTTCTTTCGGCTGCTTCCGTTAGGGGTCGCCACAGCGGATCATCCGTCTCCATTTCGCCTTATCCTCCACATCTTCCATTGACACTCCAACCACCCGCATGTCCCCTCACCGCATCCATGAACCTCTTCTTTGGCCTTCCTCTTCTCCTCCTACCTGGCGGCTCCATCCTCAGCATCCTTCTCCCGATATACTCCGCTTCCCTCCTGTGCACATGTCCAAACCATCTCAATCTCGCCTCTCTCAGTTTGTCTCCAAACCGTCTACCTGCGCTGTTCCCCTAATATACTCATTCCTTATCCTGTCCATCCTCGTCACTCCCAACAAGAATCGCAGCATCTTTAACTCTGCCACCTCCAGCTCCGCTTGTTGTCTTTTTGTCAGCGCCACCGCTCCAAAACCATACAACATAGCTGGTCTCACTACCGTCTTATATACTTTCCCCTTCACTCTTGCAGCTACCCTTCTGTCACAAATCACTCCTGCAATTCTTCTCCACCCACTCCATCCTGCCTGCACTCTCTTTTCACTTCTCTACCACACTCTCGATTACTTTTGACAGTTGATCCCAAGTATTTAAACCATCCACCTTCCCCACCTCAACTCCTGCAACCGCACCATACCACCACACTCCCTCTCATTTACGCACATGTACTCCGTCTTACTCTACTGACTTTCATTCCCCTTCTCCCAGTGCGTACCTCCACCTCTCGAGGCTCGCCTCCGCCTGCTCCCTACTCTCCCTACAGATCATGATGTCATCGCGGAACATCATAGTCCATGGAGACTCCAGTCTAATCTCGTCCGTCAACCTGTCCATCACCATTGCAAACAGGAAAGGGCTCAGAGTTGATCCTTGGTGCAATCCCATTCATGTATTATATATTATATAATATATATATATTATATATATATATAATATATTTATAACATATCCATCATCCATCCATCAGGAACCACACACTGTGCAGAGCATTGGCGACCTGAGCAGACTCCTTGTTATTGGACACAATCTTGGATGGTCACCACTCCGACACAGTATACCAGCATGTTGGAACTCATGTTGCCGACCTCAGAAGGATGACAGACAGAGTCAACCCCACCTGGTATTAATTCTACAGCCGAGTGGGTTTGAACTCAGGATCATAGGATCCTCAAGCCACCACCCTAACCATCAAGCATATACAGTATATGTATATGTATATGTATATATATTATGTATATATATATAATATATATATATATATATATATATATATTGTTACGGCTGTGGAAATTCGCATTACACCATAAAGGGCCCGTAGGTGAGATATCTTGATAGGTGCATGTGTAGTTAGCCCAAACCCGTGTTATAGAGGGAATTTATGTGATTCATCCGGGCTGCGACGCTTTGAGTTAGCCTTTTTTTCTGTTCTATCTTTATTTTGAAACAACCACGCCACCGCCACCATCTACGCTCCCACATCATCGCATCACCGCCACTCCCAAACGGCACCATTCCCATCAACCCTCACCACCGAAAACCCTCCACCACCTTCACCTCTCTCTTCTACGCCATTCCCGCACCACCTGTGAACACTGAACGTCGGGCTGTCTCGGGCCCGTTCAGCGATTGGTGCGAACGCACCGAGCCGTGAGCGCAAATGGCGGCCTTTCCGAGGGGAAAACTCGGATCAAAACACTTCACGCCCACTTCCCCTCCGTCCAATTAGCGACGCGGGGCGCTTGGCCCGCCTCCAGGCGCGTGTGTGTGAAATCGATATATCAAATTCTAGGATCAGGGGAGATTCACGCCCCCCCGTTTCCTCCGACCAATAGGCGAGCGTGCTCCGCCCCCGAGGTCATTCTGATCCGAATATTTGCATATTAGCTGCTCCTGCCAGCCTATAAGAGGCGAGCGCAAGCGAATGGAGTTGAGTTGGTTCTGGAGTCGCCGAGAGAGTGTCATCGGAGAGTCGGGCGAGGGAGAGCGGTGGAACTGCGGGCAAGGGAGCTCGGGTCGAGGCAGGAAGGACGCGGTCGGCGACGAGGTCGCGGTGTGGATCGCTCGTCGCGGGACCCAAGCCACCAGCCACTCCCCTCCCCCAGGGCATCAACAATCTCCCTTTCCCCCACACTGAGATAGTGCAAAAGGGGGGCCCCGTTCCCACCCCACCCCACACGTGGTGCCAACGAAACCGCCAAGGAGCACGGAATCGTGGCACAGCCGCGCGGCCACATTTGCGGCTCGCCCGCCAACGCATCACGAGGACGCGGGTAGGACCCCCTCGGTCTCGCGGGCCTGGCCGCTCCTCTAGGTCCGCGCACATTTGGCCTACGGCCTGTCTGCCTCCTTGTCTTTGAGGGTGGCTTCTTTCCTTTGCTTTTGTGTAAATGTGTGTTGGCGCCGTCTGTAAAGTAGAACTGTATAAGTGTTGCCGTGTGTGCGCGTAGTCGGTTTTAACTCTTTCTTTGCTTTATGTGCATTTTGACTGTATGGCTGTATATACGTGCTTTCCGTGTGTCGCGTAATAAATGTGCATGCGTGAACTGGTTTCCCGTTTCGCTTCGTCTTTTCTTTAATTGAATCTCCATCCTGCTTCACGTAAGGGGTTCGTAGTGGGCTTAATACGCCCGATAATAATCGGAACCGTTGAGGCCGACGATAAACACCGCTCGGTTATCACTGTAGCACGGAACGGACCGCTTAAGCGGTTCGTGTCCGGAGTCGGCCTGTGGCGTGGTGCGATCGCCCGGTCGACCCTTCGCGCAGGTACTGATCGAAGGATCACGACTGAATTGTCCGTCCGGTGGGCGACGTGCCGCCGATTCGAGTCACGTGGCTGTTCGCACGCCGGCGGGCGCGAATTCGCACAATATATATATATATATATATATATATATATAATATATATATATAATATATAATATATATATATCCGGTCTGATGAATGCATCCACACATCCCGGTCCTCAGACAGTTATTTTCTTCAATGCATGTTCAGATTAGCCCCATCCCCATGTCTAAGGTGATTTAAATGTTGCATTGAAGGGTAAAGAATAT
Organism: Eptatretus atami; assembly: GCA_035128595.1. Taxonomy (NCBI): domain Eukaryota; kingdom Metazoa; phylum Chordata; class Myxini; order Myxiniformes; family Myxinidae; genus Eptatretus; species Eptatretus atami. The sequence continues at coordinate 66,652,350 of CM068961.1, forward strand.
CCCTCTTTTATGGAAGCTTTGTTCTTTTTTGGCAGAATGTTTACACAACTTTCTTTCGCGACGCTGGCGCCCTCCTATTTTCCTCACAACGTCATGCACAATTATCATTGCAGTTCTATTGCTTCTGCTATCCTGCAATTCGCATGCTCAGCGTCGCCGCCTTTTCGAGCGACGGTTGAGTGCGTTGTATCGGATGGGGGGTAACGGTGCGCAAGTGGGCGGGGTGAGCTTGGGGGGACTCTGCACCCGCTGAGACGTGCCGCAGATATAAAAATTGGAGGTCCGTTCTGAGAGAGGAAGTGCGCGTGAAGAGAAGTAAGCGAGAGAGGAAGCCACGAGAAGAGAAGTAAGCGAGAGAGGAAGCGTGCGAGAAGAGAAGTAAGCCAGAGGAAGCACACGAGAAGGAGCAAGCAGGTAGGCGCGAGAAGAAGCGGGTGTGGAGGCGCACAAGAAGAGAAAGAAAGCGAAAGTTGAAGCACTGAGGGAAGGAGCGAAACAGAGAGGAAGTGTGCAAGTGAGGAAGCATACGAGCCCGCAAGTGAGCAAGCGAGTGTGTGGTGTGCGTGTGGGTGTCTGACAGCGCCAACAACGAACATTCGTCCTTCCAGTGCTTGAGCAAGCGAGCGTGTGGTGCGCATGTGGGTGTGAGCAGCGCCGATAACAAGTGAGGCACGGGTCGGTCATGAGTGAGGAGCAGTCAGTCTCCAACGACCGTGTGGGTCACTGGACGTCACCAGTCCCGTGAAGTGTGAGGAGCTGCCCATGTCGCAGCACCAGGGTCTAAACCCGTGACAGATGATCTCGGTGCCCCCCAGAGTCGACTGGTGTCAAGGCTGTTGGCAGTGGGTTCACGGCAAGGCTGGGTGCTGGCGATGGACACAACACATAACACACACATTTCAGGACGTTTTCACTTCATGGACGACTACTCTCTGGTGAGCGAGATGACTCTCCCCCCCCCCCCCCCGAATGATCTGCTGGGTACCCTTGTCTATGTTTAGTTGTAAGTAAGTCAACCCCCGATAAGCATATGCTCTGTCTCTTTCCTGTCATTTTGATTGATTTGCCTGAGTAATTATTCATTTCGATTGCTTTGGAATTTATTCATTTATTTACGTCAGAAAAATAAAGTTATTTTATTTATTTATATTTATTAATAAATCATTGTCGACTTCCAACCTGTCCGTATTAGTCCTTCCTTCCATTGGTCTAGCATTGTCCGAACCTCAATAGCCTGGGAGGTAATTACCACAGATTTGACCAAAAATAGTTGGCACGCACCAGCGGTTAAAACGCTCGGCCACCCTAATTAAAAATCTAATCGAGTAACATTGGTGCTTTGCCGAGGCGCGCTCCCCGCTCAGGTAACCACGTGACGTCCAGTTAAACGGCCTAATTAGATGGTGGACAATATAACTCGTGGTTAACTGGGTGGCGTTCGTGGTTTTAAAACACCCACCGTACCACAACGTTAATTGTGAGCGGTGGCCCCAGGTCAGCTCTTCCGAGGACAAAGGGGATTAATCACCCTGAGTGACAAGCTGGTGTCTCGGTACCCGTGGCCACAACAATATATATATATATATATATATATATATATATATATATATATATATATATATATGAGTGTACATATTTAGAATAATTTGTTCAACAAAACGATTCCATGATTTCTTTTTATCTGCAATTCTTTATTTGTTCGATGCTTTATCGAGTATACATAGTATGTATATATATATATAATATATATATATATTATATATATACATACATATATACAGGGTGTCCCAAAAAAATATACAACTTTCAACTGCAAAGAGGATGGTCATAACATATATTTTTAAAATGATATATGGCTGGATAGAAAGCTGAAAGGTTGAAGTTATTTTACCAATGTCAAAATTGCCACCAAATTTAAATTTTGGTATAGAATCGTTTTCTTTTAGACCACATGTTCGACGTAGGCTCCACGTTGTCCGATCACTGCCTGCAAACGCTGTTTCATGTTCTCCATCACTTTGGGAAACGTTTCCTGAGGAATGTTCTGGATTTTTCGGTGGAAGTTTCCTTCAGCTGATCAAGAGTCTGAGCCTAGGGTTTCCATAGATCCTGTCCTTGAGATACCCCCACAAGAAGAAGTCTGGAGGAGTAAGGTCAGGGAATACGGTGGCCACTCAACGTCTTCGTAGAGGGAGATAAAGCGGCCCTCAAAATGTTGGTTGAGAAAACGCCTTGTTTCCCTGGCTGTATGGGCGGTGCCCCATCCTGCTGGAACCACTGGGTTCTCATCTGGATCAGGTTGCTTCTCCTACGGGCCTGAGTACGTAGCTCAGGCAGATAGAATTCCTGAATCATTTCGCGATAGTTCCTCTGGTTTACCGTGCAAATGCGTCCCTGGTCATCTTCAAAGAAGTATGGACCAATTATCCCATACCAACCAACCGCCACCCACATAGTGACTTTGAGAACAGATCGAGCACCAGTTCAGTTGATGCATTACCAGGATTTTCAGTTCCCCAGAACCGAAAGTTTTTCATGTTTACCTCCCCGGACAAGTGAGCATGGCATTCGTCCGTCATGTGAAGTTTTTGAGGAAGTCTGCATCTTCCTCCAACTTTCCTGAAACCAATTTGCAAAGTCTAGTCGTTTGCGTTTCTGTTGATCAGTAAGCACCGTTTCCATTTGAATTTTGTCTGGAAAGGCATGAATGTCTTGGCGAAGGATCCTCTGAACGGTGCTCTTCTGAATGTTTGTCTCGGCAGAAAGTCGTAGAATCGATTTTTTTGGACACTGAACGACCGCCTGTCTCACCATTTCCACATTTTCTTCACTACGACCTGTCCTCTTCCGACCACTGTGACCCTTGTGAAGGTCGCAGATGGTTCCACAATTGGTAAACTTTGCGATGGTGCACTTTATGTCCGAAAGTTTGGTGCATGGCGCAAGTGGATACCGAAATGTCTCGAGTAAAGACGTTGCACCTGTATGACACTTTTCGCCTGGTGCCAAAGTTCAACAATTTTTGTCCGTTGTTGTACGGTCAGTCTTGGCATTTTTCTGGCGCTTGCTTGGTATCAAAATAAACTTCTGGGTCTCTGCAACAAAAAATGAAGCATTAGTGACAAAATTACTGCTTTTTAGGATCAAACGAAGCATTTTAAAAGTTGTAATTTTTTTTGGACACCAATATATATATTATCCTTATTGTGTTGGGGCTTGTGTTGTGAGGACGTGTGGTGAGCGTTAATTATGATTCATACTGTCTCATCAAATTATTCTGCATTGAATAACAGTGAAGATGGAAACAAGATTACATCAACAAATGTTTCTTCCTTCAATCGTTCCTCATAGATATTGGACAATGTGACTTTTTGGCAGATGTGATTCTAAATTGCAGTTTTGCAAATGAGACAAAAATAGTCGGCTCGTGATCAAACAGTTGGTCTCTATATTCCTGATACAACCCTCCCAACTTTGATTGCACACTGCACAGAGACTTAGCATGTCTCTGTGCAGTGTGCAATCAAAGTTGCAAGGGCATAATGCTTTAACATTACTTACTAGCAAATACCACCTGTCACTTCACCCTACGGGAATACTAAGAGGTGAGATAAAAAGTGGGATGAAAAAAAAAGAAGGGAGAGAATTGGAGATGGGGAGAGTGAGAGTTGGAGGTGGACAGAGAGAGGTGGGAGGGGTAGCTAGGAGGGGTGGGCAAAGGGAAGACAGTGTGAGGTAAGAGGAAGAGAAGGAAGATGTGTGGTGGAGCATTAATTATGATTCATACTGTCTCATCAAAATTATTCTGCATTTAATAACAGTGAAGATGGAAACAACATTATGTCTGACATACATTTTCTCCCTGTCATATTATAAATACGGCCCAGAGACAAACACCGCCCAGACATGTCCAGAGACAAACTCCCATACAGACATAAACATCGCCTGGACATGTCCTGAGGTAAATGCTGCCCGAACATGTCCAGAGACAAACACTGCCCAGACATGTCCAGGGACAAACACGTTCACGTCCGGAGACAAACACCACCCGAACAGATCCAGAGACAAATAAACACCGCCCAGACATGTCCAGAGACAAACACCATCTCGAGATAAACAATGTCGACACCTCCGGAGTAAAACACTCCACGGAATGTCCTGAGACAAACATGGACACATCCGGAGATCAACATCACCCGGAAACCAACATCGCCTGGACATAAACACCACCTGGCCATGTCCGGAGAGAAACACCATCTGGACATCATCACCGCCCGGACAGAGAGATGTGTGAGAGGGTAATTAGTCGGGGGCTGAGTGAGGATGGGATTGAGAGAGAGAGAGAGGGGTGGTGAGAGAGGCATGACAGAGAGAAAATGGTATGCTTTATGAACAACACACACACACACACACACACACACACACACACACACACACACACACACACACACACACACACACACACACACACACACACACACACGATATATTAGTGCTTAGCCAATATCGGTATTTTTTTCTGGAAAGATTGAAGTCAGTGTGCTTACCGACTGCAGTATGTACAATATACAGTACGATATACAGTACAATCCAAAAACTTTGAGTAGCTTTCACCCTTGTTTTGGGGGAATTTCAACATACAAATTTAAAAAACAACATTGCCTTATAGACGTTTCAAAGAGATGTGCAAAAACATTGATCTTTATAAACATCTGGCAATCGTCGTGATGGGTAGAAAAATAATTTGGCTCGGCAATTTAGAAAACATGTTAAAATGGCAAACGGCTTAGAAATCGGTTGTTATCAAATATATTTTGCTTTGAAACTCACAAAGAGAAATCATATAACCTTTCTAAAGCACACCCTGTTCATATATAACAACAAATTGCTTGAGAAACCGTCACCTGGACAAAGGAAAACATGATTGCTCGTACGCTGCTGATGTTAAAAGTTAAAACCTCAACCACCCATCATCATGATAAGATACGGGATGAAACTTTGCCACCACGGTGCCTATAACCAAGCATGCAGTTATGCACACATAGTGCATGTGGATAGTGTCCCTTTACAAATCCAAATCTACCCATATGTACCGCTACCTTCAAGCAACTGCCGACTGTGCATCCCAATCGGGACATGAACTGTACCGCTATCGACTGTAGGGCACTCAGCAAGTAGCTTAAGCACTCAAGCAAGCACTCCAATTAAATGGTTGACAAGGAATGGCTGGCTTGGAAAGTGATAGCAAGCTGATTGGTCATGGCCCATACCGGCAAAAAACCTAAACATCAATGATTTCTCAACATTTTCAGATTTCACTCCAGATTTTGAGTTATTTAGTCCATGGGATCTGATCCTCCAAACTCAAATTATATTTTGATTATATACTTTAATTAGTCCGTGAGAATCAATCATGGAAAAATTGCATCATATAATGCATGAAATCGCTCCATGCTCCAAATTTGAAAACTATGGCACTTACAAAAGTGATGTATACAGTGATTCAAAGGTATGTAGATGAGGCATTAGATGATATGAGTGAGGAAAGTGAAAAAAAGTTTTGAGCACTTTATCATTCATCAACCATTGTGGCCTGTGTCCAGTGCAGGCATTGTTGAGCCGATCAAACAAAATGGCGAATTAAGACCCCATCAAGGTAACCGAGGTTTCGCCTTAATACCCCATCAAGAGCAAGGGGTCTGAGGATGTGCCTGATAAAGGATGTGATTAAATAAGGCTGTTAATTTTCTTCAAAAAGGGGTGTTTTAATTACCCCAAACACCCAATTTTAACTCATGCACTCCCTTGAATTTCCTTAATATGCAAAGTTGCTGGCTGCTTGGTTTCATGGTTTTGGAGTTATGGAGGACACACGCATATACACACACACACACACACACACATACACACACACACACACCCACAATGACTGACTGACACACTGACAGACTGACATTTATTAGTCTGGATATGGAAATACTTTGGGAATTAAGTGGTGCTTGAAGGAGCTGATCATGGATTATCCTGCTGAAGCAATGGATGAATGACTCTCTCCCAAAAGAGGGCACTATACTTGAGTTGAAGAAGTGTTAAATGTCTTCACAGTACAGTGAGCAAAATAACAACTTTCAGCATAACTGGCCATAGATTAATAGCAGAGATGCACTGTGATAACCAAGGGCCAGTAATTCCGAAGACCTGGAGACAATAAGTTGGAATTTGACTGAGGTCTATTTGAGACCTCAGACAAAGAATAGTTTCTCAGTTTGAGAAACTATTCTTTGTCTAAAATTTCTTCGGATCTTTATGGTCCACAAGCAAGTGTTTGCAGATCATTATCTTCAAAAGGGAGCAGACACCCTGCCAGTAAAGTACTATGATGACATTTTATCGCATCGGGTATCAAACCCAGACTCAACAGTTCAGAGATGATTCAGTGTTGAACTGAGCAGTCCTCCAGACCATGACAGGATAATGCAAGTAAGAAAATTTAAATTGGCATAGACTTGAAATATGTTGGGTAGTTATCATGTATGGCAATGAACCATCCTACCATAACAGTCTTGAAGATGGAGCAACTTTATAGCAGCATAAAGGTAATTCACAAAGTTATGATTGTTGGGAGAGTGGGTAAGACCTTGTAACATTGCCCTCACCGGTGTGGATATGATTCCCATGGTTGCTCACCAGATATTTCCGCACACTGTGATGAAGTGAAAGTGACGATCTGTCTTGGATTAATTCTTGGCTATGGAATCTTTAATGAGTTGAGAATATCACATTGCTAGGGCAAAGAGCACCACCACCACCACAAATATTCCACTATAAACCTAGCTTTTGTACCCTTCACAAGTCCCAGTTTAATGCTCTCTTCCATTCATTCATCCCCCTCTTTTCTCACATGTGGAACCACCCCAAGCTTGTTGTCTCAAGCTCTTCCCTCTGGGATTTCAAATCAGCTGCCTGCCAAAACCTCATATTATTTCCCATTTCTACCTCTAAGCTTTATACTATACCCACTGAGACTGTTAATCCTCTCCAACTTCATTCTTCATGCATCCAATTCTCTCAAGTATTCCTGTTTCCTCTTAATCCTACAATGTGTCTATTGATGCTTTGTCCCATTGTTAATCTCTTTCGTGAGCCTCGAAACCTGTGTCGAACTACCAATGCCCATGGGACACACTATTCTAATAAAACCCGACTTGCTTGATTGCAGAAGGTAGGAGGAAGGACGTCGAAGGGGAATGGCAGAGGTTAAAATTCCTCCCACTCCTTCCTCCGCATCGCCTTCTATTCTTTTCATTGCAGTGAACAGTATTTTTTCTCCGAGCTTAAAGAATACATTCTGCAATACATATGTATGATTCCTGTTGAAACCTTTTGCCATGAAAGATTCATGGCCTTTAGGAGAGCGAGGCAGTTTAGTAAGGCAGCTGGAGCAGAGATCGGAAAGTGAAGGGCAACAGTTGAAAGGGGTACGTGGTGTGGTGGTGGGGGGTGTAGAGGGAAAATAAAATAGAAATACAACATGAATCACAATGAAAGCATCTCGCAATGGGGGACATTTTCCTAAAGTACTTACTCATAATGCATGAAACTTTTTTGTCACATCCAAGTTTCGTGATTGTATTAAGGATTCCTTCCAAACCATGAGAATTATTAATTTATCGCCAGCATGGTAGAATAATTAATCATACAAAATGCATAAAAACAGTGCACAAGAAGAAGAAAAAGCAGGCCTAAAATCTCACAATACCTCTAAAATGTGGAAAACTTTCAAGCATCTAACTGAAGCCAAACTGTGCCAAGGCCTGTGCATCAGTACGTCACTTTCAAAATGATGTATACCGCCCCAGAATGCTCGGTGCACATGTGCAGAAACCCCCGGAAGCGTTGGGCGTTCAGGGCATCAAAAAGTATACTGTGTGCGGACATAAGTATTGTTACTTAAAATGGCTTACAAAGCTTCCAAAATAATCTGAAAAAAGGAGCTGATACTCGAGGTCGCCTGCCTTTTGGGTGGTGTGAAGAATATATCTGTATAATATGAAAGCTAAATCTTGAATGGCTTTTGAAATATCACATACACAAGCCAAGTTACCGAGATGGCTGTCATGACAACAGAATTGAGTCAATCACAACCGTGATCTAATCAGGTTGAGGTAATGTCATGACAAATAGATATCTGTAACAGGAAAGCTAAATGTTTCATGGTTTTTAAAATATCGCGTACAAAAAAGAACATGGACAGATGATAGGTGTATATTAGTTGTGGGCCGGGGTCCGGTGGCGAGAACAACCACTAGGTGGGGAAGTTATGTCGTCTCCCCAAGACTCCCGGAATTGTAGGCCGTCGTTCATGGATACTTTCGTGACGCGGCGGATCGCTTAACCGACCGTGGACGCCAATACTCAACCGCGTGGCGTAGGGTCTTTTTGTCTAGAATCAATTTACCTAATTAACCACGCGGTTTCAACTACCGGGGAACCACGCCCTCGTACGCCTTGCTCGAACCGGATCACTCTACCAACTACGGTAGAGTACCAACTACCAACTCCGGATCGGATGCAGCCGAGTGGATCCGAAAACCATGCTGGACCAATGAAATAAAAGACAAAAACGAACTGGGAACATTTCTGCAATAATTTATTCACACTAAGCAAGGAAATTCATGTGGTACAGCAACAGGTTTATTGGTGTGTTATGCAGGGGACAGAAGAGAGATGCAGCGTGACAATTTTACAGCAACTTACAAAAGAGGACACAGAGCAGACTTGTCGCGAGAATAATACAGGAAAGATTTACAATGATCAAATAACTTATACAATGCTACTTATAAGACAGGTGCCACACACTCAGACACACACTCGGACAAAATAAACCCAGTTGAATGGCAAAGGACTTTTGCAGCTATGGAGGGAGGGAGCTGAAGTCGCAGTTCTTTAGGTACCTGAAAGTTCCGAGAGAAGGGACGCTCCGTGGTGCGGCACCCGACAGAGGTCGTGCAGTTCGGCCCACAGCTGCACGTGTGGAGACCGTGTTTGCGAAGGAGCCCAGGTGGAGAGCGCAGAGTCCAAGGCAGAACGGGGCAGCAGACAGGACCCAACGAGAGACTGGGTCAAGGTCGGTTGCATCGGACCAGCACAACAGACGGGCCGCCGAGGCAAGACGCGGGCAGGCACGTAAAGATTCTGAAAAATCTTCTTTCTGGGCGGGATTTCGGCCAGGCCGGGAAAGCCCACCCACTCCACGCGTGTTTGAGGAAGGTGGACGGTGGTACAACCAAGATTGAATTGGAACGTTTGGGGAAGCCGAAAAGGAACTGCGGACGTGAAGATTCTGCCTCGGAACGAGCCTCTGGAGACAGCAGATGGACAATGGTGCACTGTGGCCAGCGAACCAAGGGCTGCAAGCGCTATGGTACCGTTGATCATAATGGAGGGGATGTAAAGATTTATTAATCTAACTAAAAAAACATCACAATGCACCCCCTTTTGCTCCCACTACACACAAGGAGGGGTTCTATCTGCACATATACTTAATGGCAAAACTAATTTCGGGACAACTGTATGTTTGTATGCATACAGTTCCAAGAACCGTAACACTATCCCCCTCTCTCTTTTGCTCGACTCGACCCGAGTTGTTTAACATTAGTGTGGCATGCAGGTGTAGGTTTCCCCTCGTACATTTTACCTACGGATCCCTGAGTGCGACATTTTGAATACATGTCCCAAAAATAAATAACCTAGCGCGTTGCGTTACTAAACTAACAGACTCATTTGGACAACTTAACTACATTGCCGGTGCGAAACAAACAACAGGTGGGTAAGGATGACATACATTTCTAATATTTACACTACCCATGGCCCAGGACCTGTGACTTGAGGAGAGAACACAACAAAGGCAACATTCATGGATGAGTGCACAGCAGGGAATTGACAATCTGGCATCTTCAGGGCCTTCAATGGTCCCTTGTTTGTCGCTGAATTTATTTATTTCATTTCGTTCCTGGCTACTGGAGGCAACTCACCCTAACACGGCAGGCTATATGCCGTTTCACAGGCCATTTCAACTGGCCTTTATGTAACAAGGAGACATCCGGGCTGCTCAGTGCAGTCCCCGGTAACGCGGATGCCTGCAGGGCAGTCCTTGCAAACACTTTCAGAGATGGTCCTGGAGCACATGGTGAGGTTGATGACATGGCAATGCAAATAAAGGCATGGGCAGGTATAGAGTCAAGGCAAAGGCATCAAAAAGGCATGACAAATGCAGACCAGTTACGCTGCGATGCAACAGGTTGGCATATGAAGCTGGTCGACCTGGGTGTGGTCTCGTGAGGTTGTCGAGGGAGTGTGGTGGCGTTGGCCGGTCCGAAGACGGGCTTGGACCTACCCTACGGTCTCCCCCAATCTATGGCCTATGCCTGTCCTTGTCCATACCCACCCCCATTAGCTTGCAACAAAGAAAAACAACGAAATTTAGACTTTTATTTTATTTTATTTTTTATTTATACTTTTATAATCGCGTGTGTCCCGAACCCCCTTATCGTCTTTGTTCGGCTAACCTGTCCTGATTGTCTGTTCCCAATCCCTAAGATTCCTTTTTAGGGGATTGAGGAAGAGACTAGTGAATCTGTCTCGAGGCCCAATGTAGCCTCAGAATAGCTCCCACAGGTTTCAGAAATTGCCAACATGAGTCCAACGGCCTACGAACAGCGAAGGGATGGATGGTGCGAAGGGGTACACGTTTCCTATCTATCCTAGCATTCATTAAACATTAATCTATCCCCGGGGCTTTTCAACACGCCTGTCTCTTTAAACTATTGGTTCTAGCAACCACGATTCCCATCGCCTATGTTGGTGTTCGTTATTAATTTGGGCCTGGCCCGCAAATTTTCTCTCATGCTTTTGCACAATTTCATGGCTGGGCAGCGTGACTCCATTGTCAGGGACACCCATCTGCCAAACTCGATCTTTGGCACCCCCGGGTCGCTGAGGCTGTCTCCGAGCCTACCTACTCCTTATGAATGTGGGGGATGCCCTTCCTGGCATCTTCCCCGTTGATGCCCACATGGCATTTTGGTGCTCCGGGTCCTGTTTCTGTGGTCTACCCGTGCCCATTACACAAACTCGGTCCCTTGGACCCATGGCCTACTCTGGCCAACTACTTCGGTGCCCGGGGTGCCCTCTACTCAGTGTGCACATTTCACCAGCCATGCTCCCAGCCGGTCAATAGTCTCCTGCACCCTACAAAAAGGTTTCGTGCCTTCAACACCAACAACAAAACGACACCCTATTGGTTAATTTAGCTAATCCACTAACTAACATTACACTAACCCCAGGTTCCCTTGGGTCGGATTCACTCCTCCCCCCAATCATTCCTTCGCACCATGCATTCATCATTCACTCCATTCACACTCGGGCCCACTGACCCACATTCACTCATCTCTTTTTTTCTCAATTTACTCCAACACTGACACTCTACTAGCTACGCTCCCCTAACTAGCTCGTGCTCCCCGTCATCCCTTAGTCTAATGCACGTTCCATTTAACTCTATCGCTAAGCTACGTCCCCACTACACATTCCATGTCTGTCCATGTCTCCAATCCATTTCTAAATTCCATCCTAAATTCCCCCTAACTGATGTTACCGGGCCCCATGGAGGACGACTCATGCCCCCATGAAGCCGGTCTATCTAACGCTAAACCCTTCCCCTAACTAATGCTCCTTTGCCCCTGACGAGGATGTTTGCTACATCCTGGCCGGGGATCTTCCACTCGTGGCAAGGCTCTGCCAGCCTTGCGTCGCCAGGGAGGTGGTTTACAACTCGCTCGTCCCCTTCGTTTGGCTGATACATACGAGCGTAACGTCGCCCCATTAATTGCACCACACGCTCGCTTTCAGGCCATCCCCCATGTGAGCCACCGTGCGCTACTCACCTGGCCTTCGTGCTGCCAGATTCTTGGTGACATCACTCGCACACGGCCCGCTCCGCGAGGTTTACCACGCACACGGGCCCGGCGGTGTCACCATCGGGACTCGTCCCGCGCATCCCGCGAATTCCACTCGCGGCGCGCAGCACGTCGGCCTCCATACACGTGCTCGCACGGGGACACATGCTTTCCAAATTCACTTGATCCAATTTGCCTCCATTTTAGCTGTCCATGCTCCGGTCTTGTACCAGGCGCTGAGCATTTTAACGCCGGCTCCCGATGACGCAAACGTCCACGCTTGGGCCGTTCTCAAAATACGGAATGGACCTCGCACGCAGCGTCCCGCAGAGCCGGCGCGGTTTCCGAAATAACCCCGTCCGTTACACGACCCATGTCTCCTGTCTGGGTCGGTCCGTGTCCCATTTCCACATGGGCACTCACACATACTATGTCATTTGCACTCCACTCACGCTCTGACACAATCATGGTGGGGGCTTGTGTTAGCCCACGAGAACCCGGGACTTCTATCCCCCCAAAGCTCGGCATGTGCTCTTCCACACCATGCAACCGCTCTACCTCGTATAGCCTTACCGGACTCACCTCGTCACGGCCTGCCTCGAGGGAGCATACCGTCTCCCCTTGTTCCTGCAGGAGGTTAATCTGACCCTCGCACTGGGTCTCCAGACATTCCACAAGCTCCGCCTTAATGTCCCTTACCTTCCCCTCCATCTGTGCTTGTTCCTCTTTTACTTTATGTAATTCATCCTTTACCTGTTCTATCTCCCTTCGTGTCTCTGTTAATTCCTCCTTTGCCATGATAAAACACTCCTTGTATCATCCTCGCGTTTCTTAATCGCTCCCCCAATTCCTGGTTCTCCGTCTCAACCTTCCATCCCATTTCTTTAAGCATTTTCATCATTACTTCGTGTCTCATTTTACACTCTTCCTTTACGGCCTCCAATCCCCCTTGTTTCTTGCTGGCCTTGTTTAAATTTGTATCGCGATCGTGTTTTTCCAATCTCTACTTTTAATTGCCCTTGTCCTTTTTAAATATCTTCATCCCCTGTCCGAGTTTGTCCACTTCTCGTCCAACCATCGTTATCTTATCCTCACTTCCTCCTTACCCGTCTCCATTGCGGTCCAAACACTCCAACACTCCCTTTCAACTCGGTCATTCCTCACATGTTACAGTACTGATCTCATCCGCCATTTTCTGGTCCATGTTTTGCATTTCACCCTTCACCTTTGCCAGCTCCACCTTCATTTCCTCCTGACCCACCTTCATTTGTGTTTGTAAGTGTAATCCCATGCTTTGCATATCCCACTTCAGTGCTTGCGTATTCGCATCCATTTGGTTTTGTAAATCCCCTTTCAGTGCTTGCATATCCCCCTTCATTTGCGTTAGTATCTCCACCAACTGGCTCATGTCAAATGGCCTCGGTGGAGCCAATCCGCCACGATCGGGCATGGATCCGACAGGGATTGCCCGGTCCTCCGAGAGGGAAATTTTATGCAGGGGGTCGTCAGGCATTGTTGCCGTTGCCCCCAATGCTACCTCTGGGTTTGGTTGCAGGGAAAGGTCTTCCTCACAGGTGTTGTCCTGAGCCACGGATTCCTCCAATATTATTTCAGAACCCACCTGTACCAGCTCGTCTTGGTCCGCCATGGTTCGTACCGATAATTAAATAAAATTTGACTGCTGCTCTTAATTTCGGAGGGAAAGGGGGAGGTTGCTAAACACACCCCTGATCCGAATCCCATTAATTTCTCGATTGGGGGTGGAGGGGTTCGAGATCCCACTCCTGACACCAAACTGTTGCGGGCCAGGGTCCGGTGGCGAGAATGACCACTTAATGGAAGTTACTTCGTCTCCCACCAGACTCCCGGAATTGTAAGCCGTCGCTCACGGATACTTCCGTGACGCGGCGGGTCGCTTAACCGACCGTGGACGCCAATACCTCAACTGCGTGGCGTATGGTCTTTTTGTCTAGAATCAATTTACCTAATTAACCATGCGGTTTTGACTACCGGGGAACCACGCCCTCGGTACGCCTTTCCCGAACCGGATCACACTACCAACTACAGTAGAGTCCCAACTACCAAGTACCAACTCCGGATCAGATGCAGCCGAGCGGAACTGCCAAGTACGTACCGGCTATAATGAACAGATTATCGGTGATAAAGACCCGGGTAAACTTAGTTACGAACCATGCTGGACCAATGAAGGAAAAGACAAAAAAGAACTGGGAACATTTCTGCAATAATTTATTTACACTAAGCGAGGAAATTTAAGTGGTACAGGATCAAGTTTATTGGTGTGTTATGCAGGGGACAGAAGAGAGATGTAGTGCGACAATTTTACAGCAACTTACAAAAGAGGACACAGAGCAGACTTGTCGCGAGAATAATACAGGCAAGATTTACAATGATCAAATAACTTACACAATGCTACTCATAAGACAGGCGCCACAAACACTCAGACACACACTCGGACAAAATAAACCCAGTTGAATGGCAAAGGACTTTTGCAGCCACGGAGGGAGGGAGCTGAGGTCGCACTTCTTTAGGTACCTAAATGTTCCGAGAGAAGGGACGCTCCGTGGTGCGGCACCCGACAGAGGTCGTGCAGTTCGGCCCACAG
>CM068961.1:66666951-66682326 GCA_035128595.1 Eptatretus atami
CTGCACGTGTGGAGACCGTGTTTGCGAAGGAGCCCGGGTGGAGAGCGCGGAGTCCAAGGCAGAACGGAGCAGCAGACAGGACCCAACAAGAGACCCGTCAAGGTCGGGTCCCCTCGGACCAGCACAACAGACGGCCGCCGAGGCGAGACGCGGGCAGGCCCTCCGTAATCACGTCCTTCCTTCCTCAACAACAACCAAGGGACCAACTCAACCAACGACCTTTCTTCTTTCTTTGCAACCAGCCAACGAACCTACCGACTCTCTCACTCAACAACGACTCTCCGACTCTCTAGCACCCAACAACGAACTCTCCGACTCTCAGCACCAACAACGAACTCTCCTACTCTCTCAGCACTCTACTCTGAGGATGGTGTCGTAATTTATAGATCCCCAAGGTCGGGGAGGGGCCTTGGCGAAGCTGAGGTCACCGTCCGCCCTGATTGGACAGGGCCTTCGTGGGGTCCGCCCTTCTGGGAGGGATTTCGGCCAGGCAGGAAAGCCCACCCACTCCACGTGTGTTTGAGGAAGGTGGACGGTGGTACAACCAAGATTGAATTGGAGCGTTTGGGGAACTCAAAAAGGAACTGCGGACGTGAAGATTCTGCCTCGGAACAAGCCTCCGGAGACAGCAGATGGACAATGGTGCGCTGTGGCCAGCGAACCGAGGGTTGCAAGCGCTATGGTACCGTGGATCGTAATGGAGGGATATAATGATTTATTAATCTAACTCAAAAAAACATCGCAACGCACCCCCTTTTGTGCCCCCACAACACACAAGGAGGGTTCAATCTGCACATATACTTAATGGCATAACTAACTTCGGGGCAACTGTATGTTTGCATTGCATACGGTTCCTAGAACCGTAACAATATATTAATATAATATATATATTTAATATATTATATTATAATATATATAATATATATATATATATATATATTACACTGTATATATGCCGATTAGTTTAAGAAAGCAAGGCTATTGTCCCTCCTTCTCCATACATGCAAGACAATGTGAAATTGCCTTTAAGCATTAAACTTAACTTTTCCTACTGTTTGGAGAATTATATTGAGTGAAGAAAAGATTAATGTGCCGAAATTCACGAGCTTCATTGAGATGGTTTCACTGAGTACAACAACAACAACAATAATTATAATTAACCAGCCAGATCGCCGTGATGGCGGCCGCGACTCGGTTCTCTGTGGTGATTATTCGGAGTTAGGAAGGCAAAATAAATTAAATTAAAGATCAAATTAAAAGAACGAACGATCAACATAACGGGAGGATTAGGGTGAGTAAAGCAAGTTTGAAAAATTTCCACTTTTTTTTTTTCTGTCAGGAACCCATTTTCCCTTTAATACATTTTCAAAGTCAGTGTGTGTTGTGTTGTCATAAAGCATAATGTAACATCTTTGCTATCTCCCCCTCACCCACCTCCTCAGTCTCTCCCTCCCCCCCCCCCCAGTTTTTCCCCCCTTATTCACTCCCCCCTTTCCTAGCTCAACCCTTTCCTAGCCCCCCCCCCACCCCATCCTCTCTCCCTTCCTCACTCTCTCCTCCTTCCTACTCTACCCTCTTCTTCCTCACTCTGCCCTCTTCTTAGTTACCCATTCCTCACTCCCCTACTCCTTTCTCTCCTTCCCCCTGTTTCTCTCTCCACCTCCCTCCCCCCCCCTCCTCTTAGTATTCCCATCAGCGAAGCGACGGCTGGTATTTGCTCGTGTAAATAAGTTTTTTAATTAACATTGTTTGGCAAAGTAAGGAGCCTGATGCTGCTTATTGAAAACATGTTGTTAAAGAATTACATTCTATGTTTACCATGAAAAATAAACCATTGCAAAATCTAACCTTAAACTTTGGGCAAGTATGAAAAGCAAATTAAATTTATTTATACATGCTTTAGGTGACAAGTCTCCATGATTTTCTGCACACACACGCACACACACACACACGCACACACACTCATGTGCAGCCTATAGCTGCTGGTTGCATCATTGGTTAAGGATGCAGCTATGCCACTGATGCAGTGCCTCTATTACCAGTACACTGGTGCTCATTTTGCAGACCTTGGAAGGATGACAGGCTGAGTCAAACCCACCTGGTCTTAATTCAGCAGTGGACAGGGGCTTGAATTCAAGACCCTAACATCCCAATCGAGTGACAGGGGCTTGAACTCAGGACCCTAAGATCCTAAGCCAGCACCCTGACCACCAAGCAACACCAGGCTATATTTCCTGTATTATTGCAATAAATAGAATGGATAGAAGTGCAGGGTTTTTACCAAAGGTCAAAGCCTAGAGAAAAGCTGGGCAGAGGACAGAGGGTAGCTGGTGGATGTATACTGTCCTGACAACAGGGTAGATGTAAACATACTACGGCATGAAAAGAACGAAGAGAGAGAGAGAGAGAGAGAGTATAGATATAGATCTGTCTATCATTTTGAGGAGAGATTGTCAACGAATATGAGACAGAATGAGATGATGGTAGTTTCAAATTTGGAGTGAAGAACAAGACAGGATGACTCAGGGAGGCAATTCAACAGATGAGAAAAATGAATTAGTACATAGTAGATGAGAGAAAGACAATTGGAATTGGGGAGGGTAGAACGAATAGGCTGCACGACGAGCATTATAACCTGGCGAGGCAGGTGAATGCCAGAAGGCAGACGTGGCTGGAGGAGAGAATCAGATTTTCTTTGCAAAGAACTACCAATCACTAACCAGTATGAGGCAAGCGAAACAAGTACAGGAAGCATAAGACAAAAGTGGTGCCAAAAATTACTTTTTTTACTTTTCGAGGCTATCTATCTGCTGTAAATGTTCTTCTGTTGGAGAGTGCCCGCAGGTGTCTTCACTGGCAACGGAAGGTCTCCTGCAAAACGGCTCCAGACAAGTGAACTCCGACCATTTAATTAAAACGAAGCGTGACAATGGCTGCTGAACAATGTGAACACGATGTCGTTTCTGCTCAGTGGTCAGGATATCAACGTGAAGACATTGCCCATTCACTCACATATTCGCAATTAGATGAAATACCTAAAACGCGGTGGACCGGAAAGATTACAGCTAGAAGCATGGCCTGAACTAAACAACCCAATTTATGAGCTACTTAAGTGTACAGCAGACTCATCTTTAAAGATGAATGGATGCCTCATGTAGACATTTTGGTCATGAATATTTCTTAACTGAGATTATCCAGCAATGTCTATTTATGTACTGAGATTTTATATATATATATATATAATATATTATATATATATATATATATCTTTATATACATGTTGAGAAATGTTTTTGATTTGTTTTGTTGTTGACCAAACTCAGTTGTATTGTGGTTAGAGTGTTCACCCTGTTCGAGGCTGATATGATGGCAGTTCGATTCTGACCCTGGCTGAGCCATACCAAATAATTTAAAATGGTACCTGCTGCTTCCTTGCTTGAGGCTCAGCATTTATTGGAGAGAGTATGGATAAACCCTTTGGGTGGCATCTTTACTTGTGTGTGGGAGCACTGCAGATTGATGTGATTTCAACATCAATTTGCTTGTTTTTAAGGCACTTCATCACCTAAGGTGTTGGCTTCTTAACTTTTCAAAATACTTAAACTCTTGAAAATGTGCTTATTGATGCTTTATTTATTTTTTTTCGATGTGGAGTTTTTCTTGCTGCGATTGTGATTTAAAACTTTTTCTTCAACATTTCTGCAATTTCCTAAAGGAAATATTGAACGAAATATCAATTTTTAGAAAAGTCAATTTCTCTTCGCAAGATGAGTGCCAATGGTTTATTTTCTACATTTCCTGAAAGCAATGACATCTTGGAGTGCGTTTCATCCACTTGATACATATCACCCAGATCCTTGTTCTTCATTCCGCGGCCCGAGCCACTGACGGTCCCGGTGGCCTAAAGTGCGGCCCCCTGACGTGCAGCCGATAATACACAAATGTGAAAACACCCCATCATAATCCACCATAAATGATATCAAATTGACCAATGGTTTCAAATGAGTGTTCCAATGGAAGCGTAAAAGTAACGTCACTACATCAGTAGATGGCAGTGTGCAAACAATTATGCTGCAGCCCAGTAACCACAACAAAAAAAAAGAGTACGTGGAGGCGGAGCATAATAGCAGCCATTTTGGAGTCCTGCAGGCGGTGTGGCGGCTCTCAGACTGATGTCTTATTGGCAAAAGTGCCCCCCTCTATAAAATAGTGAAGACCACTGACTCAGTGATAACAACATGACTTTCATTAGCAATCTTTGTCATGAGCAAGCGAGTATATTTTATTTTTAACATGCTTAAATTATATTTTGCCGGTGAATTGCTTTTCATGGTTACTTTTGAACTTGAAACAATGGATGACGTGATTGCTAAGAGGTTTCTGCATTTGCCTTTGCGGTGTCTAGCCTAGGTTTCAATCTCGACCAAGCTGTAAAGTGTCATCCTGGTGTTTTGCCTTCAGGGTGATTCATAATGGGTTGGTGCCGTCTATCTGAGGGACTTGTAGCTTCAGGCCTGGTGTGCCAGCACTGGTTGTTGTTGGACGTTAAAGATCCATATTGTCTTTCATGAAGAGAGATGACGCATAGGAAGGAGAATGAAGAATGAATGAAAGATCGACAACACACCAATAAATTACAAATTCTTCCGACTTTCAGTTGAACATTGGACCTGGCCCAGCTAGTTTGTGAAAGAACTGTGACAAAAAAGATGCAGTAATTTTAAAGCTTGACCAAGAGGTGTCTGGCTTTGTGTCCTATTAGGTTTTCCAGCAATTAAGATACTTGGATGAAATCACCGCATCTGTGTTCGTATTGGCCCAGGTCAGGTCAGGTCTGGGAGCATGTGCCGGAGCAGCAAGTCACTGCGTCCACTTTCCACCGGTCCTCCAGGGCCTCCGTCTGGCCATCCTCAGGCAGATGCCTGGCCCACCCCTCTCCTTGAGATGCTGATCAACCTGCTGCAGCCATGAGGCACGTGGTCGGCCCATTGGCCTCTTCCACTCACGAGGCTCCCTCGCTGAAAGAATCTGTGTGGGCAGGATCAGCATCAGGGAAACGATCCACGTGTCCATACAGCCGCAGCTAACACTCACAGACTATGCAGGTAACAAATCTCATTTGAGTCCCTCTCAGCAACCGCTCGTTGGACACAAAGTCCGACCAGCGATAGCCAAGGATTCTCCAAAGAGATCTGGTACCAAACTAATGAAGTCTCCATCTCAGATCCCTGGTCAGAGTCCAAGTCTCACATCCACAGAGCAAGACTGGAAGCAACAAGGACTTAACTTCAAGATTGGCAGCATCCTCCCCAGAATCCAGTCCATACAAGTGCTGAAGAGTGTGGGGGTCAGTACACATCCTGAAAAACTCCAGTAACAACTGGAAATACGTCAGAGATGGTATCACCACATCTCACAGCCTCTCAGTACAAGAGTATCGTTCAGACATCAGATTGATCAGTTTTGGTGGCACCCCACGAAGACGAAGAATCCTCCAGAGGGCATCCCGATTCACTGATTCAAATGCTTTACAGAGATCAACATAGGCTGCAAGCAACCCCTGCTGAAACTCTTTCAGCAGTTCAGCATGTTCAGCATGGATGCCACAAATCCCAGGAGCTTTACCCCATTTCAACCGACTTCACCGCAGCCTTTGTTTCCACAAACGAAGGTGGACCACAGTTGATTAGAGGGTCAGCAATTGGGATTGTAACACCCCTGACGTCCAACTCGACAGCTGGTAGATCAGCCTGGTACAGCCACTTAAAGTAACCAGCCCAGCGGGCCTTCACTTCAGACTCCGCTGTCAATAGCCCACCACCTCTGCTGTAACTGCAGTACACCGAGGGACGGACTTGGAGGAATGCAATGCACGAATTCCACTGTAAGCAGGATGAGAATCACTTGACCACAGGTGATGCTTTATCCCCTCACAGATGCCTCACACATCGGCCTCCTTGTCCACCCTTAGTGCACGTGCAGTTCTACGCCTCAGCAACCTGAACAGCTCAGCTCTGCCATTCAGCCTGCTCCTCCGACTCTGGTCAATGGTATCCAGTGTCCTTGAGAGACAAAATTCTTCTTCGCCGATGGTGAGTTTCAAGACATCCACCGTCAAACTCAAGGACGGTGGTCTTGGAGGCACTCCACAAATTTTAAGGATCCCCAAAGCACCCAGACCCCCATTATCACCATCAGCCTGTTCGCAAACTCCTCAGCTACCCTCTCATCCTTGAGCTTGCCAACATCCAGCCTCGGCCGTGATGGTACCATTCTCCTGGATTTAAGCCGCAACTACAGAGTTGCTACAAACAAGCCTGTGGTCAGTATTGAGGAACTGAGCACTCTGGGAGACCTGCAGTTCTGGATCATCCTCCAGCACCATCAATGATCACATGGTCAATCTCCTTTGCCACACCGCCAGTGTTGGAATACCACGTCAGCGATGAGCCTGTGGGCACTGAAACCATGAACACCACCCCAAAGTTCATGACTTCTTACAAGTCAAGGAACTTGTGCTATTCAGGTTCACAGTTCCAGACCCATGGGGACCAACGCATGTCTCATAACCATCCTCATCATTTCCAGTAAATGCATTGAAATCCCCCAACACTAGAAGAGTATCTCGCCTGGGGCATTGATCAACCACAGACCTCTTGAGCGTGGCAATCTCTCTCTTTTCACGTGTGGAGACCGTGTTTGCGAAGGAGCCCGGGTGGAGAGCGCGGAGTCCAAGGCAGAACGGAGCAGCAGACAGGACCCAACAAGAGACCCGGTCAAGGTCGGGTCCCCTCAGACCAGCACAACAGACGGGCCGCCGAGGCGAGACGCGGGCAGGCCCTCCGTAATCACGACCTTCCTTCCTCAACCAACAACCAAGGGACCAACTCAACCAACGACCTTTCTTCTTTCTTTGCAACCAGCCAACGAACCTACCGACTCTCTCACTATGCAATACAGTTCCAAGAACCGTAACACTATCCCCCTCTCTCTTTGCTCGACTCGACCCGAGTTGTTAACATTAGTGTGGCATGCAGGTGTAGGTTTCCCTCGTACATTTTACCTACGGATCCCTGAGTGCGACATTTGTTAATACATGCCCAAAAATAAATAACCTAGCGCGTTGCGTTACTAAACTAACAGACTCATTGGACAACTAACTACATTGCCGGTGCGAAACAACACAGATGGGTAAGGATGACATACATTTCTAATATTTACACTAACCCATGGCCAGGACCTGTGACTTGAGGAGAGAACACAACAAGGCAACATTCATGGATGAGTGCACAGCAGGAATTGACAATCTGGCATCTTCAGGGCCTTCAATGGTCCCTTGTTTGTCGCTGAATTTATTTATTTCATTCGTTCCTGGCTACTGGAGGCAACTCACCCTAACACGGCAGGCTATATGCCGTTTCACAGGCCATTTCAACTGGCCTTATGTAACAAGGAGACATCCGGGCTGCTCAGTGCAGTCCCCGGTAACGCGGATGCCTGCAGGGCAGTCCTTGCAAACACTTTCAGAGATGGTCCTGGAGCACATGGTGAGGTTGATGACATGGCAATGCAAATAAAGGCATGGGCAGGTATAGAGTCAAGGCAAAGGCATCAAAAAGGCATGACAAATGCAGACCAGTTAAGCTGCGATGCAACAGTGTGGCATATGAAGCTTGGTCGACCTGGGTGTGGTCTCGTGAGGTTGTCGAGGGGGTGTGTGCGTTGGCCGGTCCGAAGACGGGCTCGGACCTACCCTACGGTCTCCCCCAATCTATGGCCTATGCCTGTCTTGTCCATACCCACCCCATTAGCTTGCAACAAAGAAAAACAACGAAATTTAGACTTTTATTTATTTTATTTTTTATTTATATTTTATAATCGCGTGTGTCCCGAACCCCCTTATCGTCTTTGTTCGGCTAACCTGTCTGATTGTCTGTCCCAATCCCTAAGATTCCTTTTTAGGGGATTGAGGAAGAGACTAGTGAATCTGTCTCGAGCCCAATGTAGCCTCAGAAATAGCTCCCACAGGTTTCAGAAATTGCCAACATAGTCCAACGGCCTACGAACAGCGAAGGGAGGAGTGTCGAAGGGGTACACGTTTCCTATCTTTCCTAGCATTCATTAAACATTAATCTATCCCCGGGCTTTTCAACACGCCTGTCTCTTTAAACTATTGGTTCTAGCAACCACGATTCCATCGCCTATGTTGGTGTTCGTTATTATTTGGGCCTGGCCCGCAAATTTTCTCTCATGCTTTTGCACCATTTCATGGCTGGGCAGCGTGACTCCATTGTCAGGGACACCCATCTGCCAAACTCGATCTTTGGCACCCCGGTCGCTGAGGCTGTCTCCGAGCCTACTACTCCTTATGAATGTGGGGATGCCCTTCCTGGCATCTTCCCCGTTGATGCCCACATGGCATTTTGTGCTCCGGGTCCTGTTTCTGTGGTCTACCCGTGCCCATTACACAAACTCGGTCCCTTGGACCCATGGGCCTACTCTGGCCAACTACTTCGGTGCCCGGGGTGCCCTCACTCAGTGTGCACATTTCACCAGCCATGCTCCAGCTGGTCAATAGTCTCCTGCACCCTACAAAAAGGTTTCGTGCCTTCAACACCAACAACAAAACGACACCCATTGGTTAATTTAGCTAATCCACTAACTAACATTACACTAACCCCAGGTTCCCTTGGGTCGGATTCACTCCTCCCCCAATCATTCCTTCGCACCATGCATTCATCATTCACTCCATTCACACTCGGCCCACTGACCCACATTCACTCATCTCTTTTTTTCTCAATTTACTCCAACACTGACACTCTACTAGCTACGCTCCCCTAACTAGCTCGTGCTCCCGTCATCCCTTAGGTCTAATGCACGTTCCATTTAACTCTATCGCTAAGCTACGTCCCACTACAATTCCATGTCTGTCCATGTCTCCAATCCATTTCTAAATTCCATCCTAAATTCCCCTAACGATGTTACCGGGGCCCATGGAGGACGACTCATGCCCCATGAAGCCGTCTATCTAACGCTAAACCCTTCCCTAACTAATGCTCCTTTGCCCTGACGAGGATGTTTGCTACATCCTGGCCGGGGATCTTCCACTCGTGGCAAGGCTCTGCCAGCCTTGCGTCGCCAGGGAGGTGGTTTACAACTCGCTCGTCCCTTCGTTTGGCTGATACATACGAGCGTAACGTCGCCCCATTAATTGCACCACACGCTCGCTTTCAGGCCATCCCCCATGTGAGCCACCGTGCGCTACTCACCTGGCCTTCGTGCTGCCAGATTCTTGGTGACATCACTCGCACACGCCCGCTCCGCGAGGTTTACCACGCACACGGGCCCGGCGTGTCACCATCGGGACTCGTCCCGCGCATCCGCGAATTCCACTCCGCGCGCAGCACGTCGGCCTCCTACACGTGCTCGCCGGGACACATGCTTTCCAAATTCACTTGATCCAATTTGCCTCCATTTTAGCTGTCCATGCTCCGGTCTTGTACAGGCGCTGAGCATTTTAACGCGGCTCCGATGACGCAAACGTCCACGCTTGGGCCGTTCTCAAAATACGGAATGGACTCGCACGCAGCGTCCCGCAGAGCCGGCGCGGTTTCCGAAATAACCCCGTCCGTTACACGACCCATGTCTCCTGTCTGGGTCGGTCCGTGTCCCATTTCCACATGGGCACTCGGGAAAGCCCACCCACTCCACGTGTGTTTGAGGAAGGTGGACGGTGGTACAACCAAGATTGAATTGGAGCGTTTGGGGAACTCAAAAAGGAACTGCGGACGTGAAGATTCTGCCTCGGAACAAGCCTCCGGAGACAGCAGATGGACAATGGTGCGCTGTGGCCAGCGAACCGAGGGTTGCAAGCGCTATGGTACCGTGGATCGTAATGGAGGGGATATAATGATTTATTAATCTAACTCAAAAAACATCGCAACGCACCCCCTTTTGTGCCCCCACAACACACAAGGAGGGGTTCAATCTGCACATATACTTAATGGCATAACTAACTTCGGGGCAACTGTATGTTTGCATGCATACGGTTCCTAGAACCGTAACAATATATATATATATACACTGTATATATGCCGATTTAGTTTAAGAAAGCAAGGCTATTGTCCCTCCTTCTCCATACATGCAAGACAATGTGAAATTGCCTTTAAGCATTAAACTTAACTTTTCCTACTGTTTGGAGAATTATATTGAGTGAAGAAAAGATTAATGTGCCGAAATTCACGAGCTTCATTGAGATGGTTTCACTGAGTACAACAACAACAACAATAATTATAATTAACCAGCCAGATCGCCGTGATGGCGGCCGCGACTCGGTTCTCTGTGGTGATTATTCGGAGTTAGGAAGGCAAAATAAATTAAATTAAAGATCAAATTAAAAGAACGAACGATCAACATAACGGGAGGATTAGGGTGAGTAAAGCAAGTTTGAAAAATTTCCACTTTTTTTTTTTCTGTCAGGAACCCATTTTCCCTTTAATACATTTTCAAAGTCAGTGTGTGTTGTGTTGTCATAAAGCATAATGTAACATCTTTGCTATCTCCCCCTCACCCACCTCCTCAGTCTCTCCCTCCCCCCCCCCAGTTTTTCCCCCTTATTCACTCCCCCCTTTCCTAGCTCAACCCTTTCCTAGCCCCCCCCCCACCCCATCCTCTCTCCCTTCCTCACTCTCTCCTCCTTCCTACTCTACCCTCTTCTTCCTCACTCTGCCCTCTTCTTAGTTACCCCATTCCTCACTCCCCTACTCCTTTCTCTCCTTCCCCCTGTTTCTCTCTCCACCTCCCTCCCCCCCCCTCCTCTTAGTATTCCCATCAGCGAAGCGACGGCTGGTATTTGCTCGTGTAAATAAGTTTTTTAATTAACATTGTTTGGCAAAGTAAGGAGCCTGATGCTGCTTATTGAAAACATGTTGTTAAAGAATTACATTCTATGTTTACCATGAAAAATAAACCATTGCAAAATCTAACCTTAAACTTTGGGCAAGTATGAAAAGCAAATTAAATTTATTTATACATGCTTAGGTGACAAGTCTCCATGATTTTCTGCAACACACGCACACACACACGCACACACACTCATGTGCAGCCTATAGCTGCTGGTTGCATCATTGGTTAAGGATGCAGCTATGCCACTGATGCAGTGCCTCTATTACCAGTACACTGGTGCTCATTTTGCAGACCTTGGAAGGATGACAGGCTGAGTCAACCCCACCTGGTCTTAATTCAGCAGTGGACAGGGGCTTGAATTCAAGACCCTAACATCCCAATCGAGTGACAGGGGCTTGAACTCAGGACCCTAAGATCCTAAGCCAGCCACCCTGACCACCAAGCCAACACCAGGCTATATTTCCTGTTATTATTGCAATAAATAGAATGGATAGAAATGCAGGGTTTTTACCAAAGGTCAAAGCCTAGAGAAAAGCTGGGCAGAGGACAGAGGGTAGCTGGTGGATGTATACTGTCCTGACAACAGGGTAGATGTAAACATACTACGGCATGAAAAAACGAGAGAGAGAGAGAGAGAGAGATATAGATATAGATCTGTCTATCATTTTGAGGAGAGATTGTCAACGAATATGAGACAGAATGAGATGATGGTAGTTTTCAAATTTGGAGTGAAGAACAAGACAGGATTGACTCAGGGAGGCAATTCAACAGATGAGAAAAATGAATTAAGTACATAGTAGATGAGAGAAAGACAATTGGAATTGGGGAGGGTAGAACGAATAGGCTGCACGACGAGCATGTATAACCTGGCGAGGCAGGTGAATGCCAGAAGGCAGACGTGGCTGGAGGAGAGGAATCAGATTTTCTTTGCAAAGAACTACCAATCACTAACCAGTATGAGGCAAGCGAAACAAGTACAGGAAGCATAAGACAAAAGTGGTGCCAAAAATTACTTTTTGTACTTTTCGAGGCTATCTATCTGCTGTAAATGTTCTTCTGTTGGAGAGTGCCCGCAGGTGTCTTCACTGGCAACGGAAGGTCTCCTGCAAAACGGCTCCAGACAAGTGAACTCCGACCATTTAATTAAAACGAAGCGTGACAATGGCTGCTGAACAAATGTGAACACGATGTCGTTTCTGCTCAGTGGTCGGGATATCAACGTGAAGACATTGCCCATTCACTCACATATTCGCAATTAGATGAAATACCTAAAACGCGGTGGACCGGAAAGATTCACAGCTAGAAGCATGGCCTGAACTAAACAACCCAATTTTATGAGCTACTTAAGTGTACAGCAGACTCATCTTTAAAGATGAATGGATGCCTCATGTAGACATTTTGGTCATGAATATTTCTCTTAACTGAGATTATCCAGCAATGTCTATTTATGTACTGAGATTTTATATATATATATATATATATATATATATATATATATATATCTTTATATACATGTTGAGAAATGTTTTTGATTTGTTTTTGTTGTTGACCAAACTCTGTTGTATTGTGGTTAGAGTGTTCACCCTGTTCGAGGCTGATATGATGGCAGTTCGATTCTGACCCTGGCTGAGCCATACCAAATAATTTTAAAATGGTACCTGCTGCTTCCTTGCTTGAGGCTCAGCATTTATTGGAGAGAGTATGGATAAACCCTTTGGGTTGGCATCTTTACTGTGTGTGGGAGCACTGCAGATTGATGTGATTTCAACATCAATTTGCTTGTTTTTAAGGCACTTCATCACCTAAGGTGTTGGCTCTTAACTTTTCAAAAATACTTAAACTCTTGAAAATGTGCTTTATGATGCTTTATTTATTTTTTTCCGATGTGGAGTTTTTCTTGCTGCGATTGTGATTTAAAACTTTTTCTTCAACATTTCTGCAATTTCCTAAAGGAAATATTGAACGAAATATCAATTTTTAGAAAAGTCAATTTCTCTTTCGCAAGATGAGTGCCAATGGTTTATTTTCTACATTTCCTGAAAGCAATGACGTCTTGGAGTGCGTTTCATCCACTTGATACATATCACCCAGATCCTTGTTCTTCATTCCGCGGCCCGCGAGCCACTGACGGTCCCTGGTGGCCTAAAGTGCGGCCCCCTGACGTGCGGCCGATAATACACAAATGTGAAAACACCCCATCATAATCCACCATAAATGATATCAAATTGACCCAATGGTTTCAAATGAGTGTTCCAATGGGAAGCGTAAAAGTAACGTCACTACATCAGTAGATGGCAGTGTGCAAACAATTATGCTTGCAGCCCAGTAACCACAACAAAAAAAAAGAGTACGTGGAGGCGGAGCATAATAGCAGCCATTTTGGAGTCCTGCAGGCGGTGTGGCGGCTCTCAGACTGATGTCTTATTGGCAAAAGTGCCCCCCCTCTATAAAATAGTGAAGACCACTGACTCAGTGATAACAACATGACTTTCATTAGCAATCTATTGTCATGAGCAAGCGAGTATATTTTATTTTTAACATGCTTAAATTATATTTTGCCGGTGAATTGCTTTTCATGGTTACTTTTGAAACTTGAACAATGGATGACGTGATTGCTAAGAGGTTTCTGCATTTGCCTTTGCGGTGTCTAGCCTAGGTTTCAATCTCGACCAAGCTGTAAAGTGTCATCCTGGTGTTTTGCCTTCAGGGTGATTCATCAATGGGTTGGTGCCGTCTATCTGAGGGACTTGTAGCTTCAGGCCTGGTGTGCCAGCACTGGTTGTTGTTGGACGTTAAAGATCCCATATTGTCTTTCATGAAGAGAAGATGACGCATAGGAAGGAGAATGAAGAATGAAAGATCGACAACACACCAAATAAATTACAAATTCTTCCGACTTTCAGTTGAACATTGGACCTGGCCCAGCTAGTTTGTGAAAGAACTGTGACAAAAAAGATGCAGTAATTTTAAAGCTTGACCAAGAGGTGTCTGGCTTTGTGTCCTATTAGGTTTTCCAGCAATTAAGATACTTGGATGAAATCACCGCATCTGTGTTCGTATTGGCCCAGGTCAGGTCAGGTCTGGGAGCATGTGCCGGAGCAGCAAGTCACTGCGTCCACTTTCCACCGGTCCTCCAGGGCCTCCGTCTGGCCATCCCTCAGGCAGATGCCTGGCCCACCCCATCTCCTTGAGATGCTGATCAACCTGCTGCAGCCATGAGGCACGTGGTTGGCCCATTGGCCTCTTCCACTCACGAGGCTCCCTCGCTGAAAGAATCTGGTGGGCAGGATCAGCATCAGGAAAACGATCCACGTGTCCATACAGCCGCAGCTAACACTCACAGACTATGCAGGTAACAAATCTCATTTGAGTCCCTCTCAGCAACCGCTCGTTGGACACAAAGTCCGACCAGCGATAGCCAAGGATTCTCCAAAGAGATCTGGTACCAAACTAATGAAGTCTCCATCTCAGATCCCTGGTCAGAGTCCAAGTCTCACATCCACAGAGCAAGACTGGAAGCAACAAGGACTTAAACTTCAAGATTCGGCAGCATCCTCCCCAGAATCCAGTCCATACAAGTGCTGAAGAGTGTGGGGGTCAGTACACATCCCTGAAAAACTCCAGTAACAACTGGAAATACGTCAGAGATGGTATCACCACATCTCACCAGCGCTCTCAGTACAAGAGTATCGTTCAGACATCAGATTGATCAGTTTTGGTGGCACCCCACAAGACGAAGAATCCTCCAAAGTCCCGATTCACTGATTCAAATGCTTTACAGAGATCAACATAGGCTGCAAGCAACCCCTGCTGAAACTCTTTCAGCAGTTCAGCATGTTCAGCATGGATGCCACAAATCCCAGGAGCTTTACCCCATTTCAACCGGTTCACCGCAGCCTTTGTTTCCACAAACGAAGGTGGACCACAGTTGATTAGAGGGTCAGCAATTGGGATTGTAACACCCCTGACGTCCAACTCGACAGCTGGTAGATCAGCCTGGTACAGCCACTTAAAGTAACCAGCCCAGCGGGCCTTCACTTCAGACTCCGCTGTCAATAGCCCACCACCCTCTGCTGTAACTGCAGTACACCGAGGGACGGACTTGGAGGAATGCAATGCACGAATTCCACTGTAAGCAGGATGAGAATCACTTGACCACAGGTGATGCTTTATCCCCTCACAGATGCCTCACACATCGGCCTCCTTGTCCACCCTTAGTGCACGTGCAGTTCTACGCCTCAGCAACCTGAACAGCTCAGCTCTGCCATTCAGCCTGCTCCTCCGACTCTGGTCAATGGTATCCAGTGTCCCTTGAGAGACAAAATTCTTCTTCGCCCGATGGTGAGTTTCAAGACATCCACCGTCAACATCAAGGACGGTGGTCTTGGAGGCACTCCACAAATTTTAAGGATCCCCCAAAGCACCCAGACCCCCCATATCACCACTCAGCCTGTTCGCAAACTCCTCAGC
>CM068961.1:66683692-66702750 GCA_035128595.1 Eptatretus atami
ACATTTTAAAAAAAAAATCTGAAAACCCACTCCATGGTGTTATGTACTCGATGGGCTCGGGAGAGCAGTGAGACTCGCAGAGTCGTGAGGCTGCGTAACTCTGTTTATTGCGTATCCCGAAGCGCGCGCTACCAGGCCGGACTACCACGCCTCAAGCGGCGTGCCCACCTTTATGCCCCGCGGACCACGTGACCACTACCACCACTTTGCCCCGCTCGCCAGGCTCCGCTGCCCATACACCACACTCTTCCCCACAAAAACATGATTATAAAATGATAATAATCAACAGCATTGGCATTACTATACAGAAAGCAATTCGCGCCAAAAAGGAAAAGCAAAATGGCATCAAGCATGACGATAAGTCCAATTAGCAAGCATACCACGATACCAAAAACAAAAAAAAACCCCGTGCTTCATCCGCACACACGTCACAATAATGAAGTTGTTTAACCTGGCACATCATACATCCGTTCGAGTTGATTTCAAAATGCAGTGGACAGATGCTCGAGTACCGAGCTGCACGACGAACCCAATGATGGCTGTAGACCACAAAAAACCCTGGCCGTGTTAAAGATATAAAGAAGCAAGTTGGGAAGCACAGTATCACTATGCAGCAGAAGCGCCCCCAGGCGGCTCATGCTCAACGCTATCCGGCGAGGTCGAGATGACACCCCAAAACGAACCTCCCCTGGCCGACAAGTTGGCACACTTCCTTCAGACAGGACCGAATCAGGTAAACACCTGAGTCCGCAAGCCCCCAGGCGCCAGAGTGGCTGACCTTGCAAGATTAGAGGGTTGCGCCCCACGGCGCCAGACGCTGAACAGCGAACCAGCCCTGGCACTTCGCCACCAAGACCGCGCACCAGATCCAGAGACATCGCCCATCGTAACATCATCGTAACATCATCAGGCAACAGAAACATCGTTTCCATCCCACGTACAGCGCGTTTCCAATTCATAATCCCCACACATGAACATCCCACGAACGCGAGCTGCCCCAGACACCGAGGTTTGACAGACCTCTTTATTTTTCACGAATGCCCACGAGTACCTAACATCAAACGACCATCGCGATCATCATCATCCGACCATCACACCGAAAATATTGATCATCATGCCGATTGATCCCAATCAAACACATTATGCCACCACGCGGCACGACTGCATTTGATCTATCAAAACAAGTTGAATTACTCGTGCTGCGAGAATAGAACACAAACAATTAACAATTATGAACCATGCAGTGTCCCAGCTTCTCGACCGTCACGACGTCGAGACGAACCGCTGGCCGATCTCCACCTGCACGCCGAACGAATACCATCGACGGTCGCGCTCCCCGAACTTCTTGAACGCGACCGGATTGCTCCAATTCCCCTCCGAAACCGTGGAGTGAACGACACGGGCGTTCACGGCCTCATGAGCCGACTCCACCAGCCCATCCTGGACCCGGTCCAGTGCACTCACCAACCCGGTTGGTTGATCCTGACGAAGGTGGACCTCCATGCCACGCAAGCACGAGAGCCCGTCGCAGCTGGCATGCTCCCCGTTGCTTCGGAACGTATATCGTAGTCGCAGGAAACAATGAACGGAACCCATGTCGCATCGCCGCGGCTCCTGCGCCGGAACCTCGCCCTGGGTCTTGAGGGAGCCGGGCCCAAACGGGGGTACAGGCCCCGAAGGAGACCCAGGCGCAGCCGGAGGTACGAACTCTGACACGGGCACCCCCTCCTCAAGCCGTTGCACGAGCTGGCCGCGGCCCGAGACGCTCAAGCCACTGGCTGACGCCATCCAGTCTAGCGTGAGGCTCGCCAGCCAGTCTCGGCCCAACAGGGCGGGCCCTCCCCTCGCACCACAAACAACGAGAGCAGCGCGCTCTGACCTTGGTAAACCACCGAGACGTCCGTCACAGCAAGTGGTCCAATCGCTTCGCCGTGTACATGTACAGCGAAAAGGTCGCCTCGACCAGGTGAAGACCACGGAGGTCACGAGCGGTCCGTTCGCCCATGATTGACACCGCGGCCCCGGTATCAATTTGGAACACGACCGGTGTCCCGTTCACCTCCACTCCACTGCCATTGGTCTCGTCACCTGAGGACCAACTGAAAACAGGGTTAACATTGACTGCACTCCTTGCTCCGGGCCGCCGGGATCGCTATGCCCAGATTGCAGACCGCACTCCAGGTCGCCGGGTCGTTCCCGTACTTCGCCATCCAAGACCGTTAAGAATGGCCCAATACACTCGGCACACACACCGTCGATGTCCCCGAGCGTTCAGGCTGCCGTCTGACTGACCGCGTTGTAACTTCTGGTCACGACCCGCAACGAGTTCGTGCGTGCGGCCGTGCCGACCCTCGAGCCCCGCCCGCGCACTGCCCCCGAGGCTCCGGACATCCCCCAGCGTGCGTGCGACAGCCTTTCCGGCGTCTGAGCTGATCCAATGTCCTCGTCCTTTAGCCGTGGCATTGTAGAAACCATTCTTGAGGCTTGTAAAGCAAAATAAAACGAACTCCGAGAAGGGGGAACAAAACGAACTCCGAGCGCAGCCGTTGCGTTGTTCACTTCGTCGTGCTTGAACCACGCGGACGTGCAAACTGTGCATGCGGCGCGATGCGCTCCCCTGGGTCTCGCCAGGTGGTCGAACTCGTCCCGTGCGAGCCGCGTGAATCCCTCAAACCGTCCCGTTGCACCTCCCGTGAACTCTCCAGCGACGGTGAGATATCCGGGTGTTCGTGTGCCGCGCAATCTAATTGCTCCGTTAACGACACCGCCACCACCGATATAGTACGCGTTGATCGACACCACTCAAAGTCAATGCCGCGTGAAACGGGCACTCTGCACGCTGCACACTGCACGCGTCGATCCGAACAGTCCTCGTCGCCAAACTGTATGTACTCGGATGGGCTCGGGAGAGCAGGAGACTCGCAGAGTCGTGAGGCTGCCGTAACTCTGTTTATTGCGTATCCCGAAGCGCGCTACCGATGGCCGGACTACCACGCCTCAAGCGGCGTGTCGTTCACTCCACGGTTTCGGAGGGGAATTGGAGGCAATCCGGTCGCGCTCCCCGAACTTCTTGAACGCGACCGGATTGCTCAATTCCCTCCGAAACCGTGGAGTGAACGACACGGGCGTTCACGGCCTCATGAGCCGACTCCACCAGCCATCCTGGACCGCGTCCATGCCGACTCACCAACCCGGTTGGTTGATCCTGACGAAGGTGGACCCTCCATGCCACGCAAGCACGAAGCCCGTCGCAGCTGGCATGCTCCCCGTTGCTTCGGAACCGTATATCGTAGTCGCAGGAAACAATGAACGGAAACCCATGTCGCATCGCCGCGGCTCCTGCCGCCGGAACCTCGCCCTGGGTCTTGAGGGAGGCCCGGGCCCAAACGGGGGTACAGGCCCCGAAGGAGACCCAGGCGCAGCCGGAGGTACGAACTCTGACACGGCACCCTCCTCAAGCCGTTGCACAGCTGGCCCGGCCCGGACGCTCAAGGCCACTGGCTGACGCCATCCAGTCTAGCGTGAGGCTCGCCAGCCAGTCTCGGCCCAACAGGCGGGCCCCTCCCCTCGCACACAAACAACGAGAGCAGGGCGCTCTGACCTTGGTAAAAACACCGAGACGTCCGTCACAGCAAGTGGTCCAATCGCTTCGCCCGTGTACATGTACAGCGAAAAGGTCGCCTCGACCAGGTGAAGACCACGGAGGTCACGAGCGGTCCGTTCGCCCATGATTGACACCGCGGCCCCGGTATCAATTTGGAACACGACCGGTTGTCCCGTTTCACCTCACTGCTCTCCCGATCCCATCCTCGTCGCCAAACTGTTAAGTACTCGGATGGGCTCGGAGAGCAAGTGAGACTCGCAGAGTCGTGAGGCTGCCGTAACTCTGTTTATTGCGTATCCCGAAGCCGGCTACCATGCCCGGACTACCACGCCTCAAGCGGCGTGCCCACCTTTTAGCCCGCGGACCACGTGACCACTACCACCACTTTGCCCCGCTCGCCAAAATGTTTTTGGAATGTTTTGCTGAATGAAGGGTTTTACGGTGGCTGGAGTGCAAATCCTGCCACCAGCCTCCTCATAAAAAGTAACCCAAATGCAGACGGACGTCCGCCAACACAGTTGGGCACTAGATATGGATGGCCATTGGCTCATGAGGAGATCCTCCGCCCTTTGCCAAGTTTTGTTCTTCATCCTGCTGGGTGTCCATATCATGCACCCTCCTCACCAAGAAACTTGGTGGGGGAGGCGGCTTAGTCGCCGACAACCCAACCATGGAACAGGTTAGTGCAGGTTTACATGGTACTATACCTGCATCAAGTCACAGATATAATCTGACCTGACCTAAATCACAGAACCGTCAGAAAGCATCCGTAAATGAAAATATAGATGCATTTCGAAGTTCGTAAAGCCTTTTGATGGAATTGGTGGATTATTCTGCAACAAATCACGAAATAAGTGTTGATTCTGACCTGTTTTTCAGTGACTTATACAAGGGCAGCTAAACACTTGAGGAGGCCTATTGGTCTTAATTAGAATCATCATGCCAGCTGTACGTACAAGTGCAACTCAGATTTTAATTGAACGCATTGTAGTTCTTCTCACTGTCCAAGTGCAGAGGACGCTGTGTTGAGATCAAATCTGTGACTTGCAGACACAACAACCTTGTGACGATTACAGCCATTTTTATGCATTACAAAAACAGCATGTTCTGTTTGTAACACAGTGAGTGATGTGTTCAAATGTTCAACCATTACGTTGTCACGTGCACAGGAGGAATTCATAATATCACTGAACACACAGAAATTTGAAGGTGGTTACTTTGAGACCTTGTCCATCTCCGTTATGGAGGTGGATACTTTGAGACTTTGTTATCTCTTTGTCCACCTCCTAAAACTCACCCACGTGTGCAGATAGCAGCCAACAACAGCAACTTGTATGCACACACACCCACACACCAACATATATGCATGTGCATGTACACACACACACAAATATGCACACACACGCAGGTGGATACTTTGACACCTGAGAGGGCTATGTTCCACCTTCTGAAACCTGCATTGTTTTTTGTTTTTTTTTAATATACAATGTCAAGGCTCGTATAAGAGCTAAACACAGAACGTATAACAAGGGGAGCTGGAGACAAGAGGGGCGGGCAAGGGAAGCACAAAACAGTGGGAATAGACACATGAGGAGATTTGTGGAAGGAAAGGGATGGGGTGGGGTACGTTTACCCCAAACATATGGAGATAACACACACACACACACACACACACACACACACACACACACACAACACACACGATTATAACTATGCTTGTGTCGCCTCAATGTGGACGTTTTATCAAGAGCCAAGAGCAAGTATTAAGGAAGACTTCCCTCATATACAATGACTAGTGGTACCAGCAGAAATTTAGCATAATGTAAAATTGACTTCAAATCCTCAACTCCCCCTCCCCCAACCTGAAGTCCTGACCCCCCCCCTCCCAACCCAAAGTTCTCAACCTCCGTCTGTCCTCCTCTTCAGTCCCCTCCCCACTCGAGTCTACACCCCCACCCCAGCCAAAGCTCAACCTTACTCTCCCAACTCTGTCCTCTCTCTGCCCCCCCCCCTCCCAACTCTGTACTCCCCTCCCACTTTCTTCCCGTTCTTCAAAGCAAGAGGACATTCTTCTTGCGATCTTGCGAGATTCCGTCATCTCGTGATATGTAATGGAGGGGTGGACTGACAAGCCTTTAATATAAAGATTGAAGTACTCCTACTCTAAAAAACCCACACTATTAATGACAAAAATTCCCAGATTATTGCTTCTTGCCAGCCACCACCATCTGAAACATGGCCCAGCAACATATGTGAATGACTAATTTAAGGATTTCACAAAAATTAACCCAGAAACTAACATGATTTTTGCCATCACCACAACAAAATCAAGGAAATATCCATTACAAATGAAAACAAAATTCACAATTGCTTATTGACCCTGAACATGTTACTTGTCTCCAACCACCCAGCAATACGAGTTCATGACCAACAGTTACCACATGACATGACGATATATGTCAAGTGATACCAGCAGACAGCAGCTTCTAAATTGTGTTGCAGTTGAGAAGTTGTTCCTCATGTTTGCAGTTAAAGATGGGGTTTCTTCCATTCGTCAAGATGGCATAATGACTCGACCACTGACTTGTGATTCATGTACTGTGCCTTAAATGAGGAACCACTGAAGGCATCCCAAACTGTCTTGGATAGTTTCGGCAGAGCCACATAGGCCAGTGCTGATCCAGGTCATGATTGCGATTCCAAGCCTTAACTCAATACCCCTACCCCACTACAACTTCAGGAAAGCCTACTCCTACTGGCCATCCTTCACAGCAGCAATGAAGCACACAGTCTCCCAGATATCACCAATACCCCAAAATTATCAATATGAGTGCCAATGGTTTATTTACTGCATTTCCTGAAAGAAATGATGTCTTGGAGTGCGTTTAATCCACTCAATACATACCACCTAGATACTGATAACAGCATGACCATCAGCAATCTATTGTCAGTTTCATCCCTTGTGGCTTCAGCAAATCCAACACTCCATGCTGGAGCAAAGAAAACAAGATACTGCTGAAATAATATGTGGAGACAGGAAATGAAGAATGTGACACATCTCTTCTGTACTCACTAAATGCAGCCAGAAAACAAAGATAGACTGAAACAGTGGAGTGGATAGTTTTCACGCATTCAAGCCATAAAGGTGGGCACCTCCCGAGACACCTTGGAGATGCATTAGTGGTTCTATTTCCTGGTGACTGTGCATCAGCTAATGACACCACATCTCAGATACTAATTAGAGGATAGACACTGACAAACTGCTACACAAGACAGAATGTGGTGGCCCAGCTCCATCAATCCATGTCAGCATGTGCACTAACATCAACCCTATCAACCCCCCTTCACTGAAGAAGATGTCACTGAAGCTCTCAAAGCCACAAGATCAGGCAAGGCCCCAGGATTAGATGGGATTTATCTTGAATTCCTCCAAATCCCCAGTGAAAACAGATGCCAGCAGCTTGCAAAACTATTTTCAACCATACTGGCCTGCAGGCAAAATGACAAAGAAATAGCGACAGGCAAAAGTTATTGCCATTTCCAAATCTGGAAAACTAACCCAAGAACCAAAGAACTTCAGGCCAATTTCCTTCCTCAGCATGATGTCCAAAATCCTTGAACAAATGCAGCTAACTCATATGTCATAAAAAATAAAATGGTTTGTTATATGCCATGAAGGATTAGAAAGTGCTGACATTTCAGGTTTTACCCTTGCTCCGATGAAGGGTAAAGCCCGAAACTTCAGCATCTTGTAATCCTTATGACAGATAACTAACCATTTTATTCCTCTCTCCTTTTTTTTCTTCATTGCCAACACAGACCACTAGTTTTGTGCTGGAAATAGCAACTGCATTTTTAACTAATTTGCCACCAAGTTTAAAGAAATCCAAACAACACAAACAAATTGTTTTGGTTAGGCCACAGTATATGTGACCATGTTATGGTGCTTACCATTAACATTGAAGTTGGATACCAGTGCAAGAAAATCACTGGTGTGGCATTTGTCAACTTCGTAGCCAACCTCACAACCATGGTATGGTGCTTCAACAGGCTATGGAGATTACAATACATCTGAACCAATGTGGACTTATAGGTACTCACTCACTGAAACAGTACACTTCAGTAAGTGGTTTTGGCTCAGGGAAAATGAATGGCCAATTCATGAGTACCGTGGTTCTCAAATGTTTTTTTCATCTCAGCGAACCCTTTTCGACATTTTCAGATTGAATTAAACATACATTCTTTTTAATCATTTTTATAATTGCATTTCAATGCAAAATTTATCACTATTTCATGGTTATGCAAAGCAGCATGTATGATCTAATTTTAAGCGCCTTTGAATGCATGATACTTTGATTTCCGTAGATTATCTTTAACTTCGACAAAATGTACATTTTAAGTACCGTATAAAATCCACTCATGGTTAAATTAAGACAAACATGTTTTGTGTAAATTGGACAACTTTGTCGAACCATGCCGAAGGCCAGTTGGGCACACTAGTCGAGCCCGTCAGCCTTGCAGCATGCCTCAAACTTTGGAGCAAAGTACACTCAGGAATGTGCACTGATGACATCAACATAATCCACAATAGAGGAACAAAATCAACTTCTGGTTAAATTCGGTTTCAAAATGTTATGGTTGCACCAGATAACTTTGAAGAGCTGTGCTTAAAGCTGCATGAGGGTGTAATGTTAAAGTTGGTCTGCATGTGAACTCAATGACACATACACACACACACACACACACACCACACACACACCACACACACACACACACACACACACACACACACACACACACACATACACATACACACACCACATACTTTCTCCTGTCCCTTCAGATCAGACATTAAATTTATGCAATGGCCAGTGATGCAGATCACACCTGTTTTCCTTCTCATTATTATTATTATTCTTATATATCATTATTGATATTTTTTGTCCCTACTGGTTCACTGAAGGGGACTATAGGTTTGCTGTCTCTGTCCATCCATCCCACCTGTGGTTTTTCAGACTTTTCTGCTGAAACTTGGAACATTGCTTTATTATGATAAGTTACAGAACAAGTTCGAGTTTCAGAACGTTTCATCAATTTTTCACAGTGTTATGCCTTTTTGGACTTAGAAAATAGCACATCGGAAGGGGACATGTGTTGCAAAGCAATTCTTGCTCTCATTACTATTACACCTTGATCCTAGTATTAGCTCAGCTGCATATAGAGTTTGAAAGATTGGCTTGTCTTTCACGACCTAACTGGCCAGACCTCTCATTCGACTAAATGCAACTAGGGCAGGACTTCATCGTTGGTAAGTGCCAGTTTGCCTACTCTTCAAGAAAAATACCATTGGACCTTTAACATTCACTAGCTTAAGCCAGCAGACAAGAGACCCAGCTTAATGCCACACAGAGGGCCAGTGCACTCATGTTGCAGTGTCTATCCGTGAAGAATAAATGAAATCTTTTATTTTCATGTGTACACATGAATAAATGAAAACATGTACACGCATGTACAGAAGTAAAATCAAAACTAGGAGTGAGATACAGTTAAAGGATTGCAACAACTTTTTTCTCATGATAAAACAAGCCAAACAAAATACTCAGGAATGCATTTTTTTCTCTTTCATGGCCCTTCTCAAATATATCGAATCAGCCAACATCTTTTTGATACATCTATATATTATTAAAACTCTCATCTTGTATGTGTGTATGTATGTATGTATTATGTATGTTCCCGAAATACGGCCAAAACGGTACACGATAGTGCAAAATTTTTAGTGCCACCTTACTCAGCATTCTCCTGCGGTGTGCAGTATCAAGTTTCGTTCAAATCGGGCAACGAAAAAAATTATTAAAAAATCAATTCCCTATTCGGTCATGTATTCTTCGGGAGAATTTGATCAATGCAAACAACCTCAGTGGTATAGTTTGCTGGAGCTATCTTTCTTTTTTCTTGAAATGATTTTTTCATCAACAGCTGTCAACGGGAACCCAACGGGTTCACGGGTCTTCTAGTATTATATAAAGCTCTTTGTAACCACTGACTGACTGACCAAATCCAATCCAAATCCATTGGGACCATACTCTGTACAGAACGTTGGTGCTGCCAAAGCAGTCTCCTGGGCTTTTTGGCACAATCCTGGATTCCAACAGGTCGCCATTCTGACACAGAATACTCAAATGGCTCAACCATCGCAACAAGCTGGTACTCATTTTGCTGACCTCAGAAGGATGACAGGCTGAATTAACCCCACCTGGTATTAATTCAACAGCCAAGTGGGATTTGAACTCAGGACACTTGGATCCCAAGCCTACCACTACCACCCTGACCATTAAGCCAACACCAGGCATACTGACTGACTGACTGACTGACTGACTGATATTAAAGATCGGGGCCTTCCAGATGAGGTAGAAAGCTGAAAGTTTGCATGCCGATTGACATCGAAGCCAGTACACCGGAAAAAATCACAGAATCGTCAGACAACATCCATAAATGAAGATACAAATAAATGAAAAAAAATGCAGGTGAGTGACCTGAGATAATGGGGAAGCACGGTTTGTATGCTTAGACAATGTGTAAGCACACCGCGCTAATACAGTAAATATAAAGCTCAGTTTGTGTCTGTGTCACAAGCTACACCCATTCTACAGGACACGCCTTCCCCCTCTCCCCAGCATCACAAGCATCACCCATCTATCTTCTTTATCTACA
This sequence comes from Eptatretus atami, assembly GCA_035128595.1. Taxonomy (NCBI): domain Eukaryota; kingdom Metazoa; phylum Chordata; class Myxini; order Myxiniformes; family Myxinidae; genus Eptatretus; species Eptatretus atami. The sequence goes on from CM068961.1 coordinate 66,694,008, forward strand.
CCAATAAATGTCGTGTGTGTGTGTCCGTGTCCGTGTCCGTGTCCGTGTCCGTGCCCAAAATTCCAAAACCATGAAACCTAGTGGCCTGAAACTTTGCATGCATACGAAGGGGACTCCAAGGGAGTGCATGAATGAAAATTGGGTGTTTGAGTTAATTTAAACACCCCTTTTGAATGTAATTAATGGCCTCATTTAATTATGCTTTATCAAGGCACCCTTGGTCAGCCTCATTTAATTATGCTTTATCAAGGCACCCTTGGTCAGCCTTCTGTCAGCTTGCCGGGGTCCTAATTCGCCATTTTGATCAGCCTATTCAAACATACCTTGATTTGGAAACATGATCTACTTTCTAGTCTAAAGTTTATAATCGAAATATTATATCTGATTTGAGAATCAGATCTCGTGGACTAAATAAGAGTCAAAATCTGGTGTAAAATCTGAAAATTTCAGCAAATTAGCGATTTTTACAACTAAGTGTATTTATTTAAGCAAATCATGAAGCTTAATTTTTAAAGGCATGAACACTGGAGCAGCTTTTTCGACAATTGAAGGAAAATGCCCTTCCTTCCCTTCCCTTCCCTCATGCTTACCTCCTCTCAAAGTCCTTCCCCCTACACACACACACACACCACCACACCACACCACAACACACACACACACACACACACACACATCTCTGTGTGGTGTCCAGCATTGTTTAGGATGACCCATTTGAATGCGCAGTTTTATTACACCCAATTCCGTTCAATACTGTACTAATGCTTTCTGAAGGGGACCATTTCCTCCCCCCCCCCCCATTTTTCCCTCAAGTCCCCCTGTCATACGCATGTATAGAACACCCTCTTAATGCCCTCTCACTACTCCCTCTCCAACCCATCCTCCTCGCTCCCACCCCCTCCCAGAATGTATTGTGACGTGTGGTGAGGCCTCATTCTCCCCCGCCCTTTCTTCGCTCTCCCCACTTCCTTGTTCCTCTTTCCCCACCCCTTCCTTGCTCCCCTTTCCCCACCCCTTCCTTGCTCCCCTTTCCCCACCCCTTCCTTGCTCCTCTTTCCCCACCCCTTCCTTGCTCCTCTTTCCCCACCCCTTCCTTGCTCCTTCTTTCCCCACCCTTCCTTGCTCCCCCACCCCTCTTCTCTCTGTTCGTGCTTCATACATATTATGTATTCCCACTTTATATAATCCGTGCATCTATATTTAAGCATCTGCAATAGGATTTCTTGTGCCTACATTCGTAGTTTTAGACACTATCTCAGTCAGTATCGATGCAATGAACAGAAAGCCCAAAATGACCTTAAATCGTGGCAATGTACTACTGCACTGTGATTCCGGAGTGCACAAGCTCAATGCAGGGCAGTCACGTGTGGGTTATTTTGCAGTTTTGGAGCTATTTAAATGCCGTTCTCAGTGACTAAAGGCAACATTTGCGAAACAAAAGCAGCCACCAGTTCCTGATTCACAGCCAACTGTGCATCGTTTACTGCAGCTCCGAAGAAATTCATCTGGCAGACAGATGGCTTCAGAGGATGGAGGGCACGAATGAGCACCTGAGATGGGAGCTGTTGTTGTGGACACAATGCTCAAGGGTTTTGGAAAATCATGTACAAGATTATTTGTTTCAGGGAAAACAAAATGAGCAATTGTTGCCTATCGCCACATGTTCTGCTGCATTTACCCATGGTCTTAGTGAAGAGGTGACAAGCAATTCAATTGAGCAACCACTCGAAACAGCAGGATAAAGGGTTTATTTGTGATACCAACATCATAGCTAAAATGAAGTGACTGTCACACAGATCTGTAAAGCAATTGCTGTACTCACCATTAAACACTATTATTTAATAATTTGACGATGGATGAAGGAAAACATGATATTGATACATCTACAATGTAAATATTACTGTTTGTAGCTCAAATGCAATTGGTAAAAACTTACATTATGTAAATAATTGGCACCAACACGTTATTGACCACCAAATTGATGCTCACAGAAGAACAAGTTCACAAAGGATACAAGGAAATGGGCCACAACAAAAGAGGAGAGAGGGAGGGGAGGAAACACAGTAAACTGCAGGAAAGGGGGTTGAGTGAGGTAGGGTTAATGGTGGTAGAAAATTATTGCTTGAAAGGACAGGGATATCATTGGCTAATCCAGATTTTGAAAATTCCAATTATTTTAGGAACTGATGTCAAATTTGAGGAAAAGCTAGAAAATGGTCATATCCTGTGGTTTTGGGCGTGCTGAATCCATTTCTGCCACATGCGAGTTTGTATCTGTCACAGTTAACCGATTCGGGCCAAAAACAAGGTGTCCGCCAAGTTATCTGAAACTACTGGTCGTGTGTTCAGTACAGTTGTTCTCGCAGTTGCTACATTGGAGTAAACCGTCATCCTCATGACATGTTAAGCCTTTGATTTGCATCCAAGCTGTCTGTCAAAAAGGTGGGACTTTGAAATGAAACAACAAGCAACAGCACAAAATGCATTTTGACCTTCAGGTATAATTCAATTGCTATGTTTATACTTCAGGTATAAACTATGTTGATGGGAATAAAATAGTGCAAGGCATATTATTTATATAAGGTCCGTCACATGTTCAGCAGTCATGCTTTAACATTAACCTTCAGCTCTGTACCATTTGCACATCGTTCTCTAGGACTCGTTGCTGCACGCCTCGCTGCTGATTCTGCACTTTCAGGCAGCTGTATTTGGCAGGCATGACTTTTTGCACTTGCAGAGAGCAGTCGGGCACCTTGTTGTTAAGCCACAGTTGATCAGCTCCATACATGACTAATGGGAGGAAGTGACATCTGGCTTTCAGCTTCCATCCCATGGTCTAAGGTAGGGGTAGCTCAAGATACTGCAAGTGGTCTTGTCTCCACACCAATGCCTGGTAATAGGAGCGCTTGATGTGGTATCTTATGGCATCACTTCTGGGTGGAGGTCTTTCCGGTGTTGGACCTTTGATTTACATACTCACTTGTGTGTTGTTCATGCTGGCACTGCTCTGTGCCCCATACATGTTGCAAACAAACTCCTTGGCATCTTTGACTGCTTCTACCAGCATGGTGTCAGTACGCTCACCAAGATGCTTCAGTAGGTCATGGCACTGCTGAAAAGCTTTCCAGCTTGTCTTCTTGGTGTGTGCAGCAAAATAAGAGGTGGTATCACACCCTGTCAGGGCATGAAATGCTGAGACTAGCTCCAGGACAGCTGAGTCCATCTCCAGATGCTCGATGAGAGTGTGGATGGAAACATACTTTCTCTGCTTTGCTGTTCCGAAAAGGTAAGAAACTTGTTCTTTGGAAGAGTGTCTCTGGATTTGGTGTTTCTCTTGTGACAAGGCAAAAGCCTGTCTTTAACAAAGGCATTCAGCTGTTCTCATCCTTTCTTTTCAGCTGCCAGCAGACCTTCTTCAATCTCCTTTGTTGCCAGGTCCTTGTAATATTTTGCAAAGTTGGCGGCATGTCACTGGAAGACATGTTGAAGCTCTTCAGTCATCATTAGACGATCTTCATCTTTGTTGTCTTGCTTTTGTCTGCCTTTCCTGTATTAATTGTGCATGATGATATCATCCGATCGAAGGCCAAACACTTCTCTTGTTTAAAAGGCCAGGTGATATCTGAGATTGTATGAGAGTGCTCATCTGCTCAGAGCTGAAGATGTCTTTATGATCCCAGTGATGCCTCCACCCTTTTTGTCCATTCCAATCAGGCAATCCTGACTGGTCAGAATTCACTTGGTTGAACTGGAGAGTCCCCTGTTTCTCGACAGAGTTCCGGGATCAAATTCAGCCTTCACTTCTGGATAGTTTGTGTGGTTGTATCTCATGAAAAAAGGTAGCATGACCTGGGAGGCATACAGGTGTAGTTCCCATATTCCGTCTCTTTGAGCTCTAGTGAAGAGGAGAAGAATCTCAAACATTTGCATGTAAATCCACCAGAACTTGAAGTTTGTGGTGTCATTGTCAGCAACATAGGCCTCCACGCCCAGGCAAAAATAACATTCCTTTCCTGCAGTAATTCTCTGCAGACTACTGTGGTATATGAGAATACAACTCTCATGTACTACAGTTCTAACTGCAGCGTTTTTGCCTGGGCGACATCCCGAAACTCTTGTAACACCAGCAGGGAGACAAGTTTATAACTTTTTTCAGTGAAAAATCTCAGCTCTATTTCTTGCCTCAGATCAGGGTACTTGATTTGTTATGTATTTCAGAAACTCAGGAATAAGAATTCACCACATGGCCTGAAGAGTCAGCTTGTGTGTCCTCAGACCTCTCGCATATGACTGGCCTGCTATGATGTGTTCTGCTGTTCTGGGCCCAAGTGTGTTACTCTCGGTCCATACCTCCAAAATTCCAGATGAATAGACATGCTTGCCAATGACTTTGAGAAAGTTCAATGATGTGTGCAGACCACCCAGTCTGACATTCAGAAAGGCCTAAACACTCCTCCTTTGCCCATTTCAGTTCCATGAGCTTTCAGTACAATGCTTCATCCACTGTAAGCACAACATGGTGCTGTCCAAGCTTTCTTGCAACCTGCTTGCATCTCAGTACCACTGCTTTTAGTGTGTCCAATTCATGGGCAGGGGCCTGGACAATAGGCATGTAGCCAATGATGGACACCTCAGGCTAGACTTTGCTGTTTGTCCATCCAACTTTGGTGTCTCCTTCATTCTGTCATTTCACAAAGAATGCCGTGTCAGTTTCAATGCCTTGCACTGCTGCCAGGTTGTTATTTACCAACTCTTCTGAGTGTTGTTTGTCAGTGTGGGCTCTGTTTTCCCTTCTATTACAGCTGCTGAGAAAAGTTGTTTCATAACTTCAAGAACTTTGAGAGTTGCTTCTATTGAAGGTTATAAGTTTTTCATCCCTATATTCACTTCAGGACCTTGCTGCCAAGCAGCTAGCTGGGTGGCATGAAAACTGTTTTTTTAAATCAAAACTTATGTCAGTGTTATAATACGTAAAGTGAAGGAATCTGTTCTTCACAAAGTTTGTTGGTGCAACTACTCCTGTTGCAAGATTCATGGTTTCTAATGTACTCTCAGCCAAGACAGTGTCGACTTGCAGCAGGTTGTCGAAGCTCATTATGTGTCCAGCATTGTGAAACAACTGAACAAGTTCCCTTGATTTGGTGGCCTGATGCAAAGTGCTGGCAAGATCAACATGCTTGGGAGTCCAATGTGTACCACCACTCACATTGTACACAAGGCCCTGTGCTGCACTCAAAATCCTTGTCTGATTGTTGGAATTACTTTCTTCCACATCCACTTCATCTCTTTGTTCTGGATCTTCTTCCAAGAGACTACCCACCAAACATTAGGTGACGAAGAAACATGAAGAGACTTTCAGGGACATGGTCAATCATTTCCTCTTCATTGCTACAAAACCCCTTGTACTTGGGTTGTGCTAGAACGTCACTTTTCAGTTTTAAAGTTACATGCACCAACTCCAGAAATCCTTCATTATTGGGTATTGCTGATTTTTGGGCTGGAATATGGGTATTGCTGATGTTTCTTCACCCTCAGACATGAGAGTGGAGAAAGGGAGGTGGGCAAACTTGATCGGTACAAGCAGTGTTTTTTGCTTTGGTAATGTAACAGTCATACACATTGTTTCTATTCACCTGCAGCTTCTCTTTGAATGTAGCCTTTCTACTTCACTTAAAAAGGTGGTATTTTAATGTCCGCTGTCTTTACCAGTTTACAATATCTCTTCCAAACTTCTGAAATTTGAAAGACGTACTTTTAGAGCAGGTTCTTTCAGTTTGACAAGAAGCCATTCCAAAGCAACATATGTTTGCTTTGAATACATCCTTGTTTTTGATATGCTCCTTTGAAAATTCTCATAGCATGATGGATGATATTGTTACTGGCCGGGCGTCAGCCGCCAACCGACCGCTCTGAACGGAGCCGCAAGTCGAGTCGGCCCTGAAGCCGATGTCACAACCGGAAGTAAGTAGATCGCCGCCCGGATAACTCGAGCGACGGGGTCCTTGTACAAGAACCGAAATACGCCATCGGCAGATCACGTGGGGTAGGGTCGATTGCCAATCTTCAATGTACCTAAATACCCACTGATCCAACTGCCGGGGTTATCCACCCTCGACGGTACTCGTACGGAACAAACCGCCGAGGCGAGCTTGTCCGTGCGCGATTCCGAGCGGCGTAATCGCCGAGAACCGTCGGTCCAAATGTCCCCCTATTACGGCAAACCAACGGCTTTCTAACTCCAACACACGAAATGTTCAGTCAATGAGGGAATGGACGCAACGAGCAGGTTTACATTCACACAAGGACATTTATTATAATGAAACACGTATGCAATTAAATAAGGCAAAACACGTATGCAATTATACAAGCAACAAAAGCACGACAAATAACTACAACCGTCTACTTATTATGTACAGTCATTTACACTTACAGCAGTTCCTACTTATTAGACGGGCCACGGACACACGTACGCACACACACACACCAAAGAAATGGTGGCAAAGGCCTTTAATCACGAGCTCCAGCTCGGAGGACAGGTGAGCTGAAACTCAGAGCTTGACTCGAACCTTTCCACCTCGTGGTCTTCAACTTGTCCGGACCCGGGCTCCAGCGAGAGCGAGCTGGATCCAATCGCGCGATCCTTCCCGAGCTCCGCGAATCCTCCCGCGCTTCTCAACACGTGCCGGTGAGACGAGGCGCCGATCCTTCCTGTCGATCGTCGCTTCCCCGAGGATCCAACTCCAAGAAGAGGCCGATGCGTCGCACCAAGCCGGGAAACAAAATGGAGAACGAAAAGCTCCACGAACCAAGAGGAAGAGGAAGAAGAGGAAGAACCTCCACTCGCAGCTCGAGCCGAACAACTGGCTCAAGTTCCTTCCAATACTAAGCAGCAGCCGAAGCTCACTGAGCCAGCCGAAGCAAAAAGCTTCCGAAGGCCTCAAGCCAAGCAAGCCAAGCAGGACCCGATGGCCTGCTGAACGACTGCTCTCTCTGAAGCAAAAAAGCTTACTCCTCCACGGGACTCAGCACACGAACTCTGCACACGGGACTCAGAACGGGACTCTTCACGAACTCTGCCACGGGACTCCCACGAACTCAGCCCTACCACGGGACTCCCACACGAACAAAGAAAGGATGTCCTCTTTATCCTTTGCACCCCTCCCCGCACCCGGCGTGACTCATGCCTCGTGATCCACCCCCGCTCAACCAGGGTGGAGGGAGTTGTTGACGTCACGGGATGGCAGGGTTCTTCTTCCTCTTTGCAGAAGAGGGGAGGGACGTCTCCATTGTTTCGTTCCCTAACTATTAAATCGATCCGCAGCACATCTAATCGATTTCAAAACATTTAAACAATGGAAGGTGAGCTATCTAGGGAACATGCACTTATCGACAATAGCTGACTAAGGGAACCTGTATGTTGTGTGCAATTGAATTCCAAATTCGTAACAATATTTACCTTCAGCTGCAATGAGGTCGCTTACACCTGCAAAGCGAACATACCTTACTTGGACGTATTCTGAAGCCTGAATAATCTGCTCACTCATCTTAAAAGTACTGACTGAACAAAGGTTGCCTTTTGCAGTTGAGTCTTGGCAAAACATACAAAGGCTCCAGTTGACAGCACTTGTAGAGCTTCGGAGTGTTGAGAGAGGTCTGCTGGGCCCAGCACCTTCATGGCTGCAGCTTGCCTTTGCAGAAGATTCCAACTGACCCTTGTCCATTTCCACCCTTGAAATGTGCCATGTGCTGGTAAACGAGGAATAGCTGTATCTATGCCACAGCACCGGTTGTTTTGGCTCAGCAGTTGAGGCTGCATTCATTCTCTCGATAGCTGATCTATTATCTGTCTCTCTTCAGCTTTCTCTTAACTGAGCAGCATTTTGCAATACAGAATATCCTCATTCACAAGTTGTCAGTTTTTAACTTACATGTTTGTATTCTTGAAAGATGATGCAGCTGCTGAAGTCTGTCATTCTTTGATGCTCGAGACTAAATACTGCTTCCATTATCGGATCACCAGGTAATTAATCTGCAACACACACGCCCGCCGTTAAGTTACGTCTGCCCACCATCTGTATATGCTTCCATTCTGTTTGATATCTATGTGGTACAGGAAACAAAAACAAGCTATTATGACCTATACACACTTAAAAAGTAGTTTGCTGTTGGTGTGAGCGCCACATTACAAATTTTTATACTTTTAAAAGCATTTACCACAGAAAATAACAAAATAACACCAAGTTTGAGCGTCGGAGTCCTGTGCCGGCAGCCATTTTCTTTTGTTAATTTTTTACACAGATCACAGGCCGAATTTTTACTTGCATGCGATGGAAAGAGGTGAAGCACACTTTAAACTTTCAGAAAATGATGCAAGCAAGCTTTTCCTCAAATATGCCATCATGGTCACAATTTTAGGAAATCTGTATTAGCCTATAACATGTCGGTGCATTTAAATCAATTTTGGAAATTACACTCGGAGATCTAGTGTAGCTGAACAAAAGAGGAAAAGGAAAACTCAATCAGTAGAAGCTCAATAAGATGAAAGAAATATGAGTATTATTACGGATTTCAGAATCCAATCCAAAATATGAGTATTATTACGGATTTCAGAATCCAATCCACCGAATGCATATAATCATCTTGGTCCTCAGACAGTTATTTCCCTAAATGCATGTCCAGGATAGACCATCCCCATGTCTGGTGGGATTCTAACTTTGATGCATTGAGAAGGGTAAAGAATAGATTC
>CM068961.1:66713672-66736534 GCA_035128595.1 Eptatretus atami
AAAAATTTAAATCAGCATCTCTATATGTATGGCAGCCATTCCATTCCAGTGTCTGTTGATTCCAACCAAGCACACCTCATTCTACTTAGTGAGGTACTGATTAGGTGATCACCTGAACCGAATCTTATTTAACAAGGAAAAGTAAAAACCACTGCTGTGGTCATCACTATCCTCTTGCAATAGGACCAGCTGGATGGCAAAAACAGTGCCCGTAGTACCTCAAAAGTAATTGGAATCAAAAAATAACTATTGACCATGCCAAAAGAGTTGAAAAGAAAAGTTTTGAGTGAGGAAAAGAAGGTTCAATTCTGGCTTTACTGGCAGAGGATACAGTGAGTGTCACTTTGCTTCCATCCTTAAAATTTCATAGACTGCGGGTTCATAGGAACAAGGTCAAGCAGCAGACATTGGGGACAACAAAGCTACAGACTGGCAGAGGGCGAAAACGACTTTCCACTGACTGGATGACCACCAACTCATTCGAATGTCACTCAACAACTGTAGGATGACATCAACTGACCTACAAAAGAATGGCAAACGGTAGCTGGGGTGAAGTGCACGGCAAGGACGGTTTGAAACAGGCTCTGAGGGGCAGGGCTGAAGTCGTGCAAAGCGAGAAAAAAGCCCTTCATCAATGAGAGCAAAGAGAGCCAGGCTGTGGTTTGCAAAAGACCATAAGGATTGGACCGTGGAGGACTGGAGTAAGGTCATCTTCTCTGATGAGTCCCATTTTCAGCTTTGCCAACACCTGGTCGTCTAATGGTTAGACGGAGACCTGGAGAGGCCTACAAGCCACAGTGCTCGCACCCACTGTGAAATTTGTTGATGATCTGGGGTGCTTCAGCAAGGCTTGAATCGGGCATATTTGTCTTTGTGAAGGACTCATGAATCAAGCCACGCACAAGGTTGTCCTGGAAGAACACTTGCTTCCTTCTGCTCTGCCAATGTTCCCCAACTCTGAGATTGGTTTTTCCAGCAGGACAATGCTCCATGCCACACAGCCAGGTCAATCAAGGTGTGGATGGAGGACCATCAGATCAAGACCCTGTCATGGCCAGCCCAATCTCCAGACCTGAACCCCATTGAAAACCTCTGGAATGTGATCAAGAGGAAGATGGATGGTCACAAGCCATCAAACAAAGCCGAGCTGCTTGAATTTTTGTGCCAGGTGTGGCATAAAGTCACCAACAGCAATGTGAAAGACTGTTGGAGAGCATGCCAAGACGCATGAAAGCTGTGATTGAAAATCAGGGTTATTCCACAAATATTAATTTCTGAACTCTTAAGTTAAAACATTAGTATGGTGTTGTTTTAAAATGAATATGAACTTGTTTTGTTTGTATTATTTGAGGCCTGAAAAACACTGAATCTTTGTTTTTTATTTTGACCAGTTGTCATTTTCTGCAAATAAATGCTCTAAATGACAAATTTTTATTCAGAATTTGGAGAAATGTTGTCAGTCGTTTGTAGAATAAAACAAAATGTTCATTTTACTCAAACACATACCTATAAATAGTAAAACCAGAAAAAACTGATAATTTTGCAGTGGTCTCTTAATTTTTCCAGAGCTGTATGATGTAATCCCATTGCCATTTTTTGGAGGTGGAGCAATCAAGAGTACAAATACACCAAAAAACATTAACATCTTTATTTCGAGATATTTATTCAAAAAAAAACAATGATTAATGTTATAGTGAAGCCATATTTATTAATTAAACCAAACATGAATCTCTGATTCTGTGGACCTTCAAGTGATTCATAATTTCATTGGAAACTGTTATTCTTGAAAAGTTCAGAAACAAAAAATCAATTATATTTAATCTTACATCACACCATATTGATAACAATGTTTCCTCGGGTCCAAAACAGAAAATATATGCCGTGATGGCTTATTTAAAGTTTCTGAATGAAAGCAAGACGTTTGGGGTGTCTAAATATTTTATTGTTATATTCTCAGTCTAATTATCTGTCTGCCTTTTCACGGATCAAATCCCCTAATATAACTGGGCCTTCCTTTCAAGTAGCAACTGGTAGTTTCTTTCACTCCTCTCATTTATTTGCCAGTTTACTCTCAAAACGTAAAATGTCCGATCTATACAAGCCATTGTGAGTTGAGGTGATACAATTGCCAAACATCAAGTAAACCCATAATGTTGAAAAAGGGGTATTGGTCTCTGCATGGGACTCAGAATGGGGTTCACCAGAATTTCTGTCTCTGGCTGAAAAGGCAATTAAAATCGCCTCCAACACATACACAATGATCAAAATCGACCGACTTTAAGTGATGAATCATGGAGACGAAGAAAGACTCTCACTCTCGTTTAATGTGTATGACTAGGTGCATACACATTAAATTAGGTGCAATGAAAGTTATGATTTACTAATTCAAGAGAGATAAACCGGCCCTTTATTACCTCATGAAAGTGGAATGACTCGCATACCAGATCTGGTTTTAGCAAAAAGCCGACAAATTGCTGAAATAACATTGCCCTTTAAAAGGTTGACACAAGTCGTGCTCTACATTAGGTGTGATTATGAGTTTCTTGTAATAAAATCACATGTACCTTTTTACACTGGATCAGGTTTTTTTCACTTGAACCTGGTGGAGGTGATTAGCACCACCAGCGTTCGTGTTTAAGGTTGTGAGAGTAATCATTTTCATGTGTTGTTGATAAATTCGGTCTGTGGCTGAGAACACTCCACACCTGCTCGTTATAACAAATTTCCTTAGGCTGTGATACTATGACCTCATCAAGTCAAAATATTCAAGTGATTTAATGATGGACTCTGCAGTGTAAATGAATGATACCCACTCAGAAAAATGATCTTTAATACAGTGACCTGCAGAAATATCACCCCTTACCAATAATGTCACATTTTAGATGAGTTACAAATTATGTCGAAAAAACAATTTTTCCAAATGAACGCTTTATTCATAATTGAAGAGATCAAACTAAGAAGTTATAGTTGCAGGAGGTTACATGTCAGGAATACCTGCAAAAAACATGTACAAATATAAAATTGTAAAAGCATTCATTGGTTGTAAAAGCATTCAGCCCCTTAGGTCAGGATATGGTGAAGCACCCTTTGCAGTTAAGACTGCTACGAGTCTTTTGGGGTAGGTCTCTACCAGCTTTGTACAGTGGATGGTGAAATCTTTGCCCATCTCTTCACATGAAAATTGTTCTAGTGATGCCAAGTTTTGATGGGGATTGTCGATGGACTGCAGTCTCAAGTCTCACCATAAATGTTCAACTGGGTTCAAGTCAGTACTTTGACCAGGCCACTCAAGAACATTTATTTTCTTCTTTTCAGCCACCCCAGTATGGCTTTAGCTTTGTGCTTCGGATCAATGTCCTGCTGAAATGTGAATCTCCGACCCAGTTTCAGATTAATGGCTGACTCAAGCAGTTTTTTTTCAAGGATTCTCCTGTACCTTGGACGTCCATTGTCCATTCTACCTGACAAGTTTGCCAGTCCCCGATGATGAAAAGCAGCCCCACAACATGATGCTGCCATCACCACGCTTGACAGTAGGGATTGGTGTTGATTGGGTGATGTGCATCATTATGCTTGTGCCAGATGTAACGCTTTGAATTTAGACCAAAAAGTTCAATTTTCTCTTGTCTAACCATAAAACGTTTCTAGACATGCCTGCAGTTCCATTAAGATGCTTTTTCAACAACCTCTGTATGAGCTTTTAGATGTGTCTTTTTCAGTAATGGCTTCTTTTTTGCACCTGTCCAGGGAGGCCAGCTTTTTGAGGGGATGGGATATTGTTGATTGATGAACACTGACCCCATCTCAGAAATAGAGCTTTGCAGATCTTTCAAATCATTGCTGGATTTACAGTGACATTCCAAACCAATTTCCTGCTTGAACGGCTGCTGAGTTTGAATGGGCGACCTGATCTGGCTAAAGTCTGAGTGGTATGATACGTCTTCCGCTTTGTAATGATGGATTTTACCGTACTCAAAGGGATAATGAGTGCCTTTGAAATCTTCTTATAACCCTCTCCTGAACGGTGCTTCTCCACCAATTTATGGCTAACTCTTTTGGATAGCTCCTTGGTGTTCATGTTTGCTTTTGTTTTGACCAAATTAGTTGTTACTTTTAAAATCCTTAGATAAGTGGGTAGCTTAATTTTTTAAAAGTTAAACCACTGATTACAAACAGGTGAAACCTATTACACTTATTTTGTAACCTTGCAAACAAATACTTTGCTCCTGAAGTGATTTAGGGTTAATTAGGCAAAGGGTTTGAATAATTATTTAACTGATAATCATCTGATTTTCTCTGTTAACCTAACCAATTCACATTTTATCTGTATAGTTTTTTTTTTTTTAGGCTTTATCACTTTGGAGTAGTTTGTGAAGACTCTGTATTAGTTGAAGTTGAAAGCATCACAAAATAAGCTCAAGTGGCATCAAAATGTGAAAACTTTGGAGGGGCGTCAGTACTTTTTCAGGCCACTGTAACTATGTTTCAATGTCTATTATTTAATTGAGGAATGAAACAATGAATTGAAGGGATATCGGTGCATAATCTGTTGATGATTGTGACAGCTTAGTCACTTCCCCATCGCCATCCGACTCTGATAGGTTGGATAACATCCCACTGGGGTCTTGGACATTGCTCTCGGCCATCACGATGTTATCTGGCACCTCCAGAGATTATTTTTTTGGGCTGCTCAGATATAATTCACCAGCACACTGTTACCTATCTTCCATATCCGGGGTTGGAAATTCAGTTCCAGATCCCTGCAAAGCCAGATTCACTACCTCTGTTGATAAATCTGAACCACTGATTGGGTCTCCAATCTGCTCAGTTCTTGAAGGAAGAACCAGCAGTACTTCTTAGACTCGGTCAGTGGGAATTGAGGAAGGAATTCAGGCTTTTTTCGGTCTGAGGGTGGGGAAGCTATCAAGGAAGGAATTGATGATGAAATTGTGATGAGTAAGCCAGGCAAGAAATAGAACTTCAGGAAGGGAAAAGTTAAACATATTCTATACCAATGCCAGGAGTTTAAATAATAAGATGGAAGAGATTGAAGCCAAAGTAGATAGCGAGGAGTTACGATATAGTTGTAGTGAGTGAGATATGGTTTACGGAGGAGATAACTGGAAGACAGGATTAGAAGGCTACAAGGTGTATCGGCTTGATAGGAAGGAGAGAATAGGAGGAGTAGCAATCTGGGTAAAGGACAGCATTGCATCAAGATAAACGGGTGACATTAAGGAAAGGAATTAATGTTGAGGATTCTGTATGGGTAGAGATTAGAGATTGTAATAACAGTCAGACACTAGTAGGATGCTTTTATAGGGTTTTAGTTGTGAAGAAGAGGAGGAAGGAGGAGTTTCATGATGAATTCAAAAGAGCATGTGGTCGGGGAAGAGTTTTTGATGTGGGGGATTTTAACTTGCCAGGGATAGATTGGATCCAGGAACAGGGAAAGGGCAGAGCAGATGAGGATTCCTAGATTTAGTCCAGGAGTGCTAACCCAGTTTGTAGATAAGCCCACTTGGGGGAGGCAGTGTTAGACCTCTTAAGTAACGATCCCAATATGGTGGAGCAGAGTCGGGGGAGCATTTAGGAGCAAGTGACAATATTGTGGTGGCAAAGATTTTGTTAAGGGTTAGTTCTGATAGTAGGGTTAAGGCTATTAGATTTCAGGAAGGAAACCTTGAGGGTATGAGGAGAGAGTGAGGTGCTGTAAGATTGGAGAAACTAACAACAGAACAATCAGCATCAAGAGAAATGGGAAACCTTCAAGGACCAAATGGCTTAGAGTGTGGAGTAAGTACATTCCAATGAGGTGTAAAACTAGAAGCAGAAAGAGGCCAGTGTGGTTGAGCAGTGAGATAAGGAATGTTATTAAGGAGAAGCAGAAGGCATTTATTAGGTTTAAAATAACAGGACTGGAGTTAGATTTATATCACTATCGGAGTAAACAGAGGCAAGTTAAAAAAAAACTCGGCAAGCTAAAAGAGAATATGAGAAGGATTAGGACATGGCTAAGAAATTAACATAATAGCAAGGCATTCTTTAAGTATTCAGGGGAAATAAACAGGTTAGGACCAGTGTGGGCCCATAAAGGAATATGCACGCGAAAGTGGTTCGTGAGAAAGTGAAATGGCAGGCTTATTAAACAGGTATTTTGCTTCAACTTTTATACAAGAACAGTCAGGAGAATTACCAATAGCTGAGAGTATTTATCAAGGAGGTGAGGGAAGGGCTTTACAGAGGATCCAAGTTGGAGTGGAGGAGTAAAGGAAACAGCGAGGAAATCTAAGAGTAGATAAGGCTCCACGGCCAGAAATATGCACCCGAGAGTGTTGATGGAGGTGGCTGAGCAGGTAAGCGAGATATTAATGGATATTTTCAATAGTTCACTTGAGTCAGGACATGTACCGGAGGATTGGGAGTAGCAAATGTAACACCATTATTAAGAAAGGATTCAGAGAAGAATTAGAAAAATATAGACCTGTTAGTTGACTTCAGTTGTGGGGAAGGTGTTGGAGACATTAATTAAGGACTAGATTAGGAACCATTTTAAATAACACAAACTAATTAAAGGAAATCAGCATGGGTTTACCAAAGGTAGGTTCCTGTCTACTAAATATTTTAAAGTTCCATGAAGCAGGTCTGATTGGGTGGATGAGGGAATGGAGTGGACAAAGTATATCTAGACTTTAAGAAGGCATTTGATAGGTACCACATCAGAGGTTGTTAGCAAGATGAGGCTTATGGAGTGACTGGTTCAGGTAGCTAATTGGATTGCAAACTGGCTAGTGGTAGGAAGCAAAGATGGCTGTTGAGTGGGAGGATGTATTGCTGGGAGATGTAATAGTGGGGTACCTCAGGGATCAGTACTTGGACCATTACTATTCATTATTTACTTCAACGATTTGGATAGTGTGGTGAAGTAAGCTTTTCAAATTTGCAGATGACACAAAGCTTGGAGGTGAGGGTGGATAGCAGAGAGGGTGTGATCAGATACAGGAAAGTATTGATTACTTGCAAGATTTGGCAATAGATTGGCATATGGAATTTAACCTGAAACAAGTGCAAGGTGTTGGGGAGGGAAAGAATAATGAAAATAGAGATTACATGATTGCAAGGGGTATTTTGGAGCGTGTCACACAGGAGAAGGATCTGGGGATGATTGGGGATGTTCTGGAGGATGATTCCAGGAAATGCATGGTCTACTGGAGTGCTCAGTTCCTCAATACTGGCCACCGGCTTGTTGTAGCACTCTTAAGTTGCACCTTAAATCCAGGAGAATGGTACCATCCCAGCCTCGGATGGATGTTGGCAAGCTCAAGGATGAGAGGGTAACTGAGGAGTTTTGCAACAGGCTGAGTGGAGATTGGGGGGTCTGGGTGCTTTGGGAGATCCTGAAGAGTTGTGGAGTGCCTTCAAGACCACCGTCCTTTTAGTTTGCGGTGGATGTCTTTGGAACTCGCACTAGGCGAAGAGAATTTGTCTCTCAAGGACACTGCAGGTACCATTGTCCAGTCGCAGGGCCCAGACTGAATGGCAGAGCTGAGCGTTCAGGGAGCTGAGGTGTAAAACTGTACGTGCACTGAGGGTGACAAGGAGACTATGTGTGAGGAAT
Source organism: Eptatretus atami (assembly GCA_035128595.1). NCBI lineage: Eukaryota > Metazoa > Chordata > Myxini > Myxiniformes > Myxinidae > Eptatretus > Eptatretus atami. The sequence continues at coordinate 66,721,291 of CM068961.1, forward strand.
CTGTGAGTGGGTAGAGCATCACCTGTGGTCAAGTGATTCTCGTCCTGCTACAGGGGAATTTGCGCATTGCTTTCGTCCAAGCCCTGTCCCTCGGTTTACTGCAGTGGAGTGGTAGTGGGGCTCTTGACAGAGGAGTCCGAAGTGAAGGCCCGCTGGGCCGGTTACTTGAGCTGTTGTGTACCAGGCTGATCCCCCAGCTGTCGAGTTGGACTCAGGGATGTATCTACCCCTATTGCGGACCCTCCAATCAACTGTGGTCCACTTCGTTTGTGGAAACGCAGGCTGTGGTGAACCGGTTGAAATGGCGGGTAAAGCTCTAGGATCTGTGGCATCCATGCTGAACTTTTCAAGGTGGTTGAAATGCTGCATTTGTGTCGTTGCATGCAGTTCGTGGTGCTCTGCCTGGAACACAGGCATCATCCTAACTGAACGGAAGAGGGCCGATGGTGTCCCTCTCTGGAAAGGGAAGGGTGATGCCAAGACTGCAACAACTGCAGAGGGTGCGCTGCTCCAGTGCTGGGCAAAGGTCTTTGCTGGATATTATATAAACAGGTTTGCCACCATCTGCTTTCGAACCAGCACCCAGAGCAGTCAGGCTTACACCAATATTGTCAACTATTGCCTGGATCTTGCTCTTGTGGTCCTCACGAGCGTAAATGAGAGTTTCGGCAGGGGCTGCTTGGAGCTATGTTAATCACTGCAAAGCGTTCGATTTCAATGAATTGGAATTGCCATCTGGAGGATTCTCGGGCTTCGTGGGGTCCACCAAAAACTTATGATCTTATTTCTGAACTTTTTTGGTACTGAGAGTGTTGTGTGATTTGTTGGTACCATCTCTTACTTATTTTCAGTTGTTACCGGAGTTTTGTCAGGGGTGTGTTACTGCCCCCACACTTTTCAGCACTGTATGGACTGGATTCTGGGGAGGATGTCGGACAGATCAAGCTGCGGTTGCATCGTTTGGAATGTCAAGATCTCTCAACATTGATTCGCAGAGATTGCATCATCTTTGCTGGACTCTAGCTATCCTTTTGGGGGCCCTCAAGTGCTGAATGAGAGTCGGAGCCGGTGGGATTACGGTTTCCTGGGTCAAAACTAAGCTCCAGGCTTTCGTTGACATCTTTTGATGCTGCTTGTTCTGTCTGTGCCTGTTTGTGGTGAGGATGTTGAGGTATGGAGAGATTCACTTATCTTGGCAGTGATATCATGTCTCTGCTTGCGCGTGAGCAAAGGTCAACAGATGTCTGGGTCGGGCCTGGGGAAGTCATGCGATTCACTGGATCATGGGCTTGCGCTGCCGGTACCTTGCGGGAGACAAAAGTCGGTCTTCATGTCCTTATTGCTTCCAGTCTTGCTCTATGGATGTGAGAGTTGGCTCTGACCAGGCATCTTGAGACGGAGACTAATTCCTTTGGTACCAGGTCTCTTCGGAGATCCTTGGCTTTTCGCTGGTCGGACCTTGTGTCCAGCAAGCGGTTGCTGAGAGAGACTCAAATGAGATTTGTTACCTGCATAGTCCGTGACATTCACTGCGGCGTATGAAGTGGCTCGTTTTTCCTATGCTGACTTGCTTACCAGATTCTCTGTCATGCGAGGATTCTGTGATGGAGAGCAATGTGGCCGACACGTTGCCTCATGGTTTCCGCAAGTTATATCAGATCTCTCAAGAGATGGGTGGTGGAGCATCTGCCTGGGGACGGCAGACGGAGGCCCTGGAGTACTTGCAGAAAGTGAATCAGCGACGCGCTGCTCTGGCGCATGTTCCCATACCTGACTGACCTTGTTGCTTATACTTGCCTCCCCCAATTTTGAGCTTTCCAAACCCTGATTTTCACCTTCTCTGGGCTCAGTCTCCATCATCAATCTCAATAAGTTGATCTTCTGCCTCGACCACTCTCACAACTCTGACAATCTCATGCGGCTTCTTTGACCACCTCATTACCTGTATTGAGCAAATCTAACAGTCCTCTCCATCTTTGGAAATCATATTTCTTGGGGGATTTCAACATCCAAAACTCCTCCTGGGCTTTTCCACTCTTCCTGCACCAATTCTGTTGGACTGAATCTGAAGCTTTGCTATTTCTCAATGACCTCTGCCAACTCATCTCTGACTCAGCCTTATTCCGGACTGATCCTACAATAGCTCCAACACCCCTGGACTTTTTCTCACTTCCAAATCCCATATTTACACTAATATCCTTGTTGTGTACCTACTAGATCTTATCTGGACACTGCTATTACTACCTGCATCCCCTTCCAGCAGTATCACAATGCACAGTCTACCTTCTGCATCATTTGGCTGCATGACTTCTCCAATTGGAATGAACCTCACCAGTTTTTGCAGACTACTTCTGGTGAGACTCTGTTTTTCTTGCTGATTCCTTACTGAAGCAGACCAACCACTCAAAATAATCATTCTGAAGTCTGTCTCTTCACATACCCCATCAAAACAAAATGTGTAAAGCATAGCCCTCAAGTGGTTTTCTCCATCATTGTGCTTCCTCTTATTTTCTTGAAAAAATACAACTCTTCAATTGCCTGGAAGCTTCAACTTCAGATCAAGTAGTCGTAAGTTTATGTGGCTGCCCACAACAATATGCAAGCACATTTTCACCACAGCCAAAGCTGCCTTTATTCAGCAGATCCCTACAAGATCTCCTCTTTCCAGTAGTAGCTGTCTTCCTTATATTATTTGGCAAGTACCTCTCCATAATTTTTTTATGAGTCATTTATTCCTCTCTCAACAAATCGATGGCTCACTGTAGCTCTACTAAATCCAAGCCAACGTTCGCCCTCAATTTGTAGTATACTCACTTGGATGTTCCAAGAGAACTCCTCCTGATTTTCCTAATCCAACTCCTTTATGTTTGTCTATCAAATTATTCACTCACAAGTTCACCAGACCTTTCTGTCCTTGTCACCATCAAAGCTAAATGGACTAGATGGCATGTCCTGCTGCTGTTCTCAAATCTGAATTCTCGAATTGCTCTTATTTTCGCCAAGCTTTTCAATGTCTCATACAGACCAGTATTTACCTAACCTCCTGGTTATGGGTGGATGAGGAACTCTAGGAGTTTGTCAGGGTTGTGTACTTTGTGTCGTTGTTATGATCTAATCGATTAGATTCTGGAGCCAGAATCAACAAAGGTCTGATGAGGAGGGGGTAAATGTTGTCCGATTGGAAAAAAAAGTTCACCAGGAGAGTTTTCTCGACATATTCCAATGAATCACCGAGGGATTGGAGCTTAGAAATACCGAAGTTGAGGAATAAGGACCACCTATTGGATCCGTCCAAGTCAAGGCGTGTCTTACTGATTAATGATCCTACTTTGTCCAACCCTCCCAACCTTGGCTCACTGTCGAGCCAGTCTTCTTTCCGTACCCTTTCTACCACCACTACCACAGTCAGTGTTCTGTCAACTCTCTGTTTAGCTTCTCTCACTGTTTGAACACCATCTTGCTCTACTCATTCACCCTTTTGGCATCGTCCTTCCTCCCTTACCTTACCAATAACCATTTCTCTCTTTTTCCTAGTACTGCCTATCTTTGGAATAGCTCCTCAACAGTGTGTTCCCAACCTGTATCACTTTGCAACAATTCAATCACGAAATCAATCATCTAGATGTCATCTAATAATTTACATTTTCCCATATTCTTTCTTTGCCTTTCTCCCACATGGGACCCCTCTTGGTTTTGGCTTTGACCCTTCGTCCTGTGATATTAATTTGGTATATATATATTCCTTGTAAAAACATATTTTTTAAATAAAATTCTCATTCCAAGGAAAACACTGAGATATTAATACCATCAAAATAATGTTATGTCGCTAATGTGGAACAAATGAGCCAGAAGGTACAAAGCGAAAGGCTTCACTCTTTTCACAGCTAATAGTGGCAGAAGATGCAAGTTGAAATCGCACAGCACACTTTTTAAGGACAGCAATATCAGACTGAGTGTTACCCACGACATAGAGATCGTTCAGCATGTATAAAACTACATATAGGATTAATAAATGGCACAACAAAGTAATCAAGAAGCTTATTGCATAAATAACTAGAAGAGCACTCGGTTTAGCGCATACCTCCGCCACCACAATGCCATCCACGAGAATATATGCGGCCCAATACTTTTTGGAATATCATGCTATGTATTGTTTGGGGCCCTATTTCTCAGGTTGAAATCACTTTAAAATTAACATATTTATTCGTTATCCCGTCCGACCTTCGGATATTTTTGCACCAAATCAAAGAATTTCTTCCTTTCACATACTGAACCTGTGTACAAGTTTCATCCGAATCTGTCCACAACTTTTTGAAAAAGTTCAGTGCGTATTATATTCAATTATAGCCCATATCTTCAATGGTGGCAGAATCACTTTAAAAAAATATTGGATCCGAATCCGGAATGTTCACCAAAATCTAATCGATCGCCTTGTCGACCACAAACCTGCCACAATTTATTCCGGATCTGTCCACAACTTCTTGGGGATTATTCCTGCACGAAACAACAAAAAACAAACAGACAGGAGGGTGAAAACATACGCCGCTTCACTCTCGGTGGTGGAGGTATTAAGTGCGGAGAGAGCCAACAGAAAGGAGTACAGAACACTTAAAATGAGGGTAACACTGCCTACCCCTGCTAGAGAGGAGAGAAAAGTGAAGGACAAGTACACTCCCAACAAAAAAGATTATGATACAGCAAGTTAATGCAGTGAAACAAAGGAGGACACCAAACCAAGGCCTGTCCACCATACGATCTGAGGCGTTAGCCATGCGAAAATGATGCAACACCAAGGAAAAAGCCTTTTTCTTGATCCAAAAAATAAACCTAATATGAGGGAGGATCAGTTTATTTGTGGCCCACACAAGGAGAACACTATAATAATCACATTTATTCATTTTATGTCTCAACTTCAATCTCCCTTCCTGGCCATGCCCCATTCCACCAGGTCATCAAGCCTTAACCTTGTCCATTCTGTAGAACTCTTTATTTGCAATTCGCCCTCTATGAAGTCCTCTGCAGCTGCCCATCCACAGCATTGTCGTTTTCATATTTGTTTACCCCGACAGAGCTACTTTCAGGGTCAGGGAACCAAAACAGAAGTCAATGGGTTTAAATCTTGTAGAGTAGGGTGGGTATGGCAGAATTCATTACCCGGGAAAGTGTGGAGCGAGCAGTAGCCGTAAAAGGTTGGGCGCGTGTGGAAGAGGCATTGCCCTGGAGAAGCAGCACACCTCGGGTGCAGTTTCCCTCCCTTCTTTTGCGTTCAATGCATCATGCACCGGTGAAATGCATCAGAATAATAATAACTTGTTAATAGTTACTGCATATTCCCTTTTCTAGAAGTCTATTAATCATCACAGCCATCACAATCCAAAACACAGTGCCATGACCTTGATCCAGGTTGATGTCCTCGTTGAACTTTGAGGGGGGTGACTTCTGTACATTTGCTGGAGAAAGTCATTTATTTTCAGCGTGAAAACGGTCAATCAGCTTCAATGGGAAATGTCCAAGATGTTCTCTTTTTACTGGCTTGCCAACTGTCAGAATTTGGGACCGCCACTGTTGATTGACACCCCTGTTGCCCATGCCCAATTTGTCTGTGAGTATTGATTTGACTGAATCGGAAAACCTTACACCCAATGCATCCACTACGTACCTGAATGGTTGCTCGTCTCTTTCATTGGACTTACTTATCAATGCAACCTGCTCCACCATTTCTAGTGGTGCCACCATCAACAGGATGACTTGATCTGTGTCCATCGTTTGGGTGTTTGTATATGTTACAACCTGGGGAACTCAATACCCGTTCCTTATCATGGAATATGAAAAGCATCTCCCCTAATGTCACCACATTATCCATGATATGCATTTGCTTGGGAAGCAAGCCTTTTTGTGGGGTGCTTTATCACAGCTCAGCACTCCATATCACCCATTTGACTTGAATTTCCAGGTGATCCCGCTTACTCTTGGGTCCATGCTCTGTGGAGAAGGAGAGTGCGACAAGCGAAAGGTGGAATGGTGGCAAGAACATATCATAATAACAAGGATCGATCTTTATACTCTTAACTTTCATATCCATTTATCATGTCTACAAGAAGGGCTGAGGCCACAAACAAACTGATCACCCCTCTAACAATACTAGACTAGATAGGGATACATCTGACATGATAAAAATTAAAATAAGTTACAAAATAACGAAATGAATTGTTAAAGATTGGATTTACAGGATATTACAATTAAAGTTTTTCTTTTGGATTGCAAGCAAACATAGACAGGAATATATCGTACCACACATAAGTAGAGATATGCGGTGCCAAAATTTATCAACGAGCTGAAGTCTATTTTAGGGATCAAAGGGAGGATGGGTATGCGTCTTTACAGCTCAAGGAAGTTATCCAAATTATGTGCTCTGAAGAAGACAGGTAGTAGAGTTTTAGACCCAAGTACGTCCAAAGTACTAGTCAATTCCATTGGCAATAACGTATCTCGTTATTGGCGCCTCTTGCAGGTAATTATTTTATTACAAGGAAATGTTCCACAGTCGGATTGGCGACTCAACTTTATATCGTTCGAACTTTCAGTAATCTTTTGGGAGAGATAGCGTATATGAGCCAGTAACTGTATATCCTAAGTGAAGATATGTTAGAGTGAATGAAAGGGAAGAAATAAATGATGCAGGTGTACGTGGAGTATCACTCTGGGTTCATTTAAATCCTTCCAATCAGGATTTGCGTGAGATATGGAATATGTTGTTAGCCAACTATTGTGGTTAGAGGCTGCTGTAAGCCTGGTGTGTGGCTTTAGTGTGTGGTGGCTGGCTTGGGATTCTTAAGATCCTGAGTTAAAGCCTGTTAGCCAGATGAATCAACACCAGTGTGGGTTGACCTTAAACCTGTCATCCTTCTGAGGTTGGTGAAATTGAAGTACCGTGTACTGGTATAGTGGACAGCACGCGGAAAAGTCAACACCCCCAACAACAATGATCGCTACCCAGCAGCCAAGCTTCCTAACACAAGAAGAGGAGCACTTCTAAATAGCCTTTCAAGCAGCTTTACTAAAAAAGGAAACCTTTAGGAGCATTCAGTTGTTCAAAATTAGCCTCTTCAATTGCAAGAGTGCACTTTGTTTGCTCGTTTCTCAGCCAGCAATTTATTCAGAAAGCCTTTCTATTTATGTTAAGGTTTTTTATGCGCACAATCACCAACAGAAGAACAGCACTTTGTACTGAAGACTGTTGTTGCTTTCAAAGCCTATAGAGGTATTCTTAGTTCCCAGTTACTTGATATACTGTTGATATAATTTTGGCAAAAAACATTAATTTGAACTTTGGTTTTTGTCCCACACTTACATCGACAGGAGAAACCCTATTCTATTGTCATGTAGGTGCCAAAATTGATCTAAAAGGCAGCACCCAGAGGATTTTAAGAAGTGCCGTATTAAAGTTTCCATTGCAACTCACCACCCCTTAAAAAAGGTTGCAAAGGGAAAGCATATGTTGACAAACATACACCGTAGTCAGAAAATCGAAATCAAGAGATAAAGGTGATTGAAAAACAACGTTAAGGAACTGGTCAGCGGACACGGAATTTATTCAAGTCTAGCTTGGGACACTAAGTTGTTAAGCAGCGAGCACCAAGTAAATGGTCGGCTGTGCCTGAGATGTTATAATCGTAAACATTCGATCAACTTTTATTCTTGAAATAGAATGAAAAGAGATTGTTTTGACCGGCTAATTGTCAGTTAAAAAATATTCGTACTCAAGGGAAGGTTGTAGCATACAATTTAAAATTTTCATATTTCAAGACATTAGAAGGTGACCAGGGAGATCCCAGGTAGTTACGAATAAAAAAAAAATCAACAAAAAGACATTTCAGCATTTCTACAAATGGTGCATACACATTAAAATTGTTGAGGCGTTTGCCTGACCAAGGAAAGGCTAAGGAACCAGAAACCACTTTGGAATTCCCTCAAAGGGAAACTGCCAGCTAATTGGAGGGAATGGCACATACGTTATTCCGGCTAGAGGAGCTATACAGACTGCTAAAAATCTGTTGTTTTTTGGAAACAGTTACCAATTCAGCCATTGAAACGTCACTGGAATGAAGTTATTGCAGGAGCAAGAAATAAATTTTGTTTTGTATTAACCAGCCATTTAAGCTGTGCAATTTCCAAAAGGGGTGCAACCACTGCCAAGGTACTTAACACTATAAAATTATCATATGCATTGTTTAGAAGAAAGTTATAAAACCAAGATTACATAATCATTATCCTGAGATATCTTTCTAAACGAAAGTAAAAAAATTTCCTTAAGCGAGTTGATTTGGAATCTGTCTTTCTTCGTTCATATGCAGCACGGGGGCCGCAGGGTAGCATCATTAGCTGAAACAATGCCCTTGTGCTGCCTTCGGTCAGGATCTGTAATTTGTTCGGTACCAGTGATAGCTCGCCTACTCTTCCACGAACGGACAGCGTGGGGATGCGTTGAACGTCCACCAACTAATGTTAGTCAGATGCGACATCCAGTGTATACATCTATCTGAGGGCGGCACACACATTTGATGAATCACCCTGCCTGCTGAACACCTGAGATGACAGTTCTATAGCTTGAGTCAAGCATTCAAACCCAGCATATACAGCTTAGAGGTGGAGTGTGCAACGGAGAAGACATCCTTGTCAGCCCTTGAGATTCTCTATATACACCACTTAAGTCTATAAATCATTTATTCGGATACTTGGAAATTACATTCTCTGGCTAAATCAAGAATAGTGCTTTAATTTGACATCCTTTTTTTTCAGAAAGCTTGTTCCACCAAAAGCACCTGAATGGCATCAGGAGAAATAAAAAGATCAACCTCAAGGTTTTGAGAAGTAATATTCCACTGCAGGTGTCACGCATTTGAGAGGAAAGAGGATGTTCCCATGGATATTGATATTCCATGCGTCATCAAGCCAGTAACTGCTGCTTACCCTTCAGCGAGAAACGGTCGGATGGCGAATTGTTCAGCAGTACAGTCAGTGGTCTCGAATGACCGTCTGTGTGTAGGTCTGATTTTTTCAACATTCACAGAGAGGGAAAACTCATCGTCGGTTAAACATATTAAGTACGACACTTTCCTGCATGGTCAAAAAGAGTAATTACAACACTACTTGGAGCGACGTAAGCCTGATGAATCAGCGATTTCACAGTATTTCGTTAGGTTTTTCAGATGAGGTTGAAAAGAGGTGTGCGATTTTAATCTCTCTCTGGTGTGGGTTCAATTCTGGCTTTACTGGCAGAGGGATACAGTGAGTGTCACTTTGCTTCCATCCTTAAAATTTCATAGACTGCGGTTCATAGGAACAAGGTCAAGCAGCAGACATTGGGGACAACAAAGCTACAGACTGGCAGAGGGCGAAAACGACTTTCCACTGACTGGGATGACCACCAACTCATTCGAATGTCACTCAACAACTGTAGGATGACATCAACTGACCTACAAAAAGAATGGCAAACGGTAGCTGGGGTGAAGTGCACGGCAAGGACGGTTTGAAACAGGCTCTGAGGGGCAGGGCTGAAGTCGTGCAAAGCGAGAAAAAAGCCCTTCATCAATGAGAAGCAAAGAAGAGCCGGCTGTGGTTTGCAAAAGACCATAAGGATTGGACCGTGGAGGACTGGAGTAAGGTCATCTTCTCTGATGAGTCCAATTTTCAGCTTTGCCCAACACCTGGTCGTCTAATGGTTAGACGGAGACCTGGAGAGGCCTACAAGCCACAGTGTCTCGCACCCACTGTGAAATTTGGTGGATGATCGGTATGATCTGGGGGTGCTTCAGCAAGGCTTGAATCGGGCATATTTGTCTTTGTGAAGGACTCATGAATCAAGCCACGCACAAGGTTGTCCTGGAAGAACACTTGCTTCCTTCTGCTCTGCCAATGTTCCCCAACTCTGAGGATTGGTTTTTCCAGCAGGACAATGCTCCTATGCCACACAGCCAGGTCAATCAAGGTGTGGATGGAGGACCATCAGATCAAGACCCTGTCATGGCCAGCCCAATCTCCAGACCTGAACCCCATTGAAAACTCTGGAATGTGATCAAGAGGAAGATGGATGGTCACAAGCCATCAAACAAAGCCGAGCTGCTTGAATTTTTGTGCCAGGTGTGGCATAAAGTCACCCAACAGCAATGTGAAAGACTGTTGGAGAGCATGCCAAGACGCATGAAAGCTGTGATTGAAAATCAGGGTTATTCCACAAAATATTAATTTCTGAACTCTTCCTAAGTTAAAACATTAGTATGGTGTTGTTTAAAAATGAATATGAACTTGTTTTGTTTGTATTATTTGAGGCCTGAAAACACTGAATCTTTGTTTTTATTTTGACCAGTTGTCATTTTCTGCAAATAAATGCTCTAAATGACAATATTTTTATTCAGAATTTGGGAGAAATGTTGTCAGTCGTTTGTAGAATAAAACAAAAATGTTCATTTTACTCAAACACATACCTATGAAATAGTAAAACCAGAAAAACTGATAATTTTGCAGTGGTCTCTTAATTTTTTCCAGAGCTGTATGATGTAATCCCATTGCCATTTTTGGAGGTGGGAGCAATCAAGAGTACAAATACACCAAAAAACATTAACATCTTTATTTCGAGATATTTATTCAAGAAAAAAAACAATGATTAAGTGTTAAGTGAAGCCATATTTATTAATTAAACCAAACATGAATCTCTGATTCTGTGGACCTTCAAGTGATTCATAATTTCATTGGAAACTGTTATTCTTGAAAAGTTCAGAAACAAAAAATCAATTATATTTAATCTTACATCACCCATATTGATAACAATGTTTCCTCGGGTCCAAAACAGAAAATATATGCCGTGATGGCTTATTTAAAGTTTCTGAATGAAAGCAAGACTTGTTTGGGGTGTCTGAAATATTTTATGTTGTATATTCTCAGTCTAATTATCTGTCTGCCTTTTCACGGATCAAATCCCCTAATATAACTGGGCCTTCCTTTCAAGTAGCAACTGGTAGTTTCTTTCACTCCTCTCATTTATTTGCCAGTTTACTCTCAAAACGTAAAATGTCCGATTCTATACAAGCCATTGTGATGTTGAGGTGATACAATTGCCAAACATCAAGTAAACCCATAATGTTGAAAAAGGGGTATTGGTCTCTGCATGGGACTCAGAATGGGGTTCACCAGAATTTCTGTCTCTGGCTGAAAAGAGCAATTAAAATCGCCTCCAACACATACACAATGATCAAAATCGACCGACTTTAAGTGATGAATCATGGAGACGAAGAAAGACTCTCACTCTCGTTTAATGTGTATGACTAGGTGCATACACATTAAATATGGTGCAATGAAAGTTATGATTTACTAATTCAAGAGAGATAAACCGGCCCTTTATTACCTCATGAAAGTGGAATGACTCGCATACCAGATCTGGTTTTAGCAAAAAGCCGACAAATTGCTGAAATAACATTGCCCTTTAAAAGGTTGACACAAGTCGTGCTCTACATTAGGTGTGATTATGAGTTTCTTGTAATAAAATCACATGTACCTTTTTACACTGGATCAGGTTTTTTTCACTTGAACCTGGTGGAGGTGATTAGCACCACCAGCGTTCGTGTTTAAGGTTGTGAGAGTAATCATTTTCATGTGTTGTTGATAAATTCGGTCTGTGGCTGAGAACACTCCACACCTGCTCGTATAACAAATTTCCTTAGGCTGTGATACTATGACCTCATCAAGTCAAAATATTCAAGTGATTTAATGATGGACTCTGCAGTGTAAATGAATGATACCACATCAGAAAAATGATCTTTAATACAATGACCTGCAGAAATATTCACCCCTTACCAATAATGTCACATTTAGATGAGTTACAAATTATGTCGAAAAACAATTTTTCCAAATGAACGCTTTTATTCATAATTGAAGAGATCAAACTAAGAAGTTATAGTTGCAGGAGGTTACATGTCAGGAATACCTGCAAAAAACATGTACAAATATAAAATTGTAAAAGCATTCATTGGTTGTAAAAGCATTCAGCCCCTTAGGTCAGGATATGGTGAAGCACCCTTTGCAGTTAAGACTGCTACGAGTCTTTTGGGGTAGGTCTCTACCAGCTTTGTACAGTGAGATGGTGAAATCTTTGCCCATTCTTCACATGAAAATTGTTCTAGTGATGCCAAGTTTGATGGGGATTGTCGATGGACTGCAGTCTTCAAGTCTCACCATAAATGTTCAACTGGGTTCAAGTCAGTACTTTGACCAGGCCACTCAAGAACATTTATTTTCTTCTTATTCAGCCACCCCAGTATGGCTTTAGCTTTGTGCTTCGGAGCAATGTCCTGCTGAAATGTGAATCTCCGACCCAGTTTCAGATTAATGGCTGACTCAAGCAGTTTTTTTTCAAGGATTCTCCTGTACCTTGGACTGTCCATTGTCCATTCTATCCTGACAAGTTTGCCAGTCCCCGATGATGAAAAGCAGCCCCACAACATGATGCTGCCATCACCACGCTTGACAGTAGGGATGGTGTTGATTGGGTGATGTGCATCATTATGCTTGTGCCAGATGTAACGCTTTGAATTTAGACCAAAAAGTTCAATTTTTCTCTTGTCTAACCATAAAACGTTTCTAGACATGCCTGCAGTTCCATTAAGATGCTTTTTCACAACCTCTGTATGAGCTTTTAGATGTGTCTTTTTCAGTAATGGCTTCTTTTTTGCCACCTGTCCAGGGAGGCCAGCTTTTTGAAGGGGATGGGATATTGTTGATTGATGAACACTGACCCCCATCTCAGAAATAGAGCTTTGCAGATCTTTCAAATCATTGCTGGATTTACAGTGACATTCCAAACCAATTTCCTGCTTGAACGGCTGCTGAGTTTGAATGGGCGACCTGATCTGGCTAAAGTCTGAGTGGTATGATACGTCTTCCGCTTTGTAATGATGGATTTTACCGTACTCAAAGGGATAATGAGTGCCTTTGAAATCTTCTTATAACCCTCTCCTGAACGGTGCTTCTCCACCAATTTATGGCTAACTTCTTTGGAAAGCTCCTTGGTGTTCATGTTTGCTTTGTTGGTTGACCAAATTAGTTGCACTTTTAAAATCCTTAGATAAGTGGGTAGCTTAATTTTTTAAAAGTTAAACCACTGATTACAAACAGGTGAAACCTATTACACTTATTTTGTAACCTTGCAAACAAATACTTTGCTCCTGAAGTGATTTAGGGTTAATTAGGCAAAGGGTTTGAATAATTATGTAACTGATAATCATCTGATTTTCTCTGTTAACCTAACCAATTCACATTTTATCTGTATAGTTTTTTTTTTTTTTAGCTTTATCACTTTGGAGTAGTTTGTGAAGACTCTGTATTAAGTTGAAGTTGAAAGCATCACAAAATAAGCTCAAGTGGCATCAACATGTGAAAACTTTGGAGGGGCGTCAGTACTTTTTCAGGCCACTGTAACTATGTTTCAATGTCTATATATTTAATTGAGGAATGAAACAATGAATTGAAGGGATATCGGTGCATAATCTGTTGATGATTGTGACAGCTTAGTCACTTCCACATCGCCATCCGACTCTGATAGGTTGGATAACATCCCACTGAGGTCTTGGACATTGCTCTCGGCCATCACGATGTTATCTGGCACCTCCAGAGATTATTTTTTTGGGGTGCTCAGATATAGATTCACCAGCACACTGTTACCTATCTTCCATATCCGGGGTTGGAAATTCGGTTCCAGATCCCTGCAAAGCCAGATTCACTACCTCTGTTGATAAATCTGAACCACTGATTGGGTCTCCAATCTGCTCAGTTCTTGAAGGAAGAACCAGCAGTACTTCTTAGACTCGGTCAGTGGGAATTGAGGAAGGAATTCAGGCTTTTTTCGGTCTGAGGGTGGGGAAGCTATCAAGGAAGGAATTGATGATGAAATTGTGATGAGTAAGGCCAGGCAAGAAAATAGAACTTCAGGAAGGGAAAAGTTAAACATATTCTATACCAATGCCAGGAGTTTAAATAATAAGATGGAAGAGATTGAAGCCAAAGTAGATAGCGAGGAGTACGATATAGTTGTAGTGAGTGAGATATGGTTTACGGAGGAGAATAACTGGAAGACAGGATTAGAAGGCTACAAGGTGTATCGGTGTGATAGGAAGGAGAGAATAGGAGGAGTAGCAATCTGGGTAAAGGACAGCATTGCATCAAGATAAACGGGTGACATTAAGGAAGGAATTAATGTTGAGGATTCTGTATGGGTAGAGATTAGAGATTGTAATAACAGTCAGACACTAGTAGGATGCTTTTATAGGGTTTTAGTTGTGAAGGAAGAGGAGGAAGGAGGAGTTCATGATGAATTCAAAAGAGCATGTGGTCGGGGAAGAGTTTTGATTGTGGGGGATTTTAACTTGCCAGGGATAGATTGGATCCAGGAACAGGGAAAGGGCAGAGCAGATGAGGATTTCCTAGATTTAGTCCAGGAGTGCTTTTTAACCCAGTTTGTAGATAAGCCCACTTGGGGGAGTGCAGTGTTAGACCTCTTAAGTAACGATCCCAATATGGTGGAGCAGGAGGTCGGGGAGCATTTAGGAGCAAGTGACAATATTGTGTGTGCAAAGATTTTGTTAAGGGTTAGAGTTCTGGATAGTAGGGTAAGGCTATTAGATTTCAGGAAGGCAAACCTTGAGGGTATGAGGAGAGAGTGAGGTGCTGTAGATTGGGAGAAACTAACAACAGAACAATCAGCATCAGAGAAATGGGAAACCTTCAAGGACCAAATGTGTAGAGTGTGGAGTAAGTACATTCCAATGAGGTGTAAAACTAGAAGCAGAAAGAGGCCAGTGTGGTTGAAGCATAAGATAAGGAATGTTATTAAGGAGAAGCAGAAGGCATTATTAGGTTTAAAATAACAGACTGGAGTTGATTTATATCACTATCGGAGTAAACAGAGGCAAGTTAAAAAAAAAACTCGCAAGCTAAAAGAGAATATGAGAAGGACATTAGGACATGGCTAAGAATATAAACATAATAGCAAGGCATTCTTTAAGTATATCAGGGGAAAATAACAGGTTAGGACCAGTGTGGGCCCATAAAGGAATAGCACCGCGAAAGTGGTTCGTGAGGAAAGTGAAATGGCAGGCTTATTAAACAGGTATTTTGCTTCAACTTTTATACAAGAACAGTCAGGAGAATTACCAATAGCTGAGAGTATTTATCAAGGAGGTGAGGAAGGGCTTTT
>CM068961.1:66737949-66756045 GCA_035128595.1 Eptatretus atami
AGCCTATGTGAGGAATCTGTGAGTGGGTAGAGCATCACTGTGGTCAAGTGATCTCGTCCTGCTTACAGGGAATTTGCGCATTGCTTTCGTCCAAGCCTGTCCCTCGGTGTACTGCAGGTGGAGTGGTAGGTGGTGGGCTCTTGACAGAGGAGTCCGAAGTGAAGGCCCGCTGGGCCGGTTACTTTGAGCTGTTGTACCAGGCTGATCCCCAGCTGTCGAGTTGGACGTCAGGGATGTATCTACCTTATTGCGGACCCTCCAATCAACTGTGGTCCACCTTCGTTTGTGGAAACGCAGGCTGTGGTGAACCGGTTGAAATGGGGTAAAGCTCTAGGGATCTGTGGCATCCATGCTGAACTTTTCAAGGCTGGTTGAAATGCTGCATTTGTGTCGTTGCATGCAGTTCTGTGCTCTGCCTGGAACACAGGCATCATCCTAACTGACTGGAAGAGGGCCATGTGTCCCTCTCTGGAAAGGGAAGGGTGATTGCCAAGACTGCAACAACTGCAGAGGGGTGACGCTGCTCCCAGTGCTGGGCAAGGTCTTTGCTGGGATAATTATAACAGGGTTTGCCACCATCTGCTTTCGAACCAGCACCCAGAGCAGTCAGGCTTTACACCAAATATGTCAACTATTGCCTGGATCTTGCTCTTTGGGTCCTCACCGAGCGTAAATGAGAGTTTCGGCAGGGGCTGCTTGGAGCCTATGTTAATCACTGCAAAGCGTTCGATTCAATGAATTGAAATGCCATCTGGAGGATTCTCGGGCTTCGTGGTGCCACCAAAAACTTATGATCTTATTTCTGAACTTTCCTTTGGTACTGAGAGTGTTGTGTGATTTGTTGTACATCTCTTACTTATTTTCAGTTGTTACCGGAGTTTGTCAGGGGTGTTTACTGCCCCCCACACTTTTCAGCACTTGTATGGACTGGATTCTGGGGAGGATGTCGGACAGATCAAGCTGCGGTGCATCGTTTGGGAATGTCAAGATCTCTGACATTGATTTCGCAGATGATGCAGTCATCTTTGCTGAGACTCTAGCTATCCTTTTGGGGGCCCTCAAGGTGCTGAATGAGGAGTCGGAGCCGGTGGGATTACGGTTTCCTGGGTCAAAACTAAGCTCCAGGCTTTCGTTGACATTTGATGCTGCTGTTCTGTCTGTGCCTGTTTGTGGTGAGGATGTTGAGGTCATGGAGAGATTCACTTATCTTGGCAGTGATATTCATGTCTCTGCTTGCCGTGAGCCAAAGGTCAACAGATGTCTGGGTCGGGCCTGGGAAGTCATGGATTCACTGGATCATGGGCTGTGGCGCTGCCGGTACCTTGCGGGAGACAAAAGTCCGAGTCTTCATGTCCTTATTGCTTCCAGTCTTGCTCTATGGATGTGAGAGTTGGACTCTGACCAGGCATCTGAGACGAGACTAAATTCCTTTGGTACCAGTCTCTTCGGAGAATCCTTGGCTTTCGCTGGTCGGACCTTGTGTCCAGCAAGCGGTTGCTGAGAGAGACTCAAATGAGATTTGTTACCTGCATAGTCCGTGAGCATCAGCTGCGGCTGTATGGACAAGTGGCTCGTTTTCCTATGCTGATCTTGCTTACCAGATTCTCTCAGCGAGGATGTTCTCGTGTGTGAGGGCCAATGGGCCGACCACGTGCCTCATGGTTTCCGCAAGTTAATCAGCATCTCAAGGAGATGGGGTGGGCCAGGCATCTGCCTGGGGACGGCCAGACGGAGGCCCCTGGAGTACTGGCAGAAGTGAATGCAGGACGCTGCTCTGGCGCATGTTCCCATACCTGACCTGACCTTTGCCTTATTTGCTTCCCCATTTGTGAGTGGGTAGAGCATCACCTGTGGTCAAGTGATTCTCGTCCTGCTTACAGGGGAATTTGCGCATTGCTTTCGTCCAAGCCTGTCCCTCGGTGTACTGCAGGTGGAGTGGTAGGTGGTGGGCTCTTGACAGAGGAGTCCGAAGTGAAGGCCCGCTGGGCCGGTTACTTTGAGCTGTTGTACCAGAGAGATTGACAGAAGATGGGTTTGGAGGCCAACTTTCGATTGGTGGTTTGCTCAAGAGATATAGATACTGATGGTGAGGCCCAAAGTTGTTTGTTATGTGATTGATCTTCTTCAAGAAGGTTTATTAATAAGTGCAATGGAATGTTTGACCAGATGCTCCTTCTGGAGAGACAGAGTGTAGTGTGTGACATGGTCAATGATTGAAAGACATATCCTAAGTATGCCAGCTTGTGATTTTATCAAGTCTGCAGAGAGTGAAGAGGTGCTGCCCTGCTTACTGGGGGGGATGAGGGATGCTATGGCAAGGGAGAGTCATCACTCAAAGAAGATGAAGAGGATTTATAGAGAATCAGTAAGATCATTGATAAGATTAGGAACAGAACTGGACCAGGACACTGCCTTGGGGGCACTCCAGCCTTGACAGGGGATAAGTGAATGAGAGATTCAGTTGAGAGTCATCACGTCGGCGACGAGAGTGGACAAAGTTGGTAGGCCATGCGAGAAGGTGGCGCTTGGATGCCAGTGCAGAGATTTTGGAATGCAAGGTTGGGTTGCCAACCTTGCTCAAGATTTGTACAGAGAGATGGCCTTGATCTGCATGTCTGATATTGAGGGCCTCCATATATGTTGAAAGAGCAGAAGCAGCATGCCGAGCGTAGAGTGACGCGGGTCTGAATCTTAACTATTGGCCTGAGATTAGTCGTTGGAGAAAAGTAAGGATTTTATGTCATTTGCGATGATTGATTCCATGACGCTTGCTGATGATTGGAAGTAAGCTAATAGGTCGTATTAGAAGGATATGTATTCGCATCATTTTGTGCAATGTATGATGTTACTGACTTTAAGCCAATGGAACTTTACGAGGGAAATGATAGGGTGGACTGGGAAGAAAGAGGATGTGCTAAGAGCGCAGAGCATGTTTTTTAAGACACGTGTCGATGTTGTCTGGGTCAGTTATGGGTTGCCAGAATGTCCCCACCTTCTAATGCAAAAGACACTGAGTCAGGAGCAGTTGGGTGTGAGGTGTTTTTGGGGTACAAGGTGTGTGGGTTGGAGAAAAGATTTGGAAGGAAACAGAATGAGCATTCTCCTTCTCACAAGCATTTGAAGTGATGGAAGGGTGGGAGAGGCCGTGGGGGGGGGGATACTTTCAGAGACAGACTTCTTCCGAGGAAGGAGATGGGTTGAAAATTCATCCTCGACGGTCTGGCTAGACTCCTGAACAGTGGAAACATCGTTGCAGGCTTTGTGGAATGATCTGGCTTCGATCGCTCGCTCTTACCCTTCAGGTAAAAGAAGGCATGTGGTCTTTAAAGCCAATGCCTCAACACAAGGATTTGTCGATAGTTCAATTGAGTAGGAGAGATCAGAGAGAGAGGTTTATTACAGCATATTGTGGTGAAGTTGAGTGTTTTTCTTTGTGGTAATACAAAGTCAAGGTTCTTGGAAAGAGTTTAGAACACTCGAGTGCATCAGATGACAACAGAACAAAAAAGGGGGGGGGGTGTTTGAAAACACCAACACAGAAGTTGAAAGGGTGAAATAGAGGGAGACTTTGACAACAATGGGTATGGGAAGATTTGGGGCAGGGGAGGATGCATGGAGATATGTGATGTTGTTATTGTGGGAGAGAATATGTGACACCTGGAATCATTGTCAACTCTGTTGCACTTGTGCATATCTTATTTTTACAACATTTTACATCTATTCTTACATGTTCCCAAAAGTTTTTGTGGTTTATGAAGGGTTTGTTCTACTGATGAACTTTCAAGATTTTAGACACAATGGACAGATCAAAACTTTGTACACAATGAGAATTTGGTTATACATATAACCTGGAAATTCTGCTTGACTTAAGAGGAGAAGAGAGAGAGAGAGAGAGAGAGTGAGATAATAATGGCAAGCAAAAGAAGAAAGGAGCCTAACTCGAGGTCCCCCACTTTGAGTGATAATGAGAAATAGATTCTGTGTAATATGGAAGCTAAATCCGTTTTTTGAAATATGTATAAACAAGCCAAGTTACTTGAGACTTTTTGCATGACAACATAATTCAGCCATCACAGCCATAATGTAATCCGGTTGAGATATGATGTCATGAAAAGGAATATATCTGCATATGAAAGGCTTAAATGCTCAACATGATTTTAAACATCGCGTACATAAAATAAAAGGTACAATGGACAGATGAATCGGTTTGGTCAGATGGAGCTCGTTTTTATATCCACCCCCCCCCGCCCCCTCCACGCTCTGACCTTGTCAGAGGGGTGGGGGACAAAACAAGGACCAATAAGACAGAAAAAAACATATCTTGTGATAAAACAAAACCATGTTACAAAATAGTTATTATTATTTGTTTTCTTGAGCTCACATATACTCGAACACACTCCATGTAATCAATAATTTTCAGTTTGCTTGTACTTTGAGTAAATTAAACTCTTTTCACTTGCTGAAACCCAAAGCACAAAAAACCCACAACACCACATGTTCCATGGGCCTTGGCCACCAGCCGCAGTTTACCATTTCATGATGAAGTACAATCAGCAAGTTTGGCGTGGCCAATTAGAGGCTAACGTTCATGGGTTGACAGGGAAACCAAAGATATTAGCCTTCAAAGTAAAAGTTAACATGCATTTTAGGGTAAATGCTATGTTTCCAATGAAACAAAGGAGAAGTCTTTCACAATAAGGAAGGTTGAAAACAAGTCTTTGTTTTCTGGACAAAGAGGACAACAAACCAGATAAGGAGAAAAAAAATCGAATAAAAGTGTTTGAAGGACACAATCCAGTGGAACTCAACCGTGACTGGAGATCACCTGCACTGTTGATATAGCCAGAAATAACATCTGCTTCCAAAACAGGTTTTTCAGAGGAGGTCCCTGGGCAACAGTCCTTTCCACTGGAATACGCCTGTTTAAAATGGTGGACCCCTGAAGAAGTAATTTAACACAAAGCCTGTCGATGTTTTTGCTAAACTTAGTAGTATGAAAAAGGATTTACCCCCAATGCTTCATGGGGGGCAAGTCATTTGCGGTAAATTCCATGATTAATTTTGATGCTATGAGCTTCATGAAGCACCACTTCAAACCTTTGAGTCCAAGGTCGACCTAGTCCTAGTTTAAGTCCTGTTTGGATCACCACTCATTACTTTTTCCAATTTTTCTCTTGGATCAAATTCCGTTTGGGTCACAATTAATTCTAATGGATGTTCCATTTGTCACCGGAGATGCCAATGCTTTTAAATGTCTGCTGCTTAAAAATGTTTGGCCAAAATCAGACTTCTCGGAATATCAGGGAAAATATATAAAAAAAAATAAATGTCTTATTTTTTCCACATTTTTTACATTCCATATTGTATCCTGTCTGTAGATTCTTTACGAAGGGCTCTTGCAAGGCTCAAAAGGCTATGATATTAAGAAGAAGACGACATATCCACATGTGAAGATTGATTAAAAACAATTCAAGATCATATCTGAGCCTCCCAGCTCATCCCAAGGGAGGCAGGTCAAGAACCTGCCTGGCAGGTGCTCTGCAATCGTAGCAGAAGTTGAATGAACAGAGCCGGAAAGCCAACAAGTTGGGGCATTTCACATCAAACGAGATCTTACCACCTTACACTCAAGGACAACATATGACTGGTCGGAACCAGTGATGGCCCTCTAAAATAATTCTAACAGATTGCTCTGAATTGTTCAGAGCATCACCTCTGGTGGCTGCAGGCATATAAATCTATGCCACAAAAGGGATTTGTGACCATATTGCTCTACTATTTGCACACGGCTTTTATAAAGAAAGGTGGGATAAACTGTTCTTACTACTTTTTTCTCCCCTGAATCATTTGTCCTCGTCCCATGTTGACATACTTTGGGATTCCTAAAATACACCCAAATATTGAAGTTCTATGTAAATCTTTATCTGGTTATGTTCCAACCGCCCCGCGATAATAAATCTTTCGGTAAGCGACAATTATTTTATGTTTATTTATTTATATATATAGTTTTAAAGCTTTATGCCTCCCACACCTATTAATAACCTTTCCCACACTCTTATTAACCTTTCCCACCACTCTTTTAACTTCCCATACTTCTTAAACACTTCCTATAACTCTTAAAACACTTCTTACATCTCTTAAACTTATTTTAACACATATAGATTTATGGTGTTTACTCGCCATTGAAGATACTACAACTGCGTGAAGTATGATGAGGAATTATGCTTGCAGTACGATGAATGGTGCATGCGATGATGAATGTACTGCACAAGCCAGAAAGGGCATTACTAGCTCTTCAGAAGGTGCATGCATCAGGCGCCTTCGTCAGGTGTGTAGTATCTTGCTCCTCGTTTGGAATTTCAGTTTCATTGGCTATGCGCATGAATGAATGCATGCTATGCGCGGGAGATGCAGAGAAGATGCTACGGTTCCGCTGACGCCAATCAGCAACCCAGGATATTACAGAACACCATGCTCTGGTTGGTCGCCATCCATCCTCAGCAATAGCGTGCTACGTTTTGTACGATCTCACGTGGGTAAGTAGCGCAGGTGGAAAGCGGCACATCTGCGTTTCCATACGCCAGGACTTTGTGCTACTCTTTTACTGTATACACTATATGTGCAGTATTTCTATTCTTGTAATTGTTTTATTATTTTTTTTTATTTTTTCTACGTTTTTTAATTTTTTTAGGTAGAAAATGCTTATTTTTACCATTAAAATAATTAAAATAATAAATATATTAAAAATACATTTATACCGCAAAATCCCGCTGGATATAGCGAAAAATCCGCGATAGTTAAAATAGATATGTAAGAGTTAAAAATCCGGCAGATACGAGTGGAGACCGCGAAAAGGTGGAACCGCCGATAGGTGAGGGATGACTGTACATCATTTCCCCACTCCAACTCTATGTTGGTGGGGTGGTCGCTAATGGGCAATGACTCAGTTGGGCTACCAATTTGAAAGAAGGGGTCCATAACGGTATGCTCTTCTTATTCCAATTACATCTTAATGAAATAAGCAAGGTTAAAATCTTCCAAACCTACTTAACTGCTGAACAAGAAATTCAATTTTCACATTTGTTTTTGATGGAATGCAGACATCATCTGCATAAACGGAGAAGGTCAAGGAGACCTCCTGAAGAAGAAAGAACCAATTCCCAGAAATATTTAATCCGAAATGCATTAGGGAGAAGCTTTAAGTGAGAGCAACATACATATATCCACAAACAGCGACAACCTTGCCTTACCCATCTACTGGAAATATTTTTTGGCGTGACAAAGCTTGGTTATTGATTTGGATTTAACTAAGTACGTTCGGTATATAAAATGTGATTTATTGCTCTAAAATTTACACCAAGCCCCAAATGTTTCCTTAACAATGGCACATAATTCTGTGGGTCAATGACTATCAAAAGCTGTTGCTCAAATGCATGGAGCTCAATATACAGTCGTGACGATCTTCCTTCCTTCTCAGACTTGACAAAATCAGAAAACTGGTCCAAACACTTGGAACATGTTTTCTATTCTGGATCTCTCTTTCTCTGTTCTCTCCTTTCTCTTTCCCTCTCTCTTTTTCTTTCTCTGTCTTCTCTCTCTTTTTTTCCTCTCTTTTTTCTCGTCTCTTTTTTTTCTTCTCTTTTTTATCTTTCTCTTCCAAAAGGACCATTCTCTTCCTTCTCTCTCTTCCTCTCTTCTCTCTCGTCGTCTCTTCTCTCTCCCATCTCTCTCGTTCTCTCTCTCTTCTCTCTCTCTCTCTCTCGTCTTCTCTCTCTCTCTCTCCAAAAGGACCCATTGGTGCACACCTCCTCATCTACTTATGAAAACTTCTCAAAGAAGTTTCATCGCCTCAAACTCTTAGGTCTCACTCTTGGCCATTGATCTTTCTTGGCAAAGCCACATTTTCTAAGTTCGCCACAAAAGCCAGATGTCTGACTGGGCATCCTCCCATCATGCAAATCTTCCTTGAACACCTGAGCTCCTATCCCCTCAGGCTTTCATCTGCAGCTTGAAAGAGTACTGCATTTTCTTCTGGCCTGGCTCCCTGCCTCACATCTTGCTCAGCTTGATGTCGTGGTCCTGCCTTGATCTTGAAAGCCTTGTGTTTCCACGGCCCTGGAAAACCAAGGCTTTCAAGATCTTGGAATCTCTCGCGTTGTAGCTGAGGATAGGGGCCTATCACATTCACCATGCTGACAGGTCAGTGGTCTCTCTCTCTTCTTCCACCTCATTTCTGGTCTTGCACCCTCTGCCCTCTCCATTGCTCTGTCCATCCCCCCCCCCACCCTCCCCCCACCACCAAGTATCTGCAGGACACAACGCCCACAGCCAACCTCCTCCTCGTGAAACTGCATAAATCCAGAACCACTGCTCATCTCCACTCATTTACTCTCTTTTTCCCGCCTGTGAACTGCCTTCCACACTCTCTTCAATCTCATTCTTCCTCCGGTATTCAAGGCATCTGTTCACCACTCACCAGGTTATCCCCACACAAAGCCATGATCTTTTCGACACCAGTAAACCAACCCCCCCCCCTCACCTCGAAAAATTTAGCTTTTGTATCCACATTGTCCACCCCTTGCATTCTCCTCTATCTCTCATCATTACCTGTACCCTGTTTGCCCATTTCTGTCTACCTTCTCCTCCACCTGCTATTCGTGTTCCCCTTTGTCCTGCTTTCCCTTGGTTATGTTGTGTCCTGTTCTGTGTCCTTGCTCTCCCATGAGCTCGTCTATCGAGAAGGCTTTCATCCACAGCTGGATGGTACTGCTCTCCCCTCTGGACTGGCCCCCTGCTTCACATTCTTGCTCAGCTTGCTGCTGTGGAAACGATGGAATGTTTTTGGATGCTATCATGTTTGGTTTTTTGTTTTTGAATGATGCTATCATGTTTTGGAATGTTTTTGGATGGAGAGAGAGAGAGAGAAGAAGACAGACAGACAGACATTTACCATCTGTCAAGTGTCTGATTTAAAATGATGTCGTAGATGATCTGCCAGTAACCACGGCTCTGACAGGTAAGACCAGATCACACTAACCTTCTTCTTCAACCAGTTCAACTGATCGTCTGAAAGTGAATTTGATGATCATTCTGATTCAAGAATCCTCAGGTTATGACGATAATCAAAATCTTCATGAAGAATGTGCTGATGTATATGTATGATCCGCGGTGTAAATTGGGATGACATCGGTCATGAAACACCTGGCTTCACAACAACAATCGGAAAATGACATTGAAGAAAGACTCGGCAATAACAACTGGTAAGCGGTTAATCAGAAAGATAGAATGTGGTAAATGTGGGTGTTTCGTCGTATTTTGATGTAATACTTCTCTGTAATTATTGTAGTGATGAGAAATCGCACTCATTGAAAAGCAAAAGGTATACAATTGTCAACACCAGGGTGCGGCGAAGCAACATGATCGAGCAAGTTGAAACCGCCGTAATGCAAGGCCAAGGCTTACTTACTCAAATTGTACCATACTCCCTGTATTACTGCAGTGTATTACAGTAAGTGAACTTGGCCTGGTCGGCCGTGCTAGTTAGAACCAAAGGCTTTTCTAAAAATGTTACAGACCTCTATTTTTACTTAATCGGGAAGTGTCACACGTGTTTTTTTTGTTCTTGTATTTTGTATTTTGTTATTACAATGATGTGCATGTCTGTAGCAAGACCAAGTATGTCAATAGGTCCACCCGTACAAGTAAGGTCTATAAAGTTTAGTTTTCTACGTTGTTGGTTGTACAGTGCAATGCAAGACGTATACATGCTTATTACCACACTGGATGGGGGACTATCCTCAAAATGTACATGTATTGAGTGAGTGAGTGATGGACAACAGGTGAATTAACACTGTTTGAATCATCACTGCACAACCGCAGGGCCACAGTATGCTATTTTCCCTCAGTTTCTGGTGCTTTTTGGCAGTCTTTCTGTCCTTTTCTTCTTTTCCATTACATTTGAATGATTTCTAATCGTGGGATCACATCGGCTTTCAATTGCTTCATTTTTTATGAGTCGATGACACGATTACGGAGTTTCTATGTATAAGGCGTTATGTAAAGCCACATGTTAACACAAGTCCGGAAAGCAAAAGTTTTCTGAAGAAGACGTAGCGGGTCACATGAATATGCAGCTCTGGAAAAAAATAAGAGACACTCCAAAAATTTTTAAATCAGCATCTCTATATGTATGGCAGCCATTCCATTCCAGTGTCTGTTGAATTCCAACACAAGCACACTCATTCTACTTAGTGAGGTACTGATTAGGTGATCACCTGAACCGAATCTTATTTAACAAGGAAAGTAATAAAAACCACTGCTGTGGTCATCACTATCCTCTTGCAATAGGACCAGCTGGATGGCAAAAACAGTGCCCGTAGTACCTCAAAGTAATTGGAATCAAAAAATAACTATTGACCATGCCAAAAAGAGTTGAAAAGAAAAGTTTTTGAGTGAGGAAAAGAAGGGTTCAATTTCTGGCTTTACTGGCAGAGGGATACAGTGAGTGTCACTTTGCTTCCATCCTTAAAATTTCATAGGATGCGGTTCATAGGAACAAGGTCAAGCAGCAGACATTGGGGACAACAAAGCTACAAGACTGGCAGAGGGCGAAAACGACTTTCCACTGACTGGGATGACCACCAACTCATCGAATGTCACTCAACAACTGTAGGATGACATCAACGACCTACAAAAAGAATGGCAAACGGTAGCTGGGCGTGAAGTGCACGGCAAGGACGGTTTGAAACAGGCTCTGAGGGGCAGGGTCTGAAGTCGTGCAAAGCGAGAAAAAAGCCCTTCATCAATGAGAAGCAAAGAAGAGCCGGCTGTGGTTTGCAAAAGACCATAAGGATTGGACCGTGGAGGACTGGAGTAAGGTCATCTTCTCTGATGAGTCCAATTTTCAGCTTTGCCAACACCTGGTCGTCTAATGGTTAGAGGGAGACCTGGAGAGGCCTACAAGCCACAGTGTCTCGCACCCACTGTGAAATTTGGTGGATGATCGGTGATCGATCTGGGGGGTGCTTTCAGCAAGGCTTGAATCGGGCATATTTGTCTTTGTGAAGGACTCATGAATCAAGCCACGCACAAGGTTGTCTGGAAGAACACTTGCTTCCTTCTGCTCTGCCAATGTTCCCCAACTCTGAGGATTGGTTTTTCCAGCAGGAACAATGCCCTCATGCCACACAGCAGGTCAATCAAGGGTGTGGATGGAGGACCATCAGATCAAGACCCTGTCATGGGCCAGCCCAATCTCCAGACCTGAACCCCATTGAAAAACTCTGGAATGGATCAAGAGGAAGATGGATGGTCACAAGCCATCAAACAAAGCCGAGCTGCTTGAATTTTTGTGCCAGGTGTGGCATAAAGTCACCCAACAGCAATGTGAAAGACTGTTGGAGAGCATGCCAAGACGCATGAAAGCTGTGATTGAAAATCAGGTTATTCCACAAAATATTAATTTCTGAAACTCTTCCTAAGTTAAAACATTAGTATGGGTGTTGTTTTAAAAATGATATGAACTTGTTTTTGTTTGTATTATTGAGGCCTGAAAACACTGAATCTTTGTTTTTATTTTGACCAGTTGTCATTTTCTGCAAATAAATGCTCTAAATGACAATATTTTTATTCAGAATTTGGGAGAAATGTTGTCAGTCGTTTGTAGAATAAAACAAAAATGTTCATTTTACTCAAACACATACCTATAAATAGTAAAACCAAGAAAAACTGATAATTTTGCAGTGGTCTCTTAATTTTTCCAGAGCTGTTGATGTAATCCCATTGCCATTTTTGGAGGTGGAGCAATCAAGAGTACAAATCACCAAAAAACATTAACATCTTTATTTCGAGATATTTATTCAAGAAAAAAAACAATGATTAAGTGTTAAGTGAAGCCATATTTATTAATTAAAAAACATGAATCTCTGATTCTGTGGACCTCAAGTGATTCATTAATTTCATTGGAAACTGTTATTCTTGAAAAGTTCAGAAACAAAAAAATCAATTATATTTAATCTTACATCCACCCATAATGATAACAATGTTTTCCTCGGCGTCCAAAACAGAAAATATATGCCGTGATGGCTTATTTAAAGTTTCTGAATGAAAGCAAGACTTGTTTGGGGTGTCTGAAATATTTTATGTTGTATATTCTCAGTCTAATTATCTGTCTGCCTTTTCACGGATCAAATCCCCTAATATAACTGGGCCTTCCTTTCAAGTAGCAACTGGTAGTTTTCTTTCACTCTCTCAATTTATTTGCCAGTTTACTCTCAAAACGTAAAATGTCCGATTCTATACAAGCCATTGTGATGTTGAGGTGATACAATTGCCAAACATCAAGTAAACCCATAATGTTGAAAAAGGGTATTGGTCTCTGCATGGGACAGAATGGGGTTCACCAGAATTTCTGTCTCTGGCTGAAAAGAGCAATTAAAATCGCCTCCAACACATACACAATGATCAAATCGACCGACTTTAAGTGATGAATCATGGGACGAAAGAAAGACTCTCACTCTCGTTTAATGTGTATGACTAGGTGCATACACATTTAAATATGGTGCAATGAAAGTTATGATTTACTAATTCAAAGAGAGATAAACCGGCCCTTTTATTACCTCATGAAAGTGGAATGACTCGCATACCAGATCTGGTTTTAGAAAAAGCGCGACAAATTGCTGAAATAACATTGCCCTTTAAAAGGTTGACACAGTCGTGCTCTTACATTAGGTGTGATTATGAGTTTTCTTGTAATAAAATTCACATGTACCTTTTTACACTGGATCAGGTTTTTTCACTTGAACCTGGTGGAGGTGATTAGCACCACCAGCGTTCGTGTTTAAGGTTGTGAGAGTAATCATTTTCATGTGTTGTTGATAAATTCGGTCTGTGCTGAGAACACTCCACACCTGCTCGTATAACAAATTTTCCTTAGGCTGTGATACTTGATCATCAAGTCAAATATTCCAAGTGATTTAATGATGGACTCTGCAGTGTAAATGAATGATACCACATCAGAAAAATGATCTTTAATACAATGACCTGCAGAAATATTCACCCCTTACCAATAATGTCACATTTAGATGAGTTACAAATTATGTCGAAAAACAATTTTTCCAAATGAACGCTTTTATTCATAATTGAAGAGATCAAACTAAGAAGTTATAGTTGCAGGAGGTTACATGTCAGGAATACCTGCAAAAAACATGTACAAATATAAAATTGTAAAAGCATTCATTGGTTGTAAAAGCATTCAGCCCCTTAGGTCAGGATATGGTGAAGCACCTTTGCAGTTAAGACTGCTACGAGTCTTTTGGGGTAGGTCTCTACCAGCTTTGTACAGTGAGATGGTGAAATCTTTCGCCATTCTTCACATGAAATTGTTCTAGTGATGCCAAGTTTGATGGGGATTGTCGATGGACTGCAGTCTCAAGTCTCACATAAATGTTCAACTGGGTTCAAGTCAGTACTTTGACCAGGCCACTCAAGAACATTTATTTTCTTCTTATTCAGCCACCCCAGTATGGCTTTAGCTTTGTGCTTCGGAGCAATGTCTGCTGAATGTGAATCTCCGACCCAGTTTCAGAATTAATGGCTGACTCAAGCAGTTTTTTTTCAAGATTCTCCTGTACCTTGGACTGTCCATTGTCCATTCTATCCTGACAAGTTTGCCAGTCCCCGATGATGAAAAGCAGCCCCACAACATGATGCTGCCATCACCACGCTTGACAGTAGGGATTGGTGTTGATTGGGTGATGTGCATCATTATGCTTGTGCCAGATGTAACGCTTTGAATT
Source organism: Eptatretus atami (assembly GCA_035128595.1). Lineage (NCBI taxonomy): Eukaryota > Metazoa > Chordata > Myxini > Myxiniformes > Myxinidae > Eptatretus > Eptatretus atami. The sequence continues at coordinate 66,751,746 of CM068961.1, forward strand.
TAGACCAAAAAGGTTCAATTTTTCTCTTGTCTAACCATAAAACGTTTCTAGACATGCTGCAGTTCCATTAAGATGCTTTTTCACAACCTCTTGTATGAGCTTTTAGATGTGTCTTTTTCAGTAATGGCTTCTTTTTTGCACCTGTCCAGGGAGGCCAGCTTTTTGAAGGGATGGGATATTGTTGATTGATGAACACTGACCCCATCTCAGAAATAGAGCTTTGCAGATCTTTCAAATCATTGCTGGATTTACAGTGACATTCCAAACCAATTTCCTGCTTGAACGGCTGCTGAGTTTGAATGGGCGACCTGATCTGGCTAAGTCTGAGTGGTATGATACGTCTTCCGCTTTGTAATGATGGATTTTACCGTACTCAAAGGGATAATGAGTGCCTTTGAAATCTTCTTATATACCCTCTCCTGAACGGTGCTTCTCCACCAATTTATGGCTAACTCTTGGAAAGCTCCTTGGTGTTCATGTTTGCTTTGTTGGTTGACCAAATTAGTTGCACTTTTAAAACCTTAGATAAGTGGGTAGCTTAATTTTTTAAAAGTTAAACCACTGATTACAAACAGGTGAAACCTATTACACTTATTTTGTAACCTTGCAAACAAATACTTTGCTCCTGAAGTGATTTAGGTTAATTAGGCAAAGGGTTTGAATAATTATGTAACTGATAATCATCTGATTTTCTCTGTTAACCTAACCAATTCACATTTTATCTGTATACGTTTTTTTTTTTTTTTAGGCTTTAATCACTTTGGAGTAGTTTGTGAAGACTCTGTATTAGTTGAAGTTGAAAGCATCACAAAAATAAGCTCAAGTGGATCAAACATGTGAAAACTTTGGAGGGCGTCAGTACTTTTTCAGGCCACTGTAACTATGTTTCAATGTCTATATATTTAATTGAGGAATGAAACAATGAATTGAAGGGATATCGGTGCATAAATCTGTTGATGATTGTGACAGCTTAGTCACTTCCACATCGCCATCCGACTCTGATAGGTTGGATAACATCCACTGAGGTCTTGGACATTGCTCTCGGCCATCACGATGTTATCTGGCACCTCCAGAGATTATTTTTTTGGGTGCTCAAGATATAGATTCACCAGCACATGTTACCTATCTTCCATATCCGGGGTTGGAAATTCGGTTCCAGATCCTGCAAAGCCAGATTCACTACCTCTGTTGATAAATCTGAACCACTGATTGGGTCTCCAATCTGCTCAGTTTCTTGAAGGAAGAACCAGCAGTACTTCTTAGACTCGGTCAGTGGGAATTGAGGAAGGAATTCAGGCTTTTTTCGGTCTGAGGGTGGGGAAGCTATCAAGGAAGGAATTGATGATGAAATTGTGATGAGTAAGGCCAGGCAAGAAATAGAAACTTCAGGAAGGGAAAAGTTAAACATATTCTATACCAATGCCAGGAAGTTTAAATAATTAAGATGAGAAGATTGAAGCCAAAGTAGATAAGCGAGGAGTACGATATAGTTGTAGTGAGTGAGATAATGGTTTACGGAGGAGAATAACTGGAAGACGGATTAGAAGGCTACAAGGTGTATCGGTGTGATAGGAAGGAGAGAATAGGAGGAGTAGCAATCTGGGTAAAGGACAGCATTGCATCAAGATAAACGGGTGACATTAAGGAAGGAATTAATGTTGAGGATTCTGTATGGGTAGAGATTAGAGATTGTAATAACAGTCAGACACTAGTAGGATGCTTTTATAGGGTTTTAGTTGTGAAGGAAGAGGAGGAAGGAGGAGTTCATTGATGAATTCAAAAGAGCATGTGGTCGGGGAAGAGTTTTGATTGGTGGGGATTTTTAACTTGCCAGGGATAGATTGGATCCAGGAACAGGGAAAGGGCAGAGCAGATGAGGATTCCTAGATTTAGTCCAGGAGTGCTTTTAACCAGTTTGTAGATAAGCCCACTTGGGGGATGCAGTGTTAGACCTCTTAAGTAACGATCCCAATATGGTGGAGCAGGAGTCGGGGAAGCATTTAGGAGCAAGTGACAATATTGTGTGTGCAAAGATTTTGTTAAGGGTTAGAGTTCTGGATAGTAGGGTAAGGCTATTAAGATTTCAGGAAGGCAAACCTTGAGGTATGAGGAGAGAGTGAGGTGCGTGTGTAGATTGGGAGAAACTAACAACAGAACAATCAGCATCAGAGAAATGGGAAACCTTCAAGGACCAATGTGTAGAGTGTGGAGTAAGTACATTCCAATGAGGTGGTAAAACTAGAAGCAGAAAGAGGCCGTGGGTTGAGCAGTAAGATAAGAATGTTATTAAGGAGAAGCAGAAGGCATTTATTAGGTTTAAAATAACAGGACTGGAGTTAGATTTATATCACTATCGGAGTAAACAGAGGCAAGTTAAAAAAAACTCGGCAAGCTAAAAGAGAATATGAGAAGGAATTAGGACATGGCTAAGAATATTAAACATAATAGCAAGGCATTCTTTAAGTATATCAGGGGAAAATAACAGGTTAGGACCAGTGTGGGCCCATAAAGGAATAGCACCGGCGAAAGTGGTTCGTGAGGAAAGTGAAATGGCAGGCTTATTAAACAGGTATTTTGCTTCAACTTTTATACAAGAACAGTCAGGAGAATTACCATAGCTGAGAGTATTATCAAGGAGGTGAGGAAGGGCTTTTATAAAGGATCCAAGTTGGAGTGGAGGAAGTAAAGGAAACAGCGAGGAAATTTAAGAGTAGATAAGGCTCCACGGCCAGATAATATGCACCCGAGAGTGTGATGGAGGTGGCTGAGCAGGTAAGCGAGATATTAATGGATATTTTCAATAGTTCACTTGAGTCAGGACATGTACCGGAGGATTGGGAGTAGCAAATGTAACACCATTATTTAAGAAAGGATTCAGAGAAGAATTAGAAAAATATAGACCTGTTAGTTTGACTTCAGTTGTGGGGAAGGTGTTGGAGACATTAATTAAGGACTAGATTAGAACCATTTAAAATAAACACAAACTAATTAAAGGAAATCAGCATGGGTTTACCAAAGGTAGTTCCTGTCTACTAAATATATTTTAAAGTTCCATGAAGCAGTGTCTGATTGGGTGGATGAGGGAATGGCAGTGGACAAAGTATATCTAGACTTTAAGAAGGCATTTGATGAGGTACCACATCAGAGGTTGTTAGCCAGATGAGGGCTTATGGAGTGACTGGTCAGGTAGCTAATTGGATTGCAAACTGGCTTAGTGGTAGGAAGCAAAGAGTGGCTGGAGTGGGAGGATGTATTGCTGGAGGATGTAAGTAGTGGGTTACCTCAGGGATCAGTACTTGGACCATTACTATTCATTATTTACTTCAACGATTTGGATAGTGTGGTGAAGAGTAAGCTTTCAAATTTGCAGATGACACAAAGCTTGGAGGTGAGGTGGATAGCAGAGAGGGTGGTGATCAGATACAGGAAAGTATTGATACTTGCATAGATTTGGCAATAGATTGGCATATGGAATTTAACCTGAACAAGTGCAAGGTGTTGGGGATGGGAAAGAATAATGAAAATAGAGATTACATGATGCAAGGGGTAATTTTGGAGCGTGTCACACAGGAGAAGGATCTGGGGGTGATGATCTGGAAGGATGATCCAGAAATGCATGGTCTACTGGAGTGCTCAGTTCCTCAATACTGGCCACCGGCTTGTTGTAGCAACTCTTAAGTTGCACCTTAAATCCAGGAGAATGGTACCATCCCAGCCTCGATGGATGTTGGCAGAGCTCAAGGATGAGAGGGTAACTGAGGAGTTTGCAAACAGGCTGAGTGGAGATTTGGGGGGTCTGGGTGCTTTGGGAGACCAAAGACCACACGTCCTTTATGTTGCCGGTGGATGTCTTGGAACTCGCATAGGGCGAAGAAGAATTTTGTCTCTCAAGGGACACTGGGTATTTCTCGAGGCAAGACTGAATGGCAGAGCTGAGCTGTTCAGGAGCTGAGGTGTAAAACTGTACGTGCACTGAGGGTGGACAAGGAGACTATGTGTGAGGAATCTGTGAGTGGGTAGAGCATCACCTGTGGTCAAGTGATTCTCTGTCTCTGCTTACAGGGAATTTGCGCATTGCTTTCGTCAAGCCTGTCCCTCGTGTACTGCAGGTGGAGTGGTAGGTGGTGGGCTCTTGACAGAGGAGTCCGAGTGAGGCCCGCTGGGCCGGTTACTTTGAGCTGTTGTACCAGGCTGATCCCCCAGCTGTCGAGTTGGACGTCAGGGATGTATCTACCCTTATTGCGGACCTCATAATGTGGTCCACTTGTTTGTGGCCAGGCTTGGTGCCGTGTGGGTGCTT
>CM068961.1:66756070-66767554 GCA_035128595.1 Eptatretus atami
AGGCTGATCCCCAGCTGTCGAGTTGACGTCAGGGATGTATCTACCTTATTGCGGACCCTCCAATCAACTGTGGTCCACCTTCGTTTGTGGAAACGCAGGCTGTGGTGAACCGGTTGAAATGGGGTAAAGCTCTAGGGATCTGTGGCATCCATGCTGAACTTTTCAAGGCTGGTTGAAATGCTGCATTTGTGTCGTTGCATGCAGTTCTGTGCTCTGCCTGGAACACAGGCATCATCCTAACTGACTGGAAGAGGGCCATGTGTCCCTCTCTGGAAAGGGAAGGGTGATTGCCAAGACTGCAACAACTGCAGAGGGGTGACGCTGCTCCCAGTGCTGGGCAAGGTCTTTGCTGGGATAATTATAACAGGGTTTGCCACCATCTGCTTTCGAACCAGCACCCAGAGCAGTCAGGCTTTACACCAAATATGTCAACTATTGCCTGGATCTTGCTCTTTGGGTCCTCACCGAGCGTAAATGAGAGTTTCGGCAGGGGCTGCTTGGAGCCTATGTTAATCACTGCAAAGCGTTCGATTCAATGAATTGAAATGCCATCTGGAGGATTCTCGGGCTTCGTGGTGCCACCAAAAACTTATGATCTTATTTCTGAACTTTCCTTTGGTACTGAGAGTGTTGTGTGATTTGTTGTACCATCTCTTACTTATTTTCAGTTGTTACCGGAGTTTGTCAGGGGTGTTTACTGCCCCCCACACTTTTCAGCACTTGTATGGACTGGATTCTGGGGAGGATGTCGGACAGATCAAGCTGCGGTGCATCGTTTGGGAATGTCAAGATCTCTGACATTGATTTCGCAGATGATGCAGTCATCTTTGCTGAGACTCTAGCTATCCTTTTGGGGGCCCTCAAGGTGCTGAATGAGGAGTCGGAGCCGGTGGGATTACGGTTTCCTGGGTCAAAACTAAGCTCCAGGCTTTCGTTGACATTTGATGCTGCTGTTCTGTCTGTGCCTGTTTGTGGTGAGGATGTTGAGGTCATGGAGAGATTCACTTATCTTGGCAGTGATATTCATGTCTCTGCTTGCCGTGAGCCAAAGGTCAACAGATGTCTGGGTCGGGCCTGGGAAGTCATGGATTCACTGGATCATGGGCTGTGGCGCTGCCGGTACCTTGCGGGAGACAAAAGTCCGAGTCTTCATGTCCTTATTGCTTCCAGTCTTGCTCTATGGATGTGAGAGTTGGACTCTGACCAGGCATCTGAGACGAGACTAAATTCCTTTGGTACCAGTCTCTTCGGAGAATCCTTGGCTTTCGCTGGTCGGACCTTGTGTCCAGCAAGCGGTTGCTGAGAGAGACTCAAATGAGATTTGTTACCTGCATAGTCCGTGAGCATCAGCTGCGGCTGTATGGACAAGTGGCTCGTTTTCCTATGCTGATCTTGCTTACCAGATTCTCTCAGCGAGGATGTCTGTGTGTGAGGGCCAATGGGCCGACCACGTGCCTCATGGTTTCCGCAAGTTAATCAGCATCTCAAGGAGATGGGGTGGGCCAGGCATCTGCCTGGGGACGGCCAGACGGAGGCCCCTGGAGTACTGGCAGAAGTGAATGCAGGACGCTGCTCTGGCGCATGTTCCCATACCTGACCTGACCTTTGCCTTATCTTGCTTCCCCATTTCAACTGTGGTCCACCTTCGTTTGTGGAAACGCAGGCTGTGGTGAACCGGTTGAAATGGGGGTAAAGCTCTAGGGATCTGTGGCATCCATGCTGAACTTTTCAAGGCTGGTTGAAATGCTGCATTTGTGTCGTTGCATGCAGTTCTGTGCTCTGCCTGGAACACAGGCATCATCCTAACTGACTGGAAGAGGGGCCATGTGTCCCTCTCTGGAAAGGGAAGGGTGATTGCCAAGACTGCAACAACTGCAGAGGGGTGACGCTGCTCCCAGTGCTGGGCAAGGTCTTTGCTGGGATAATTATAAACAGGGTTTGCCACCATCTGCTTTCGAACCAGCACCCAGAGCAGTCAGGCTTTACACCAAATATGTCAACTATTTGCCTGGATCTTGCTCTTTGGGTCCTCACCGAGCGTAAATGAGAGTTTCGGCAGGGGCTGCTTGGAGCCTATGTTAATCACTGCAAAGCGTTCGATTCAATGAATTGGAATGCCATCTGGAGGATTCTCGGGCTTCGTGGGTGCCACCAAAATTATTGATCTTATTTCTGAACTTTCCTTGGTACTGAGAGTGTTGTTGATTTGTTGGTACCATCTCTTACTTATTTTCAGTTGTTACCGGAGTTTGTCAGGGGTGTTTACTGGCCCCCACACTTTTCAGCACTTGTATGGACTGGATTCTGGGGAGGATGTCGGACAGATCAAGCTGCGGTGCATCGTTTGGGAATGTCAAGATCTCTGACATTGATTTCGCAGATGATGCAGTCATCTTTGCTGAGACTCTAGCTATCCTTTTGGGGGCCCTCAAGGTGCTGAATGAGGAGTCGGAGCGGTGGGATTACGGGTTTCTGGGTCAAAACTAAGCTCCAGGCTTTCGTTGACATCTTTGATGCTGCTGTTCTGTCTGTGCCTTTTTGTGGTGAGGATGTTGAGGTCATGGAGAGATTCACTTATCTTGGCAGTGATATTCATGTCTCTGCTTGCCGTGAGCCAAAGGTCAACAGATGTCTGGGTCGGGCCTGGGAAGTCATGGATTCACTGGATCATGGGCTGTGGCGCTGCCGGTACCTTGCGGGAGGACAAAAGTCCGAGTCTTCATGTCCTTATTGCTTCCAGTCTTGCTCTATGGATGTGAGAGTTGGACTCTGACCAGGCATCTGAGACGGAGATTTGGTACCAGGTCCTTCGGAGAATCCTTGGCTTCGCTGGTCGGACTTGTGTCCAGCAAGCGGTTGCTGAGAGAGACTCAAATGAGATTTGTTACCTGCATAGTCCGTGAGCATCAGCTGCGGCTGTATGGACAAGTGGCTCGTTTTCCTGATGCTGATCTTGCTTACCAGATTCTCTCAGCGAGGATGTCTCGTGAGTGGAGGAGGCCAATGGGCCGACCACGTGCCTCATGGTTTCCGCAAGTTAATCAGCATCTCAAGGAGATGGGGTGGGCCAGGCATCTGCCTGGGGGACGGCCAGACGGAGGCCCCTGGAGTACTGGCAGAAAGTGAATGCAGCGACGCGCTGCTCTGGCGCATGTTCCCATACCTGACCTGACCTTTGCTTATACTTGCCTTCCCCAATTTTGAGCTTTCCAACCCTGATTTTCACCTTCTCTGGCTCAGTCTCCATCATCAATCTCAATAAGTTGATCTTCTGCCTCGACCACTCTCACAACTCTGACAATCTCATGCGGCTCTTTGACCACCTCATTACCTGTATTGAGCAAATCTAACAGTCCTCTCCATCTTTGGAAATCATAATTCTTGGGGATTTCAACATCCACAACTCCTCCTGGCTTTTCCACTCTTCCTGCACCAATCTGGTTGGGACTGAATCTGAAGCCTTTGCTATTCTCAATGACCTCTGCCAACTCATCTCTGAACTCAGCCTTATTCCTGACTGATCCTACAATAGCTCCAACACCCTGGAACTTTTTCTCACTTCCAAATCCCATATTTACACTAATATCCTTGTTGCTGTACCTACTAGATCATCTGACCACTGCCTATTACTACCTGCCATCCCTTCCAGCAGTATCACAATGCACAGTCTACCTTCTGCATCATTTGGCTGCATGACTCTGCCAATTGGAATGACCTTCACCAGTTTTTTGCAGACTACTTCTGGTGAGACTTCTGTTTCTCTGCTGATCCTTCCACTGAAGCAGACCAACTCACTCAAAATAATCATTCTGAGTCTGTCTCTTCACATACCCCACTCAACAAAATGTGTAAAAGCATCAGCCCTCAAGTGGTTTTCCCATCATTGTGCTTCCTCTATTTTCTTGAAAAAATACAACTCTTCAATGCCTGGAAAGCTTCAACTTCAGATCAGAGTCGTAATGTTTATGTGGCTGCCCACAACAAATGCAAGCACATTTTCACCACAGCCAAAGCTGCCTTTATTCAGCAGATCCCCTGACAAGATCTCCTCTTTCCATAGTAGCTGTCGTTCCTTATATTATTTGGCCAAGTACCTCTCCATAATTTTTTATGAGTCATTTATTCCTCCTCTCAACAATCCGATGGCTCCATCTGTAGCTCTACTAAATCCAAAGCCAACAGTTTTGCCCCTCAATTTGTAGCTAACTCCACTTTGGATGATTCCAAGAGAACTCCTCCTGATTTTTCTAAATCCAACTCCTTTATGTTTGTCATCAAATTATTCACTCACAAAGTTCACCAGACCTTTCTGTCCTTTGTCACCATCAAAGCTAATGGACTAGATGGCATTCCTGCTGCTGTTCTCAAATGCTGAATTCTCGAACTTGCTCTTATTTTCGCCAAGCTTTTCAATGTCTCATACAGTACCAGTATTTACCTAACCTCCTGGTTATTGGGTGGATGAGGAACTCTAGGGAGTTTGTCAGGGTTGTGTACTTTGTGTCGTTGTTACTGATCTAATCAGATTAGATTCTGGAGCCAGAATCAACAAAGGTCGATGAGGGAGGGGTAAATGTTGTCCGATTGGAAAAAAATCACCAGGAGAGTTTTCTCGACTATTCCAATGATCCGGGGATTGGAGCTTAGAAAATCCGAAGTTGAGGAATAAGGACCACCCTATTGTGGATCCCGTCCAAGCCAAGGCGTTCTTACTGATTAATGATCCTACTTTGTCCAACCCTCTCCAACTTTGGCACTGTCGAGCAGTCTCTTTCCTGTACCTTTTCTACCACCACTACCACAGTCAGTGTTCTGTCAAACTCTCTGTTTATGCTTCTCTTCACTGTTTGGAACACCCATCTTGCTTCTACTCATCACCCTTTCTGCATCGTCCTCCCTTCCCTCCTTACCAATAACCATTCTCCTCCTTTTTCCTATGTACTGCCTATCTTTGGAATAGCCTCCTCAACAGTGTGTTCCCAACCTGTATCACTTTGCAACAATTCAAATCACGAATCAATCATCTAGATGTCATCTAATAATTACATTTTCCCATATTCTTTCTTTGCCTTTCTCCCACATGGGACCCCTCTTGGTTTTTGGCTTTGACCCTTCTCCTGTGATATTAATTTGTGTATATATATATTCCCTTGTAAAAAACATATTTTGAAATAAAATTCTCATTCCCAAGGAAAACACTGAGATATTAAATACCATCAAATAAATGTTATGTCGCTAATGTGGAACAAATGAGCATGAAGGTACAAAGCGAAGGCTTCACTCTTTCCACAGCTAATAGTGGCAGAAGATGCAAGATTGAAATCGCACAGCACACTTTTTAAGGACAGCAATATCAGACTGAGTGTTACCCACGACATAGAGATCGTCAGCATGTATAAAACTACATAGGATTAATAAATGGCACAACAAAGTAATCAAGAAGCTTATTGCATAAATGAACTAGAAGAGCACTCGGTTTAGCGCATACCTCCGCCACACAATGCCTGATCCACGAGAATATATCGGGCCCAATACATTTTTGGAATATCATGCTATGTATTGTTTGGGGCCCTATCTCTCGATGGTGAAGAATCACTTTAAAAATTAAATAATTATCGTATCCCGATCCGGCTTCGGATATTCACCAAAATCAAAGAATTTCTTCCTCTTCACATACTGAACCTGTGTACCAAGTTTCATCCGAATCTGTCCACAACTTTTTGAAATATCATGCTATATATTAATTTAGCCCTATCTCTCAATGGTGAAGAATCACTTAAAAAAATTATTGGATCCGAATCCGGATCTTCACCAAAATCTAATCAGTTCGTCCTTGTCACACACCAAACCTGCCCACCAAATTTAATCCGGATCTGTCCACAACTTCTTGGGATATCCTGCACACAAACAAACAGACAGAGAGGGGTGAAAACATAACCTCCTTCACCTTCGGTGGTGGAGGTAATTAGCAAGAGCCCAACAGAAAGGGAGTACAAACACTTAAAATGAGGGTAACACTGCCTAACCCCTCTAAAAAGAGGAAAAGGTGAAGACAAGTTAACACTCGCCAAACAAAAAAGATTATGATACAGCAAGTTAATGCATGAAACAAAGGAGGAACCAAACCCAAACCCACCATTAGAGGTGTCTAGCCACATGACAAAAATGATCAACACCAGAAAAAGCTTTTCTTGATCCAAAAAATAAACCTAATATGAGGAGTAATCAGTTTATTTGTGGCCCAACAAGGAGAACACTATAATATCACTTTTATTTCATTTTATGTCTCAACTTAATCTCCCTTCCTGGCCATGCCCCCATCCACCGGTCATCAAGCTTGACCTTGTCCATTCTGTAGAACTCTTTATTGCATCCCTCTATGAAGTCCTCTGCAGCTGCCATCACAGCATTGTCGTTTTCATATTTGTTACCCCACAGAGCTACTTTCAGGTCAGGGAACAAACAGAAGTCAGATGGGTTTAAATCTTGTAAGTAGGGTGGGTATGGCAGAAGTTCATACCCAAAGTTAGCAGCAGTAGCCGTAAAAGTTGGGCTGTGTGTGGAAAGGCATTGCCCTGGAGAAGCAGCACACCTCGGGTCAGTTTCCCTCGCCTCTTTTGCTTCAATGCATCATGCAACCGGTGAAATGCATCAGAATAATAATACTTGTTAATAGTACTGCATTTTCCTTTTCTAAGAAGTCTATTAATATCACACAATCACAATCCCAAAACACAGTGGCCATGACCTTTCCAGTTGATGTCCTCTTGAACTTTTGAGGGGGTGACCTGTGTGACTATTTTGCTGGAGAAAGTCATCTGTTTCAGCGTGAAAACGGTCCAACAGCTCATGGGAAATGTCCAGATGTTCTCTTTTCTGGTGCACTGTCAGCATTTGGGGACCCCACTTTGATGACACCTTTGCCATGCCCAATTTGTCTGTGAGGATTGATTGAACTGAATCAAAACCTACACCCAATGCATCAGCTACGTACCTGATGGTTGCTCGTCTCTTTCATGACTACTTCATGCACCTGGTCCACCATTTCTAGTGTTGCCACCTCAACAGGATGACTTGATCTGTGTCCATGTTGGGTGGTTGTTATGTTACAACTGAACTCAACTACCCAGTTCCTTATCATGGAATATGAAGAAGCATCATCCCCTAATGTCACCACCATATCCATATATGCATTTGCTTGGGAAGCAAGCCTTTTTGTGGAGGTGCTTTATCACAGCTCAGCACTCCAATTTCACCATTTTGACTGAATTCCAGGTGGTCCCCTACTTTGGGTCCATGCTCTGGAAAAAATCGACAAGCAGAAATGTGGAATTGGCAAGACATATCATAATAACAAGGATCGATCTTTATACTCTTTAACTTTCATGATCCTTACATGTCTACAAGAAGGTGAGGCCACAAACAAACTGATCACCCCTCTAAAGATACTTAGACTAGATAGGATTAACATTCTGACATTGATAAAAAATAAAATAAGTTACAATAACGAAATGAATTGTTAAAGATTGATTTACCAGGAATATACAATTAAAGTTTTTTTTTGTGATTGGCAAGCAACATAGACAGAATTTTATCGTCCACACAAAGTAGAGATATTGGGTGCCAATTATCAACGAGCTGAAAGTCTATTTTAGGGATCAAAGGAGATTATGGCTCTTTTACAGCTCAAGGGAAGTTATCCAAATTATGTGCTCTGAAAAGACAGTTAGTAGATTTTGACCCAGTACGTCCCAAAAGGTACTATTCAATTCCATTGGCAAACTATCTCGTTATGGCGCCCTCTTAGCAGGTAATTTATTTTATTACAAAAATGTTCCACAGTGATGGCGACTTCAACTTTATATCGTTGAACTTCAGTAATCTTGGGAAATTTAGCAGTATATGAGCATGTAATGTATATCCTAAGTGAGTATGTTAAGATGAATAAAGGGAAGAAAATAAATGATCAGTGTACGTGATATCACTCGGGTTCATTAAAATCCTCCAATCAGGATTGCGTGAAGATATAATATTTGTAGCCAACTTTTAGAGGCTGCTTAAGCCTGGTGTTGGCTTAGTGGTTGCGGTGGCTGGCTTGGGATCTTAAGATCCTGAGTTAAAGCCTTGTTAGCCAATGAATTAACACCAGGTGGGGTTGACTTAACCTGTCATCCTTCTGAGGTTGGTGAAATGAGTACCAGTGTACTGGTATAGTGGCACAGCATCAGCGGAAAAGTCACACCCCAACAAAATGATCGCTACCCAGCAGCCAAGCTTCCATACACAAGAAGAGGAGGCAGCTTCTATAATAGCCTTTCAAGCAGCTTCTAAAAAAGAGAACCTTTTAGGAGCATTCAGTTGTTCCAAATGAGCCCTCTTCAATTGCAAGAGTGCACTTTTTGCTCTCTCAGCCAGCAATTTATTCAGAAAGCCTTTCTTTTGATGTAAGGTTTTATGCTGCACATCACCAACAGAAGAAACAGCACTTTTGTAACTGAAGACTTTGTGCTTTTCAAAGCCTAATAGAGGTATCTTGTTCCCATGTACTTGTATACTGTGAATAATTTTGGCAAAAAACATTAATTTGAACTTTGGTTTTGTCCCACCACTTACATCGACAGGAGAACCCTATTCATTGTCATGTAGTGTGCCCAAAATGATCTAAAGGCAGCAACAGAGGATTTTGAAGAAGTGCCGTATTAAGTTTCCAATTAGCACTCACCACCCTAAAAAAGTTGCAAATGAAAGCATATGTTGACAACTACACCGTAGTCAGAAAATCGAAATCGAAGAATAAAGGTGTGAAAAACAACGTTAAGGAACTGGTCAGCGACACGGAATTTATCAAGTCTAGCTTGGGACACTAAGTTGTTAAAGCAGCGACACCAAGTAAATGGTCGCTGTCCTGGATGTTATAATCTGTAAACATTCGTCAACTTTTATCTTGAAATAGAATGGAAAAGAGATTGTGTACCGGCTAATTGTAGTTAAAAAATATTCGTACTCAAGGGAAGGTTGTAGCATACAATTAAAATCATATTCAAGACATAGAAGGTGACCAGGGAGGATCCCAGGTAGATACGAATAAAAAAAAAATCACAAAAAGACATTTCAGCATTCATACTTGGTGCATACACATTGAAAATTGTGAGGCGTTGCTGACCAAAGGAAAAGGCTAGGGAACCAGAAACCCTTTTGGAATTTCCTCAAAGGAAACTGCAGCTAATTGGAGGAATGGCCACATACTTATTCCAGCTAGAGGACTATACAGACTGCTAAAAATCTGTTGTCTTTTTGGAAACAGTTACCATTCAGCCATTGAAACGTCAATGGAATGAGTTATTGCAGGAGTAAGAAATAAATTTTGTTTTGTTTAACCAGCCATTTAAGCTGTGCAATTTCCAAAGAGGGGTGCAACCACTGCCAAGGTACTAACACTATAAAATTTCATATGCATTGTTTTAGAAGAAAGTTATAAACCAAGATTACATTAATCATTATCCCTGAATATCTTTCTAAACGAAAGTAAAAAATTTCCTTAAGCAGTGATGTTGAGAATCTGTCTTCTTCGTTCATATGCAGCACGGGGCCGCAGGGTAGCATCATTAGCTGAAACAATGCCCTGTGCTGCTTCGGGCAGGAATCTGTAATTTGTTCGTGGTACCAGTGATAGCTCGCCTACTCTTCACGAAGGACAGCGTGGGATCTTAACGTCCACCAACTAATGTTGTCAGATGGGACATCCAGTTTAACATCTATCTGAGGGGCGGCACACACATTGATGAATCACCCTGCCTGTGAAACACCTGGATGACAGTTCTATAGCTTGATCAAGATTCAAACCCAGGCTATACAGCTTAGAGGTGAGTGTGCATACTGAGAAGACATCCTGTCAGCCCTTGAGATTCTCTAATATTACACCACTTAAGTCTATAAATCATTATTCGAGATACTTGAATTAAATTCTCTCTAAATCAGAATAGTCTTTAATGTTGACATCTTTTTTTCAGAAAGCTTTTACACAAAAGCACCTGAATGGCATCAGGAGAAATAAAAGTATCAACCTCAAGGTTTTGAGAAGTGATATCACTGCAGGTGTCACTGCATGTTGAGAGGAAAGAGGATGTCCCATTATATTGATATTCCATGCTCTCAACCAGTAACTGCTGCTACCCTTCAGCAGAAACTTCATCAATTTTCACAGCTACAGTCATGTCTGAATGACAGTCTGTGTGTACGTCTGATCTTTTTCAAATTCACAGAGAGGGAAACTCATCGTCGTTAAACATATTAAGTACGACACTTTCCTGCATGTCAAAAGAGGTAATACAAGCACTACTTGGAGCACTAACCTGATGATCAGCGTTCACAGTATTTCTAGGTTTTTCATATGAGTTGAAAAGAGTGGTGTGCGATTTTTTAATGCACATCATATGCTGGGAGAGGCCACTGTTGCAACAGGCCTGGTATGCACTGCAACAGTTTGTGCATAAGAGAGAGGCCTTTTCGGCTCAGCATGGTTATCCATTTTTTGTAAAACCCACATCAAGATCTCGATAGTTCCATTTCAAAACCATGAGAAGTTTCTGCTTGAAGAAATATACATTTGAATCGATCATGCAGCACCATCAGAAAACTGTGTATTGAAAATTGAGACACTACTGCACCATAATGCTGAAGAACAAGCTCTATCTTCTCATTTTTCAAAAATGTTATGATATTGCAAATAATTACTTTTATTGAAAGGGAATCCAACAGTAATACTGGAATGAAAACACCAGGCTCAATGTACAAGTCTGATTCCACGACTCGTGTCACCATGTTCTTTCACAAAAGAAAAACAACTACTCTTACTAATTCATGAGGCTGCGAAAATATTTTCAGGCCCAAAAATTTCACCAACATGAACAATAATCTCCATGACATTCACGCTGAGCAGACAGTCGAGAGTACAAGCGAGGCCGAACTGATCGCTCAGTGAGCTGAACACAGCACCATGGGAACGAACATTCGCCATACCAGCCCTGCTCAAAAAAAGAGAGAGATTCTGAATTACATAAGAAGACATATCCCTTACGAGTCATCATCCTCCTTCCCCAGTCTAGGACAACACAAATAGTCTCAGTCTTAGTCTCTGTCTCTCTCTCTCTCCCACTGTTGTGCTTGAATATGATTGTGCTGGAACAGCGATGCTGGTCCTTGCTGGAACAGCGATGCTGTCCTTGCTGCAAACTGTTCCTGACCTCATATGGGTTTTTTTTAATCTCGAGTCTTCTCCCTTTCAATCCTATTGATTAGTCCTCTACCCCCCCCCCCCACCCATTTTCCTGCTCTGAAATTTGAGAGAGAAAAAGAGAGAGCACAAATGTAGCACAATCGTGGAGATTCGCATCACTCTCTATTGTTTCTCGATGTTTGCTTCTTTCCCTTGTTTTGGGTGGCAAAAGTTTCATGACTTCCTCTTACTTCCATATGTGGTTGCGT
>CM068961.1:66767579-66791684 GCA_035128595.1 Eptatretus atami
CTTCCCACCTGTGTGCTTGAATATGATTGTGCTGGAACAGCGATGCTGGGTCCTTGCTGCAACATCTGTTCCTGACCCTCATATGGGTTTTTTTTAATCTCGAGTCTTCTCCCTTTCAATCCTATTGATTAGTCTCTACCCCCCCCCCCCACCCATTTTCCTGCTCTATCTCTCTTAGAGAGAGAGAGACAGAGACTAAGACTGAGACTATTGTGTTTGTCCTAGACTGGGGAAGGAGGATGATGACTCGTAAGGGGATATGACTTTCTTATGTAATTTCATGAACTCCTGTTTCACTCACTAGAAAATCACCAAAAAGCGTCACTGACACCACCTAGTGACAAAAAATTATATTTACAAAGTTCACAGATAATATATTAACATGAAAATTATCCAGCCTGGTGTTGGCTTGCGGCTAGGGTGGCTGGCTTGGGATCCTTGGGTCCTGAATTTGAGCCCTGTTGGCTGCTGAATTAACACCAGGTGGGGTTGAATCAGCTTGTCATCCTTCTGAGGTCAGCGAATGGAGTACCACAAGAACAGAGCAGATTAAAATTATCCAATAAGGACCATTTCATCCCCTACTCTCGCATCACATGATAACTTTATCTGGAGTAATTTTTATCTTGCCAAAACGAAGTTTTTGCAAATATTACAGTCACTGCTATTTTTTTTTTTATTTTTTTGTTTGTCTCTAATCAGTATAAAAAATTCTCCAGAGCACAGTTATCATTGGAAATTTTTGTAACCGCATATCAGAGGCCTATAGAGGTCCTTTCAGCGCACAAAATTTGAAGGTCAAGGTCAAAGGTCAAGGTCACTGTCGCAAATCAGGGAGTCGACGAAACCCTTATTTTTTGAGTAATTTTAATCGAATCGTCTCCAAACTTTATGGGAATGTAATATATGGTCTGGCGCTCAGCTGATTAGTTTTTGTGGGCGTTTGGCCTTGACCTTCATGGTTAGCGCCTGAGTCAAACATATTTGACCCAAGGTCAAATTTTCAAGTTTTAGGAACCATATCGTGTAGTACCTCAAATTGAACACCTCGATGAGTGCTTTCTAGATATGTCAAGCTTGACATTATGACGTCATTTGGTGACGTTATGGCAAACGCATATTTTCATGGTTACTCTGTAGAACGATCTCATCGGAATCTCTCGTAGGCAGATATTCCTCAAGGAGTCGCTCCTGGTGGATAGCAGCTCTGTTCACCTCAGTGTGACCTTAAAGAAGTCACACGTGGTCACCTTTTGCAAGATACGGGTCACCTAAGGTGACATTGGTTTATCTGGAGTAATTTTATGTTGTCCATCAAGACAACCGATTGTCTAAAACAGCATGCTTTACCATTCCACAAACAAAAGGTACTGCAACCACAATATCAATCACAAACCACATTGGGTTAGTGTGTTCAAACACCAAATGTGATCTGTCGGATGGGGCAAGGATATTTCTCTTTTGGAATTGGAATTTCCTGTTGTGATTATTAAATTAAAACAAATACAATTGATCCATATACACTGGGACCATACTCTGTGCAGAGCATTGGTGCTGCCTAAGCAGGCTCCTTGGCTATTGGGCACAATCCTGGACAGGTCACCACTCCAACACAGGATACCATCATGCTGGCACTCATTTAGCCAACCTCAGAAGGATGACAGGCAGAATCAATCCCACCTGGTATTTAATTCAACAGCCAAGTGGGATTTTAACTCAGGATGCTTGGATCCCAAGCCCACCACCCTAACCATTGAACTCACTCAGGATCCTAGGATCCCAAGCCCACCACCCTTACTATTAAGCCAACATCAGGAATACTGAGACTTTGTATAACATAAACATGACAATAATTAAATTCCTAATAATCTGTTTATTGGCAGCTGTTCTGATTGATGAAAGTCAATCAAAAACAATGTATCTTAAAGAAAGAGGAAAAGGATGACCATGGGAATTACATTTTGCCAAAATTCAATTGAAAAACCATGTTGCAAGGGAAAAGAAATTGTTTCAGGAGAGCAAAATCACGCTATTTTATTATTATTGTCTCAGTATGATATGAAGGAAACCAAGTTTCCTCAAAACCCTCTCTTCCTTGCATCCCATGTAATCCCAGGATGAGTTCATCCGGATATGATCCTTCGACCCGAGCCGACTGTCACCGTTAAGTAGGTCACAATATATATGAGAGGCTGCAGACACATCGCAAGTCGTTTCAAAGTCGAGAGAGCTAGTTGAGAACAAGACTTAAATCAGTTATATATTCTACCACCATTTCATAGTCTTTCCCATTTCTATCTCTGACCTTTATTGCAACTTTATCATTTTTTATTTGAGTCTCCTCCACTCTTCAGGTGGTGGATCCATACGTTTTTTTATGCTCCTATTTCTCTTTTTTCCCCGATTATGTATTCCTTTCCCCCTGTTGTTCCATTCTTCCATGAGCCTCTATATCTTATAAACATATCATAACGGCTCAAATGACTCAATGGTGACAAATGCAATGTAGTGCAGTGCATGCATATAATACTCGTACATTACACCACATCATTTAATGAATGAATATCTTTATGCTCATACGGAACTGGGTCGAAGGGTGGAAAGATCCGCTGGGGAAACTGAGTTTGGCTCATTTTATCACCCTTTTCATTAGCCCCCGGGTTTACAAGTTTACAAGGTTCTGGTGCTCTTAAAGCTGTTTCTGAATACACTGGGCTATTATCGCAACGACAAATTTAATTTATATTCCTTTATGAGTCTAAGATGGTACAGTGATAACTCTGGGTTTGATTCCTTTCCTGACTATAAACTGTCGGATTGGTGCTTCACAGACTGGATGTTGCGACACAAAGTGTGCCATCCCTCGGATGGACGTTAAGTGGGAACCCATCTGCTAACATTAGTTGGTGGGCATTAAATATCGCACGATGTCTTTTTCCGAAGACGAGGTGAGTTATCACCATCAGGTTTGGTGAGCTTATTTGTGAAAGACTTGGGTCAATAGCCTTCTCCTGCTGACCCCACAAGAAGGTGAAAATAAATGGGACTGTTAATGAAGGAGTCGTCATAATAGTCCAAGTAGTAGTAGTTGTAGGTTGTCGTCATAGTATTAATAGTAATAATAGAGATGGGACTTTCTGAGGAGCCATAACTTTCCATCTAAACAGAGAAAAATATTGAAGCAATGATTTTGAAATAAAAACCCCACCATCTGAATATAGTTTTGAAAGTTTCCTGAAAAGTTTAGAAATAAGCAAAATAATAACTTAAAATATAACGGTTCTTGAGAAAGATGGTGAACACTAATGAAATATTTCCTGAACAGATGGCATCCTGGGCAAATGTTTGTTGTTGTGGTACGGTCACTGTGTTCCATGGATGGATCTCAAGCATGCCCTTCACTGGAAGTGCCTGCGTGTTATATTGTGTTCCAGGACTGGTAATAGGAGTGGTGTTCCGTCTTTCAACCCAGTGGCCAGTTTTTGCTGTGGAGGAGTAATAAACGTCAGGAAAAAAGTCCCAGTGAAGCCGAAACATATTTGTTGAGGTTTTGCTTGTTGAAGCTGTAACCGGAAGATTTTTATATCAAAAATTTGTAGTAGGTCAAAAAGGTTGGAGAAACGTATTTGGCAGGATAACCAAGAGGAAAGTATACTTGGCTTTGAGCTGCCTATACTAGCCTGATTTCGAATCTCGGCCCAGCTATAAACTGTCTTCCTGGTGTTTCTCAAGAAGGGTGATTCATTAATGTGTGTGCCATCCCTCAGAATGGACATGAAACTGGGTGGCCCGTCTGCTGGCATTAGTTGGTAGACGTTTAAGACCCCATGGTGTAATTTGTGAAGAGTAGGCGAGCTATTGCTGGTACCATGAACAAATTCCAAATTCATGCTGAAAATCACCTTCGGTTGAAGGTTAAACCTGGCCAGTGAGTTCATGGAAGAATTGGGCCACATACGTTCCTTTTGGTCAACCTCACAAGAATGTGTGAATAATTGCGGCCATGAAGCTCGTAGCTTTGTTTGCATGTAACTGATTTGTTGAAACATAAATAGTGTCCTTGTTCTGGAGTTGAGGTAACATGCACTGTAGACGAAGAGTTTGAAAAGGGAAGCAAGTCCTTCGATATTCCTTTTTTTTATAGAAGGCAATTCCATATTATCCAGAATGTGCTATCAAACAAATACAGGACAATATTTACACATTTATTTACTATAAATATAAAATAATGTGCAAGGTGTGTGTGTGTGTGTGCGTGTGTGTGCGTGCGCGCGCGTGTGTGCGTGCGTGCGTGCATGCGCGCGCACGAGAGTGCAAGAGCGTGCAAATTTTTCATAGCTGCAAAACCTTGTCTTGTGGCAGCATTGTGCCTTACTGTATGCCTGGTGTTGGCTTAATGGTTGGGGTGGTGGGCTTTGGATCCTAGGGTCCTGAGTTCAAATCCCGCTCAGCTGTTGAATTAATGCCAGGTGGGGTTAATTCGGCCTGTCATCTTTCTGAGGTCGGCAAAATGAGTGCCAGCATGCTGGTATACTGTGTCGGAGTGGTGACCCATCCAGTATTGTACCCAATAGCCAAGGAGACTGCTTAAGCAGCACCAACGCTCTGCACAGAGTATGGTCCCAATCTCCTCCTTACTGTAATTACCAGCATTTTGTCCATTCAACATTGTTGTTTCATCTCTTTGTTGCTCAGAGACCGTTTCTCCAGCTCTGCATTGTGGAACCACCTCCCAGAGGGAATTCAATCATCTTCTCTCCTCGGCTTCATACAGGTGGTGCACCACCATCTCATGTCACCCCCATCTCTATCTATATGATCTTTTGTACGACCATGAACCAAACATACTTGCAAGTTACTGTGTTTCCTCTCCCCTTGTCCTCTTCATTCGATGCCAATTGCTTGATGTGTCCACTTGTATCCCTCGTGTTTGTAGATTGCATTTTACCTTCCATAACCTGTCCCTTCCATGAGCCTCGATGTTATCCTACGTCCTACCTTTTTCTACCTCTTTTTTTACCTTTAGGCGATCCTATCTTTTTTTAAAAAAACTGTCGAGAGCCCATGAATGTAGAGTACACGAAAAGTGGGGATTCTCAGCACTATTAAAAAGGCAGAGAAAGGAGGATTATTGGCACAGCTTTATAGTTGAGGTAGGTTACAACATTACAGCAGAATAAAGCCACAGAGCAAACTAGACAAGAGAATAAAATAAATTAATACATTGCAAAATTGCTTTATATTCGAATACAACACCCTTAATCATATTTCGATTGATTCAGTGCATGCCGGGTATGAGGTCAGATACACTTTGTAGAGTATCTGATGTCATCCCTTTATACACACCCTCTGCCTTTATATGTTGTTCGTATTTTCATAGCCGGATACTACTACATTCACATGAAAGCCCTCTATTTTTATTATGGTGCTAATACGATATACCGAGGTGCTGGTAAACCTCTATCTTTCAATGAGACTTTCTTTCTCTTATAAACCCTTGTTGTCGTCAACCATACCCTGAGGTGGTGAAAGGTACACTACATGGCCAAAAGTATGCGGACATCCCTTCTAATTAGTGAATTCGGCTATTTCAGCCACACCCATTGCTGACAGGCGTATAAAATCAAGCACACAGCCATGCAATCTCCATAGATATACATTGGCAGTAGAATGGGCCACACTGAAGAGCTCAGTGACTTTCAACATGGCACCGTCATAGGATGCCACCTTTCCAACACGTCCGTTCATCAACTTCTGCCCTGCCAGAGCTGCCCCGCTCAACTGTAAGTGCTGTTATTGTGAAGTGGAAACATCTTGGAGCAACAACAGCTCAGCCACGAAGTGGTAGGCCACACAACCACACAGAACGGGACCGCTGAGTGCTGAGGCGCATAGCATGGAAAAAATCGTCTGTCTCACTACCGAGTTCCAAACTGACTGGAAGCAATGTCAGCACAAACACTGTTCCTCGGGAGCTTTATGAAATGGGTTTCCATTGCCGAGCAGCCGCACACAAGCCAAAGATCACCATGTGCAATGCCAAGTGTCGGCTGGAGTGGTGTAAAGCTCACCGCCATTGGACTCTGAAGCAGTGGAAACGCGTTCTCTGGAGTGATGAATCACGCTTCACCATCTGGCAGTCTGATGGACTAATCTGGGTTTGGTGGATGCCAGGAGAACGCTACCTGCCCGAATGCATAGTGCCATCAGTAAAGTTTGGTGGAGGAGGAATAATGGTCTGGGGCTGTTTTTTATGGTTCAGGCTCGGTCCCTTAGTTCCAGTAAAGGGAAATCTTAATGCTGCAGCATACAATGACATTCCAGATGATTCTGTGCTTCCAACTTTGTGGCAACAGTTTGGGGAAGGCCCTTTCCTGTTTCAGCATGACAATGCCCCCGTGCACAAAGCAAGGTCCCTACAGAAATGGTTTGTCGAGATCGGTGTGGAAGAACTTGACTGGCCTGCACAGAACCCTGACCTCAACCCCATCGAACACCTTTGGGATGAATTGGAACGCCGACTGCGAGCCAGACCTAATCGCCCAACATCAGTGCCCCACCTCACGAATGCTCTTGTGTCTAAATTTAAGCAAATCCCCGCAGCAATGTTCCAACATTTAGTGGAAAGCCTTCCCAGAAGAGTGGAAGCTGTTGTAGCAGCAAAGGGGGGACCAACTCCATATTAATGTCAATGATTTTGGAATGAGATGTTGGACGAGCAGGTGTCCACATACTTTTGGCCATGTGGTGTATATCATAAGGCTGGGGTACCAGCATTCACTATAGCTACATTTGACCAAATATTTGATGAGGTTTTCTCACTTATTGCATGTCACATGACCCTCTCACTGCCTGTAAGTTAAAAAAAAAAGAGTTTTTGGTACACATTGTAATTTGAAAGTAAATTATCATATCAATAGTACCAAATAAAGATAACTTGAGTTTCTAACCACAGATTTTACTTTGGACATTCCTTTTTTATTCTGCAATATTTTATGCTTTTAAAACTCTTCTATGATTGGTACTTTATCCATAAGAGATCTATTTTAGTGTCATGCCACCAGGTCCAGCTTATTACAATAGGGACAATGAAATAGTTTCCTGATATCCCTCCGGAGAATGTAAAACTTTTTTTTCCAAAAAGGATTCAAGCCCCAAGGCAATGAGTGAATCAGAGGAAGGAGTGGCATACAAGATGGAGAGACCAAGAAGGAGGGTGCCATCACAGTTCAAGGGGTTTGATCTGTCGAAAGCATGAATTATGGTCCAATGCATCATGTAAGGCTAGAGAGATGTGCTGACATCGCTCAGGAGTCGTGAGCTGGCGTATCTCAGTGCCGTTGGTGTCATGACCACAAAAATGCAAATAGAGTAAAGTTTCGTGTGCAGCCCATGGCTGCTGGTTGCATCATTGCTGGAAGCATAGCTGTGCTGCTGATGCAGTGCCCCCTGTTACGAATAAGCTGGAACTCGTTTTTCCGACCTTGGAAGTATAATAGGCTGAATCAACCCACCTGGTGTTATTTTACAGAATGACAAAGGCTCAGACTCAATACCCAAATAACTTAAACCAGCTTTCTTAACCAATGAGCCAACATCAGGCTTATGGTAAAGCTGATAAACAATCAATTCATTTTGGTTACTCTCACAGCATGCCAACCAGGGCAGGGCACTTTATATACTTAGTATCTCATTTTTGTTGCAGCCTTGAGCCGATTCCACTTATGGATTTCAAAATTGTGTATTTTCTTCTCCTCGACCCTCTGCACAAAAGTCAGAAAACACACAAAATGATTGATAGATATATGTATATATATATATATATATATATATATATATATATATATATATATATATATACATGTGTATATTTGTATATATGTATATATATACATATATGTACATATATGTATATATATATATTTATATATGGAAGGATATATATATATATATATATATATATATATATATATATATATAATATATATATATATATATATATATATATATATATATATACAGGGGGCTGCAAAAGTAGTATACAGTAAGGATTATACCAGTATTACTAGGGTTGGGCACACATCGACTTTTTCTCTGTTGTCCCGTTGAAAGGAGTGTTTTTTATGGCCATTTTTCACGCTGATCACGATTCACTTGAAATTTTTGACCTAGGATGATGTCTTACTAAGGCCTAGATCACATTTGCTCTACGGCGGCCGTACGCCCTCTGAATTGACAAACGTGCGGCGGCCGCAGAGTTTCTGCGGTGGCCTCAGGTGGCCCTACGCCGTTTGGCTATCTTTTACAGCCGTAGGGTCGCCGTGGAATTATAACGCGGAGTTATAACTTTTTTCATTTCTACGTTCGCCGTAGCAATTCGACAAGCCGAAAAAAATATATAATAATTAACGCATTCCTTACCGTCCGTCTGGCCGCACGTTTGCCTTAGGGCCCCCTGCGGTCGCCTTGCGGGCACCTTTGAGGCTACCTTACGTCTGCCTTGAAAATTCTATGGCCACCGCAGGGCCCCCTTAAGGTCACCGTGCGACATCAAATCAAAGACGTACGGCAACCCCACGTTTTCGGTCTCCACAATTTATAAATACCCGTGCGGCTACCCGAAAAATAAAAACATATGTGACTGCTACATTGTGTGACCGTGGAAATACTGCGGCCGGTATAATTGCTAGTGGCCGTAGGTTTTGGAGACCCACGGCCGCCGTGGCAAATGTGACTTAGGCTAAGACATCATCTGGTCAAAAATTCAACGGATTGTGATCAGCGTGAAAATGGCCATAAAAACACTCCTTTAACGACAACAGAGAAAGTCATGTGTGCTCACCTAATATTACATGCCTAGTAGGCATAATATCAAATTTACTGAAGTGGGTAAATTTGCGGCCATTTGAATTTGCATTTACAACCTAAACATCATCCTATGTCAAAAAGTTCAACGGATTCGTGATCAGTGTGAAATTTGGCCATAAAAAACACTCCTTTCAAAAAAAGTATGGTTGTATGCCAACCCGAGTATTACCAGTATTATAATAGTGGTGCGAGGATAATTGAGGGATTATATGTTTATTATTGATATGCTTGTATAATCAATAAAATACGTTTTGTGCGCACGTTTTGTTTTTCATTACTGTATACCTACTTTTGCAGCCCCCTGTTGTATATATATATATATATATATACACATGTATATACAAATATTGTGCTGTATTTGTTTGATAGCACATTCTGGATAATGATAGCAGTGTGACCACTCCTCTATCATAAATGCCAAGGTGAGCCAATGAAAAAGCCAAGAATTCACAAGGTTTCGGAAAAGCGATGATAATAGAAAACCTATACGCCAAGGAAATCTATAGAAAACCAAGACGCCAAGGAACAACGAATAGCCAAGATCTTGTAAAAAAAAGCCAAGGATGGTCACACTGGATAGCACATTTACCTCCATTAATCCACCCCAAACCCACCTCCTTCAAATCCCTGCTTTCCTTCCTGAAAATCCCTGTAATGTCCATCTTGTATACCCCGTGTTCCCTGCCCCATCCCTCTCCCTTCCACAGATCTCCTAATGTCTCTGTTCCCCACTGTTTTGTCCTTCCCACTCCCGCCCCTCTTGTCTCATGCCCCCCCTTGCTGTGCGTTGTGTGTTAGCTCTCATTCGAGCCTCGACAAGGTATACAAAAAAGAAATAAAACGAGTGAAATCCTTCAATACAGCGCGTGTTGGTGAAGCAAATGAGTACACTAATGTTTAAATATGCAATTTATGCTTTTTCAGTTGAAAAACAATTAAAAAGTGTACTTAATATTTGAAATGTAAAATCTTGTTATTATTGTGATAAGCACCTTTATATATAACAGAAGGAAAAATCGTTCGATACAGCGTGGCAGGAGCCGCAAAAGAATGATGGCATAAGAAGAACTTAGCTTTCAGCGTTCGGCGTTCGGCGCGAAATGCCATGGTGGGTGGAAATGACGTCTTTCGTTCGTTCATACATGAGAGGGGAGCGGTTCTTGGTTTTTTTCCGTCAAGCAATAAATTCAATGGTTTTCACATATATAACACATTAGTTTTACAAATTTCCATTGAAATACTCAGGTATTTCCGTCAATTGTCGCCATTTCCATCTAGGACTCTAGGTTATGCACTGCCATCTACCGGACGGCCATCATTGGCTGTCTTGAGGCACGTGGGGGGGGGGGGGGGGACACCGGAGATGTGGTAGACACCGGGGACATTTCAAACTCGGTGAATTGTATACAGCGCACGCGCTGTAATAAAAATATGGAATTGCGTTCTATACAAAAGGGAATACCGAAGGACTTGCTTCCCTTTTCAAACTCTTCGTCTACAGTGCATGTTGCCTCAAACCAGAAAGCAGGGAGGGGAGGTGAGTGTAAGTTGGGGGAGTGGACTGTAGGTTGGGGGAGGTAAGGAGAGTTGTTGAAAGAGTGTGTGGATTGCAGAAGAGCAACTTTGAGAAGGGGGAGTGAAGGGTGATTGGAGTGAAGGGTGAGGGGAGATTGAGAGAGAAGGGTGAGGGGGGGGGGTAGTTTCTGAAAAAGGTGAGAGGGAAGCTTGGAGGGGGGAGAGTGTGGTGGTTGCTTTGAAAGTGATGATTGAGAAGGGTGAATGGTCACTGAATTTGTAAAAAAGGGATGACTGATGGAAAACGAACATGCATTGCACACTGTTTTTTTTTTGTTGTTGGTCAGAGATGCAACTAAAGATATTACTTGAGGGATTCAATGAAGGCGAATTAAGAGAATGGAGAGAAGAAACGTTGTAACAGTTGGACTTTTCAGACAAGGTACGAAAGAAAGTTCGAATTGAGAGCAGTCTGTTGAAATAGAAAAAGAGTAGTGAATTGTGACACAGTAATGAGAACCACACGTGTGAAAGAGGAAGTTGAAGCATTATAAGAGACCATTTTTATAATTATTATTATTGTTGTTGTTATTTTTTGATAAAGATTGCATTCGATTAGGTAAAAGAAAGGTCGAAGCAAAATTGTGAGGTGAATGGTGAATTTGGATCAGCAAACGCAGAGGGCAGAAACAATTGCAGCATAATATCTATATTAAATTTTGCAAAAAGCATAAACACGTGCGTTTCCAGGCATAGTTAAAAGTGCGATTATTAAATTTATTAATTTCTTATATTATTCAATAAGGATTTAGTCAAAATAAGATTCGAAAAAAGGAAAGGTTGAAGTAAAAAATCGTTGGAAAAGTGTTATGGTGAATATTGGTAATCAAAAGTAAAACACAGAGTGAAAAACCGATTGGGTCGATGGAAATATTACCAGGAAAAGAGGGTAGAAATAGTGATGAACGTGATTAGGGTGATAGTTCGAAAAGTACTAAGGTTAAAAAAAATTTTTTTGAGGATAATTAGATTAAATTAGGAAATGGAAGGTGTAGGAAGAAATCAGTGAAAGGTAATTTGAGAGTGTGGTCAGCACAAATTGAAGCAGAGATGGTGTACAGCAGACAGGAGGAGAGGAAGAAAAGAAAAAGGATCGTGTACTCGTTGAGTATAGGAGGAGAAAGCTTTTTGTTTTTTATTTATATATTTAATAATTTAAAAAGACGAGAAACAGAGGTGTAACTTGAGGGAATATATTGGTCTTGCAGTATGTAAAACAGGTGATTTAATTAAATTAATAATAAAAAAATTAATATTTATTTTAAAAAAATTATTTAATTCAAAAATTATTTTATTAATAATTAATAATTTATATTTTAGAAAATTATATTTTAATAATATAATAAAAATTTTTATAATTTTAGAAATAATTTAAAGAATGTATATAAATAATTATTATTTAAAATTTTAAATATATTAATAAATTATAATTTATTATATTTAATACATGTAAAGTGAATTGTAATGAAAATAAATATTTAGATGATGAAATATATTAATAATAATACAATAATAGGAACTGAGTAAAAAGGAGAAATTACAAATAATATATCGATACAGTACACCAAGACTTTGAGAAAGACGGATAGCCTCAAGAAACCTTAAGATAAAGAACAAGTTATACAACTATAAATATATCTCTATATGAATTACTGTCGACAAATTTGAAACAAAACCGATTACTAGCACCACACAATAAACAGTAGGAAAGGAAAATTAAACAGTTAATTACGTGAAAAACTAATGACCCGGAAACTTAAACTTGGAAAAAATCTGCAGAGATCGCCTCAAGAGAACTCATTCTAGCCTCCATAACCAAGTAACCAGATTGTCAAATATTTCCAGACTTTTTATGTGCTCACCGTTGTGTGTGTGTGTGGTGTGGTATGTTAATATTTATTTTATGATATATATAATATGTATATATATATTTAGTTAATAATATATATTAATATAAATATTATTATAATATATAATATCTACTATAGTTAATATAATATATACTGAAACGAACAAATTGTAAAACTTACCACCTTTTAACCTACAAAATAAATCAACAAATAACACGTCGTGTTATTAAATGTGTGAAGCTTATTTTTGTACAAATAGTGTCCTCACTGTCAGACAAAATGGTTCTTTTACGGATGGTAACACTTTGAACCACATCAATGTCACTTCATTAGCAACAGCCTGTTGAAACAGCCGTATAATTGACTGTTCAGGATTAAGCCAAGGGTTCGTACAGGATATTTTATAATGAAAGCTGCACTTATGTCTTGATATTGCCTTTAAAAGTCCAGTGCAAAAATGCGCATTATATCAATACAACATGCCACGATTGTTTCAGATCTAACTGCCAGTTGTGACACTGGCATACTTCAAGGCGCAATTGATCGCGTGTATGTGCTACGTCGCCTTTGGCTTTTTCACCACCAGACGAAAATATCAAGCCCTGGTGGAAAACAGAGACAACTTCTCCCAACTTCTGCAGATGACAGACCTCAAATCAGGTGGATGGCCAAGAGTCACCACTGCAAGCAGGACATGGGCAGATGTTCCTAAGTCAGATTTTGGCCCTTCATACATTGAGACTAGTGGACAGAATCCAGCAGTCAATCATTAACAAAAAGACTGTCGTGTAGTGCAGTTAACACGCCGACATATCCACTTCCTTGTATTCCAATAATCATATGTGCCTACACACACTATTGTAAAGCGGACTGACAATTGCACCTCTGTGCTGCTATAACATGTACTTAGAGAACAAAACTTAAATGAAAGATGGTGTATTCTGGTCAAAAAATGAACATGTCATCAATAAAATGCCATATGTTTCAATTAGCAATTGTTTGTATTCTATTATGAACTCTAATTACCAATTTTATTTACATTTTCATATAACAATGGTAAAATGTGTTCTTTTGCGTATCAAAATATATATAATATAAATCTCCTTCTTCTTCTTTTTAACGAAGACTTTGCCTCATTTAGGGTCGCTCTACAGACGTAATACATGAACCGTTATATCCGCATTAATGATTTGCGCACAGGTTTACGATCTCGGATGCCAACTACCTAACGCAACCCTTTGGTTCGCCTCTTACTGACACTAAAGGATTATGCTGTTTTAAATACCTATTCTAAACCGGCATATCAACACTTAGGCCCAGTACTATCTGCTATCTCCATTCTGTCAGCCGACCTCGGAAGGATATGTAAAATGATACAGGCGAGTCAATACTCCTGGTGTGTATTATATTCAAGCAGACACAAACGGGGCTTAGAACTCAGTCCATTAATTGTGATTTCTCAAGTCCAAGCTAACCTAACTCCACTAATCGCACACACCAGGCTCTAAATATATATATATATTTATCATTACAATTTTATATATGTATATATTTCTCCAAAATATAGTTATATTTTTAATAATATATAATAATATATATATGTGTTGATATTATTGTATATTATTTGTCTACAAATATATGTGTATTAAATATATATAATTTTCTTACAATAATATGTAATATATTAATATATAATAAAATATCTCCTATATATGTATATATGTATATACAACCGGGCGTATTGTCAGTTGCTTGCCTTAGTATATTATTTCTCGTGCTACTTAGGAGGAAAACTATGACGTTGGATGGAAAATCGCTTGACGGACGTGGGAGATGCTATCAGCAACAGCGCCTAACTGCTTATTTGAGAGGTTGTAAGGGCAGTACCTCGTGGAATCATGTGTCGAAAACTCCTAATACACTAATATCCCTGTGTTTCAATAGTAATGAGAGGCGATCTTCAATGTTTGCGTAGGAGAGGCATCCAGTGCTGTAAAAACCTGCTGTCCATATACAGGTAGCGGATCATAACGGTTATTTATTTCCTACTGTTGTGACAATCGGGAGCAGTCCGTATAAAAGAAGATAGAAGATAAATAATAATATATCTGTTTATATGACTAATATACTATTATAAATATATATACGATGTATATATATAAATAATTATATATATTATTATTAAATTTCTATAATATTATTATTAAATATCAACGACTCAGTTTACAAAAAATTGTAATTTGTTTCTGCATTTCTTAAGAAATAATAATGATTATCAGTCAGCTTACTTATCTAATTTCTTCAATTTTTCCAGATTACTGCTTTGTGTGGATTCTTGGTGTTTGAATGAAAATCAAAAGCTGAAGCAACTTGTCGATCCATCCAATCCCTCTGCCCCTCATTCTCCCCGATCTGCCCTACCAAATATAGGTAATATATTTTATCCACACAAAATGTGGCTGACACAAAATCTTCTCACATATATTTCATCTCATTGTATTCCAAAACATTAGGAACACCTTGCTCTTTAACAGGCTCTTAATTATCATTCTTCTTGAGTTCTTGTATAAAGAATTCCTGAAGATTTGTGCTGTTTTCACTACCTGAGGGAGTATCGACGATACGGATTAAACCAGCATGGAATTGTACATTGCATAACCATTTCATGCCTGTGAATGAATCAACATTGAAGTATAGTGGTGATGTGGTTGTGTCGTGGTATAAGAGTGGTAGTTAATATTTTTTAAATGCCACAGAACTAGGAAATGAGGCACACCCTGATAAAATCTGCAAAATGACTTCGAAATTGACAAACAGGATATCTAAGAACTAGTCATCCAATCAAGAAAGTGCATGCCCTTTTTCATAATGACAGCAGTATTGTAGTCCAATCTGCGAAGGATTAAATCTTCGGCAGTGGGAATAAAATTGCCCTCAATACCACTAAGGTTTCGGCCTAGTATATTTTTGATCACAGGAATAATCTCCAGTGAAATATCATGACAGTGTGAATTTCTAAGCTTACTGCTTTAATGTGGACCTGTCTCATGTCACCATGATCTCTTTAATCCGATTGTATGTGATAAAAAACTGTTTCGGATGAGATATGAATGAGTAATTCTGAGTGGTGAGAATCCAAACTACAATCAAAATCCTAAGTTTTAAAACACAACTGTATGGGAAACATTAATAAGAGTCTAATCAATGTGACCAAATCCAACTGCTGCAAGTGCTTTTGACACTTCTTTTATATGAGTCATTGTACTTCGGCAGAATTTGTTAGGACTAAGTTCTGAGGGTAAATTAAATGGGGTGCAACTCAGAATTTATTTTTAGGAAAGTGTTCCTCTGGTGTTTTTTTTGTTTACAAAACTGCATTATATATCACTGCAGTGCTTTGATGCATACTGGTGTTGTGGTTGAGAGGGTTTATAAATTATGAGTGACGTTTCAGAAAGCCTTAATTAAAGTTAAATTGATTTAATTGAAGGCCTTACTAGAAATACGCTTCTAAATAATTCATCGTGTGTGTGTGAGGTCTTTCCTTTCCAAATGTAATTTATTATTATATAATGGCTGCTGACAAGTGTTGAATTAGTCTTTACAATTTTTTCTGATATTTTTTTAATTTTCCTTTGTATAAAGTTTTATTACCAGATAGTAATAGCCTTTTTTCTTGAAAAATATTAGGTATGTGTTCTACAATAAGAAAAAGGCATTCTAATAATATATGGAATGGAAAGCATATTCCTAAATGTGTGTGTATTACAATTTTGTTGCGACACTTTTATTGCATATTAAATCAATCATTAAACTACAATCGATTTGTAACTAACCATCTTAAACCATAAAAAAGTAAAAAACTAATAAGAATTGAGATATGTAAACCTTAAAATAAATAAAAAGTATCTTTGCAAGCCAATAATATTGTTTGTCAAGAAGACCTTCGATTTCTCCACAATAATATAAATAATTCTTAAATGCTTTTGGCCAGTATGTGAGAGAATGATCACCGTCAAACACAATCAAATGACAAAACCCCCTCTGTATCATTATTATATCCATTTAACATCATCTATATGAATCTAAAATGAACGTTGCCTTTGCCGCAAATATTTATTACAAAAATATTCGTTATTCTCTAAATACACTCTCTAAATACGTTATTGATACTTAATGAGACAATCTAAGAATCACATGCTTTTACGAACAAACAGAGCCAACGTAGAGTCCGGATTCAAAACCGAAGGAGTTCGACCACACCATCATGCTCGTCCTGGAAAGAAGGTTGTTCGATGTGTTTTACCTTATCCTGTAAGATTCTGTTTACTTGTGGGTAAGCTACAAACAAAATAGTCTGTGAAAATGTTTATCGAGTGAAAAAATATTTAACACATTCATATTTCACTATTATGAGTTCATCGTTTAAAAAAGCTCCTCTTAATAATCACTTTCCACCAATGTTTGCGTCTTCTTTTTTAACTTGCGTTTTCTCGTTTTTCGTTAAGTCTTTTTCTCGTTGTTGGCATTTTTTTCACCAAATTGGCTGTTTATCAAAGAAAAGGGCAATGTTTTTCTATCACCCAAAAGTTGCGTATTGCAAGTTGATATTTATTACAATGTATTTCGAAAGCTAAAAGTTTCCGATTTCAGGATTGTTTTTCCATGAGCTTCCGAACAAAATGACAAAATGTGAATTTGAAATAACTACCAAAATGAAGGAAAAAAAGCACGATGAGCTTTTTTTGTCTTACGAACTACTCTAACAACAAGACCCACACTTAATATCTATTCTGACGGAATTAATTTCAAACCACAGCAAGCTGAAACTTACAAATCATTATATAACAATATCTTTTCGATACCAAGATTCACTAAAACTGACTCATTCTGATTTCATTTCTTGACTAACGCTAATTAAGCATTAAGGAACCCTTCCAAAGATTGATCCGCAGAAAGCTGGTAATTTTGTGTACCAATGGAATATCGAGTAAGACAACTGGGAAAAAATCAGTCGTTGAGATAACATCTGCAAATTGAAAATATAGAGAATAAATGAAAATAAATAAAATGAAGAAAAAAATTGAAAATAACTAAATGAAGGAAGTGGAAAAAGTTGAAAAACATGTCAGTTTTCTGTGAAGACGACCCCAAAACAAAGGGTAAATCGACGGTTCGTATGAACTTATACAATATTGTTAAGCCACACAATCCTGCTATTTATTGTTACAATAATATTATTTATAATATATATATATAAATTTATATAATATATATAGAATATTTATCATTATAATATATATTTAATTATTTTATCTTATAATAATATATTATAATATATATATATATATCTTTCTATTAACCAAATGAACTCATTCCGAATCTGACTATAAATTAAAATAACGTATCCTCCAGAAGAGACGAGAAAGCTGAAATTTTAAGCTTGTCCGAGAAGATCATCGAAAGTTCCGAATACACCAAGTCATCCAACAATAACATGTCAATAAATCACAGATACCAATCAGAAAGCATCCGTAATAAAAAATAATTAATATATATAAATGAAAATGCCATTCATATCATATTCTTACACAATGTCTGCAAAGCCCCCACTGTCAGATCAACATACTATGACAGTCCATAAGGAAATCAACTCTCTCTCCTATAACCCTTTTATCTTGAAGTGAGCAAATACCAGTAACCCCAAGTAAATTACTATGAACATGTTTGAAGATTGGCCTTACTCCCCACAGAAAATTGAATACCTGTAATCCTGAGTATCATTTTTTCAACCAACACGCGCCAATTCCCCCTCATTGGCCTTTTCCTTTGAGTCCGCTCTGAGTGAAAAAAAATTATCCCAAGTTGCTGATTGGCTGAAGCAAAGATCAACTCCGGCTCCCCATGATTACCAGACATAGCCTCCCTTATGTGTTTTAGATCCGCTATGTCGCGATAGCGAACCTGGCTCGATGAGAGTCTTCCGAAACGTTCTTACGTTCTTCTTCATTCTTTCAAATATCTTCTGAAAACAAAGACCTTTATGGAAAATCGGCTACTTTTAATTATACAGATCAAAGGATCTTCCTTAAATACTAAACACCTGTAACACATCCTCACATTGAGGGCGTGCAAACTTTTGAAAAGAACTTCTATCATGAAACTTATTATTAATGATATAATATATAAAACGGACATTTGCTTTTTAAAGAAGTTATCGATATAAAGTAACACGTTACTATTTAAACATTATTCCATTAATAGTGTATTTTTCGAGTGAAATACTATCGATTTTTCTTCGTCTAATGAACAGAGCCTCCATGACGTTTTATAGGTCGTCGCTATTGGCCAATATCAAAAAAGGCTACTGAACGAAATATCGAAGTTTTGTTATTTAGCCTAATAGACGTGCGCTCTTTGGGCCACATTTGTCCCTTGTTTTTCAGTGGGGTCCGTCAAAATGTTAGTTTACAAACACCAAATGAAAGTCAAAACCCTTGATTGTTTTTGTACGTCTATTTAGCTATTGATTTGAGTATATTCAGGAAATAAATGAGAAGCATCTGCTCTCTATAGTTAATTATAGCTTCTAACATTTAATACTATTTTTTTATTAAAACCCAAAAAAAAAAGTTCTTTCTCATTTTATAACAACTCTTCCACCGAAGGTGAAGGTAGTTTTTTGTATTTCACACCTAAACGTCTGTTTTGTTACTTGCAAAATTGAAGATGAATTTCAAGTCTGTATAAATGGTTAGTCGAATTTGTTATTTCTGTCTGTACTGTTTTAGTAATTTTCACCAATACAGGATCAAAATATTTTGAACCGATCTTCTACGAAAAATCTTTTCAAACCACATTGCAAGTGTTGTCATAAGAAAAGCCTATTGTGTTGAGGTCAAAAAGGTAAGAATATGTAGCCAAAGGATCAAACAAACTCTGAGTTAGAAGTCGTGTATTTACGTAAAATCCTTCATAATTTTCATCCAAGTGAACTTGAAATTTGAGAGAATTTATATATTTTTTCAGGTCATTGAATCAACACAAGCCAAATTATTTTGAGTTGTTCAACAAAATGAGACAATATTGTCAACATAGCTCAAAGTTCAAAAAAATCAATTGGTTCTGTTCTAATAATCCTATCAATTTTCTTTTCTTTGATTTGAAATTTGAGAATGAGGCGTTATATTTTCTGGTCGACTGTAATTTCAACCAGCCAATTATTTTTGAGGTCACTTATGGATAGAGATTGGAACCAAAAGTCAACATCATTCATCTTCCGTTATATCCGATTATTAATTAATTTCCATTTCAACATTCTCCGTGATTTAAAAAACTTTAAATTAACTAATATATTCCCCTTTTTTCTGTGTCGTCAACATAAAACCCGCGAATAATATTTAATCAATAAAAAAACCGGATTTTTAATATTTTTATGCCAGGATAACTGATTATTTAATCCCGAATTCTAAAAGTCAAATTTTTGATCTTATTTCCGAATAATGGCCTTGAGATTTAGAAGAAGTGATTTAACATTTCATGCCTTTCTAAAACTTGAATTCACTAGCCAATTATTTTTTTGATTGGGTCTATACATTCGACCAAATCAACTATATAAAGCCAGATAGAGAATCAATAACTAAACTAAGTTAGAATGTTAAAAAATAACCTCAATTTTCATCCGATTGTCTCTTAAAATTTATAGAGATAAATTAAATATTTCAAAAGTCTTTCACTGAAAAAATTCAAACCATCCAATTATTTTATAAGGTCAAAATGACACAACAGGTCAACATTGGCCTCCAAAGCGTCAAGAACACTCTAAGCGCATAAAGGTATTCTAAAAAAATCCATCAAGCATTTCAAATCTCTTATTGACATGAAAATATTGATAACAGAGATTTGGAAATAATCAATTCAGAAGAAATTTTTCTAACCCACAGATCATTTTGAAAAGTGTCTAAAGCATTGTCACCAAAAGAATCAAAACATAGCTATAAAAGGTCAAACAAAACTAAATGTTTTTCCCCCTATAAATCCTATACAACTTCATACTGAATTGACTTGAAATTTGATAGATAAGAATTAGAATTATCAGGTCACTAAATTCAACCACCAATTATTTTGAGGATACAAACATGGCCATATTAAGGGACAATTGAAGGCCGACTTAACTAAATATTTGTCAAAATTTTCTATTTTTTCCGAATTGACTATGAAATTTTGTAAGAGTAGTGTGCTTTAAATATCTGCAAAGTCACTTGAATTATACCAGTACCATATTAAAATTTTATATCAACAATGTACCAAAAAGAGTATCAACAATAATCCCAAGTGGTATAAATAAGTGTTATTCTAAAATCCTCAATTTTCCATCCACAATTTGACTTATGAATTTGAATGTAGGATATATATTTCAGGTCAACTAATTCAATCTATCGATATTAAAATTTTGTAGTCAACACATTGGTCAAAAGTGCAACATATGGCAATGTTCTAAAATATGAACCATTTTCATTTTCTCGTATTGACGGGATAAATGAAAAGATTTACATTCAGCTCACTAAATTCGCACTAAAGCCAATTATTTTGAAATTGCTCAACATCGATCCAATAGGTCAACATAGGTCATAAAGTCAACAATCTCAACTTGATTATTTTGTTAAGATAGAGTCTTCACAATTTTTGTTAGTCCCATTGAATTCCAACTCACCCACCCAATATATTTGAGTCAAAATTTTTATGGAATTTTTTGCCAGAATAAATCATCTCTTGCATGGCGTCTTCTTTCAAGTTTGTCTGTTTGTTTGAATTTTAATTGCCTCAAAAAAATAAAGAATTCTCAAAAAGAAATAATCTCAATAATCTCATATAAGCTAATTGACTGATTCAGACTGAAAATACTGTTTTTGACTATACAGAAGGAAGAATGATTCAATTTTGTTGAAGATTCCGAAATTGTCTGGGACAATCTATCTTTATTGAAACATACATGATTATAGTAACATTGAGATTTGAAGAGGATTTTACATTCAGCTCACTGAATATCAAAGATGCCAATATTTTTTAGGTCAACATTCAAAGACAAAAGGTAATCAACATAATAGGCCAATAGAGTTCAACACTAAGCTTGGTGTGACAACAAGCCCCGATCGATATATTTTTTCATGAATTCTTCACCATTAAGAGCGATTGGCGAAATCAATATTAATGCTCTATGATAAATTCAAAATAGTGTGTATTTGATTCAGAACGAAAAACTTATAAGACAGGTTTTGGTGTGTGACCGATGAAAGGACGAATTCATGTTCGATTTGGATGAAGATCCGATCACGAATCTGAGACCGAGACATTAATTCTAAAATACTTTTTTACATTGTAGAATGTAAAAGGGCTTCAAGAATCGATATCATAGCATATTTTCTAATAAATGTAAGAATGGGCCCTACCGATATAAATTTCTCTGTGACCAGCATACTAAACAGATGACCAAGCTCCACTGATCTGCCCTTAGTTACAAGAAAATTTAAAATGGAGCCTGCCCTCCAAATACTTCTTTTTTTTTTTACCTATTATAACTCTGTTATGGTTCACCATTTAATCTAATACTATAATGAGTCGGATTTATTCCTTTAATTCCACATTTTTAAATCTGATAAACTTATGCATCAATACATATTATTCGTGAATTGCCTATATAGTACTTCATAAATTTGGATGCTCTAGACCATCATATGCCTGGTGTGCGAACTTAATATAGAAGATTAGAACGCAATCATCATCTAATAGACATTAGCCAAAGCAAATGGCACTAAAAAAATGTATTAAAACTTGCCGTACAAGCCTGAAAAAATTTTTATTTAAAGTTTAATTACGTACGTATTCATTATACTGATTTTTCGTATTGAAGTTGTTATAATTCATTATTTAGTTAACGGAACACATAACGATTTTTTTTGTCTTGTAGATTTAAACAATATTTTACCAAAACCATTAGGAACTTAGCCTGTTGTCGGTCATTCTACGAACCTTTATTAATTTCCCAATCAAATAGAATTTATTAAACAATTAGGCAAATATGCGACAAGCCTTGTCACGTATCACCACGAATCTACGTGGCGTGGCCTGTTAAAATATCCTGGACCGGTCACTGTCCAATTTAAATCATAACTGCCTGAAAAATTGGAAGTGTTTCAACATCGCTTAAGTCACACTCTGGACGAATTTAGCCAGCGAGAGTAGCTCTATTTACCTATATGAAAAATTTTGCCAGAACCAAGCTAAGTGCACACCGATCCCCGAATACGTTAATGTGTAAGGTATGTATGTTAACAACGCTGAAAAAACATAGTATGCTGTAACATTTATAAATTCTTACGTTCTCGATACGAATATAACTGTGTAAAAAATTTTCATAGCATGCTGAAAAATTTTATCCGAACTGTAAACTCGACTGATGATGCTCCTATCGTAATTCCGCTATCCGGGAATAAGTTTTAGGCAACGTTATGCGACGTGGACACACTCGACACAATTCCTTGTAAGTTTACTCATAAGTTTCGAAAACACGTCGTATGTGTAATTTTTTTAGAAACATACCCGAAACTTATTTCTACCGTCAAGGCACATTTTATTTTTTCTCTTTGGTCTCTCGTTTAAGGCAAATTGACCGAAATACACGTAAGTGTGTTAAAGTTTTTTTTGTTGTTATAATTTTAATAATATAACACAAATTTTATAAAAAAGATTATTCGAACATTGCTTTTTAAGTTTCACCCATCACGTACCAATATTCCCAAACAGAAAATAATTTCACAGAGTAGGAACTAAGAAAAAGAGACAAAACTGAAGATAGCAATCAACGTGACCGTATAACTGCACGTGACAAATCCGAATCTATGTTGATGTGTTAATCTCTCAATACGACCATTATAACAAGAGGATATCTCGAAATATTAGAAACACTTCAGTAAGTTCTGTGGTTCGTCCGGAAACGTCAATCAAAT
Source organism: Eptatretus atami (assembly GCA_035128595.1). Classification (NCBI taxonomy): domain Eukaryota; kingdom Metazoa; phylum Chordata; class Myxini; order Myxiniformes; family Myxinidae; genus Eptatretus; species Eptatretus atami. Next base: position 66,790,879 of record CM068961.1, read on the forward strand.
ACGTTCTAACATATCGTCCAGAAATTATAGCCGTTGGAGTGACGAATCACACAATAGGTAAACAAAGAAGTACGTTACACATAGCTTTAGAAATAAAGTTTTGGGAATACGACTATAGCGAAATATACCTCGAGTGAAATCACTATGAGAACTTACAAAGTAACGTGCTCGACGTATGTGCTAAACATCGCATAACGATAATCCTCGACGGTGTTGCAACTATTCGTTGTATATCGTATGTCCTACAACACTTTTACTCAAAGGAGTTTATAAATAAGTTTCGGGAACGCTAAATCCATTACCTCGGACGTGTTTTCGACTTTAAATAATATGAGTAACTTACTAATTAATGTGCCTCGACGTGTGTGTACATATCGATTCGTTATGGTAATTACGTACCACAACACGTTATCTCATAGGTTATAAAGTAAAGTAATTCGGAAAACGACTATATCTGTTTATTACCTTCGACGTGTTTCTACTAAAATGAGATAACTTACAAGGTATACGTCTGTGTCGACGATGTGACACGATCTGTCCATTTAACGTAAAGCCTACAGAAAATAATGGAACCACGAATTTAGTGAACGTTAAAAGTGAGTCATACGCTGCATAAACTGTCGTAAAAATTTACAGATATGCAATATAATTTGAGGTGACTAATCCGCAAAAGTACAACGATGAATAGCACAAGATATGTTTTACTACGATCGTTATATAGCATTAATGTGTTTTCAGCGTGCTCCTAAAAACGTATACAAATAATCTTTACCACAAACGTATTCTGTTTCGTGATTGAAATAAAA
>CM068961.1:66791709-66801804 GCA_035128595.1 Eptatretus atami
ATAATATGCTTTACGCAGCTGCACTGAAACTTATTTACTTAACCTATCATCTCGGTGTGTGAGTTGACTTTGTTTTGCTAAACACGCTACGCGATGGTCTGTTGTGTGACACACTTTCGAACCCACCTCCTTGCTTGAATGAAAAGCTTAGCTAACGTTCGAATGCATGATACCGAGTGTCTTTGTTATTAGCCGTGGGCTCACAAAAGGAGGCTTTATTTATCCACCTCTTGGGATGACGGAAGGACGGAGTACTGGGTAATTGGCTTGTTTTTGTATATGCTTTGCACTGTGCTTTGGTAATGTATGCACATTTACCTCCTGGCCGACCCCGCCATAACCTGGCGTACAAGTACTGTAGAACTGGTGACGCTGTGATTGAGACGCCTGTGATAGCCGTGGCAGACTACGGAATGGCCCCTAAATAGTCAAGTGATAGTCTATAGTTTTCCTACGGATTGTTTGAAAGAAACAAACAGTGAACTGATCAGGTTCCCAACCTACAGATACCACGATAATCGATTATGCTAATGGCGAGCGAGTAATTAGGTGGAATTGGAAATACAAACAAAAGGTCGACGCGGGGTTTTTCACAGGGTAGGAACCCGTCCAGTCTGTTTGACAGTACTACCAATGCAGAGTACCATTGTCCTGACATTAACGAGACTGATGGAGTATCCTGCAACGATTGACACTTACAATATCTACCGTCCTCCTGGTGTTTTGTGTGAAGATCGGCCTACCCTTCATCTGATTTGGGCACAGGATTACAGATGCGACCAGCAGTTTTGCGCGTGGCAAAGGTCGTGGACCACGTGCCATAGAACCCCGAGAGAAGAAGACTGTGATCACGGAGCCGAAGGAAATTACTGGCCGGTGACACCATTGTGATCCCGGGGGTGGTGATTTGATTCCGGTATGAGCGAGAATTAAATAGGCTCTTGTGGTGCTGGTTTTTGATGCAACCGATAAGGATTGTTGGTTTTGCATCCGGTAAAGATTTGCACCTACGAATAGGTGACACAGTTCGGATTTGCTGCACCCGATAAGAAAACAACGTTAGGAGGTGTTGTAAAACAATTGTGCGATTAACATGTTGGCGGCAGCGTCTATTATTCAGTAATTAGCTGGAAGTTTGAAGGGCGATTTAGCTAACGTTCAAATAGAGAAAAAGATCGCTTCAAAAAATAAATTTGAGACCGAGAGAGATAAGCGGAAGGTGCAGATGCGAAGTTTAAGCGACATTTGAGATAATTGCTCGCGATTGAGGAGGTTAGGAGCAAGGATGGTGGATTGCTTAAGAGCATGATGTGACGATTGCGAGCGCGGAGAAGGCGGCTGCGGAAGAGGCCAGCTTTGTAGCGGTGTGATGGGGTCTTTTTCAAACTTTGAAAGGCGGTCGGCGGGGAAGTGATGCGGAGACCTGAGGGAAGAGGAGTGGAAAGCTAGCAGTGGAGGCGAGAGTTGAGGGAGGGGAGGAAGGCGGGAGGGAAGCGTGTGGGGATCGAGCATGTATTTCCGTAGTGGTAATAATGGGAAGTTTGTGTTTTACATTCTCCTGTGATAGGATGCGGCTCAAATTGCTGGGATTGTCTGAGACCATTTCCCGTCATTGGTAAAAATAATAGAGAATTCTATTTAAAACATTCAATCCAGTGTGTGGTAAAATCATGGATTTATTTACTTCTCGGATAGGAGCTCGGTGGATAAATAATGGGCATTTTACTTCTCCGTGTGGAGAATAAGGTGGGATTTATTTACATTGTCCGGTTAGGATGTTGCGAGTAGAGGAATATATGGAAATTTTTATATTGAATATTCTCCGTTCTGTATGTTTATTAATGTATGGAGATTATAATTATACATCTCTCAACAATGATTTAGTGTAAAATCTCATGGTGTAGTTGGTGTTTTACAATCTCCGTGTACGGTAAATTGAATGTATTCCTTTATTGAGTTACATTCTCCAGTAGTAGGATTAATTCATGTGATTTGGGCTCTAACAAGATCGCTCGCCCATGTGTGTATAAGAATACATGAGGAGAGGTTATAGGTTTACGATTCTCCTTTGTATCAAATTAATGGAAGTTTGATTTTACAATTTTTTTCCAATGTTGTACGATAACTAGAGAGTGTAGAGAAGAATCAAACATTTGTATTTGTTTACATTCTCTTGTGGTAATAAGTGATTCGAGGACGCTTTATTTACGCTCTCTACACAATTGTAGGTGTAGATGACATGGAAAATATTACATTCTCGTGTGGTAAATCATAGGGAAATTATAGTCTAACATTTCATCTGTGTCATGGTGACACTAAACTTGGGGAATTTTATTTCTATTCTCTTCTGGTGGTAGAATAATGGGAAAACGTTTTTTACAATTCCTTCAGCGGTCGTGCTTAAAACTTTCTAATTTGTTGGTATGTGGTTAAATCATGGGATCTTTTCTTTCCATGTGTGTCAAGAGTGCTCGATTGAGTAAACGTATTTAATATAGCGATTATTATGTATTATCCTATTCTCGCGTGATGGTTAAATCATGTATTTGCTTTACATTCTTTCCGATTTGGGCGTTCTAAAAGTAGATCGGAATTCTCGTATTTATTCAGTCTGTGTGGCGAAGTTTATAAAATGAGATTTGTGTTCCCATACCTGCCGATCCGTGGTAATAATGGATTATGTTTGCATTCTCCATGTAGTGGAACCATGTGTAAATTTATTTCCATGTGATTCTCTTGTGGTAGAATATGATGGATTTTTGCAATTCTCGATAGTATCCCGGTTTATATATGGATTTTAGTTATCAGGATGACTATTATACTGACGTATACTCGTCTAATACTTCTGAGCAAGATTTGGTATATATATATATCTCTCTCCTACCACCCGTTGTTTAGGAACAGTACGTAGTTGGAATATTGATTTATTTACATCTCTCCATGTGGTGAGATTATAGTAGGGATTAAATCTCGCACGTTCTCCCGCTGTTGGTAAAATAATGGCGGATTTATTAGCCATTCCTCCATGTCTTGGGTAAATTCAATGGGGTTTGTATTGTACAATTTCATCCCTAGTGGATATGAATGGGATTGTTTCAGCTCTTCCATGTGTAAATAAATCGGATTTCGATTTTTAACATTCTCCCGCGTGTGCAAAATCATTGGATTTGATGAATTTGCTTAGCTGTGGAATAATATTGGATAATATGTATAACATCTCCTCCACACGCGTGTGAAAGACGTGATGTAAATATTTGATTGTTATATTTATATAATCTCTCGAATGTTTGTGATAAGGAATATGGAATTTCGCGTTTATCATTATCTCCTCGTGTATTGAGCTATTATGAGCATTATGTGTTTCATTTTGTCCATTGTAGTTTATTATATTCGAATATTTTTATTTATTATTCTCGATTGTATGGTAAAAATTTAAGGGTGTTTGTTTAAATCGTCCATGTGGGTAAAAATGGATTTTAATTACTTCTTCTCGTATTTTAATGTAAGGAGTAAGAAGTAATGGGTATTTGTTTATATTTCTTCGCATGAGTAATAAGTCCCATGGGATTTGTTTTAGCATTTTGTGTAGGGTGATAAGGGAGATTGGTTTCAGTTTCCGTTGTGAGTGAGTTAATAATGAGATATTGTTTTAGTCGTTTTCCATGTGTTACTAGCGTAGTAAGATCACATATTGTGATTATTGGTTACCAGTCTTCCATGTGGTAATAAATGGGATTATGTTATACTCGCGCAAAGCACCAGAGTTGTGGTAAAATCAATGGGATTGTTTACATTCCTCCCCATTGTGTAAATAATGGATTTGTTTACATTTTTCCGTGTGGGGTTATAATGGGATTATTTTAACCATTTCTCCGTGTGGTATAAATGGGATTTAATTGAATCTCCGGGCTAGAGAAAACAATTCTGTTAAGACAAGCATAGTTAACTAGTCGTTTACTCTTCTGATGTGGTTTATGGAGTAAATCCGCGGTGTGTGTTACATTTCTCGTGTGTAATAATGGGAAATGTTTTACGATTTTCATGTGGTATAAAGTTAAGTGGTTATATTAATTTACATTCTCGGTTGGATAAAATCATCGATTTGATTTATCAATTCTTTCTCTCGTGTCTTGGTATATATGAAGGATTGTTGATATTCGTGTGCTTCGCGGTAAGATTTTGGAAAAAGGAAAGGGTTGAAGTAATGTAGAAATAAATGTGGATTTATTTTTCCAATTCTCCGATTGTTGGTAAATAATGGTATAGACTCTTGTTTTAACAATTTCACTGGGCTGTGTAAATTATAAATAGATTGGTTACCATTTCTTAATTGGTATCGAAGCGCTCTATGTAGCAGTGTTAGGTTAGTAAGCTTGTGTCATTTGTCTGCTACTCGTTTAATGGATACACGTAAAGTGAGAGAGTGTTTTGGTAAAAAAAAACTACACCAGAGATAGAACATACCGCAGAGATTTGGATATGAACTAAGAAAAACCCCCAAAAATGAATTAACCGCGCAAATCACTGATTTTGATACTCGAACAATGGTGCAAAGGATGTCTCCTACCCGGGACAGGCGGACGCAAGGGAGATCCGATCACACCCAAAAGCATCCTACCAGGATCAACCAACTCAAGAGACGAACTGATACTGCCAACTAGTAGGTAGAGTAAACGTTAATGAACAAATCGTTTTACCTGGAACTAATTACTGATCTAGCGTTGACTTACGTAGTTACGTGCTTATGAAACTTGATACAAATAATGGACATCGAAATTCTTCTCTCCGGAAAAAAAGAAGAAAGATCTTTTGAGGGAAACACTGATGTGGGGTTCCCCACTTTTTGTGTGTGAAAAGACTTATATTTTATGGATAAAATTTTCTCCTGCCGGCCCAAAAACACGTCTGTGGGAACACTTTCTTAGGATTATAGGCGTTGTAAGATTGTCAGAAGAGGCACGTTTACATTTATTAGAGTCGTGTTACTTTGTCGACCGGAAGACGTCAAGGACTTACGATCATCAGTTACGTGTTCAAGATTGCAGTGTTGGGGACACTACGTAAGAATCTCTAGAGTATTCGAGCAACAGGTACAAGAACTTAGAGGTTTAGAAGATAGAACGTTTCGCGTGTGCTGAGTAAAAAAGACGAGATGAGGTTAAACCGGCGAGAAGCAAGTGGTTAAGATACGCAAAGAAATAAGAATGAGTAGCTTACAAGTAGCGCGTTTGTCTCGTCGGCACTCTGATGTATATGCGGGGTTCCGTCGTAATCGTAGTGTACAACCCTTATTCCGATCGCGGTTTAGAAAGTTGTTATTTTTCTTTAATGTCGTTGTTGTCATACCGCCAAGACCGTGTTTAAAATTTGAACATGTTTAAAATTTACTTTGTACGTTTCTTCCCACTTTGTACTACCTTGAATCGTTATATTTTTTAAATTTTTAAGGACAAAGAAACAAATGGAGGTAGGTCTACAGTTTAGGGGCCAGTATGCTATTCACGATGGTGGTTAAGTAGCCCAAAAATATAACCCCCCATTACCCCGTAAAATTCCGACCGAGAAACTGGGGAAAATAGGAACTGATGGTAAAAGGGAGAAATTACAAATAATAACGATCGTACACCAAGACGGGAAAGACGGGTAGGCCTCAAGGAAACCTGATAAGACAAGATCAACGAAAATTCACAAAATAGCACAATTTTTGAAACAAAACCGAACTAGCACCACACAATAAACATGTAGGTAAGAAAATAAACGGTTAAAACGTGAAAAATAATGACCGGAAACTTAACTTTGAGAAAATCGGCAGAGACGCCTGAGAGAACCAGTTCTAGCCTCAAAACCCAGAACCAGATGTCATATTCCAGACTTTATGGCCACCGTGTGTGTGTGTGTGTGTGTGTGTGTGTATGTATATATATATGTATATATATATATATATATATATATGTATATAATATATGTATATATATATATATATTATATATATATATATATATATATATATATATATATATATATATGCTGAACGCAAATGAAACTAACCACCTTTTAAACCTTCAAATATCAACAATAACACTGCGTGTAGTAAATGTGTGAACTTATTTGTGGACAATAGTGTCCTCACTGTCAGACAAAAGGTCACGGATGGTCACTTGAACCTTCAATGGTCACTTCATAGCACAGCTGTTGAACAGCCGTTTTGACTGTCAGTGATTAGCCAAGGCGTACAGGATGATTTTAATGAGCTGCACGTGATGTCTGATATTGGCTTTAAAAAGGCCAGTGCAAAATGGGCATTTCAATCAACATGCCACGATTGTCAAGGGATCAACGGCAGTGTGCCTTGGGCATACTCAAGGCGGATTGATCTGCGTGAGGTGGCACGTCGCCTTGGCTGTTCACACCAGACGATATCGGCCCTGGTGGACAGAGACACCCTCCACAACTCTGCAGATGAAGACCTCGATCAGGGAGGCCAAGAGTCACCACTGCAAGGCAGGACAGGCAGATGGTCCTAAGTCAGATGGCCTCAGACATTGAGGACTGAGTGGGACAGAATCCAGCAGCAATCCATTCAAAGACTGGTAGGCAGTACGCGCCGACGATGCACTGCCTGTATCCAAAACAATGGTGGCCACACACGCTATTGAAAGGGGACTGACATTGCACCCTGTGCTGTTCTGTACTGGAGAACAAACTTATGAGATGGTGTATCTTGTCAAAAACTTGACATGTCATCAATAAAATGCCAATGTTTCAATTAGCAATTGGTTGTTTTATTTTGAACTGTTACAATTTTATTACATTTCAAACAAGTGGTAAGTTTCTTTTGCGTTTCAATATATATATATATATATAATAATTATATATATATATATATTATTCTTCTTCTTCTTTCGGCTGCTCCCGTTAGGGGTCGCCACAGCGGATCATCCTTATGATCGCATAATGATTTGGCACAGGTTTTACGCCGGATGCCCTACCTAACGCAACCCTGGTCGCCTCTTACGACACAGGGATATGGTACCTATTCTAACCGGGGCATACACCGGGCCCAGTACACTGCTACTCACTTCGCCGACCTCGGAAGGATGAATGACAGGCTGAGTCAACCTCTGGTGTGTATAATTCAAGCGAACGGGGCTTGAACTCAGGTCCTTTTGGATCCCAAGCCGCTACCCTAACCACTACGCCAACACCAGGCTCTATATATATATATATATTCTACTATATATGTATATATTTCTCCTATAATATGTATATATATATATATTGTGGTATATGTATATATTTCTCTATATGTGTATATATATATATATTCTACTATATATTGTATATATATATATTATATATATCTCCTATATATGTATATATGTATATTGTATATACAACCGGGCGTAGTGGCATGCGCCTGTAATCCGGCTACTTGGAGGCTTGGGTTGGAGGATCGCTTGAGGACGGGAGCTTGCACTGGCCGCGCTATGAGAGGGTGTAGGGCAGCCCGGAATCATGGCGAAACCCAATCCTTATCCCTGTGTCGTAAGAGGCGACAGTGTTGCGTCAGGAAGGGCATCCAGCGTAAAACCTGTGCCAAATCAGTATGCGGATCATAACGGATGATCCACTGTGGGACAACGGGAGCAGCCGAAAGAGAAGAAGAAGATATATACTGTTATATGTATATACATATATATATAATATTAATTTATATATATATATATATATATATATATATATATATCCTGAACATCATACAAAATGTTTGTCTGCATGTCTGTGTTAATGATTTCAGTCGTTACTTATCTAATCTCAACCAAACTTGCTTGGGGGACTTAGGGTGAAAGACAAATGTAGCAACTTGTCGATCCCCACCCCCTGCCCCTCCTCCCCCTTCTGCCCACCTTGGAAAATTTATCCACACAAATGTGGCTGACACAAATTCTCCACATATATTCACTCATTGTACAAAACATTAGGAACACCTGCTCTTTACATGCTCTAAAAACATTGCCTGGTCTGATGAATCCTGGTTGCTGCTGTTTCACACTGATGGGAGGACGAGAGTACGGAGTAAACCGCATGAGTACATGCATCCATCATGCCGTGTGTCAACATTGAAGTTTTGTGGTGGTGGTGTGGTGGTATGAGGTGTAATTTAATGCCACACATTGGGCCCCTTGATAAAAGCGCAGGAACGTTCGAATGCCACAGGATATCTGAACATCATTGCCAATCAGGTGCATCCCGTCATGGCAGCAGTGTATCCATCTGCGAATGGATTTCTTCGGCAGGATAATGCCCCATACCACAAGGCTAGGATTGTCCAGGAATAGCTCCAGGAACATGACAGTGAATTCAGCTTACTGCAGTGGCCTGTCCAGTCACCAGATCTCAATCCATTTGAGGATCTGTGGGATGAGATGGAATGAGTTATTCTGAGTGGAGATCCACTACCAGCCAAGTTGACACAACTGTGGGAAACATTGGAGTCAACATGGACCAAAATCCCTGTGCAATGCTTTTGACACCTTATAGAGTCCATGTACCGACGAATTGAGGCTGTTCTGAGGGTAAAATGGGGTGCAACTCAATATTAGGAAAGTGTTCCTCGTGTTTTGTACACTGCATGTATATACACTGCAGTGCTGATACTGGTGGTTGTGGGAGAGGGTATTATGAGTGACGTTTCAGAGCCTTAATTGTATAATGAGTAAGAGGCCTTCACCTTCATATTCCAATCGTGTGTGTGTGAGTCTTTTCCTCAATGTAATTATAAATGCTGTGCTGTGTGTTGTTGCTTACAATGTTCTGATTATTTTACCTGAAAGTGTACCATAGAATAGCTTTCTAGAAATATTGTTGTCTCTGAAAGGCATTCTAAAATATGGATTGGAAAGCATCTCGTTTATTGAACAATTTTGTGCGACACTTATGATATTATCATCATTACTACAATCGATTTGTACTTCCAAAGAACAGAATGAAATGTGTCTGGTTTTCCTTTTCTAATGCTGGCAGTTTTGGAGAAATGTCTTCCGTCAAACACATCAAATGCAAACCCCATAATTAATTGCCATTAAATCATCAATGAATCTGAAGCGGTTTCCGCGCATTATTACAAATATTCGTTTATTCCTTCCTCCTTACGTTATGGAACTAATGAGACTTCTACACATGCACGAACAAACATGCAACGTAAGAGGCCGGATTCAAACCGGAGGTTCGACCACACATGAGGCTCGCCGAAGAGGGTGTGTTCGATGTGTTTTTACCTTATCTGTGATTCTGTTGTTCTTTGTGGAAGCTACAAACAATGGCGGTGAATGTTTATCGAGTGAATATTTAACACATTCATATTTCACAATGTTCATCGTTAAAGCTCCTCTTTTTCACGTTTTTCACCAAATGTTGCGTTTTCTTTTCTTGGCGTTTTCTTCGTTTTTCGTTTGCGTTTTCTTCGTTGGCATTTTTTTCACCAAATGGCGTTTTCAAAGAAAATGGCGTTTTCTTCACCAAATGTTGCGTTTGCTAAGGAATAACATGTCGAGCAAGTTTGCGATTTCAGTGATGTTTGTCCATGAGCCCGACATTGACATGTTGGAATTGACTACCAAATGAAGGAAAAAAAGCCACGATGCTTTTTTTTGTCTTACGAACCCTACCGACCCATCACTTCACTGACGGATTAATCAAACGACAGCAAGCTGAACTTTACAAACATTATATATACATATATCTTTCGAACCACTGATTCACTGACTGACTCACTGATTCACTGACTCGTATTAAAGATTGGAACCTTCCGGGTGACCGAGAAAGCTGGAATTTTGTGTACCAATGGAAATCGAAGTTGACACACTGGGAAAAATCAGTCGTTGGATAACATCTGCAAATGAAAATATGAATAAATGAAAATAAATAAATGGAAAAAAATGAAAATAACTAAATGGGAAAAAATGAAAACATGCAGGTGAGCGACCCAAAACAAAGGGGAAACACGGTTCGTATGCTTATACAATATGTAAGCACACCCTGCTATTATTGTTACATATATATTTATATATATATATATATATATATATATATATA
>CM068961.1:66801814-66814602 GCA_035128595.1 Eptatretus atami
ATATATATATATATCTTTCTAACCAATGACTCACCGACTGACTGATATTAAAGATCGATGCCTCCAGGATGACGTAGAAAGCTGAAATTTTGCTTGCCGATGGACATCGAAGCCGATACACCAAGTCATCCGAACAGAATCAGTCATAAATCACAGAACCATCAGAAAGCATCCGTTAATAAAAAATATATATAAATGAAAAGCACAGTACATATTCTTACACAATGTGCAAAGCCCCCACGTGGTCATTGATCACATACATGACAGTCCAAAGGTCAACCCTCCTCCATAACCCTTTTTCTTTGTGGAGGATACAGTAACCCCAATAATTTACATGAACATGTTTGAAGGATTGGCCTTCCCACAGATTGAAGACCTGTAATCCGAGATCATTTTTCAACAACACGGCGCTCCCCCTCATTGGGCCTTTGTCCTTTGAGCCGTCCTGAGTGAAAAAATTTCCAGTTGCTGGATTGGCTGAAGCGGATCAACTGCCTGGCCCCCATGATTACCAGACATAGCCTCCCTTGATGTTTTTAGCCGCATGTCGCGTAGCGAACGCTGGCTCGAGGAGAGCTCCGCGTTCTACTTCTTCTTCTTCTTCTATCTTCTGACAAAACCTTTAGGATTCGGCTCTTTTATATACAGGATCCGGATCTCCTTAAATACTAAACACCTGTACACATCCTCACATTGAGGGTGCCTTTTGAGAGCGTCTATCATGAACTTTTAAATATATTCGGACATTTGCTTTAAAGTTTCGAAAAGTTCACGTTACTATTTAAAGATTATTCCATTTAATGTGTAGTTATTTCGTGAATACACGATTTTCTCGTCATGAACAGGAGCCTCCATGACGGGTCTCGCTATTGGCTCCATCAAGGCACGTGACGAAATATCGGAAGTTGTTGTTATTGCCTTTAGGACGTGGCTCTTGGGCACATTTGTCCTTGTTTTTTCTGTGGGTGTTCGTCAAAGATGTTGTTTACAACACCAAGGTGGCAAACCTTGATGTTTTGTACGGTCTTGTGCTATTGGATTTGAGATATTTCAGGAAATAGGAGGCATCTGCTCCTTTTAGTAATATAGCTCTCATTTTATTACTAATTTTTTTATTACCCATAAAAAAGTTCTTTCTCATTTTATTACCTCTGCCACCGAAGGTGAAGGAGGTTTTGTTTTCACACCTTTCTGTCTGTTTGTTACTTGCAAAATTGAAGATTTTTCAAGTGCTGTATATTGGTTAGTCGATTTTGTTATTCTGTCTGTCTGTTTGTTTGTCACCTACAGGTCAAATTTTGAACCGATCTTCACGAAACTTCACCACATGGCAAGGTGGGTCATAAGAAAGAAGCCTATTGTGTTTGAGGTCAAAAGGTAAATGTAGGCCAAAGGTCAACAACTTCGGTGGGATTTCTAAAATCCTCAAATTTCATCCGATTGACTTGAAATTTGAAGAGGATTTATATTTCAGGTCATGAATTCAACAAGCCAATTATTTTTGAGGTCAACATGGACCAAATGGTCAACATAGGCCAAAGGTCAAAAACAGGTGGTCTTTCTAAAATCCTCAATTTTCTTTTTCTTGATTTGAAATTTGAAGAGGGTTTATATTTCTGGTCACTGAATTCAACCAGCCAATTATTTTTGAGGTCAACATGGACCAAAAGGTCAACATCGGCCGAATTTCTAAAAGTGTCAATTTTCATCCGATTGGCTTGAGATTTGAAGAGGATTTACATTTCAGCTCACTGAATTCGACTAGCCAATTATTTTTGAGGTCAACATCAAGCAAAAGGTCAACATAGGCCAAAGGTCAACAACTAAGTTGGTGTTTATAAAATCCTCAATTTTCATCCGATTGTCTTAAAATTTAAAGAGGATTTATATTTCAGGTCACTGAATTCAACCATCCAATTATTTTTAAGGTCAACATGGACCAACAGGTCAACATTGGCCCAAGGTCAACACCTAAGGAGGTATTTCTAAAATCCTCAACTTTCATCTCATTGACATGAAATTTGAAGAGGATTTGAATATCAGGTCAGTGAATTCAACCACCAATCATTTTTGAGGTCAGCATTGACCAAAAGGTCAACATAGGCTAAAGGTCAACAACTAAGTTGGTGTTTCTAAAATCCTCAACTTTCATCTGATTGACTTGAAATTTGAAGATGATTTGAATATCAGGTCACTGAATTCAACCACCAATTATTTTTGAGGTCAACATTGGCCAAAAGGACAATATAGGCCGACTTTCTAAAATTGTCAAATTTCATCCGATTGACTTGAAATTTGAAGAGGAGTTGCATATTCGGTCACTGAATTAAACCAGTCAATTATTTTTGATATCAACAGAGACCAAAAGGTCAACATAGTCCCAAGGTCATCAACTAAGGTGGTATTTCTAAAATCCTCAATTTTCATCCCATTGACTTGAAATTTGAAGAGGATATATATTTCAGGTCACTGAATTCAATCACGAATTATTTTGTAGGTCCACATTGGTCAAAAGGTCAACATAGGCCAATTTCTAAAATTGACCATTTTCATCCGATTGACGGGATTTGAAGAAGATTTACATTTCAGTTCACTGAATTCGACTAGCCAATTATTTTTGAGGTCAACATCGACCAAAAGGTCAACATAGGTCAAAGGTCAACAACTCAGGTAAATTTGAAGAAGAGTTGCACATTTGGTCATTGAATTCAACCACCAATTATATTTGAGGTCAAATTTGTTTTATGGATTTTGCAGTATCATGCTCTGCATGGCGTCGTCTTCTTGTTTGTCTGTTTGTTTGTTTGTGTGCTCAAAAAAAAAAGAATCTCAAAAAGAAAATCTCATATCTCAAAAAGCTATTGACTGATTCAGATGAAACTTGTTGGACATGTTGGGTGTGTGACAAGGAAGAATTGATTCAATTTTGTTGAAGATCCGAATTTTGTCTGGGACGACATCATGAACATACATGATGAACATTGAGATTTGAAGAGGATTTACATTTCAGCTCACTGAATTCGACTAGCCAATTATTTTTGAGGTCAACATCGACCAAAAGGTCAACATAGGCCAAAGGTCAACAACTAAGTTGGTTGTTCACAAGCCCGATCCGATAATTTTTTCAGTGATTCTTCACCATTGAGCGATTGGGCGAAACTAATATATGGCATGATATCTCAAATAGTTGTGGATGGATTCAGACAAAACTTGGTGGACAGGTTGGGTGTGTGACCGTGACGAAATGTTTCGATTTTGGTGAAGATCCGAGTCCGGATCTGGACACGAGACATTTAATTTCTAAAGTGATTCTTTACCATTGAGAGGTAGGGCCAAAATCGATTACATAGCATATTTCAAAAATGTAATGGGCCCGATATGTTCTCGTGGACCAGGCATTACGTGGCAGAGGTAGCGCTCCACTGAGTGCCCTTGTAGTTACTAATAAAATTAGATGGAGGCTGCTCCAAAAAGTCTTCTTTTTTATTTTTTTTTACTATTTTCCTGTTATGGTTCACCATAATCTAATCTTATAATGAGTCGATTTATTCCTTAATTTCCACATTTATCTGAAACTTTGCATCAATACATATATTCGTGTTTTGCCTATAGCTTCATTTGGATTGCTTCTAGACATCTATGCCTGGTGTTGGCTTAATGGTTAAGGCGCTATCACACCTTGACGATTTAGCCAGCAATGGCAACGTATAAAAATGTATGTAAAACCGTTGGCATACCTGAATTTTGATGTTTTTTAAAAAAGTTTTGGTCGTATTCATAACGTGTTGGTCGTATGTATAACATATTAGTAACGGGCACAGAACGTTTTGTTGTCTTGTAGATAACTTATACCAACGAATGCTTAGCCTGTTGTCGGCATTCACAACCTATGCCAACGATAGTTTAACTTAGGCATAGCGCGCTGCACGTATCCCGACAACTCGTGGCGTAGCCTGTTAAAAACCTGCCGCACGCCATTTAAATCATAACCGCCTGAAAATTGGAAGTGTCAACATCGCAGTCACACTTGACGATTTAGCCAGCGTATGCCGACCTATGAAAAAATTTGCCGAACCAAGCTGGCACACGTCGAATACGTTATGGGTAAGTTGTGTATATGTTAAGAGCACGCTGAAAAACGATGAAGTACTGTCATATTTCGTGGTAAGTCTCGTACGTCGTGAAATTTCAAGCAGGCTGAAAATTTTACGACGTACTCGCTGTATGGCTCACACGTTCCGCTACGCTGGGAATAAGTTGTAGGCACGTATGCGATCGTTGACACACGTCGACACACGTTCCTTGTAAGTTACTCATGATCGAAACACGTCGAGGTAATGTTTAGCATACCCGAAACTTATTTTCTCCGTCAAGGCACATTTTATTTTTTTCTCTTTGGCTCCGTGAAGGCACGTGACGAAATATGTGAAGTTGTTGTTGTTGTTTTTTTTGTTGTTTTTTTTTAGTCTATCACAAATTTTAAAATATATTCGGACATTTGCTTTTAAGTTTCGACTCGACGTGACAATATCCTCAAACAGAAATATTCACAGAGGAGGACTAAGAATAAGATGAGCAAACTGAAGAGGCAATCGGACGTGACGTAACGGCACGTGACGAAATATCGGAAGTTATTGTTGTTTGTTTTTTAAACGCTGCCAATACGCCATTATACGGTACTGTAAATTAGAAACACGTTCAGTAAGTTCTGTGGTCGTCCGGAAGACGTCAATCAAATACGTCTACATACGTCAATATGCGTTGGAGGTACGTTACACATAGGTTCAAAGCACGTTACATAGGTTAGAAATAAGTTTTGGGTACGCTAAGCATTACCTCGACGTGTTTCGACTTATGAGTAACTTACAAGTAACGTGCCTCGACGTGTGTCAACGATCGCATAACGTGCCTCGACGTGTGTGCAACGATCGTGTAACGTGCCTACAACACGTTACTCATAGGTTATAAATAAGTTTCGGGAACGCTAATCATTACCTCGACGTGTTTCGACTTATGAGTAACTTACAAGTAACGTGCCTCGACATGTGTCAACGATCATAACATGCCTCGACGTGTATCAACGATCGTGTAACGTGCCTACAACACTTACTCATAGGTTATAATAAGTTTCGGGAACGCTAATCATTACCTCGACGTGTTTCGACTTATGAGTAACTTACAAGTAACGTGTGTCGACGTGTGTCAACGATCGCATAACGTGCCTACAACTTATGGCCAGCGTAGCGGAACGTGTGAGTATACGCTGGCATACGTCGTAAAATTTCAAGTATGCAAAAATTTGAGGACAACCGCAAAGTACAACGGAAAAAGCCAGTGTACTACGACGTATGGCAGTGTTTTTCAGCGTGCTCTTAACGTATACAAAACTTACCACAACGTATTCGACGTGTGCCAGCGTTTTAGACAAATTTTTCATAAGTTTGCATACGCTGGCTAAATCGTCAAGGTATGACAGCGCCTTTAGGGTGGTGGCTTTGGATCCTAGGGTCTGATTCAAATCCTACTCAGCTGTTGAATTAATACCAGGTGGGGTTAACTTGGCCTGTCATCCTTCCGGGGTCGGTAAAATGAGTGCCAGCATGCTGGTATACTGTGTCAGTGGCGACCCGTCCAGGATTGTACCCAATAGCCAAGGAGACTGCTAAAGCAGCACCAACGCTCTGCACAGAGTATGGTCCCAATCTCCTCCTCCTAGACATCTGTCGACGCATATGAAAGTTGTAGAACATGCATAAGTTTTGGTACCAATTTTTTTAACTCCATAATTATGTTTTTACATGCAACCATAACTCAAGTTTTCATTTTGAGATCTTAACCAAAACAATATTTTGTTTTACACACATATTTCAGTTATTACCCTGTCCCCGCAAAGCAAAAAGCGGGTGAAGCAATTGGTTCACTTCTGTCTGTCTGTCTACAATCGTCAGGTTGTGATTGATGAACAACTTAATTCCAATTGAATGTTATATTTTGAATACGAATCAGAGCATGAATCAGAAAACAAACCTTTAGTTTAACAGTACTTTGGTTCTGAATTTGTCCCGATCGAACACACACAGAGAGGAGTGAGATAATCTTTTTTACTCTGTCTTCCTGTGTGGCAGTTAAACAAAATATAAAATCATTCCAAACAGGAAACTTACTGTTTTTAAGGACGTCATAAAGGACACAATCAACAGGAACGAAGAACTAATGTAACATGTTACGTGGAAATGGGTCTAGAGGTCCTTAGTTAGAATGTAGTAAGACCATATTATGGACTGTGTGATTCACATAGCGTAGATTACTCTTGTAAACAGGGACCTGTCAGCGTAAGTGTCTTGTACATGCACTGAGGAAGCAGTGAGTATGAACTTAAAGGTCGACAAAATAAGGTTGTAAAATGTCTGACCTTTTGTAAGGCGAGGCCAGGTGAGGAATTTGAAGTTTCACGGCATGTGAAAGTGGCTCTGTAGGACTGTCTGTCTGACCAATGTTTGCGCCATGGTGGCAAAATAGGATTCGAAGCCCAGCAAACGATCAGAAGACTTGTTTTTATTGGGGCCGGCCCGTGAGCAGGTCGGCCCGAGGGATGGACCTCCCTCAAGGTGCGAGCATCCAATCACAGAGTCCGTGGCAGGAAAAAGAAAGTCCCAGAGTGTGGATGGCAGGCCAAAGGACCGGAGTGGGGGGAGAGGAGGATGGGAGGTGAAGGAAGAAGGTTGGGTCAATGTACAGAGAGGTGCGTGGACTGCAGCTAGACATGCATGGAGAGTTGGAGCTGAACTTTAAGGCAGTAAGCATTTCTCGCCTTACCTCTGGTTGGCCGCTATCTTTTCTATTCTGCCGTCTTTCACTGCATCATCTTCTTCTGCCATCTTTGACCGGATCATTCCTATGATACTGCCCATTCCAAGCAGCACTTTGCCTATGCACCAGCGACCTGCGTATACCAATCACTTTGTGCCATGCAAGACATCACTTGCCCCATTGTTCTTCATGTGAATCGGTTTTGTCAGCACCTTAGTGGGGTCTATTTATTATGCACTGTACATAAGTTTCCATACCCCCTCATTCCTATCTGTGTCCATTGATCGCTTGGTCTGTACCGCTTGTGATCACGTCACGTCTTCCCTCTTCCCTGTACTTTTCTTTATAAAAACCACCCTTATAATTATAAGAGATATCTTCTTGCTCATTGCCTCCTGTGCACGTTCTGCTGCCTGGTTCGGTTTTTATTGAATGGTCCTTGGGGAACAGTAACTGGAAGTTATCATAACTGAATGCAGCACAGAACCGTTTTGGAAATCTGTTGGGGGCATTCACAAGGCCTTCAGCGCTGAGGCATAACACGTTGGTGAGCCTCAGACATGACAGTATTAAATAAGATGGTGTAAAAGACGCTGCATCAACAGTGCTAAACTTCCGAATTTTTTTTTTTATATGACCTTTAAAATCGTTATTTTATTTCAACTGAATTGTATACTTTAACACTGTAGAAAACAAATCGCCTTTTTGCACTTTCAAAAACCTCTGTTCAGCAGTAATTGGACAAAATATTATGGAATTTTATGTCATCACAAGCAATCAAATTTGACTCTCATAGATCTTGCCCATGTCCTTGTTTCCCAAGACAGCAAGGGACATGGCAAGCTGTTCAATGAATTCCTAGTATTTTACAAAATCATTGTGTCCACAACAAAATATAGTGTAAGAATGCTTTTTCAATCATGAGAAAAAGCAATACAGAAGATGTGAAGACAGAAAACACCATTTATGTTTTATCCACAAAACCGAGAAACTAAGAAAGGATTTTTTACGGATGTCTGTTGTAACATCAATTCCAAGTCATTGCTGATGGATCAATCATTAGGGTTCTGGGAAGAAAACAGTATAACTGAGTAGTCTGTCTCCACAAGCTGACGTACGAAGCATTGATGAGGTTAGCATGGACTGGCTTTGCAGAATGGCTTGATTGAGACCAACCACGATAAACATCTTCCAAAGCTGAATAACACTATTTGAACAGTATGCTAGCTTCATCAGAACATGACATGCAACACACACTGCATTGAAGATTGAATCATGCAAGAATGCAAGTATATTCTTGACTTGTTCATCACTTACCTGGATGTCTTGCGGCATGAAATGGGTCCACTTACACCGCTTTGGATGACTTGCATGAAAATGGTCAAGGTCCTGCTTGGACTCTGTGCTGTCAGAGGACCACTGGCACCTTCGTCTATCCTGAATTTGAGACGTGGCACCTTCGTGCTTTGCAATGAGCAAAACCAACTCTGCTAGGTGGACAAAATCAACTATGCTAGGTGTCTTCCTGTAAACTATGCCCAGATGACGTGACTAAATAAGACCTGTCCAGACTTGTATATCATTTTCAAAACAATGGATTAATTATCTGTTGAGTTCAGGCAAACAAATCCTTTTGGTCAAATTGCTATGGATCAAACCACTGAAGAATCTGTGAACAAGGATACTCAAAATGCTGGAGAGACATGTGGCCTTAACCTCAAACCAGGCAGCAATATCACACTATTATCTTTCAGCTGAGCATCAGGCAGCAGCATTGAGGAAACTCCATGAACATGTTTCTGTCCAATCACATGGTCTCACTCATGCACAATCTTGAGAAGCCTTGGATTCAGAGAGATGAGGCTAATATTGACTCCTTGGTTGATCTGCTGGAGGACAACTGGACAATTCCATTTCAAGATCCTTCAGATCTGATGTGCATAATGTACTGGGGCAGCTGCACCACATGAGGTTTCTGATCATCTCTTAACATCATGAAAAAAAGGAGCTTACCAGAATTTCTAGGAGCAATGACTATAAAAGGGTAAAGATTTTTATAGCACCATCAGAGGGCTGAACTTGAAAACTTTCAGTGAATTGAAAAAAAAAATAGTCAAGGGGAGTAAAAGGTATTAATAAACAAATCGACTTGAAAGTTGACCGAAGGGTATTTGGGAATTGTTCTCATTGCTCAAAACAGAAAACTGGACACGAGGGACATTCCATGTCACTCGCTCGGCCCTTTACCTTGGGTGTTGGCTTATGGTGATGGCCCAATGAAGAAAATGAAGAAAATTATTCCAGTGAAACACCTGGAAAATAAAGTGTCATCTGCTAAGAGGATTCCTCTGACGCCACATCTGCTGCCCTTATTGATGCCACATGGGACTCCTTCAGGAACTCCATGGTGAGAATCATATATTTGATTAGCTCTCTGATTAAATCGTTACACAGATTCTTCATGCTGGCCAGACAAGCGACAGAATCGATATAGTATTTGATGTATACAGAATCCAGTTCATCAAGTCTGCAGAGCGTGTGAGTCATGGTTAAAAAGAAGGTGTTATTTGCAGTTAAATAAGTCCAGGCCACAAAATGAAGTGGAGCGAAGTTGATGGCACGCCATTGCAAATCCCCATGCCTCCCACCGAAAGCAAAGTTGAAAGATGGTATAAAGTTCCACCAGCAATGACCCAATTCAAATTTTGAGTTAATTTTTTTTTCATTTTGATCCCTGTGACCCCAAGTCCCCACACACTCAGGCATGTATCAGGGGTAAAATCCAAAAAATCGTTACATATTTAATGCGTCCCCCAATGCTGATTGCACATCCAAAGTTTCATTAAAAATTTGCTTGTAATTGTATTTTTTGGTATTTGACCTTTTGGCCCCACACCATGGGGTGGGGCCAAAATGATACTGCTCTTTTGCATTTGTGCAATGTAGTGAACACAACTACCAAGTTTGCTGAATTTCTGTTCAACCGTTTAGGAGGAGATAGCATGATGGATGGACAGATGGACAGATGGAGCCGATTACAATATCCCCCCATTTTTTTCAAAAAGCGTGGAGATAAAAATTGGAGTAAATTACTGCCGTGCACAGATCGTAATAACAAGTTGACAAATTTATTTGCACAGAGCTGGAAAGAGCAGAGAACAACAGAAAAGTTTGGTGACAAAAAGAGAAGAGAAGAAGAGAAAAGGTTGGTGACAAAAAGAGAAGAGAAGAAGAGAAAAGTTTGGTGACAAAAAGAGAAGAGAAGAAGAGAAAAGGTTGGTGACAAAAACATGTTCGTGTGTGGTAACCGATGCATTAAACTACAAAGGCTGCCAAGAGATTAATGAAACTCCCAACTCGTGTCATCCCCTTCCTGACCCATGATCTCTATTACCCCTATTAATCCTTCCAAACCCAACTCCATTACTTGCTGGTTCGTTTAATTCTTTCCTCCCCTCCTTTTCTCTCTCTTTCCTGTTTGTTTACCCCCTTGCTGGTTGTGCCCATTGTTTCTCTGCTACCCCGCTGTCAATTTAACCTTGCTCTTCCATGAGCCTCACTCTGTCAAGAAAAAAAAAAAACAGAAGAGGCAGATGCGACACTTGAAGCATGATAGATGTGTTCATCATTTGCCTTTGCCTCAGCACAAAACAAAAGGAAAGTTTTTATCTGAAGGGACACCAAAACTCGTATAACACTTGTTGATAGTCACAAAACTGAGTGCAGAATTTGGAAAAGATATGTGCACTGCCATGTTGAGATTTCATCTGTGGACTGAGTGTTACTCTCACAGTACACTAGCTGATCAGAGAGAGAGCTGAAAGGCCAAAAATTATTATTCGAGGTCAAAAGTTCAGGAAAACATTTGCATTTCTCTGTACCAACTGGGATATTCCCAGAGAAGTGTCCAACGTCCTCCAGTAATGCACTTGCCAACTTTACTGCAGCAACACTAAGGCAGACAAAGTGAACGGCCTGCGATACCAAATGTTCCGTGGTAGAAGAGGGGATGTTGAGTCTGTCACAATGTGACGACAACATCATGAGAAGACGCTCTTCTGCAGCACACTCTCCAAGCAAACTTTTCAGGAGGAATTTGGAATTTGGCCAGGGTGATGACGATAGCTCGCCTACTTTTTGCGAAAGACAGCGTGGGATCTTAACGTCCAACAACTAATGTCGGCAGATGGAACATCCAGTTTAACATCCATCTGAGGGACGGCACACACATTTTTGAATCACCCTGCCTGTGAAACACAGGGATGACAGTTTATAGCTGGGTTGGGATTCAAACACAGGTTAGACAGCTTGAAGGCGAGTGTGCGTACCTCGAGGCCATCCTGCCAGCCTGCATATTATGAGATACATTTAAATGTCAACTCTCAGCGTTTGCATGCATATTTTTCAAAGCTATCTTGACAAGGGCTACAAAATGGTTACAAAGTGGGAATGTTGATGATAGTTTCTTGAACATATGAACGACATGTAAAATAGAAAGGAGTTGATCAATAACCTTGACCATGACATCCAAGTATATAGTTATGATTATTCTTCTATCAGGTTGCACTCAAATAAACAGCTATCTATACCTGTCATACTTGACTGTCCAAATGTTTTCATGAATTGGACACATTATATTATTGAGTGTTACACTGTGTAGCAATGGACCAATTAAACCTTGACAACACATCACACTGCAAAATATTGTTACGGTGGTCATGTTGGCCAATAGCCCAAGGCTCTGAGCTGGATCAAGGGCCTATTTGCCAGAGTTGTCAACAAGTCACTTGAACCAAGTCTCAAGCAAGTCTCAAGTCACTGTAGTGTTATTTCAACTTGCGTCAAGTCCCATATTTACTTATAAACCTATCTTGAGTACGAGCTATCAAGGAATTAAGACACACGGCTTCATTTATTGCAATGCATGTTCTGAAAAGCTGTTTTACTCAAGTTTTTAGATCCTCGTGGAGGATCTCTAAGTCTTATAGACGAGGCAAAATTTGTGAAAATGTGGATATTTAAAGTGCTGAAGGCAAATGGTGTTAATTTTATGGCATACAAGCTTTTAGGGGTATTGAGGGGTGCTGAACTCAAATCTGATGTATGCCCAGCTCAAAAATGGCCGATAATGCCTTAAAATTGAGAAATCCAAGATGGCCACCAACGACGGGCTGAAATGTATTTTTGTTCATATCTTTTTGACTAAACAAGGTAGAAACTTGAATGAAATGTGCTTTTGTAGGTTTTCATATATGGGGAATCCAATGCCATATTCAGTTTTGAATATAAAATGTGAAAGAACTGATTGAAGATGAATAATTCGTCGACAGATAAAGATCCACAAGCAGAGTTGATCCTATGTGTCAGGAAAATTTACTCAGTTTGCAGTTTTTTCTCATTGCAGATATACCAATATAATATAATCCAAATAACTAAATAATAATAATAATATGTGAGGGCTCACAACCCCACAGGCGGCTCCCTGTGGACCGTCCAGGTCCGGTTGCTAAGCCGTTACGTCGCGCGGTTACCAAGCCGCTACGTTGAAAAACGTTTCCAGGAGCAATTGTTAATTTGGCCCGTGCTTTGGGGCTGTTTACTCGGTAAGTTGTAGTTATTATCGCTTATAATGGCCATACATATTTTGATTAGTGTCTATTGCTTTCGTAGCTTTGGTTTCTTTAGTGTTTTCCACATAGTTTTTAGGGGTATTTTTCGTAGTTTGGTGTCGCATGTTCGCATATTCGAGAAACACGTGCTTTGAGATCATGCACTTACTTAGATTCCTTTTCTGTCGTTTATAGTATTACGTATTGCAGCCGTCAGGGTAAGCACTATGCTGACTATTATTCGTATTTTAGAGGTAGTTTTCGAGAGGTTATTTTATTTTGTAATTTTGTATTCATTATTTCTACATGAGCCTACAAGGCTTTACGGACAAGCAGTTGTGCTGACAGGATTAAGTAGTCTATCTGCCT
>CM068961.1:66828152-66839322 GCA_035128595.1 Eptatretus atami
TGAAATGCACCACCCAGCAGAGGAAACCTGCAGGAACAGCTGATTTTATTCTGGAATAATCAGAATAACTGCAATTTAACACAGGTGGAGGACAATTAACTTGGTGTGGGATTTTGAAGGTGATTGGTTAAGGCCCAGTCACACCTTGACGTTTTAGCCAGCAATGGCAACGTATTAAAATGTATGTAAAACTGTATAATACGCTGGCTTACGTTGAACTTTTGATGTTTTTTTTATAGATTCGGATGTATTCATAACGACTTGGTCTTATGCATAACGTATTTAGTAACGGACACAGAACGTTTCGTGTGTTATAGATATACTTCTATACCAACGAATGCTGAAACCTGTTGTCGGCCTTCACAAACTATGCCAACGTTAGTCTAACTTAAGCTAGCGCGCTGCACGTATCCCGACGATCACCGTGGCGTAGCCTATAAAAGGCTGCCGCACAATGATTCAAATCATAACCGCCGCAGAAATGGAATAGTGTCAACATCGCAGTCACACCTTGGCGTCTTGCCAGCGTATGCCGACTCTTGTAAAAACTGCGTCTAAAACGCTGGCGCACGTCGAATACGGTTATGGGTAAGTTGGTATGCGTGGTAGAACGCTAATAGTACGCTATCATAGCGTTAGTGTAAGTGGAGTACGTCTTGTAATTTTAAACATGTTGATAAAATTTTACGACGTACTTGCGTATGACACACACTCCGCATGCGATTGGAAGAAGTTGTACGCACGATATGCGATCGTTGACCACATCGACACACGTTACTCTGAAAGGTACTATTATAAGTCGAAACACGTCAAGGTAATGGTTAGCGTCAGTGTTCCAGACTCCAGTTTTTTTTTTTTTTCCGTATGACGGTGTTTCAGTGTACAGCTTGGTTATGATTTAAATCGTTGAGCGCAGCCTATTAATATATTATATTTATACGCACTAGAAATCGAATGTGTCAAAGTCACAATCATACCGAAGGAAGGAAATAAAAAATAAAAAAAAATAAAACCAGGGAGTCTGGAACACTGACGTAACCATTACCTTGATGTGTTCGACTTATGAGTACCTTTCAAGTAACGTCGTGTCGAATTGTGTCACCGATCGCATAACGTGAGTACAACTAAACATCATTACTCATAGGTTTAGAATAAGTTTCGGGTCGCTAAAAATTACCTCGACGTGTTTCGATTATGAGTAACTTTCAAGTAACGTGTGTTGACGTGTGTCAACTCCGATAGCGTGAGTCCTACAACTTATGGCCCCGCGTTATGCGGAACGAGTGAGTCATTACGCTGGCATAAGTCTTAAAATATTCTCAGCATGGAAAATTTGAGGACAACCGAAAAAAGACACGTTTTAACCAGCGTACTCAACGACGTATGGCAGTGTTTTTTCAGCGTTGCTCTCAATTGTTATCAAAATTACCCATAACGTATTCGACTCTGTGCCAGCGTTTTTAGACAATTTTCTAAAAATCGGCATAAGGTGGCTTAAAACGTCAAGGTGTGATGTGGCCTTTACACCTGAGCTAATTAACAATTGCTATTATAAGGGGGGTGTGATCCAACCACGATATTCTAGTTTGTATTTTATTTATGTTATTGATAAATTTGTAGAAATTTATTTTTCATTGAAAGTTGTTGTGGTTACATTGTGTAATAAAGGTGGAAAAAGTCTGCTTTAATGAATTTAATTTCGGATATACGGCAGCAAAAGGTGAAATTTTAAAGGTGTGTTAGACTTTCTTAAGGCACTGTACATATTCCTGAAGATGCCAACATTTCAAAAGTGACACAAGGTGGGAGAGTGGAAAATTTGGGGCAGTGATTGTTGCAATCTCAAAAGTAGGATTGCTTAATATACCAATGTCGTTCTTTCCAACACTTTGCTTGAAAGCAAAATAATAGATGATTATAGCCACTGTCATTGCTTTTCCTGCACTTTTTGTCATTTGTTTACACTTTCCCTCAGTTGTAATTTTTAATGGAAGAGTCAACAGTACTCTATGAGTCAGAGAAGCAGTTAACCAAGGTGGAACCAAGATGACACTTACTGTGAAACTCATCGGGGATAGAAAGGTCTTTGCTGAAGGATATGGATCTCCTATTCAATATTTTTACATGAGTCACTCCAGAGATTTTTCCAGGCTGGTTTCCTGCAGTGTTGGTGAAGACAATTGTGACATAACCATTCTTGCTTCATCTTGTTGTAAAACAAACTTACAGTTAGTTCTAACTATATTTTGTTGTTATTCATTCATGACCGATTCCATGTCTGATAATTAAAAAAAAGTTCATTATTTACCTAATTCAACTTATATTTCACATGTTCACGTGGGATTTTTTTTATGTTATTATTCTGTTTTTGCTTCAGCTGGATCTGCCGGATACGCTCATCGTGCAGTTTTGCGATAATATTTTTAACCAGAAAGAGAAACTTTGTTTATACTTTAATAATCCTTCTTGGCTTGGTCTTTTCTTGAATTGGGTTTGGCACGTTCACCACACAAACAGGATAAATGTGTGAAACTCCCAAAAACCAAGCTCACGGCTAACTTCCAACATTCGTGTTTCTTTTTTGTTTCTCGGTTGTTGAACAATTCCTCAATCTGTTCAATATCTCATTCTTCTCTTTGAACTCCCCTCTCTCTTCCTACTCTTCCTTCATTGCCTTACACCTGGTCTTTCGTGTCTTATACCTCTCTATCAAGCTTCAACTCTTGTATTTATACAAAATATAATAAATTAATTTATATCCTTACTTTTTTCATGTGTTGGTTTTTTTTTTTACCCATGGGTGATTGCTCATTATGGTTTTTTTTTGTCATGAGAATGCTTGCGTTACCCACTTGAGCATTGATTGACATAATCTGTGGTGTCCCATATATTCAGTTTTTTTTATTTATATTTTGTTTACATCCACCTGCATTTTCAAAGATTTGAATTTGTAAAAAACGTAGTTTGGATTGAACCTTTTTTTTTCTCATCGATCTCCATTTTTCATTGTACATTCTCTTCATGGTCTCCTTATCAATTTGCACAATCCTTGCCTCTCATTGGTGGATTCTCACAATTTGATGGATGCTCTTCCTAGGTGTGGGCTCAACCAATTAGCTTAAACGTTATAAGGCCCAGTCACACCTTGACGTTTTAGCCAGCTTATGCGATTTTGGAAAATTTTGTGTAAAACGCTTGGTACACGTCGATTTACATTATGGGTAAGTTTATGTGTAACATGAGAGCACGCTGAAAAACACTGCACTATACGTTGTGTACTCGCTGGCTTTAAACGGTTGTACTTTTTCGGTTTTCCTCAAAATTTTCCTATTGCTTGAAATTTTAAGACTTTATGCCAGCGTATGACTCACACGTTCCGCCAGAACGCTGGCCATAAGTTGTATAGGGCAATTTCTGCGATCCGTTGACACGTTACTTGTTTAATGTTACTTCATAAGTCTCGTATTACTGTCGACTTTTGGTAATGTTTAGTCCCGAAAATTTTCTAACCTATGGTGTTTTGTATGGTTATGCACGATATGGAAACGTTGTGTCACATTCGTCGACAAAAGTTACTTGTTAATGTTCTCAGAAGTCGAACACGTTCAAGTAATGGGTAAGCTTGTCAGTGTTTCCAGACTCATGGTTTTTTTTTCTTTCGGTTTGACGGTGATGTTGACACTTCGATTTGTTAGTGCAGTTAATTATATTTTAATTAAAAGGCTGGCCGCTCAACGATTTTAAATCATAACTGCACTTAGAAATCGATTTAGTGTCAACTTTTATCGCCGTCATACCGTGAAGGAAAAAAAAACATGGAGTCTGGAACAACTGACTGTCTAACTTAACCTTGGTGTTTCGACTTATTGAGTTACTCTTATCAAGTAATCTTTTGTCGACGTGTGACAAACGTTTTGGCATATTCGTTGCGTAAACTTATTTTCCCATCGTCAGCGAATAGTGTTTTCATTTATCTCGGCAAGTACTCGTAATGTGCTTTAACACCGTTTATTATACAAGGACGTACTCCACTTACTACGACGTATATGATAGCGTACTTTAGCGTTCTTATTCACGCATACTCAAACTTACCATTACCGTATTCGACGTGCGCCAGCGTTTTAGACGCATTTTTTAAGGTCGCATATCGCTGGCAAGATCGCCGAGGTGTGACTGCGATGTTGACACTTCCATTTCTCCGGCGGTATTTGATTTGAATCGTTGTGCGGCAGCCTTTTTTTAATATGTCTACTGTCACGTCTCGTCGGCTCCGATACGTGCAGCGCGCTATGATATTAAGTTAGACTATCGTTGGGGCATTAGGTTGGTGATACGCCGACAACAGGCTTAAGGCATTCGTTGGTATTAGTTATCTATAGACAAGCGAAGTTCATGTTAGTTCTCGTTCCTTAAAGGGGCTGTCACACCTTGTACGATTTTCGTCTAACGTTTTATGCGTTTTTTTTACAAATTTGCTCCGAACTACGCTGGCACGCTGTCGAATACGTTGATTAATGGAATTTTGTGTATACGTTAGGTTAATGCGCCTGAATCAGAAACACCCTATAAACTCGTTGTACGCTGGCTTTTAATCGTTGCTTGTGCTTGTTCTCTCTTTTTCGATGCTTATATAATTTTTTACGACGTTACGTCGGCCGGTGACATGTTCTTGGTCTACACGTTCCGCTACGCCCAGGCCATAAGGTCTTCAGGTCACTGCTTATTGCTGATTCGTTGACACACGTTAATTTGTATGTTACTCATATTAGTTACGATAACACGTAGAGGTACATTCGCATGTACCCCGAATACTTATTTTCTATTTACTGCATGTTAGTACGTTTTTAGTAGAGACCTGCCTATCACAAACGTTGTTCTCACACTTTGCAACACGCTACTTGAAAGACTTCCTCATTACGTCGAACACTACATCAAAAGTAATTTTAGTCTGGTACCGTGACTTCTTTATAACCTATTAAGATAATACGTGTTGGTGTAATTATTACGCTTGGCATACGTTGGACTATCGTATGTTGCTATAGGTATTGTTTTTTTTGGGTTACTGCCTAATAACACTCGATATACATATCTGTTGTGTTATAACTTGATGTATAAGTTCTGCGAAGGTTCTGTGTTTCATTTACTTATGTTACATTTATGCATTTTCAAGTCGTTTATTAATACTAAAAAGTAAAACAAAGGAAATATATTCATCGTGGGAATGAGGAAAAAAAAATTAGCCCGATATAGAACAGTCGAACATGGTGGCAATTAGTTATTTAGTATCCTATTTTTTCTAGTGGCTGTAGAGGATCTCTTCATTCACTCCACACTCCTCCCCATCACGCGTACTACTACTATACATGGATGGCCTACTCTTACTACCAATACTACTACTAACAATTACGTACTAACTACTACTACTGATCATAGACATACTACTATTACTTACTACTACTACTCTACTATACTACTTGTGCATAGACACCCTACTACTACTTGACTGTCGCACTTCCTTCTTACTTTACTATCAATGTACTACTGCAACTACTACTTCTGACATAGACATACTACTACTACACTAGCTACTACGACATAGACATACTTTACTACTTACTACTGGCATTGCACATACACTTACTTACTATTTGAGTAGATCTATTTCTTACTTACTTTACCAATTTGGCACTACTGCACTACTGACTACTGACATAGACATGACTACTTTATCTTTACTACTTTACTACTACTGAATAGACATTACTAATACTATCTTACTGGCATAGGAATACATCCACTACTACTTTACGATATGTAGAATTCTACTATACCTTAATGTTGCTACTTACTATTCAACTGACTCTTACTATTACTACTGTCACGCACACAAAACTTTATGCTAATAGTTATTACTAACTTACTGATACTACTGGCTTATGACATCTAGTTGAACAATGGAGTCTTTTAACAATGTTTATGGGTTTTCCCTCTTTGGTGAATGCCCATTTTGTTATGTAGCCTTTCCCCTAACGCTGGCCAATATCGTCTCAGTACTCACGGTAGATGGTAGTTAAGTAAACACTTTCAGTATGTTCTGTGGTTGTCCGGAACGACGTCCATTTAATATTCGTCTACATACGCAATGTTCGTGTTAACTTTATCGTTTACAATATAGGTTCATAGCATGTTATTCTCCATATTGTGTGTTATGATGCTTCACGTTTTTACTTAGTGTTTTCAAAACATGCTCACTATTAGTGTTAATATCGCATACGTTACTTCTGTATTCGTTCATAGTACGTTAGCATTGGTTCTAGTGCTCCTAGTTTTTATACATAGTTTTCAAGTGCACTTTGTTCTTCATATTTTTCCAGCACGTTAAAACATAGGCTAGTTGACGTTACTCATTGGTGTTCGAAGCACGTTACTCAAACGTTATTATAATGGGTTTTCAAGTAATTGGTTGCATTAACTTGATGTGCTTCGACTTTCTTATGATAATACCTTACATATAATTTAACGTGTTGTTCGCCGTGTTTAACGATGTTTCGGAATCGTGCTGCATAGAAACATGGATTGCCACGCATGCGATTAACGTGTTGAGCCTTTCGTCTCGAGTACGTTTCTTAAAATTTCATGCATGAGTGAAATTTTCTCACGACTATCGTGAACGGACTGGTATATGCCAGCGTACTTTCAATGATTTCGGCATTAATCTTAAGGTTTTTATACTCATTACTTTCCTATTGTCGATTGCCGTTGTGCCTTAGCTGTTTTTGTTTAAAACCCATTTTTCAATTTTATGAAGGCATACGCTGGCAAAAGCGTCAAGGTTGTTGTGACTGCGATTGTTGACTAATTCAATAATCTCGGCGTTTTTGATTTCAATCGGCTGTTCGTGCAATTTCCATGACAGGCTACTCGCCACGAGTTCGCCGCGATACGTATTTATGCGGTCGTCAAATGTGGTATAGTTTGATTACTATCGCTTGTCTATAGGTTTTTTGAACGCCGATATCATAGGTAATGGTATTTCGTTGGTAAATAAGTTTATTTGTTATACACAACGAAGCGTTTCTGTGCCCTTTGTTACTATATTGTTATGCAAACGTTGTACCAACTACGTTTGAATACGCAAAATTTAACTCTAAATAAATCCTATTGCATAATTTCAGTCGTACGTCAACGTTTAGATCTATTTATATACTGTTTGTCCATGCTGGCTTTTATTAACGTCAAGTGTACGGGCTCCTTTAATTTGTTAAGACATACGATCACCCGATTATGAAATACGTCCGAATCTTTTAAAATTATACATTCAAAAGTTACAACGTAGCCAGCGTTTTACAATACATTTTTGATATCGTTGCCATTGTGCGCCTAAAACGTCAAAGGTTGTGACGTGGCCTTAATCGCTACCTGCATCATGATTCGGCAGTTACCTGTTCTTACCCCTGTCTAGTTTTGTTGTTATTTTGTTTGTTTGTTTGTGAACGTTCACGGAATACCAACTCTCGAGGGACTTTCACGAAACTTGGAAGAGGGGAATTAGGTAATGTTCAAGGATCATGCCATTAGATTTTCGGGACGTTTGGTCAGAAATCGCATTATGGCGCTTTGGCGCCATTTTGAATACAATAATCATGAATTTTTTCCTTTTGCATTCTTACATGATCTTTAATGTGATTTCCACACACCACCTCCCCCCCCAAATAAAATTGTTAGGAAAAAACTAAAATTTTGCACTTTTTATTTCCAAAGAATTTCAGGATTTTTTATTTGCATTTCTACTGTTTATACAAGTGATTTCCAAAAAAACAGCCAAATTATATCATTCGGCTGATTTTGGAACGTTTCGTGAGTCTACCACTAAATCATTTTCTGTCTCCAGGAATCATTTATTGCCGAATTCATTGTTGAGTATGTAAAAGTTAAAAGTAAAAAGATGGAATAGTTGCAACCCCTGATAACTTGAGCACTGTTGACGTTCAAATTGCAATGCATATTGCGATATATCAGGTTCCTTGATTGTGACCTAGCTGGTATTGCGGTCGTGAGGCTTTATAGCACTCTACCGAGCTGTCTCCCTTTAGTTGGTCTTGCTGATGTTCATCCAGGTCTTGACACTTCATTCCTTTTGTGGATACCATCGGTTCTGTGTTTCTTGAACACACCTGCAAATGACACCACTGAAGAAGCACCTAATTGCCCAGTGGATGATGGGGTCTACATAATACACCTAGGTAAACACATTTTTAATGTCCTACTGCAACGAACTCTAATCACAAGAGAATTATGAGATTTCGGTTCCGTACGCTACCATCCATGATAGTTATTCTGTTAATGCGAACTTCTGCAGCCAAGTGTATGTTTGGCTACTCCATTCGACTCAAAGGAATACTGCTACAGTCTGTTCATGCATTAATAATAAACCTTTTTTCAATGCCAAATTTATTAGGTGTTGAGTCCAATATTAGTATGAACATACCTACAAGTAGTAGGTCACACGAACATGATTTCATTGCTAAACACATCTCTGCAATCTGTTTCTTTGACTAGTAAGCGGCACTCGGGTGTAAGGCGTTATACCATCCTCACGAAAGTACATGCACTGATCCATGAGAACTCTTATCTGGCCCAATATATTTTGACTAATATTGTGCTATATATTTTATTTCTTGAAGGCCCAGATCTCTCAAGATGGTGAAGAATTCACTAAAAATATCGACAGGAAGTCACAATCCGATTCGGATCTTCTACTTTAAATCGAATATTTCCGAGTTTCCGAATCAATACAATTCCAACAGTCTGTCCACCAAGTTAATTTCATCCGTTCCACTAACTTCTGAGATATCTTGCTATATATTGGTTTTAGTCCTATTCTCATGCCTCGAATCACTTATAATTATCCTCAAATCTGGATTCGGACCCAGATCTCAACCTTAATATCTCGAACACAATACGTCGTGGACATCACACCCAACCTGCTCACCAGTTTTCAATCGAAACTTCATCACACTTTTGATATCTCTGTATTTGATTGTATTCTTCTTCTAATATATGTGTGGTAACTTAGCTATAAATTAATTGGCGAGCATCATAACAATTTGCTGCATTTTGTGAGGAAAGCACCAATTTGGCACATCTAGTAGCCTATTCATATTATGACAGATTTGATATTTTGGGCCATCTCAAAAATTTTTGATGGCAGTGGAAAATGGCTGCCCACAGCCATCAGCGGCTGAATTTGAGATGGGCCAATATTCCAATCTGTGTTCATAATATGATAGGCTACTAGTGTGTTGCCAAATTTGGTGCTTCCTCACAAAATGCACAATTGTTATGGTAGTTGCCCCACTTAGTTAGTGGGCCAACTTAGCTCGAAATAGTAGCATTTTATACATTATTGTGCATTTCCATTTCTGTGAGGTAAGCACCATATTTGCCCAATTGGTAATGTGGGCAGTACATTCAGCCTATATTTGTCATTAAAATTTCCAGGTCCCTGGATCCTATGAAAACTGTCAAGAAGTTTAGACTTATTGAATGAACCCTGGTCTGTAAAAACAATAAAAAAACGAAGTTCGGTTTATTCTTCAGAGTCTATGAGTCAGAATATAAAGTGATATACTGGTTTTTTATGGGTGAGTTCATGTATTTCTAGTTTTTATGTGTGAGATATAAGTAGAACCTGTTGCTATGTGACCCCTTCCGGTTGCTAAGCATTTAGCGTCTCGAAAAACCTCTATTAAATTTGTTTAGGTTTGGCTATTTTAACGAGAATAAACAGATCTTGCAGCATTACCTGAAGCTAGAATATCATGATTTTTTTGTGCTTAATCCTCAGGTTATTTTCCCCATTTCGAAGCGGGCCCTCCATCGCGTCAGGTCTAGTTGGGTAGTATCGTACTATCGATGTTCCGCCTACCGGTTTCTTGTTTATATATTATATATATTATTTTTAATTATATTAATATATTATATAGATAAGATATTTTATTATATTTATTTATATATTGGTTGCGATCTTGGAATTACATTTATAGCACTCATTCATTCAGGTCCTTTATTTGCTCAGTTATTCCGTAGTTGCAGTGTCTATAGATAGCTTGCCTTCCATTTGTTTATGGGTGTAAAAATTCGTTAAAATGCGCTGTGATTCATTTTATATAGTGGGTTCATCAGAACTACTATAAGGAGAATGACCCTCTCCTCCTCCTTTCCCCTTCTACAATAGAGGAAGAGATCTTCTCCCTGTCCAATGAATGTCTTAATGATTGTTAAACAACTCCCTTTCCCCCCGCGGTTGTGCGGGGGGCTTTGGGGTAGTCGGCACACGATGTGGCTTATGTCACTCGCTTGGGGCGTGTTTTTTTGGGGATCGGGTCCGATTGCGTATTGTATAGGAAGGTACCCTCTGCTTGGCTCGACGTTGCTTATTCTTGGCTCTCTCTGTTGGGGAGTTGTTGGTAGCCGGAGTGGTTGTGTCTGGTTGGTTGGCGTGAGTTCGTCGGAGAGTTGTTTCATTTCGGAAGAGGTTGGGTTGTGGCTGGTTTTTTGTGTCGTCGTGGTTCGTGAAGTTGTTCAAGGAGAGTTCGGGGTCTGGTTGTTTGGTGGTTTTGTCGAGGAGCTGGTTCATCGTGTGAGGGTAGCTGGTTGTCGGTGGTTCAAAGTGGTCAATGCTGGTTCTGTAGTTGTTCTTGGTTTCTTGGCCTCTGTTCTGCTTTTTCGGGCCTCATCTTGGTTCTGGCTGGCTCTCCTTGCTGATATTTTAATGCGACGCTTATCTTCGTGGAAGGCTTTGGTGTTTTCTGTCTCACCCTGCACGTGGTCCGTTGGCGCGAGTTGGGTATCCGCTGGAGCTCGGGAAGATCATCGCTCACGTGAGATTTGTGTTCTTCAGCTCACCCTCGCTGGAGCCCGGGTTCCGATACACTTGAAGACACACACAAGTTGTTGGAGAGACTCGTATATAGGTTCTGGGTTTTCTAGCTTCATTCTGTGTCCTCCGGCTGAGTCCTTATTAAAGGGCATCTAGCCACTCATGTTCTTATGTGTGTTTTTTTTCCTTTCTTAAGGACCTTTTTCGATAGGCTATCTACTATATCGAATACTGTATCCAGGTTACCTGTCGCCACCACAAAAGTCCTATAAGTACATCTGCTGGTTG
>CM068961.1:66839347-66850191 GCA_035128595.1 Eptatretus atami
GCGCAGCCGGCAGCAATGCTGCTGGATCAGCCCCTGCTGAACGGCGTCATTAAAGGAGCCAGCCTGGTTTTTTTTAAATAAAATCTGAAATCTCCAATACAGACATGCGCCAATATAGGCCTGAAACAACGTATTTCCCAGCAAGCCTTCAGAATTCAATATCCACATTTCGCTTGCGCGCTTAGCCAACTGCTCTTATTACTAAGCTCACCAAACTGAATTTACTTGCTCAGTTTCGAAAGCTAAAGAGAGATGGCGAGTGAGATATACTTGCTACGAATTCCTTAGTCCCGAGAAAAAAAACTTGAAAAATGTCAGTCTGCGAATCTTCTATCAGCCATTGACGATATTTCGACATCTATATAATGGCGTGCGTCTTTCCGGTTGCCATATGATCGCCCTTATATAAAATCATACGTCAACAATCAGGACGCTATTCCATCCGCAGAACAGCCCTGCACAGAGCTAACAAACCAAATACTGCCCTACAATATGAAAGCAATTAATCATTGCCAGCTGCCAACATATTAAACATGCAGAGCCCGTAGTTTTAAACCAGACAGGCTGACAGCAGCCTCGAATATAAACAACAGCAAGCGCCGAACAGCCCTCTGCACCTTTCTGAGATCACTGGACAAACTAGATAAAACTTCTCCTTCCACTAATTTGGAACCTATTACTGAGAATGCTTTCATGATCAAAGTAACGACCACAACAGCCCTTCTTAACGACGAGTCCCAACGCTTCTAAAACCGCCAAGCTGGCGCAGAATTTGCAGCGCCGATACCAACCTTCTAAACGTTTCCTTCAGGCTATGCTGTCCGAAGCTCGTCCTGGTGCCGTGGATTGCCGCTTCACTCGCCCCAGACAGTCACAATTACAGCTTTCTGCCTCTGGCCCCCCTATACTCTGATCCCACAGCTCCGCCCCACGCCAACACATTCCTGGCAGGGAGCCCACTCTGCGGCTTCCAGCCAAACGGGCCGCCCAGGGCAGGACAGAACCAACTCCTTGCAGCCCATAAATCAAGACACAAAACACCAGGCATTTTCCAAGCTGACGGCTGATTTAACGCAGGACCGGGATAGCACGCGACTGTCGACAGCGCTGCAGTTCTGTACCATTGCCCTCCTAGTTCACTCATGTACCGTCCGCGACGCTGTGCACACATCAACATTTACAGATCATGCCATGAAATTGATCTGACCAAAATGGCCGAATGCGAAAATGCAATACTTGCTGCACAATGCCCCATGGCCAAAAATTGCTGCAAATTGTGCAATTGCCATATGCCAAATGCAAAAATAATTAGGAACTCACATTCAATCAACACAGTATATGCGCGATTTGCGATCTGTCATCTCATCATAACCGTAATGTCTAACAGTTCGTGCCACCAAACAGCGCCAAACAGAGGCCTTGCCTGCCTACAACACAAAATCTAACTAGTCTCTTCAATGCAGCTACTGTATATAATTACACCAACAGTGATCATTCAGCCACTCCCTCCTCATTACAAATGCCGTAAAAAAAAAAAAAAAAAACAAAAAAAAAAAAAGGTTTGTAATACCATATGACTAGTACTTCATGCCTTATTGCCTGAGCGTTTTCGAAAAAATTGAATAAATGGCATTATTAAACCTGCAAGTTGTATGAGGTCAGGCAATTTAGTTAATTTGCCAAGCAGTCTTTGTTAAATGCCTACCTGCCGGCATATTTTTAAATTGCTCAGTGTCAGGTAATGCCTCCTCCCTTTGGGCCTGGTTGCAATTAATACCAGTCTGGGGTTGACTCTGCCTGCATCATCCTTCCGAAGTCGGCTAAAATGCATGCTGCCAGCACACCCCTTTGCTGGCTGATCCTGCTTGCTCTTGGGGGGGGGGGGGTGACAGGATTGCTACCTAATAGCCAAGCGCAGATGCTTAGGCGGCAGCCCACCAACGCTTGCACAAAGAGCCATCCCCGGTCCCAATGGTCCGCTTGGATGGCAGTAATATGTAACAATAATAATGTTATACCCTCTAATTTTAAGCTCGTGCTGATGACACCAAGATTATAGAGAACGCAGCCAGAGGCCACCTCGCGCGTACCTAGTCTTCGACAAGATTGCTAGGCTCTGTACCGCTCATTTGAATCGAGGCCAATATGTTTTATGTGCAGAACTCCGGGCGTACACTACCATTTCCTTGGTTCGTCTATTAATACGTCATGCACGCGTACCGTATGCCCCCCTACAAACTCGCCCTTCCAGTCTCAACCCTGGAGCCATCCAGTCATAAAGATTGCGCCACCGTGCTGAAACACATTCGCCGTTGGGCTTCTCATGATAGCAGTCTCTTGGTGCAGCCGTTTGCTCCTCTGTGCCTTGTTATTGACATGACGCCGCGATGACAGATACCGGAATATTGTCGCCTCGAATATCCAATGTACAGTCAGCCTGCGTCGTAGCTAAGCTGTGTCGTTGTGATCTGCCTGGAGCGCCAATCGACACATTCTCTCCCTGAGAATCTGCGATGGAGATCGCCCAGCCTTCTAGCGGAGATCATCAGCTGCCCACATTACAAACCGTAGCTTCCGTTGCCCACAATTCTGCCCGTGGTTTATTTCTCATATTGAAGGTCAATAGAAATCGAAAATTAGATATTATTCTCTGAGAGTGTAGCAATTAAAGCAGTGATGGATTAAGAGAATGGAGAAAAGAAACATCTGTAACGTTGGACTTTTTCGACGACGGGTATGTGAATACTAGAGTCTCCGAAGAGCTTGATAAAAGTGTTCCCTTCTGTGATTGCTAAGCAAACAAGTACGTGCCTGTGAATTTTTATCACTAATACAGAGATCCACACATTGTGTTTGAAAGTAGGAAGTCCAAACATTTTCAGAGACGTTGTTAAAATCATTGTAATTTAGTGCCTAGGTAGTGGTGGCTCAACTTTAAGCTAAAAAGTATCGTTAACATTGTGCATCTTTTAAATGTTGTACGGATTATCAGCACGCTCGCAAGTAATTTGTGTCAACAATTAAGTTACAACCCTATACAATACTTATTGAACCAGATTTCCTATTATTTGGGCCATCTCAATTTGTATTGATAGCACGTGCTTGGAAAATAGTTTCGCGTGCAGACCAGCCGATTTCTATTGTGTGCTGCAATTTGGGATGGTCTCCAATATCCAATCTGTTCATAATTATTGCATCGTGCTTTTAACTATGTGCTGCCAAATATTGGTTGCTTTCCTCACAAAAAGCACCAATTTGTTATTGCTAGTTGCCCACTATAGTGAGTATCGTCGTGAAAGGAAAGGTTGAAGAATATAAAACTTTGTACGTGTATGGTGAATGTGGAATTGGCGTAAAGTAGGAGAGATGGTAGATGTTAGCCTTCGATGTTACAGGAAGATGGAAGATGCGGGTAGACGAAATCACAGGTTTACAGGAGAAGATGTCAGGCTGAGAAGTGAAAAAGACATAAAATATATTTTTTTAAGATTAGGTAAGGTTAGAGTGAAGTGACAAGTTGAATATAGAAACAATTCATTGAAGGGTGTATGGTGGAATTGTGAGTCGCTTAGCGACAGAAAAGAGGAAAGACTGATCGGTGAATATTGAAGGAAGAGGGAATGAGGAAGCAGTAGTCGCGTGCAGGAAGCATTGATTGGTTATGTGGAAGGGTGACATGGTAGGAAGACAGCAAAAGCATGTTTTTTGTTGTAAGTTGTCTTAAATATGTGTTAAGACGTGAACAGGGCTAGCTATCTGAAGAGATAGAAAGGAGGGTCGGGTGGAGGGAGAATAGTGGGAGGAAATAAAAACTGATGATAATTACAGAGAAAACAATATGCTAAATAAAACCAATGCACCCAGTCTTGCACAATCGAGGAGATGCACGTCTAGCCCTCAGGGAAACCCGCGATGTTACAATGTGACTGAGCAAACTCGCAATATAGCACAAGTTTTTGAAACAAAAGCAAACTAAGAACAACAGTAAACGTGGAAGCAACAAAATAAACGGTTTCCCCGAAAACAACGACCGGGAACTCTTATCATTTGAGAAAGTTGGCAGAGGCCCTGGAGAGAACCAACCATCGCTCCAAAACGGAACCAGACCCCTTTTAGACACTTTTAAGACCCTACAGACTCCTGAAGACATTTACACTCCTTTCGACCATTAGACCCATTAAATCTCTTTTGACCACTCACCTCACAACCATTGGGAAATACCTTGTGATAGATATATAAACCCCAAACCCCTAATGACCCGGAGGCCATTGTGGACCACTTAGACCTCTGAGAATTTTACACCCCTGAGACACCTTAGACCTTTATAACTGTAGCACCTTAACCCCTTCAGTGCAACACACCACACGCAGATCATCTTCTAGAGTTTCTTGTAAGATTACAAAACGATACTTTTTTCAGCAAGTAAAATGCACAATCTCACCCGACCCTGAGTGGCGTGGTACTCTACAAGTGAACAGAATTTGCATTATTGGGTTACTGAATGTAAATTGGTTCTCCAATCAAAAAACTGCAAGCATATTGTTTATTTGGATTTCACAAGTGTCGTGCGATGTACGACGTCTTCTTGTTGTTAATTGCCGGAATCCTTCGGATTTCGGGCAATTATGTTGGTCGGTTGTGGTGTGTCATTCTGTGTGTTCTGTCTGTCTGTCTGTCTGTTTGTTTGTGTGTTTGTTTACCCTGTAGCAGCCACACCGTTTCAGCGATCATGACCAAACTGGGTACAGACGTCGGCCATGGTCCAACTTAGACACTTGTCGTTTTTGGTGAATCGAGGTCAAAGGTTTCAAGGTCAAGGTCACCGAAAAACCGAAATTTCTTATTTTCGCAATAACATCGCTAAATGGTCGCTGATCGACCTCAAAGCAAATCCAAAATGTGCATCTTCCAATACTTGCATCCAACCATATGTCTCATTGGGGTGTCACACCAACACCCTTCTTAGCGTCGGGGTTGAATGTCAGGGGGGTCGGGTCCAAAACTTTCAATTGGCGATAAAAACGCCATTGCAAGACCGATTGCCTTCCAAGTTATTAGTGCATTAATAACAATTAAGTGCTATAACTCATTAAACAGGAGCACTATCGACTTATAAGAACCAAATTGATTCCAGGTTTTGTTTTTTCAGAGATCATGGAGGATGAATGACAAAGATGCTCATGTCGCTCAATTCGCTTTCAGCTCACGAGCAATTTCGTTTGTTTGTTTGTTTGTGGGAAATGTGAATTGATACTGTGTGTTGTAGCTCAGTGTTGGGAAAATGTTGACACAAAGGACTCTTGTTGATTATCTCCTGAAACATGTGAAAACTATCCTCGAACTGAATATGCAGGTGCAGGATATTTGAGCATATATTGTCTCACTTGCTTCGTTATGTTCTTGTACGCTACTAGACTGAGATATGTAATTGAAACAGCATGTCGAGCAAATAGATTGATTTAATCAAAATATGCAATTATCGCTCGAATTGTCCAATTGATTATAAATAAGAAATGGGAACGCGTTGGGTTTATTGACGTGATAGTCGTTTGATCGCCTCTGTGTCAGTTGACTCACAATTGCATTCGTGGTCCAGCTGTCACGTCTTTTAGGGTGCTGAGGCAGATGCGCAAATGATTAATCAATCGCTGCGTGTTTTTGATCGGAACCCCAAAGGTAAGACCTCGTGCGATACGTAGGAATACCAGCATATACATGCATATATGCACGCTTTTCCTCCGTTTCCATGAGCCCAGCGCATTGTACCAAAGTGGAACAAATTGTTGCACCGTCAACAACCTAAGGCAGAATGCATTTATAAAGGATAGTGTACTTATTACATATGCAATTTTACACCCCTTTTATGTTCTTCCTGGCTTCCTCTTTCCCCTTCTTCTCCCTTTACTATCACTTTCCCCCTTCTTCTTCCTTTTTCTCCCTCCCCTCTTCCTCCCCTTGCTCCTGTTCTCCTTTCCTTATACCATTTCTCCTCCCTATCCCTCCCACTCTTTCCGCCCTGCTCCCCTTCCCCTCTTCTCTCTCCCTTCCCCCTTCCTCTCCCGCCTCCCCTACGTTCTCTCCCCTTCCCCCTCCTCTCTCCTCTCCCCCTTTTTCTTCCCTTCTTCCCCCTTCCCTCTTCCCTCTCCACCCCCCCCCACCTACCTTATCATCTCCCTCTTCTCCCTTCCTCTCTTCAATTCCCCCTCCTATACTTCCATACATGCTGCCTTTCATTCTCCCCAACTACTTCCCAGACCTCCTGAATCTCCTTTCGATCTCCATCCTCCCTTACTTTCCTTCACTCGATTCTTAAATAACCTTCCCCATCCCACCTCTGCAGCGTACATAATAAATAGATAACATCTAAAAGTTTCTCGTGTGGTATGGAAATTGGCAATGTTTTCATCAGGAACATTGGGGAGTCTTTTGGAAGAAATTTGAATGGTAAAACTGAACAGATGACAACTATATGAGGATTGTCCAATATCTATCAGACTCCAGTGTTAATCAGCATGATGTTGCATGAAATTGAAGGCAGGCGTTGATTATTATTGAAAGTGGAGTGGAACGTCTGCTCATGATTTTGAAAGTAACTATAAAAGATTGCTAATGATTTTTTCTTGGTTTTGCAGTGACTTCATTATTTTGATATAAATTCGTAAACTAGTCATCGCAAATATTGAGAAATGTGTGATAGAAATTATACGCAGAATGTGAACTTAATGATATATCAAGATGTGTGCGAAGGCAAGACTTCCTATGGAGAGATGACACCAATTCCTCAACAATTAAAAATCTACCAAGATACAAAATTGTTAAACCTATAACGTACCTACCTACCGACGTCAGTCATCTGATGGAGGATTTCACATCATTCAACTCCAATACCTCATTAACCCTTCGTTGTGTGCGACAGTTTTTAAAAAATAATGTTAGCTCTGGTGTGTAGCTTTGGTTGTGTGCTTCTTGTTATTGTCATGCTGAAAGATTGAACTCTTCAGTCGAATCTCGAGCTTTCTTGCAGGGGCAGCAGGTTTTCCTCCAGGAATGTTTTCTGTTTTGCCTCCATCCATTTTTCCCTTTCTGTCCTGAAAAGTGCCCCAGTCCCTGCTGAATGGAAACATCCCCTAAACATGATGCTGCCACCACCATGCTCAGCCAGTAGGGATGGGTGTTCTTTGTGGGGAATGGTGTGTTGGGTTTGTGCCAAACGTAACGTTTGCATTTTAGGCCAAAAGTTCCATCGTTGTTTTGTCAGACCACGAAATTTTTGCTACATTGCTTCAGAATCGCTAGGAGGTTTTTTTTTTTGCATACCTCAAATGGGACACTGCAGTGGGTCTTTGAGTAAAGGCTCTCTTCCAACCCCTGCCGTACAGGCCAGACATGTGGAGAGCTGGGATATTGTTGTCACATCCACACAGTGACCAGTCTTTGCCTTCCATAATGATGTAGGCTCTTTGAAAGTTGCTTGGCCTCTTGGTGGCCTCTCTTGATCAGTCTCTTCCTGCTTGGTCATCCAGTTTGGATGGACTGCCCTGATCTAGGCAGGTGTTCGTATACCATACACCTTCCACTTCTGAATGATTTTCTTCATGTTCTGTGCCGCCTCCCCTGATATACCCATCCCCTGATATACAGTGGAGATACCCATTCTCCACGTTATCTGTGCCCTTCCACAACTTTATCCTGGAGGTCTTCTTGAAAGCTCCTTTTTTCCATAGGTTGATGTCTTTGCTGTGAAAATCGCACCACCCAGCAGAGGAAACTGCTGCAGGAACAGCTGATTTTATTCTGAATAATCAGAATAACCTAGCTATTAACACAGGTGGAGGACAATTAAACTTGGTGTGGGATTTTGAAGGTGATTGGTTAAGGCCCAGGCACACCTTGACGTTTAGCCAGCAATGGCAACGTATTAAAATGTATTGTATAAACGCTGGCTTACGTTGAACTTTTGATGTTTTTTTAGATTCGGATGTATTCATAACGACTTGGTCTATGCGATAACGTATTTAGTAACGGACACGAACGTTTCGTGTGTGTTATAGATAACTTATACCAACGAATGGCTGAAACCTGTTGTCGGCCTCACAGACTATGCCAACGTTAGTCTAACTTAGAGATAGTCGCGCTGCACGTATCGCCGACGATCACGTGGCGTAGCCTATTAAAAGGCTGCCGCAACAATGATTCAAATCATAACCGCCGCAGAAATGGAAATAGTGTCAACATCGCAGTCACACCTTGGCGATCTTCCAGCGTATGCCGACCTTCTTGAAAAAACGCGTCTAAACGCTGGCGCACGTCGAATACGGTAATGGGTAAGTTGGTATTGCGTGAATAGAACGCTAAAAAGTACGCTATCATACGTCGTAGTAAGCTGGAGTACGTCTTGTAATTTTAAACATGTTGAAATATTTTACGACGTACTTGCGTATGACACACACTCCGCATGCTATTGGAAGAAGTTGTACGCACGATATGCGATCGTTGACACACATCGACACACGTTACTGAAAGGTTATCATAAGTCGAACACGTCAGGTAATGGTTAGCGTCAGTGTTCCAGACTCCCAGTTTTTTTTTTTTCGGTATGACGGTGTTTCAGTGTAAGCTTGGTATGATTTAAATCGTTGAGCGCAGCCTATTAATATATTATTTTATACCGCACTAGAAATCGAGTGTCAAAGTCACAATCATACCGAAGGAAGGAAAATAAAAAAAAAAAAAATAAACCAGGGAGTCTGGAACACTGACGCTAACCATTACCTTGATGTGTTTCGACTTATGAGTACTTTCCAAGTAACGTCGTGTCGATTTGTGTCACCGATCGCATAACGTGAGTACAACACATTTACTCATAGGTTTAAACTAAGTTTCGGTGCGCTAAACATTACCTCGTACGTGTTTCGCATTATGAGTAACTTACAAGATAACGTGGTTGCACGTGTGTCAACGATCGCGTGACGTGCCTACAACTTTATGGCCCAGCGATTATGCGGAACGTAGTGAGTCATACGCTGGCATAAGTCTTAAAATTTCAAGCATGGAAAATTTGAGGCAACAACGAAAAGAACAACGTTTAAACCAGCGTACAACGATACGTATGGCAGTGTTTTTCAGCGTTGCTCTCAGATTGTTTATCAAATATTACCCATTATACGTATTCGACGTGTTGCCCGGCGCTGTTTTAGACAAATTTTCCAAAAATCGGCATAAGCTGGCTAAAACGTCAAGGTGTGACTGGGCCTTTACACCTGAGCTAATTAACAATTGCTATTATAAGGGGGGGGTGATCCAACCACGATATTCTAGTTTTGTATTTTTATTATGTTATGAAATTTGTAGAATTTATTTTTCACTTGAAAGTTGTGGGTTACAATGTGTAAATAAAGGTGGAAAAAGTCTGCTTTAATGCAATTTAATTTCAGGATATACGGCAGCAAAAGGTGAAAATTTTAAAGGGGGTGTAGACTTTCTATAGGCACTGTACATAATATCCTGATGATGCCAACAATTTCAAAAGTGACACAAGGTGGAGGAGTGAAAATTTGGAGCAGTGATTTGTGGCAATCCAAAAAGTAGGATTGCTTTAATAACCAATGTCGTTCTCCAACACTTTGCCTGAAAGCAAAATAATAGATGATTAAGCCACTGTAATTGCTTTCCTGCACTTTTGTCATTGTTTACACTTTCCCTCAGTTGTAATTTTATAATGGAAGAGTCAAACAAGTACTCATGAGTCAGAGAAGCAGTTAACAAGGTGGAACCAAGATGACAACTTACTGTGAAACTCATCGGGGATAGAAAGGGTCTTTGCGAAAGGATATGGATCTCCTATTCAATTTTTACATGAGTCACTCCAGAGATTTTTCCAGGCTGGTTTCCTGCAGTGTTGGTGAAGACAATTGTGACATAACCATTCTATTGCTTCCATCTTGTGCTAAACAACTTACAGTTAGTTTCTAACTATATTTGGTTGTTATTCATTCATGACCGATTCCATGTCTGATAATAAAAAAAAGTTCATTATTTACCTAAATTCAACTTATATTTCACATGTCCACTGGGATTTT
The DNA here is from genome assembly GCA_035128595.1 of Eptatretus atami. Lineage (NCBI taxonomy): Eukaryota > Metazoa > Chordata > Myxini > Myxiniformes > Myxinidae > Eptatretus > Eptatretus atami. The sequence continues at coordinate 66,849,427 of CM068961.1, forward strand.
TTTTTATTATTATTCTGTTTTTGCTTCAGCTGGATCTGCCGTAAACCTCATGTGCAGTTTGCGATAATATTTTAACCAGAAAGAGAAACTTTTGTTTTATAACTTTAATAATCCTTCTTGGCTGAGTCTTTCTTGAATGGGTTGGCACGTTCACCACACAAACAGGATAAAATGTGAAACTCCCAAAAACCAAGCTCACTGCTAACCTCCAAACATTCGTGTTTCTTTTTTGTTTCTCGGTTGTTGAACCAACTTCCTCAATCTGTTCAATCTCATTCTTCTCTTTGAACTCCCCTCTCTCTTCCTACTCTTCCTTTCATTCCCTTACATCCTGGTCTATTCTGTGTTATACCTCCTCTACAAGCTTCAACTCTGTACTTTATACAAAAAAAATGAAAAACTTTCATGGGTTACAGCTGCCATGGTTTTTGTCATGAGAATGCTTGGTAATGCACCTGAGCATTGAATTGACATAATCTGTGGTGTCCCATATATTCAGTTTGTTTTTATTTATATTTTGTCTTACATCCACCTGCGTTTTCAAAAGAGTTGAATTGTAAAAACGTAGTTTGGATGAACCTTTTTTTTTCTCATCCGATGCTCCATTTCATTGACATTCTCTTCATGGTCCACAATTTGCACAATCCTTGCCTTGTCATGGTGGATCTCACAATGATGGCATGCTCTTCCCAGGTGGGGCTCAACCAATTTAGCTTAAACGTTATTAAAGGCCCAGTCACACCTTGACGTTTTAGCCAGCTTATG
>CM068961.1:66859186-66892135 GCA_035128595.1 Eptatretus atami
TAGCAGTATTGGCGGCGGAGGTTTTGCACTCTACCGAGTGCTCCCCTTCTAGTTGGTTGCTGTGTTCATCCAGGTCTTGCAACTTCATTCTTCTTGTGGAAACCACGTTGTGTTTTGAACACACCCTGAACAACACTGAGAAGCACCTTTGCACAGTGGAGATGGGGCTCAAATACATGGTAAACACATTTTTATGCCTCTGCCAACTAAATCACCAGAGGAATTATGATTTCGGGTTTCCGTCCGTCCATCCATGATAGGTTATTCTGTTAATGCAACTTCTGAGCCAGTGATGGGGTTTTGACCAAACTTGGTAAAAGTATGTACAGTTCATGCAATTAATAAAAACCTTTTTTCAATGCAAAATTATGTAGGGATGTTGGTCCAAAAAGTATGAAAACAAGGTAGGGAAGGTCACAAGAAATGATCATGTAAAACCATCTCTGCATCTTTCTTTGAACTAGAAGGGCACTCGGAAGAGCGCATACCTCCACGAAGTAATGCCTGATCCATGAGAACATATCTGGCCCAAATACATTTTTGAAATATTGTGCTATATATTATTTTTGAGCCCGATCTCTCAATGGTGAAGAATCACTAAAAATTCGAGGAGTCACATCCAGATTCGGATCTTCATTAAAATCGAATCATTCGTCCGAGTCAAACACCCAACGTGTCCACCAAGTTACATTCAAATCCGTCCACAACTTCTTGAGATATCGTGCTATATATTGGTTTAGCCCTATCTCTCAATGGTCCCGAATCACTTAAAAATTATCAAATCTGGATCCGGACGCAGATCTTCACCAAAATCGAAACAATTCGTCGTGGTCACACACCCAACCTGTCCACCAAGTTTCATCGAAATTCATCCACAACTTTTTGAGATATCATGCTATATATTGGTTTATCCCTTTCTATCAATGTAGTGGGGCAACTTAGCTATAATATAGCATAACATTGTGCATTTTGTGAGGAAAGCACCAAATTTGGCAGACTAGTAGCCTATCATATTATGAACAGATTTGGATATTGGCCATCTAAAATTTTTGATGGCAGTGGAAATAATGGCTGCCACAGCCATCAGCGGCTGAATTTGAGATGGCCAATATCCAAATCTGTTCATAATATGATAGGCTACTAGTGTGCCAAATTTGGTGCTTTCCTCACAAAATGCACAAATTGTTATGCTAAGTTGCCCCACTATGGGGCAACTTAGCGAAATTATAGCTAACAATTGTGCATTTTGTGAGGAGAAAGCACCAAATTTGGCCAAATTTGGTAATGTGGGCAGTACATTCAGCCATATGTTCAAAAATTTCCAGCCGGATCCTATGAAAACTGTCAGAGAAGATAGACTTTGAATGAACCCTGGTCGAAAACAATAAAAAACGAAGTTCGTTATTCTCAGAGACTATGAGTCAGATATAAATGAAACTGGTATGGTAGGTTTCATGGTATGTCCTAGTTATGTGTGAGAAAGAACCGTTGCTATGGACCCCTCCGTTGCCTAGCAACGGCCGAAAACACTCTAAATGTGGGGGTATTTTAACGAAAAACAATCTGCAGCATTAACCCTTGAAGCTAGAATCATGAATTTTCTTGTGCTTAATCCTCAGGTCATTCCCCATCGAACGGGCCCATCGCGTCAGGTTCATATTGGGTAGTGACGACTACCGATTTCCGCCTACCGGCTTGTATTATATATAATATGTTAATATATATAATATATATATAGATAATATATATTATATATATATATATATTGTTTGCGAATCTGGAAACCATTATAGCACTCATCATTCAGGTCCTTTAGCTCAGTTATCTCCGTAAGTGCATGTTCTATAGATAGCTTGCCTTCCATTGTTTAATGGGTAAAAATCGATTAAATGCGCTGTGATTCATTTTAATAGTTAGGGTTCGATCAGAACACAAAGAAGAATGACCCTCCCCTCCTCTACAAAGAGGAAGAAGAACCCTCCCGTCCCATGATGCAAGGATGTAAACAACTCCCTCCCACCCGCGGTTGTGCGGGGGGGGTCGGCACACGAGGGCATGTCACGCTGGGAGCGGGGGAGGGCCGATTGGGATAAGAAAGGGACCCTCTCTTGCTCGAGTTGGTTCTTGGTTCTTGTTGGGAGTTGTTGGAGCCGGGAGTGGGTTGTGGCTGGTTGGTTGCGTTGAGTTCGATCGAGAGTTGTTCATCGGAAGAGGGGGTTGTGGCTGGTTGGTCGTCGTGAGTTCGTTGAGAGTTGTTCAAGGGAGAGTTCGGGCTGGTTGTTTGGTGGTTCGTCGGAGGAGCTGGTTCATCGAGGAGCTGGTTGTCGGTGGTTCAAAGGGTCATGCTGGTTCTGAGTTGTTCTGGTTCGGCCTTTGTTCTGCTTCGTGGCCTCATCTTGGTTCGGCTGGCTCTACTTGGAAAGCGACGCATCTTCGGAAGGCTTGGTGTTTCGTCTCACCAGCACGTGGTCCGGAGCGCGAGGGATCCGCTGGAGCTCGGGAAGGATCACGGCTCACGGAGATTGGATCCAGCTCACCCTCGCTGGAGCCCGGGTCCGAACAGCTTGAAGACCACACAAGGTGGAGAGACTCGAGATAGGTTCTGGGTTTCAGCTCATCTGTGCCTCCGAGCTGAAGTCCTTATTAAAGGCATCAGCCACCATTTCTTATGTGGTGTGTGTGTACGTGTGTCCATGGGCCCGTCTAACAAGTAGAGAACTGTTAAGTGCCTGTGCTGTATTTATTTGCATTACATTTCGTATGGTCGGTTTAACCCTGCCTCTTATGTGCTTCTCTAGTTCCCCGATTACTGTATAAATAAACCCCAATTGTTAAATGCTTTTCAGCTCGTCGCATCCATTTCTTTCATTGACTGAGCATGTCGTGTGTTTGAGTTATGAAGGCCATTGGGCCGCCGTAAGGGGACATTCGGACGACGGTTCTTGGCGATTAAGCCGCTCGGAATCACGCACGGGACAGGCTCGCTTAAGCAGCTTGTTTCGTACGAGTTCGTCGAGAGGTGTGGAGGCTCGGTAGATCGCCACGTGGTCTCAGGTATTTTGAAGAATTGGCAAATAACCCTGTACCACGTGGTAGAAACATTGGCCCTTCACGGTTCTTTGCACAAGGACCCGTCGACTCCGGACTTCTCCGGGCGACGATCTATATTCTGGGCGATCGGTCGGGCCGACTCGACTTGCGGCTCCGTCAGAGCGGCCGGCTTCGCGGCCAACCCCCCGGCACCGTAACAATATATATATATATATATATATATATATACACACACTCTCCCGGTCAAAAGTTTTAGAACACCCCCATTTTTCAGTTTTTACTGAATTTAAGCAGTTCAAGTCCAGTGAATAACCTGAAATGGTACAAGCCTAAGTGGTAAACTGCCAGAGGTTAAAAAAAAGTTTAGGTTATCCAAAAACTGAAAAATAATGTAAATCTCAGAGTTGTTAAAAAGCCCTTTTCAAGGAACAAGTAATGGGTTGGCAACTGCAGCTGTTCTGCAGCAATGGAAGTAAATTAAGCCTTGAAAGTTATGCAAACAATTCCTAGAGGTGTCCCAACTCTTGTTGATTAGTTACAAACCCTCTGTCTGTATAAAAGCAGTGTTGGAACAGACTGTGTTGCTACACCCTCTAAGCATTATTTGGACAATATTGCACTGCAGGAAGTAGTATATTGCTATCATAATGAGCGAGAAAAAGACAATTAACAAAGGAAGACAGACAGACATAATAACCCTTAAAAGTGTCGGTCTTTCCTTCAGAAAAATTGCAAAGAAGCCAAGGTGTCAGTTAGTACAGTTTCCTACACCATCAAAAGGCACTTGGAAACTGGAGGAAACTCTGACAGGAAGAGGTCTGGCAGACCCAAAGCCACAACTCAATCAGAAGACAAGTTTCTGAGAGTCAAAGCTTGGTGATAGGGGCTCACAGGACAGCAGCTTCAAGCACAGCACACTGGTCGAAAGTAAGGAAGTCTCAGTTTCAACTGTGAAGAGAAGACTTCGAGCAGCAGGTTTGACAGGTCGAGTGGCAGTAAGAAAGCCATTGCAAGATGACAAAATAAGAAAAGAGGCTTGCCTGGGCCATGAAGCACCGCCAGTGGACTACTGAAAACTGGAAGAAGGTCTTATGGACCGATGAATCAAAATGTGAAATCTTCGGTTCATCACGCAGGGTTTTTGTACGCCGTTGAGTAGGCGAAAGGATGTTTCCTCAGTGTGTCACCAACTGTCAAACATGGAGGAGGAAGCGTGATGATCTGGGGCTCTTTTGCTGGGTCCAGAGTCAGCGACTTGCACAGAGTGACTGGCACCCTGAACCAAAAGGGCTACCACAGCATTTTGCAGTGCCATGCAATACCCTCTGGTCTATGCCTAGTTGGTCAGGGTTCATCCTGCAGAAACATAACGACCCAAAACATATCTCCAGGCTAGTCAGAACTACCTTAGAATAAAAGAGCAAGACACTTGGCTTCAAATCATGGAATGGCCAGCACAGTCTCCAGACTTAAAACCCACAGCTTGGTTGGATGAACTGGACAGAGGGTGAAAGCAAAGCAACCTGCAAGTGCAACACATTTGTGGGAACTTCTGCAACAGTGTTGGAAGAACTTTCCGAACAATATTTGATTTCCATTGCAGAAAGAATGCCACGAGTATGTCGGCTGTTACATCTGTAAAGGTGGCTACTTTAATGAGTCAAATTTTTAGATTAAATTTTGTTCAACAAAACGATTCCATGATTTCTTTTTATCTGCAATCGTTTAATTTTTTATGCTTTAATTTCAGAATACATTGAAACATTAAACTGCTTAAATTTCAGTAAAAACTGGAAAAATTGTGGTGTTCTCAAACTTTCGACCAGTGAGTAGTTATAGATATTTTACAAGCTCTTCCCCTCCCTCACTGCCTTTAATTAATCCTGGTGTGTCACAGGCAGGGTGATTCATCAATATGTGTGCCATCCCTCGGATGGGCGTTAAATTGGATTTCTCGTCTGCTTTCAGTTGGTGGGCATTAAAGATCCAACGGTGTCCTTCGTGAAGAGTAGACGCAATCTAACACCAGTACCCTGAACAAATTCCAAATTCCTGCCCTAACTTACAGAGGGCGTTGCATCAGTGGCATGGCCACACCCTCAGCCAATGATGCCACCCCCTCAGCCTTGTGCTGCATTTGAAAGAAGAAGAAGACAGCCATTATATTTACATTAAAATAAACCTTTGCTCTTTCACTTTCACCGAAATTTTGAAGGAGTATAGCAATGCTGACTGGAGAAGGGGCTGCAACGTGGTTTTGACAGAACGGAGAAAGGTCTTACTCTCAGATTGCCCTGCAGTTTTGTATCAGTTGCTGATTTTGAAGGTTATTTACATGTCGGGATTTGCTTTTCCCCAGCCCTTCCAATGGGCAGAGAGTGCCATGGTTCAATCAGGTTTCTCGGCTCATAATAAGAAGAACATTTCCATATTCCAGCATTTAGTTCGATGCAACTCCTTTGAGCAGCAGGGCAAGTTTTCAGGAGTCACTGGTGGAAGATGATGATGAGATAATAAATAGGTTGTGAAATTGAATCAAAAGGTCAACATTGGCAATTTATTACAGTAAGGGTGAATTAATTGGGGTGTGCATGCAAAATATTGTCAAATGCCTGTTGGTCGAGATATTTTCGAGATACAGTCGAGTTCACAGGACATTGGAAGGCAAAGCCTGGCCTCCTAAAAACGACGGAGCGTGCAGCCAATTAGTGGCTCAAATAACAGCAATTTAGAGGCCAAACTCGCAGATGGAGGACAGGCCATTCTACAATGCTGGTTATAAAAATGGATATTCCATAAAATGACTATACATGACATAAACCACGTAAACTGTATTGTCTCACCCCGGAATGACAATGAAGCTGGAAACTTATCCTAAATGTTATCTAAATTATGTTGTTCTTCCATGAGCCTTATTCCTGTGAAGAAAAGTAAAACAATGTGGGACTGGCAATAGGCTCACAGTTCTTTCTTTCTGGGTACGTGTTCGTGCATTATAAAGTAACATTGCCTGCTTTATATTGCAGAGGAATAGAGGGAGAAGGAGAATCAGGTTTTTGCTGGAAGTGAGGTGGTGGTGCCATTAGCCATGTCCAAATGATGGCAGAATTGACACATTTTAATTTCGATGCTTGGACATCCCAAGGCTTAATTTTTCAGACAACTCCTCCAGGTTGCAGCAAAACATACTAAGAAAGCCTCTTGCTTCAAAGGTTAATGTCCAAAACGTCACCTTTCCTTTGCCTCCCACAGCGGTTAGCACACATTCGTCAAATTTTAGTTAATTAAACATATTGTTTGAACTGTCCAATGAAGCTTACTGACACAAGCTTTGACGCTGTCGAACACATCTCTTATCGTCATGCATTGATCTTTAACTTAGTTTCCTCCAGTGTCATGACATTTCGGCATACATCACTACTCTTCTTGCAAATGCCTATTTAACTGGGATTTGATGACAAATTTGTCCCTCTGTTGCATCATGACAGAGTTGTGCCACTATTGTAGATCATTAACCCAAGTTGTATTGTAGGTAGTGGCCGTGGAGGAGGTAGATTGGTTTAAATTGGAATTAGATAGGTACTTATATGCAATAGGGATATTGGCAGGATTTGTAGGTAGTTTGTGTGTGGATGGGTGATGGATACTGGGGTGGTGAAGTGCAGGCCGAATGGCCTCCTCCTGCACCAAAGTTCCTTGTGTGGAATCCTTGTGTGTGTAATGCATTGCTTCTGCACATTATGTCAGGAATTTGTGAATTTTTGAATAAGCTCACCTACTCTTCTTTAAAAGACCCTTTGGGATTTTTTTTTTTAACAAATGCCAATTAAGATATCACCCGGGCTCAGCGGCCCCTCAAAGAGATGGTGCACTCGTCATCGCAATGCCCTGCCTGCGAAGCATGAATCCGACAGTTTATAATATGGTCGAGAATGGAACCAAGATGAGACAGTTGAAGGGCAAGTGCGCTTCCTCTGCACCATTTTGTCAGACAAATAATTGTGGAGGCTGTTTCTTTAACAAGTCAGGAAACAAAACTTTCAGTTATAATTGTTTTTCATTGTGTACATCTTTGGTTGATAACTCCATGTGTGGATTTTAGAAAGTGGAATGGAGCTTTCCCAAGTCTCAAAGTATCCGTGTGTATGTGTTTGTGTGTGTGTGTGTGTGTGTGTGTGTGTGTGTGTGTGTGTGTGTGTGTGTGTGTACATACATGTATATGTAATGTATAAAGCTCTTGATAACCACTGACTGACTCACTCATTCACTGATTCACTGACTGACATTAAAGATCGGTACCTTCTGGGTGACTTAGAAATCTGAAATTTTGTGTATCGATTGTCATCGAAGCCAGAACACCGGAAAAATTCACAGAATCATCGGACATCATCCATAAATGAAAATATAAATAAATGAAATAAAAAATTTAACAAATGCAGGTGGGTGACCCGAGACAGATATCGATCTTTAATAGGGAAGCATGGTAATTTTGTGTGCTGACAGACATTGAAGCCGATACACCAGGAAAAATCAGAGGTCAGGTCAAGTGTGGGAGCACGCACCAAAGCAGCAGGTCGCTGCGTCCACTTTCCACCGGCATTCCAGGGGCCTCCGTCTGGCTATCCCCCAGGCAGATGCCTTACCCATCCCCATCTCCTTGGGATGCTGATCAACCTGCTGCAACCACGAGGCACGTGGTCGGCCCATTGGCCTCCTCACACTCACGAGGCTCCCTCACTGAGAGAATCTGGTGAGCAGGATCAGCATCAGGGAAACGAACCACAATATTCTATACAGCCGCAGCTGACACACACTGACGATGTTGGTAAGAAATCTCATTTGAGTCTCTCTCAGCAATCGCTCATTGGACACAAAGTCTGAATAGCAATAGCCAAGGATTCTCTGAAGAGACCTGGTACCAAAGGAATTAAGTCTCCATCTCAGATCCCTGGTCAGAGTCCAAGTCTCACATCCATAGAGCAAGACTGGAAGCACCAAGGACCTGAAGACTCGAACTTTCGTCCTCCCGCACAGGTACCGGCAGTTCCACACCCCATGATCCAGTGAATCCATGACTCCCCAGTTGAGGCTTTCCTTGTCTAGAATATGCAGGGAACTTTACTCATAAGTCTAAGGGTCAGTTCTCTGTGCTTTGGTAGTTTTCATAAGGTTTCTGTACACTGGTAAACTTAGAGCATGAACCTTGGGGTTTTCTGCAATTTTGATCGACACATGACAGCATGCGTACATTGGAAAACCTTAACAAGACTAATTTACTGCTTGACCTCTCAAGCAACTGAGTTACACCTACTATACACCTTAGCCAATGGCATTTATAGTGCTTGTCCATTGATCAAAGGCACAGATGTGTGGAGGATAAGTACAACGTTATATTTTTTTCCATGGCACACAATATGGTAAGTGATGTGGAATCGCACACACTCTGGCCCACTTTGTCCCATATAATAGAAAAACACCTTTCAAACAACAATGTACAAAGTTGGACATCATATGTTCACCTGTGTGTAACTCAATGACAAAAAAAAACACCTGGAAAACCCTCACAGATGATCACCACACAAGCTAGACTTCCCACAAATTGAATCCTTCAATAAATATTTGAGAGCGGTGTGTAAGGCAGAGTCTGATAGTACGTACACTAATGTTACTTCGTGTCTCTCCATGCAGTCAGATGTCTTCAGCATTATCAGGATATTTCACTGCTCCGTAATTGTTGTGTGAAGATCTGAAGGTTCTTAATCACCTCATCTTTCTTATCTTTTTTTTTTCACTTTGCATTTGTCCTTTTCATCTTTTAGATTCTGGTTTACTAAGGCTTTTGGAAAATGATTGTCAGTTTTCTTCTCATTCTGGAAGGTTGGAAGGTTTCTCATCCTTTTTGAAGCTAGCCTCAGATATTTCTTTCTTTTTTTCCTGCCAAAGTTCATAACAAATGCGTGTCAGTCTTGACACGCAAAAGATCTAACAACATGCCCACTTAAAATCCAAGCTGCACACTCTCTCTTTCTCGTTGAAAACCTGATGGCATCTCCTGAACTCCGTTCCTGGTCCGTGCTCCTCAGATTTAACTTTTGTTATTAAATAGCTCAAGTAACTTCATTGAAGGTTGATTGATTGATTTATTCATTCAATTCACAACAAAAGCTTATGCAAACACATCATCCCATCACATTTACTGAGCGGTATACTATCGATGCCTTTCCATGGACACCAGATATATGATGGCTGACAAGATAGACCAGAGGTATGCACATTTGCCTTTGCAGAACGAGCCAGGTAAATTGAATCAAGCTTGGCTTTGAATCTCAGCCTAGCTCTAAACTGTCTTCTTGGAGGTGGCAGTACACTAGGTTACACTGCTTACTATCTTAGAGTGTGGTTGTGATCTGGGCCAAGCTTCTACACTATAAACAACTGACCAGGTAGTTTGCATGTTTCATGAGAATGGCTTCCTTGATATATGAAGGGCAACCAACAGACATCCATGAAATATCTCACACACACGCACGCACGCACGCACGCACACACACATAATATAATGTTAAGGATTGCTGCAAATTATGTAAATGTCACAACATCCTATATTTAACTTCATTTAAATTGTAAACCTCCAAACATAGTTCCCTCACCTAAAGTAAGAACCTTAACCTGTCAGCAATTGAATGGTTTCCCAACCACACAGAGCATCAGCTGGGCACCGTTCTTCCTCGATGTTTCAACCCTTTCAGCACAGAACCTCTCCAAATGGTGGATCCACATCAGTAGATTAACGATATCAGTAGATCCACTACCTCAGTTGCGTCCAGGCAGTCAGTCAACCCATCAATGCAACATCACTAATCAAACTTTACTTGCTAGAGGATTTAGTGTATTATCACATAGTTACAACTTCCATACCCAGATGGTCTCTTGGTTAGGATACCTAGTTTACACCCAGGTGGCCTGGGTTCGATTCCTGATGTGGGCACTACGCTAGCAGGAGTTGTGACTACTAGTGTAGTGTCTCGAGTAAAATTGAGCGGCAAGCAATCAAAAGGTGTACCAGTGTTCACTTGATCAGATGATGGTGATGACAAATCCCATCACACATTCCATTGTATGATAACATTAAATCATGCACATCTTACCTTAAATATAACATGTACACCAACAAACACATACACCCCACTTACCTCTGGATCAATGCTGATTTCATCAGGTGTGACACACAATGGAGGTGGATACTTTGAGACCTGGTAGGTCTCCTTTCCACCACCTGAAACCTACCCAAGTGTAGAGATAGCTTACCCTAATCGCTCACTTTGTCAAGAAGGAAGCCATTAATATTGTTGTGGGAATGACTTCCAGGGGCAGACTTTGTACAGGATAGGTTAATTGTCTCCCATCTTAGAATGTATTCGAATAAGGTGAGGTAATTTAATTGTGATATGAGATATGCATCGTTTTATATTTTAAAAGATGTTATCGATCCACCCAAATATTTGTGTCTAAAGCCGCCATCCTTTGATAACCCCTTTTAATGTTCTTGCCTGTGTCATCTGTCTTTTATGTACTTTATAATGACCTGATAGGCAAGTTTGGAGGGAAAAGCCATGCTTCGGTCCTCACCAAGACGGAGGAGGAGAACCATCTGAGTGAGGTCGATGGGTGGTGCCTCCACGAGTAAAACTGTGCCCCAGGCCAATAGTGGCCATGAGAGGAGGAGCTAAGTGTGTCATCCGAGTGAGTGGGGGCAGAATCTATAAAGGTGGGTGTAACCCGTGTGGGGGCGAGCAGATGCCGGGAGCCTCGTTGGAACCTGTAGGCAAGTTGCTGTGGTCTCCGCTACACCTAGAAAGTAAGCCACGTCCACTATCCTCCTGTTGCCCGGCATCAGACTGCATAACGGTGTTGTTCCTTTGCATGCTTGTGTCTCCTCAGAGGTCAAGCTGTGTCCTGCTGGACACAGCCTGGGTATTTTGCATTCTGTATGTTGTCTTTCTCCTGTGGTATGATTGAGGCCTTAAGACTTAGCTATGTAGAACGGCACTCAGTAGAGTGCATATCTCCACCAGGTTGAAGAGTTTACATTTTGTATCCCACTGATAGACTGGATCTGAATATGGACCTCCAAAATCTAATCATCTTGTTCTTTGTCACCTAACCCTCTCATCCACCAAGTTTCATCTGAATCCGTCCACAACTTTTTAAGTTTTCCTGTTCACAGACAGACAACCAGACAGACATAGGTGAAAACATAACCTCAGTCCACCTTTGGTGGCGGAGGTAATCAAGGTTCCCATCAGTTCATTGATCCGTGGGTATGCATTCGGTCGAGGTTTAAGGGATGTTTATTTCTTCACGATTGATTGCTCGTCGCTGTATTCCCACACCAGGTTCTTAAATTACATGATAAAACCACCCGGTACCTGAGTGCATTGGGTGGTTATGATCACTATTGTAACTGTGCACGTCCGTTAAAAAAGGACTAATTTGATACAGGTGACTAGCGCCCATACCGAGTCTGTGCCACACGTGGAATGACTCCAATCGGTCATTCATTAAGATAATGCGTATGGCACCAATTAAGGGTGGCACATATCCTGGCTCTGTGGTCCCACTCCTCGGTGCAGTATCGTGGTGGATAGACATGTGATCCGGCCGGAATGACCGAATCAGTCGGCCGTCAGGAGCGCTTTGACACGGTTTGCTGTGATTCGAGCTGGGCAACTGGAAAAATGTGAAGACTGTAACAACAAAGTATGTTAATCCAATGAAGTTCCCACTTACAATCAGCTTTTGTATGGTTAAAACAACATCTTATTGTCCTCAATACTACACCATGACTCAATGCTTAACAAAGACCAGTAAGATAGTGGAAGTAGCTGCAGGGGTGCAGATTTGTGGAGCCTCCGACTTGTTCTCTTCTTTTTTTGTTCTGCACAAGAGCGACGCTCATGACGGAGTGAGGTGATGGTAAAAAGGCAACAAACTGACAGTGGGCCACTTTGGTCACCAGCAAGGACAATAACAAACAGCAACAGAGGAGATAGAGGAGGGGAGGAAACACAGTTACGTGCATGTCATAAAACGGAAGACCAAATAATGCATTGAAGTCATCGGAAGGAACTCGAAGAAGTAAAGGGCAAACATGGCGTCATCAGGAAGAATCTGGATATGATTCAGGTTTCAGCCGCTACTCGTCTACCCTTAAACCCTTCCAGGCGCAGCCAAGTGAACCTCACAGAAAAATTTCTGCAAGAATTCACTTTTCCTTCGAGAGATAGATAAGGAAAGAGAAATAAAGAGTAAAATACAGGTACATGAAAAAAGAAAAAGCAAGAATTAAAATGAATAAAGAGAATTGTGAAAAAAATTCGAAGGAAGTCTGAAAGGAACAAAGAACAAAGATGGCGGGAAGAACCCAAAGAGATAGATTTTAACAGTTACTCCCCAGGCTCAAACACAGCAACATGCACAAGCTACTAGAGGTCCATCAGTGGGTAAGCACTGTCCACAGAGCATCAGGATATGGAACAAACATCATCACACGTATCACCAAATTACGGTCTTCCACCAAGAAGGATTGACAATATTAGATGACACGGATGGGTTAAGGAAGGTTCATGGAGGTAAAAACAAAACAAAAACCAACGTGGGTAGCGATATCGCAGATTGTTACAACTGTTAGCACGAGGAAGTAAAATAAAATATCTTAACATCTTTCTCACTGAAAAACCTTTTTTGAACATGTTCGTTGCATATACAAACAAATGGTGGATACAATACCAACATTTTCTGCTTTTAAAACATCTTGTGTACAATCCTGTTTTAATAGTGTTATCTCCCATACAAGTTGGGTTAATGGATGGATGGATGCTCCTTCTCACGCCATCAGGTGCATTGGACTGCAGAGACAGTTTAATTGACAAGGAGGCACAATCCTGGATGGGTCGCCACTCCAACACAGGAATTCGGCGCTGGAATTTAGAATTTGGCGATGGTGCCAGTGATAGGTCGCCTGCTATTCATGAAGGACAACGCGGGGATCTTTGACGTCCACCAACAATTGTCGGGAGACAGGATGCCCAGTTTACCCAGGCAAAACGGCTTTGAGGTGAGTGTGCCTTCCTCTAGGCTACCATGCCAGCCCTGGTATAATGATCAATGACCAATTTAACAAAAACCCTTCCAACTATCCAAAACTTCCTTGAAGAAAGAACCAGTTAAATGGCATTAGGAAAAGCAAGCCTGAAGCAACAGCATCATTTTGTGGATGCCATCTCATTCCCTGCATAGTGACAAGTTAATAAATGCACCGATGCTAAACATCAAACGGCTCGTAACTCCCATTAATCAGAGATGTACAACAGCTAAATAATTGGCAAGCTTATTTTTAATGAGATGAGCCATGACACACACGTAAACACACACACACACACACACACATACGTATGTATATCTATATATATGTATATGTATATGTATATGCATATGTATATGTATATATTAGCAGGGTGTGCTTACATATTGTGTACATATTGTGTAAGCATATGAACTGTGCTTCCCCCTCGTCTCGGGTCGTTCAACTGCATTTCATTATTTTTTTTTTATTCTTTATATTTTCATTTACGGATGCTTTCCGACGGTTCTGTGATTTAGGTCAGGCCAGAGTACATCTGTAACTTGCTACAAGTACCATGTTAAACTGCACTAACCTGTTCCATGGTCGGGTTGCCGGCGACTAAACCATCTCCCCCAACAGGTTTCCTGGTGAGGAGGGTATATGGATATGGACACCCTGCAGGATGAAAAAACAAAACCTGTCAAAGGGTGGAGGAACTCCTTGTGAGCCAACAGCCATCCATAGTTAGTGCCCAACTGTGTCTGCAGACGTCCTCCTGCAGTTGGGTTACTATTTATTTCGGAGGTCGGTGACAGAGTTTGCACTCCGGCCACCGGAAAACCATTCACTCTGCAAAGCTCACAAATGCAAAAAAAAAAGAAAACCGACTCTGAGGGAGTACCTCCTGTGCTGCTGCCCTTCGTCGGGCAGCTCACCAGATGATGGGATTGGGGCAAAGCCTTTGGGACCCCCATTACTTGATAATAGGAGGAAAAGCACAGGGTAAACTTCTTGGGTCAGACTGTGGTGGTGTGTGGCGAAGCGGTGCTGAGGTATCATCCACCAGACGGCGATCTCCTTGTGTTAACCAGAGGGGGTCCCTTCGGGTGGGTGCCTGAATTGTCTTATCCCGTAGAGAGGATGATCACCTGTCTCTCTTATCATCTGAGCTCAAGCGTTTGAACCTCGGTATTGCAGCACTTTCTGAGGTTCGGAGACTGGATAGTGACGAGATAATGGTGGGTGGTTACACCTACTATTGGTGATGGACAAGATGTCCAAGGAGTTGCTGGAGCTGTGTCCAATAAGCTGACTCCAATGATAGGTGAGGTAACACCGATCAATGAGCGTATTATGAGACTAAGGATTCGTCACTCCTTGGGTGTCGTTTCGCTGGTCTCTCTGTATGCTCTGACAGAGGCGAGTGATCTCACCGTGAAGGACACATTCTATGCCACGCTCGAGTCTGTGGTTGATCAGTGCCCTAGGCGAGATACTCTTCTTGTCTCGTGGGGTTTCAATGCATCGACTGGAAATGATAGGGATGGTTACGAGACATGTTTTGGTCCCCATGGGTCTGGAACTGTGAACCAGAATAGCACTAAGTTCCTTGACTTTGCAAGAAGTTGTGGGACTTAGGGTGGCTGGTTCATGGTTTCAGTGCCCACAGGCTCATCGCTGGACTTGATATTCCAACACTGGTGGTGTAGCAAAGGAGAATGACCATGTGCTCGTTGAAGGTTGGTGGAGGATGATCCAGAACTGCAGGGTCCACCGGAGTGCTCAGTTCCTCAATACCGACCACAAGCTTGTTGTAGCATCTCTGCAGTTGCAGCTTAGATCTGGGAAAATGGTACCATCCCAGCCTTGGCTGGATGTTGGCAATCTCAAGGATGAGAGGGTAGCTGAGGAGTTTGCAAACAGGCTGAGTGGGGATTTGGGGGGCCTGGGTGCTTTGGGAAATCCTGAAGAGTTGTGGAGTGCCTTCAAGACCACCTTCGTTGAAGATGCCGGTGGATGTCTTGGAACTCACCATGGGCCAAAGAATAATTTTATCTCTCAAGGGACACGGGATACCATTGATCAGATATGCAGGGCCAAGCTTAATGGCAGTGCTGAGCTGTTCGGGGAGTTGAGGCGTAAAACTGTACATGCACTAAGGGTGGACAAGGAGGCCTATGTGCGAGGAATCTGTGAGGGGGTAGAGCAGCAACTGTGGTCAAGTGATTCTCGTCCTGCTGACTGGGGAATTAGCTCATTGCGTTCCTCCAAGCCCATCCCTCGGTGTACTAAAGATGGAACAGAGGGTGGTGGGCTCTTCACAGAGGAGTGCAAAGTGAAGGTCCGCTGGGCCGGTTACTTTGAGCAGCTGTACCAGGCTGAACCACCAGCTGTTGAGTTGGATATCAAGGATGTAAGTATCACTTTTGCTGTCCCTCCAATCAACTATGGTCCACCTTAGTTTGTGGAAACCCAGGCTGTGGTGAACCGGTTGAAATGGCATGAAGCTCCGGGATCTTTGGCATCCATGCTGAACTTCTTTAGGCTGGTGGAAATGCTGTACTCATGTTGTTGCATGCAGTTCTGTGCTCTACCTAGAATGCAGGCATCATCCCAAATGACTGGAAAAGGGGCCTTGTTGTTCCTCTCTGGAAAGAGAGTGATCACCAGGACTGCAACAACTGCCGAGGGGTGACGCTGCTTTCAGTGCCGGTCAAGGTCTTTGCTTGGATAATTCCTGATGGGTTTTGCCGCCATCTGCTTGAGCACCAGTGCCACGCGCAGTCAGGCTTTACACCAAAGAAGTCAATGATTGACCATTTCCATGCCCTTCGGGTCCTCACCGAACACAAACGAGAGTTTCGGCAGGGGCTGCTTGCAGCCTCTGTTGATGTCTGCAAAGCATTCCATTCAGTGAATAGGCATACTTTCTGGAGTATTCTTGGTCTTCGTGGAGTGCCACCAAAACTGATCAATCTGATGTCTGAACTCTACTCTGATACTGAGAGTGCTGTGAGATGTGGTGGTACCATCTCTGACTTATTTCCAGTTGTTACTGGAGTTTTTCAGGGGTGTGTGATACGCCCCACATTTTTCAGCACTTGTATGGACTGGATTATTAGGAGGATGTCTGAGAGATCAAGCTGCGGTGCATCGCATGGGAATGTCAAGATGTCTGACCTTGATTTTGCAGACGATGCAGTCATCTTTCTGGAAACACTGGATATCCTTTTGGGGGCCCTCAAGGTGCTGAATGAGCAGTTGGAGCCACTGGGATTATGGGTTTCCTGGGTCAAAACTAAGATCCAGGCTTTCAATGACATCTTGGATGCTGCTATCTTGTCTGTACCTGTTTGAGGTGAGGATGTTGAGGTCACTTAAAGATTCACTTACCTTGGCAGTGATATTCATGTCTCCACTGGCTGTGAGTCAGAGGTCAATAGACGTCTGGGTCAGGCCTGGGGAGTCATGGATTCACTGGATCATGGGGGTGGTGCTTTCAGTACCTGTGCAGGTGGATTAAATTCTGAGTCTTCAGGTTCTTGGTGCTTCCATTGTTCCTCTATGGTTGTGAGACTTATACTGACCAGGGATCTTTGATGGAGACTTAATTCCTTTGGTACCAGGTTTCTTCGGAGAGTCCTTGGCTTTCACTGGTCGGACTTTGTCTCCAACGAGCGGATGCAGAGAGAGACTCAATTGAGATTTGTTACCTGCATAGTCCGTGAGCATCAGCTGCGGCTGTATGGACAAGTGGTTCGTTTTCCTGATGCTGTTCTTGCTCACCAGATTCTCTCAGCGAGGGAGCCTCGTGAGTGCAGGAGGCCAATGGGCCGACCACGTGCCTCGTGGTTGCAGCAGGTTGATCAGCTTCTCAAGGAGATGGGGACGGGCCAGGCATCTGCCTGGGAGATAGTCAGATGAAGGCCCCTGGAGTACCGGCGGAAAGTGGATGCAGCGACGCGCTGCTCCGGCGCATGCTCCCATACCTGACCTGACTTGCAAGCCTCACTCTTAAAGAGGAACCCAAACACTCAGACCACCTTCGACGCAAATCTCTCCCTTGATATCATACAAAATAGATATGATGTTTTTTTTTCCGATTTATAAAGCAAGTAATTTGGTGATTAAAAGTTGAAATCTTCTTCTTCTTCTTCTTCTTCTTCTTCTTCTTCTTCTTCTTCTTCTTCTTCTTCTTCTTCACGCTTCGCATTGGCCTCACACCTGGGAGTCGACTGCTACATCTCTATTGTCTCCAGGTTACATCGCGGTACAATTTAACTCAAACTGCGGATAATTTTCGATTTTTCATAAAATGCTGAGTCGATGCATTCTTTTGGTGGTTGGACTAATACAAACAGAGATGGTTTCATGCTGCACCAATGGCTGAAAGACCCTAAGTTTTCCAGAAATTGAACAATCTTTGTCTGAAATACCAGAGTGTGAATCAGGCCGACGTGAATGTTTGTCCGTGATTGAAGAGAATGTGAAAGTTGGTCGAAAGGACCAGTTATCTTCTCTTTGGATGCAAACATGAATATCAGAACAACTGAAAACAAAGGAATAATAGCGGATGTACGGTGATCCATCACCATATCTGCAAAAACTTTGATATCCCAGTATATGAAATGTCGTTTCAGCATGTGCAAGAAGGAACCATAGATAATGAGGAAGTGACAATCACATGTGACCTCTTGACCATTAAGCCTGAGCATTGAAAACAAAGCGGTGTGACCACATATTAATACTCAGAAATAAAACCAGACAGAAAGTCAATGCCACTTGAAGTATCGGTTTCCAACAAATTTGGATTAAATAATTAGGAAAGAGATGGAAGGCATAATGGCTAAATCCATTCATGCTAAAATGCTTGAATTTTTGCCAGTTTATTGAATGTTGTTTTGCAGAGCCACAGTGGCTGACGCAAACACGACGCTATAATTACAAAATAATCGGTCAGAAAAACTGAACCCACTGATGCTTTCTGGGTGTGTTGTTTTAATGATAAAATGAGTTCACTCCAAGGAACTTGATCGCAGGAAGAGGCCACTAGGCCCATCAAAGCCTGCACTATAGTTGCCGACATATGGTTGTTTGTCCTTTTTATCCTTTATCCTTTTTAAATGCTGAGCGTCAAGCAAAGAAACATCCATCCATCCATCCATGTGGACCACACTCTGTGCAGAGCGTTGGTGCTGCCTAAGCAGTCTCCTTGGCTATTGGACACAATCCTGGACGGGTCACCACTCCGACACAGGATATCAGCAAGCTGGCACTCATTTTGCCGACCTCGGGAGGATGACAGGAAGAGTCAACCCCAGCTGGTATTAATTCAACAGCAGAGGTATTAATCAATTAATTAAACAGCAACAGCAGAGGTAAACAACAGCAGCTGGTATTAATCCCAAACCCAGCACCCTAACCATTAAGCCAACACCAGGCATAAAGAAACAGCACAGATTATTTTTTTAAGTCTTTGGTATGACTCGGCCAAGGTTTGAACCGGCGACCTCCCAGGCTCGGAAAGGACACTCTTATCAAAGGTGTCGAGTCTCGTAAATTGAAACACTGTATTTCCATTTCTGTTTGGAGAGGGTTTTGCATGAGTATGCTTCTCTCCACTCTGCGTCCTGTCCTCCATGCCACAATTTCTTCAAGTTGTTGCCTTGGCAATTTTGGTGTTTTAACATTTGTAAGTTTTTACTACGTTGTTGTTGTTCGTCTTTCGGCTGCTCCCGTTAGGGGTCGCCACAGCGGATCATCCCTTATGATCCGCATACTGATTTGGCACAGGTTTTATGCCGGATACCTCCTGACGCAACCCTGGTCGCCTCTTACGACACAGGGATAAGGATTGAGTTTCGCCATGATTCCGGGCTGCCCTACACCTCTCATAGCACGGCCCAGCGCAGAGCTCCCGTCCTCAAGCGATCCTCCAACCAAGCCTCCGAGTAGCCGGATTACAGGCGCACGCCACTCGCCCGGTTGTAAGTTTTTACTACTGTATTTGTCAGTAATTGCCCTACCATATGGATGTTGCTGATGTGTATAATTGTGCACTCTCTGTTTGTGCTTATTTGAAACAGGAGACTTTCTTCAGCCTGTGGTGTGGTGGAGTAGATCATCAGTTCATGGTGCGGGTATTGTTTGTGCCGTGTCCTGAGTGACCTTTGAGCTGTGATTTTTGTGAGAGAATTGAGAGACTTTTGAGAAAGCAATTACTTGTAAGCCTAATAAGCACAAATGTAATGCATTAAGGAGAGCGGGGAGAGTGGGACATAAGGAAGGGGAGGGGTGGGAAGAGAAAAAGGAGAGGGAGGGAGTGAGTTTGGTGGGTAAGGATGAGTGCCTCAAGGATGGGGGTGTGGAGGAAAGCGAAGGGGTGTGGGGAGCGAGTGGAGAGAGATTATGATTATGAATAACAACAAGGTTATAATAACAAAATAATAACAACACAAGAGCACACACAATATTCTGATGACAGGCGAGGATAATGCGTCCAACAGGTCAACCCAGGCAGCACTGCTGATTGACGACTTGAGTGTCCCAAACTGATCAAGATGGTACTGGCACTGCCAGATGGGCAATGGTTCAGAAGTGAGGTCAGGCTGCATAGTTTGAGTTGGGGGAGAGGAGTCGAGGTGGTGGAAATAATGAAGAGAAGAAGGTTTGAAATGTTGCGTGTGCAGGAGACCAGATGGGAAGGAAACAGGGCAAGGATGTTGTGAGGAGGATAGAAGTTGTTGTACATGGGTGAGAATGGAAGGAGTACTGGTGTGGGAATAATAGTATCAGAAGAGATCAGCAAGCAGGTGGTCAGAGTGGAAAGATGGGAGGAATGGTTGGTGACATTGAGGCAAATTGTTTGTGTTATGTTGGTGTATGTGTCACAAACTGGAATGACTGGGGTGGAGAAGCAGGAATTCAGAGATACACTGGAGAGGATGATGGGCATAGTTTAGCTGGATGTGATGCCATGCATTGTGGGGGACTTTAACGCACATGAGGGAGTAGCGGAGCTGGGTGAAGAGGAGTGTGTTGGTAAATTTGGTTGGGGAACGAGGAATAGAGAGGGGTACAAGCTGGTGGAGCTGGTGGCTAGGAATGGGGTGGTCATAGCTGGTTCATTCTTTCAAAAGCAAGAAAGCCACAAGATTACCTGTCGGAGTGGACAGAATAAAACAGTTGGATTTTGTGGTGGTAAGGAAGCGACAGTTGTGGAGGGTTAAGGATTGTAAGGCGGTGGTGGGAGAGCATGTTACCACCCAGCACAAGCCTGTGGTGTTTGTGATATGGATGGAGAAAAGGTGAGAGGTTAAGAGCAGGGTTCAGAAGATTATAAGGTGGAAGAAGTGTCAGGGAAACGTCATAGTCGAGCACAAGGAGAGGATGAGGGATAGGTATGGGCAACTTCCTGAAGAAGTGGAAGGTTTGGAGGGGAGGTGGAAGAAGTATGGAGAGGTGTTTGGGGGAAATGCAGAAGTTTTGTGTGGAAGGACGTCAGGAAAGGTGCATCGTCGAAGGATAGAAACCAGGTATGGTGGACGGAGGAAGTAGCAAAGGCATTTGGGGAAAATAATGAGGTTTGGAAGAGAACAGAGAAGATCAAGGATGGGGGAGGCAGCCAGATGCGGGGTTGCTGCACCTATATGGGCAGAAGAAGAAAGCAGCAAGGAGAGCTGTGGACAAGGTGAGGAATGATATGGAAAAGGATGTGTACAACCAGTTGGAAGAGGATGGTGAAGAAGATGATGTATAATTGGCTAGTGACAGGGATGAGAATGGTAAGGACATGAAAGTGGGTTGGGGGGGGGGGGTGGGTGGGAGGGCGCTGATTAATGATGGTGGTGGGAACGGTTAGTGACAGAGAGGGGACAGTATTGAAGGTGTGGGAAGGATATTTCAAAGAGCTGTTGAATCAGGAAGGAAGCAACGGTGAGCTGGAGCTACCATGTTATGTCGGATTTGCATATAAGGTCAATGAATTCATCCACCAATTATTTTTGAGGTCAACATAAGCCAAAGGTCAACAACTTCGTCAAATTTGTAAAATCATCATTTTTCATTTGATTGACTTGAAAGTTGAAGAGGATTTATATTTGAGGTCTTTGAGGTCAACATAGGCCAAAAGGTCAACATAGGCCAAACGTCAACAACTTAGATGGAATTTCTAAAATCCTCAATTTTCATCCCATTGACTTGAAATTTGAAGATAATTTGCAAATTTGGTCATTTAATTCAACCACCAATTATTTTTAAGACAAAATTTGTTTTATGGATTTTACGAGTTTCGTGCTCTGCACGACATCTTTCTGGTTATGACAAAAATTGAGAACTTTCATCATATGTCTGTCTCGTTTGTGAGTGTGATAACTCACGGACACTTTCAGCTATCTTCATCAAACTTTACCAGAGGATTCTGAAGGACAAAGGTGAGGCTGTTAATGTTTTTTTGACTATATATGTCAAAGGTCAAGGTGACAGTGACATCATTTGCCTGATTTCCGGCATGTTTGATGCCTTTTTGTTTGTTTGTTTGTTTGTCTGTTTGTGTGCAGGATATCTCAAAAAGTTGTGGACTTATTCGGATGACATTTGGTGGACAGGTTGGGTGTGTGACAGGGATGAATTGATTAGATTTTGATGAAGATCCGGTTCCGGATCCTGCTCCTATAATTTTTAAAGTGATTCTTCACCATTGAGAGAGAGAGGGCCAAAAACGATATCTAACACAATATCTCAAAAAGTTGTGGACGTATTCGGATGAAACTTGGTAGACAGGTTGGTTGTTTAACAAGGACGAATTGATTCAATTTTTGCAAAGATCCAAATTCGATAATTTTGTTTTAATTATTAAGTGATTCTTCACCATTGAGAGGTGTGGCCAAAAACAATATATAGCATGATATTTCCAATATTTATCGAGCCATATATGTATTTCTAGATCAGGCATTGCGTGGCAGAGGTATGCGCTCTACCGATTACCCTTCTAGTTTGAAACACATTCACCAATATTTTAATTCTCTTTAGAAACGTTAAAATAAATCAAATTAGAATCAATATATTTATGGAGAATACATCGTAGCCATGTTTAATGCACAGCCACTTGGCAAGGTGCCTCTTCTCATGACTCAATTTTTGCTATCAAGGTTATTATCATGAGTTGACCATTTAATACCAGCAGACAAAGGATGTTTAAAAAAGATAGCATATAATTTTCAGCAATTTTAATTATTTTATTTTATCAGTACACACCTGCATGCGCACACAAATACACACACATGTGTACGCCTTGATGAAGAACACATGCCTGCGTATGAATATGATGGGCACCTACACATGGTTCAGGAGCATGGGCACCTGCAGCCATCGAGGGTAATGGGCACCGGCATGCGGGCGAGGATCACGGGCATCTGCATGCTGGTGAGGGTCATTGGCACCTACATGTGGGCGAAGGTCATAGGCACATATCTGTCTAATTGAGGGAAATTCATGCAGGTATACACATTAGAAAGCAAGAAGTTGGCAGTGGAGTTTTGAGGAAGTTGACACCAGAATATTCCATCATAAGTCCCATTATTCAACAATAGCTATTTGTATCATGAACACAATGATGTCACTTTCTAGTTGTAGAACAAATATCACCATCACGCTAATTATATTTTTCCTTTGCTGTAGTCACATTGCTGCTTGTTCATTACCTATTCATCATGGCTGCTGTGATAAATCTTTGCCACAAGCATTGCCAATGACATTAACTCTTTCCTTTCAATGAGATTTTTGTACAGTCCTTGGTTTATACTCCCCAAATTAATTTAAGAGAGTAATTAAAAAGAAAGGAAAGCTGAAAGGAGAAAAATAATAGATTATGGGACTGATGCAGGAGGAAGAGGAGAGATCACATTTTTATATAAGGATGAGGTACTGCACGATTTGCTTCAACAATAATACGCATACTGTATATGGTTATTATCATGGAGGTGTGTCAACTCATTGCGATGAAGCAACTCTTCATGGCACTATATAACCCCAGGTGCAATGGACTTTGTGAACGGGTCAACGGAGTTTTGAAGAGCATGCTGAGGAAGATGTCAAGTGTGACCATGTTATTGGGACAGGTACCTGCAGGCGGTGCTATTCGCTTACAGAGAGGTGCCTCAAGCAAGTACTGGTTTCTCACCATTTGAACTACTCTACGGATGAACCGTAAGAGGGCCCTTGCAGTTGTTGAAGGAACTGTGGACTGGAGAGAACACGTCGGAGGTTCATAATGCCGACCAATATGTCTTCGATTTATGTAATCGACTGAAGAACACTTGCCAACTGGTGCGAGAGAGTCTACACGCAGCACAAAACAGTCAGAAGCATTTCTATGATAAGAAATACAGAGACATAAAGTTTAAGGATTCAGACAGAATATTATTGCTCCTACCAACGGAGCACAACAAGTTGACGCTGCAATGGCAAGGACCACATGAAGTCCAAGAAGTAGTCAACCAGATGGATTACAAGATCTGTGTCAAAGGCAAGACCAAAATTTACCATGCCAACCTTTTGAAGTTGCATCATGAGAGTTGACAAAGCTGATATCACAGATGTGGCCTGGATGTCACTCATCGACCCAGAGATGGATGGTGGTGAAGAATGTATTTTGGCGAATGAAGACTTGCCGGAATTGAAACCCAGCGCTGACGGAGAGACACACGAGGATATTAACATCAGTGAGGATTTGTCAGCAAGGCAAAGGGAAAGAGTCAGGTACAGATGGAGGAATAGAAACTCACCTGTGGCAGAAATGCCCCATTACTGATGACCAAACGACAAGTTAAATCATTCCTGGGCTTGGTGGGGTACTATAGGAGGTTCATACCAAACTACACAGATTAAGTTGTGCTCCTCACTGACCTCACCAAAAAGGGTTAGCCCAACTGCATTCTGTGTGAGACACCCCAACAGAAGGCATTTGAAAGGATCAAGAACCTTCTTTGCAAGGCCCCTATACTTCGGCGGACGCCTGACTTTGCCAGATCATTCATCGTGCAAGTGGATGCATCTGATGGAGGAGTTGGGTTTTAGCGGGCTACCTCCACAATTTTTTTACTGGTATACTTGACGATGACGAGTAACCATGAACAAATATTTGTTGGAACTATGATGAGTTTTGGTGTCAGTCATATAAATTTTTGTATGTGTCTCAGAACCCCTGAAAAAAGTGAGGAAGATCTTGAGGGACTTTAGGGAAGAACAGTCTCGAAAGTAGGGGCTAAAGGAGGTAAAACACGGGAAATTGGGAGGATTTTGGTGACAGTCAATAAGGTTTTCCCTTTTCTCCCATTCACTTACGTGTAAATTTTTGAGGTGCACCAGAAGCCCCAAAGTCCTCCTACTTGGGTGTGTGACAAGGAAGAATTGATTAAATTTTGGTGAAGATCCGAATCCGGATGCGGACCTGATAATTTTTTCAGTGATTCTTCACCATTGAGAGATGGGGCCAAAAACGATAAAGTACTGTATGGCATGATACTTCAAAAATGTATTGGGCCCGATATGTTCTCGTGGATCAGGCATTACATGTTGGAGGTATGCGCTCTACCAAGTGCCCTTCTAGTCTTTCCTATCTTTTTTTTCTCCAGTTCTTAAACATAATATATTGTATCACTGTCATACATTATCAGGATTGGCATGAGAGCTCAGAATTAATATAATTAATTTTTACTCTGTCGAGCTGCATTTGATTACCCGCCCGACAATAGCTGCCACCCCAGCGGTATTTACAAGAGAATGTGCCACCCTTCAAATGTGATGTCAATTTTGATTAGTTGGTGGATCGTTTGACGGGGTTTCATTTGGATGAAGAGAAGGCGAGTTATCGCCAGCACCCTGAATAAATTACAATTTTTTGCCCAAACCTGCAGGGGTCACGACATCAGAATCACAACCACTCCCCCAGAAATTATGCAACCAACAGTGCTGCACGTGAATGAATGAAAAATGTGAAGGCAAACCACCATACTTGCGATCCTTTCCTTTTACCTCCAGTATCTGCCTCACCCTGAGGATGACACTGTCTGTTTGATTGTCTTCCATCTTCTCTCCTCCACTCCTTTATAAATTTCAATATTTGTATGAAACGTCTACGTGTGAAGTCTTGTAGCGCTTAACATGTGAGTCGTTTACCAGTTTCATTTTTGAAATTTTTTTTTATTGTTTTGCCATATTTCAACAATGTGGGCCCACTGAATTCATTCATGTTGATGTAAAACGTGACGAAGTGATCAACCACGTGGCAGGATTTGCTAATTTTGTTTTTCATAAAGCAAAACAGAGGTTATTTATATATGGGATAGGACAGGTGTTCCAGCATCTTTGCAAAATGAATCTCGGTACACGCTTCCATTGGTTAATATGCAGTGAAGCAGTTACAAACGAGAAGAGCACTCGGGAGAGCACATACCTCCGCCATGTAATGCCTGTTCCACGAGAATATATCGGGCCCAATACATTTTTGAAATATCATGCTATATATCGTTTTTGGCCCTATCTCTCAATGGTGAAGAATCACTTAAAAAATTAAATAATTATCGTATCCAGATCCAGATTCGGATCTTCACCACAATCGAATCAATTCGTCCTTGCCACACACCCAATCTGTCCACCAAGTTTCATCCAAATCCGTTTACAACTTTTTGAGATATCCTGCTATATATTTGTTTAGCCCGATCTCTCAATAGTGAAGAATCACTTCAAAAATTATCAGATCCGGATCCTGATTCGGATCTTCACCAAAATTTAATGAGTTCTTCCTTGTCACTCACACACCGAACCTGTCCACAAAATTTCATCTGGATACGTCCACAACTTTTTGAGATATCCTGCACACAAACAGACAGACAGACAGAAAGGGGTGAAAACATAACCTCCTTCACCATTGGTGGCAGAGGTAACAAAAACTTCCCAGGAAACCAATGAAACTGTTTGGCCCATTCCTTGACAAAGTGAGAGCTGTTGGATTTTCTTTATTATTCTATGCATTACCGAAGCTTATGGTAGACTGAGGTGACAGGGTAATAAGGCAATGGGTGAGTAGTGGAGCCCACAAGCAAGGGAACTAATGAACAGGAAACAAGGAGTGAAGGAAACAGAGTTTAACCTGCAGGTAAGAAGAAAGTCAGGCAGGGTTAATGGGAGTACAAATGGTGAAATGGAATCCTGACAGGTTTAAACAATTAACATAAATTATAAAGGAAGCATCATGAATAACCAACCTCATGATGAATGAAACTCCAAGGAAGTGCAAGAGTGAAAATTGGGTGTTTGGGTTATTTTAAACACACCTTTTCAAGATAATTCGCGGCCTTATTTAATGATATCCTTTATCAGGTGATCCTCGGCCACCTTGCTCTCTGGGCTCTTCAGGAGTATCCTGGGTTACCCCGCTTGGCTCTGAGGCCGCCATGTTTTTTTGGCCTGCTCAACCATGCCTTGACTTGGAACAGGCCGCAACGATGACTTAACGATAAAGTTGTTGTTTTCACTTTCCTCACACATATCGAATGCCTGTTCATCATAGCTACGAATTTCTGTGTACATCGCTTTTGTAAGCACTAGAGTTTTCAAATTAGGAGCTTTGCGTGATTTAATGCATCATATGATGCAATTTTCCACGATCTACTCTCACGTATTGATTGAGTCCCCGGACTCTGTATAGAATTGATTGATGAATTTTGTGTGGACAGTGGCGTGAAAACGGGAAAGCGGGGGGGAAAAAAACACCTCAATGGATAGGTTATGAGCTGTAGTTGTGCACCTTGACACTGGTTTTTTGACAGACATGAAGATGCGAGAAAAAACGGTATTTTTAATCGCGCTAATATATTATATTGTGAGACGCCAACCATGATGACGCTGCTAAACATCTACTCGCCTAGCGGCAGCACCTACCGCTGTGTATCTATTCATGGCGCCACCTGGTGGTCCTAGGGGACTCATATGTTCAAAAGACATACCCTTATATTTAAAGTATATCATTGAATGTATTTGGCTTTAAGGATTGGGTGTCGTCCGGACTAAAGAAGAGTCGAAAATTGGGGTGAAATCTGATAATTTAAATATATAACGAATCCATAGACTCCTATAGAGAAGGACTGGAACCTCCCATGCTCGGGGTTTGTAACTTGAGTCTGAAGGATTAACTTGAGTCGGGGCTAAAATGACTTCTAGAAGGGCTAGAGACACGATCTCGGGATCCATATAGGGGTTTTTGAGAACGGCGAGTTCAATAGTGTCATTTTCAACACACCTGAGGTCATCTTCAAGGTCAAAGGTCATATTTCAAGGTCAAATTACTGATTTTGGTATTTTTTGCCCGTTTTTATGTCTAACTCATAAACGGTGAAGATGGCTGATTGTAATAAGATGCAAGTGTGTAGAGCTGTCAAACTTTGATATTTATTGTCATATATCGTATTACATAAACATTATATGCATGTCACAACACTATGCCTATTGCAACTATGTCTATGTCTATCACTAGTTGGAGAGCTTTTCTTGCCTCCTGAGGCATCCCAAAGCTTTTTCTTTGTGACTTACATTGAGGACATGAGCTTTCTATAGAATGTTAGCTAAAGTAGTACATGCAGCATTATTACAAGCTAAAGGTGCATCTACAGAGGATAACAGCTCAGCAAAATGAAATCGGCAACGCATTTTAGTCTTGTCATACAAATTATAGGCATTATGTACAAAAAGAAGTTTGACATAGTCGGCACACTCAATCCACCTCTATTCAAATTATCTAGAAACTCAGATGACACCTCGTTACCATCTTCTCATCAATGATCTCCTCCATACTAGTGCTATCGCCATATTTATGAACAAGGTGTCCGGCCAAATAAACTACTTTATGCTTAAGGGCATTGTCAGACCCAAGAGATCCTGAGTGTCTTGAGGAGTAATCTCGTCAATGAGTTCACTTCGCTCATCTGGATTTATGGAAGTTGTACAGTTCTTGTCGCAATCAATCACACGAGAACTAGATTCGGGCATAATGTCATGCTTAATGAGTGTTTGCAAATTTACAATTTTAGCTGCAGCCATAATGTCAACTACGTCAATGTAGAAGTTTCCACCGCTTCTTTGCCTGGCTTGGCCGAAAAACTTTTCCAAGGCTTCATCTGCAAATATAGCAGGGAGAACGTAGTCAAAGTCTTTCTCTGCCAGAAGCAATTTGGCAGCATCCACATTATTACGTGTGGACACAGTGAAGGCTTCAGCAGTTTGCTGAGTTAGCTTCAGCTTACGACCACCACCTCCTTGCCATGCGCAGGTAGATATAATTTGGCAGGCCTGCTCCAGCTAGTGAAACTTGTACAGTTGCTGTCCAAGGCTGTCTGGATTCGTCACGCAGATGGATAGCTGAGAAACGGTCTTTCAGGTTCATCATCTTGAACCACTCACTCATTATCTGAGTGAGGATGATTGTGCCTTCGCTGATGCCCAGTGAATCATTGAAGGTCTTTAAAGCAGCGACAGTCTTGTCATTTAACACTTGGCATACCAATGGTACGCTCTGGTGTTGAAGGGGCTTGGGGAAAACAGCGGTGTGCGTCAGCTTGTTAAGCGAATAGGAGTAGCCCGGTCGATCTCATAAACCTTCTGAATATCACTCCAGTAAGCTTTGTACTCATTACCACTACGAAAAATGAGAGTGTCTTGCCATCAACAGTAATCCAGTTGTTGCGAACATTTTTGAAGATGTGCACGTAGTCGTACACTAAGAACATAGATTGCTCTTGAATTGACAGCACTTGGCAACTTCCTGGTTCCCCAAGTTTTGAATAAACACTGCGGTGGTATTGCAATTGTCACATATCAAAGAATCACAGTACCGCCAGCACAACTACAGCTGATGCAGCTTCGATAAGGAGTTCCTTCAGCTGATCGGCAGTTAGTTTTTTTGCAGGGCAAAATGCGTAGAATATAGCGTGGACCACCAAAATGGCAGGCAACTTCAACAACCATAGCATGTGAAGCAAGCATTTCATGTTCACCCCGCTGCTGCATTTTGAGCATATCCTACAACATGCCCCCAGAAAATAGCAATGTCTCGACCAGCTTTACCTCGTCAAACATTAAATTGACCAAACGCTGCTGTGGTTTAAGCTGGTCGAACAAGGTTTTGAGGTTGGAGTCCTGCTGACTACTAGCAAGCATCTGTTTTACCTTTTTGTTGATGGTAGAATGATTAAGCCGGATCGACGATCATTTTGTATGCACTGGGTGATATGTTGTGAAGCTGCATTGCGAAAATCATAGTATCAGTATCAAATCGGCGACGATCAAGAGGTTTGAACATAAGATGCAGCTGCGACAGAAGGAAGGTGAAATGAGGAAGCTCGTGTGCCTCAGTCATCCAACAGAGCTGGCTTATTACAAGCGAAGAATTTCCTTGCTTGTGCATTCATACATGTTACCAGGTCAGTTATGGATCTAATCTGGGACCATTTTGAGAGCAGGCTGTCTTTTCTGCAAAGGAAAAAGTCGTTTGGGCACCTCAATGCCATCTTTCTCAACTCTATTCAAGAATAGAAATCCAAAAGGTGAGTGAACTTGTTGGAAATGAAAGAACTGCTTGACAGTTTGTCCAGTAGCATCAGTTCTTGATAGGTAAAGGTTTCCTGGTCTTTTATGACGTTAAAGCCAGGAAAATAGGAGCTGATTTTAGCACAGAAGTGTCGAAATCTTGGATATTGTCTGCAGCCTCATCAGCTGCCTGCATCTTCTTAGCTCTTGATTCTGACGTAGAAGATTGTTGGGCGTGGGGCTGAGGTCACCTGCTTCAAAGCTGATTTCGTACTCCAGGAAATATTGATGGGGGTTCTTTGGGTCGTTTGCCACCCCTAACTGACACCCAATCCACATTGAAATGTGTCTCACAAATATATATCTCCTTTAAGCACCTCAAGCTTTCTTTCTCATTTGGCATTGCCAATATCCATCTCTCCCTCTCCTCAGGATCTTTGGGAAGGATATGACCTTTACATAAGGCGTCCCATCATAGTTTCCTCTACAACCAAAGCAGCTGCAACGACGTGGCATATTGTCACCAAAGCAGGAAACAACACAAGATCCTGTGAGATCACCAGCTGGACAGTTTCTGAAAGAGAAACAAACAAAACATACATTAGTTAACGATGATAGAAATCAGCAAGTAGGTGCAGTAGGTGCACAATGTCATGTTTTGTCATAGACTTTACAAAAGTTTTCCTCTATGAGTTAGACACAAAAACGGGCAAAAAATACCAAAATTCAGTAATTTGACCTTGAAATATGACCTTTTGACCTTGAAGATGACCTCAGGTGGTGTTGAAAATGACACTATTGAACTCGCCGTCCTCAAAACCCCTATATGGATCCCGAGATCGTGTCTCCAGCCCTTCTAGAAGTCATTTTAGCCCGGACTCAGTTAATCCTTCAGACTCAAGTTACAAACCCCGAGATCGTGAGGTTCCAGTCCTTCTCTATAGGAGTCTATGAACGAATCTTATAACTAAGCCTATATACCTATTTACTTGAGGCAAAGCAAGGCAATGGTCCCTCCTTCATACATACACAAGAAAATGTGAAATTTCCAAAGCATTAAACGTAGTTTTTTCTGCTGTTTGGAGAATTATATTGAGTGAACAAAAGACTGAGGATTGTGTCAAAATTAACCAGCTTCATTTAGCTATATGATTTAATGCATTCACTGCTCAACCTAGTCCGAGTGCCCTGTCCCCCAGAGGGAATGCCTATCCATAGCATTTGTCAGATCTGTGTCTATATTTTCAGAGTTTTTGTGAGGTGCTCTACAAGGAATCAAAGCAAATCTGATGAAAAACTGACGTTGTAAAATAGTTATAATGTTTGCGCAGACCGTGAACCGATATACCACGTGACGCATGCACAGATGAGCGGGCAACGTGGCAGATTATCCGCAATGTTTATTTCACGGGCGATGAAACTTTGAGGTATCTCCAGGGTTGTTCTACATTAACCAGCCACTCTTTTGTGGATAAAGTCATTACTTGAACGAATTCATTTAATTTATTTAACTACTGCGGGCACGGTTAAGACCGGCTTTAAAGTTAAAGGGATCCAATGTGGTATGCAGCCACAGCCTGTCCAGCCGTTCCTTATCAACTATTTAATGGGAGTGCTTGCTTGAGTGCTTAAGCCACTTGCCGAGTGCCCTGTAGTCATTAGCAGGAGAGTTGTACTTGCCCTGTAGTCACTTAAGCCACTTTCCCTGTAGTCATGTCCCGATTGGGATGTACAGTCTGCAGTTGCTACAAGATAGAGGTACATGATTTACAAAGGTTATGTGGTTTCTCTTTGTGAGTTTCAGAGCAAAATATATTTGATAACACCCGATTTCCTAGCCATTTGTCAGAGTAACGTGTTTTCTAAATTACAGAGCCAATTTTTTTTTGAAAGCATAACAATTTCTCTATGCTAATTCCCCTCCCCCACCTCTCTCTCTCTCTCTCTCTCTCTCTCTCTCTCTCTCTCTCTCTCTCTCTCTCTCTCTCTTTCTCCCTCTGTGTCTTATCCTCGCTCCGCCCCTGCCTAATACAGAGCAGCACCCTCCCACACATCTCTCCCTCTGGATGTTTCCAGGTGGTGATTATGTCCGGGCGGTGTTTGTCTCCCGACACGTTCGGCCAGTATTTGTCTGCTGACGCATCCAGGTGGTATTTTTCTCCAGACGAGTCCAAGCGGTGTTTGTCTCCTGACAGCTTGGCTCCAGATGTGTCCGGGTGGTGTTTATGTCTGGACAGGAGTTTGTCTCTGGACATGTCCAGCCAGTGTTTGTCTCTGGGTGGTGTTTGTCTTCAGATGGCTTGGCTCCAGATGCGTCCATATGGTGTTTGTCTCTGGACTGTGTTTATCTCCAGACATGTCCGGGTGGTGTTTGTCTCTGGGCGGTATTTACAGTATTACCCATAAAAACTGGATTTCAGACATTATTTTGTTTCCATCATCACTGTGATTCTATGCAGAATAATTTTGATGAGGTGGTATGAATCGTAATTAACACTCCACTGCACGTCTGCCCTCCCTTCCTCTCACCTCTCACTGCCTTCCCTTTCCCACCCCTCCTCGCTAACCAGTCCCTCCTTGTTCCTCCCTCCTCTCTCTTCCCCCTCCGCCTCTTCTCTCTCAACCTGTCTCTCTCTCCTCCCCTCTTTGTCCCCCCCCCCTCTCATTATTCCCATCAGCGAAGTGACGGATGGTATTTGCAGTAATAATTATATATATTATATATGCAAGAATTTCATTGGAATTTAGCATTGTGTTGAGTTGCTTGGTCTGTGGACGAGTAAAAAGCCTCTCAATGTAACTAAGTAAGGGAATCTGTGAGCTTAAGTGTTACGTGTCACCACATGAGGGGTGGTGCGGTGTTAATTAGCCTTGGGAGTAAAAATAAGTTCCCCAGCATGTGATTTTTCCTATGTTATTATATTTCAA
This sequence comes from Eptatretus atami, assembly GCA_035128595.1. Lineage (NCBI taxonomy): Eukaryota > Metazoa > Chordata > Myxini > Myxiniformes > Myxinidae > Eptatretus > Eptatretus atami. The sequence goes on from CM068961.1 coordinate 66,891,873, forward strand.
GCCAGGCAATGAAGGTGGAAAACATACCCATAAAACCACAATAAATGGTCAGAAAGCCCCGCCTTCCTGGGTTGTTGGGTGAGCAGGCCACACCCCAGAGGCGGAGGACATAGACACGGGAGGAGATAGAGCGCACAGGGGAGAGAGCGCAGAGGAGAGGCTGGTGCATTGCAAGGGGCTTTGGAATACTGCATTGCAAGGGACAGGAGATCGGTCGCACGTGTGGTTGGTGAGAGGCTTCCGACCAGATAGAAAGAGAGATC
>CM068961.1:66895614-66908700 GCA_035128595.1 Eptatretus atami
AGTTCGGAACTCAAAGCAGCTGAATCCAAAGATCTAGCATGGGAAGTTTACCGTATTGCGAATGATGAGAAGCAGGCTGTTCCATCGTGGACTGCATCCAATGCGTTCCTGTCGGAAAGAAACCTACCAGCGAGAGGATGGTATTTACCAGAGATGTGCCCACCTTCAAATGTGATGTCACATTGATTAGTTGGTGGATCGTTTTGACGGGTTTCATTTGGATGAAGAGACAGGCGAGTTTATCGGCCAGCACCCTGAATAAATTACAATTTTTTGCCAAACCTGCAGCGGGTCACGACATCAGAATCACAACACTCCCTCCAGAAATTATGCACCAACAGTGCTGACGTGAAGAATGTAAAAATGTGAAGGCAACACCATACTTGCGATCCTTCCCTTTAACTCATTCTGACCTCACCCTGAGGGTGACACTGTTGTTTGATTGTCTCCTCTTCTCTCTCCTCCTTTATAATTTTCAAATTTTGTATGAAACGTCTACGTGTGAAGTCTTGTAGCGCTAACATGTGAGTCGTTTACCAGTTTCATTTTTGAATTTTTTTAATTGTTTTGGCCATATTTCAAGCTAATGTGGGCCACTGATTCATTCATGTTTGTGTAAAAGCGGCGAAGTGATCAACCAGTGGCCAGGATTTGCTAATTTTTTGTTTTTCATAAGCAAAAAGAGAGTATTTATAATATGGGATAGGACAGGAGTTCCCAGCATTCTTTGCAGAATGAATCTGGTACACGCTTCCATTGGTTAATATGCAGTGAAGCAGTTACAACGAGCGAGCACTCGGAAGAGACTTACCTCCGCCATGTAATGCGGTTACGAGAATATTCGGGCCATACATTTTTAATATCATGCTATATATCGTTTTTTGGCCCTATCTCTATGGTGAAGAATCACTTAATAAAATTATTAAATAATTATGGTATCAGATCCAGATTCGGATCTTCACCACAACGAATCAATTCGTCTTGGCACACACCTCAATTCGTGGCACAAAGTTTCATCCAATCCGTTACAACTTTTTGAGATATCCTGCTATAGTATTTTGTTTGCCATCAGAAATCTTCATGTGAAGAATCACTTCAAAAATTATAGATCCGGATTCCTGATTCAATTCTCACAAAATTTAATGAGTTCTTCTCTTGTCACTCACTACACAACGAACATGTCCACTAAAATTTCATCTGGATTACGCCACAACTTTTTGAGATATCCTGCACACAAACAGACAGACAAGACAGAAAGGGGTGAAAACATAACCTCCTTCACCAATTGGTGGCAGAGGTAAATAAACTTCCAGGAAACAATGAAATGTTTGCCCATTCCTGACAAAGTGAGAGCTGTTGGATTTTCTTTATTATTCTATGCATTACCGCAGCTTATGGTCTGAGGTGAAAGGGTTAATAAGGAATGGGTGAGTAAGTGGAGCCACAGCGGGAAACTATGACAGGAAACAAGGAGTAAGGAAACAGAGTTTAACGCTGCAGGTAAGAAAGAAAGTAGGCAGGGTTAATGGGAGTACAAAGGTGAAATGGAATCCTGACAGGTTTAAACAATTAACATAAATTATACAAGGAAGCATCATGAATAACAACCTATGATGAATGAAACTCCAAGGAGTGCAAGAGTGAAAATTGGGTGTTTGGGTTTTTTAAACAACATCCATTTTCAAAGATAATTCGCGGCCTTATTTAATGATATCCTTTATCAGGCTGATCGCTTCGGCACTTGTCTCTGGGCTCTTCAGGAAGTATGCTGGGTTACCCCGCTTGGCTCCTGAGCGCCATGTTTTTTTGGCTGCTCAACCATGCCTTGACGTTGGAACAGCGAACGATGATATAACGATAAAGTTGTTGGTTTTTCACTTCCTCACACATATCGAATGCCTGTTCCATCATATGCTAGAATTTCTGTGTATCAATCGCGTCTTTTGTAGACTAGAGTTTTCAAATTAGGGCTTTGGTGATTTAATGCAATCATATGATGCAATTTTCACGATCTACTCCACGTATTGATTGAGTCCGCGGACTCTGTAATAGAATTGATTGATGAATTTTGTGTGGACAGTGGCGTGAAAACTGGGAAAGCAGCGGGGGGAACAAAAACACTAATGGATAGGTTATGAGCTGTAGTTGTCCAACCTTGAACTGGTTTTTTGACAGACATGAAGATGGAGAAAAAACGGTATTTTTATCGCGCTAATATATTATATTGTGAGAGCGCCAAATGATGACGCTGCTAAACATCTACTCGCCTAGCGCAGCACCTACCGCATGGTAATCTATTTCATGGGCCAACCTGGTGGTCCTTCAGGGGACTCTATGTCAAAAGAACATACCCTTATAAATTTAAAGTATATTTATTCATTGAAATGTGATTTTGGCTTTATAGGATTGGGTGTCGTCCGGATAAAGAAGAGTCGAAATTGGGAGTGAAATCTGATAATTTTAAATATAATACGAATCCAATAGACTCCTATAGAGAAGGACTAGGAACCCCCATGCTCGGGGTTCTGTAACTTGGAGTCTGAAGGATTAACTTGAGTCCGGGGCTAAAATGACTTCTAGAAAGGGCTAGAGAACGATCTCGGGATCCATATAGGGTTTTTTGAGATGGCGAGTTCAATAGTGTCATTTTCAACACCACCATGAGGTTCTTCAGGCAAGGTCATATTTTCCGGTCAAATTACTGAATTTTGGGTATTTTTGCCCGTTTTTTAGTGTCTAACCATAACGGTGAGAGATGTGATTGTTAAGAATGCAAGTGTGTAGAGCTGTCAAACTTTGATATTTATTGTATATCGTATTAACATAAACATTATATGCATGTCAAACACTATGGCTATTGGCAACATGTCCTAATGTCTATCATAGTTTGGAGAGCTTTTCTTGGCTCCTGGAGGCATCCCAAAGCTTTTTTCTTTGTGATTAGCCTTGAGGAATGGAGTTTCTCCATAGAATGTTTAGGCTAAAGTTAGTAATGCAGCATTAACTATAGCTAAAGGTGGGCATCTACAGGATAAGCTGCAGCAAAATGAAATCGGCAACCATTTTAGTGCTTGTCATAACAAATTATAGGCATTATGTAACAAAAAAAGACGTTGAACATAGTCGGCACACTCAATCCACCTCAATTAAAGTTATCTAGAACTCAAGACTGAACCTCGTTACATCTTCTCATCCAATGATACTCTCCATACTAAGTGCTATCGCCATATTTATGACAAGGTGGTCGGCAAATTAAACTACTTTAATGCTTAAGGGCATGTCAGACCCAGAGATGCCTGAGTGGTTGAGAGTATAATTCTGTCAATGAGTTCACTTCGCTCATCTGGATTTATGAAGTTGGTAACGTTCTTGTCGCAATATCACGAGACTAGATTCGGGGCATAATGTCATGCTTAAATGAGTGTTTGCAATTTAACAATTTTAGCTGCAGCCATAATGTCACCTACGTCATGTAACGTTTCATCCGCTTCTTTGCTGGCTGGGCCCGAAAAATTTTCCAAGCTTTCATCTGCAAATATAGCAGGAGAAACATAGTCAAACGTCTTTTCTGGCCAGAAGCCAATTGGCCAGCATCCACATTATACGTGTGGACACAGTGAAGGCTTCAGCAGTTTTGCTGAGTTAGCTTTCAGCTACGACCACCACCCCTTCCCTGCGCAGGTAGATATAATTTGGCAGGCTCTGCTCCAGCCCTAGTGAAACTTGTACAGTCTGCTGTCCAAGGCTGTCTGGATTCGTCACGATCAGATGGATAGCTGAGAAACGGTCTTTTCAGGTTCATCATCTTGAACCACTCACTCATTATCTGAGTGAGGATGATTGTGGCCTTCGTGTAGCCCAGTGAATCATTGAAGGTCTTTAAAGCAGCGACAGTCTTGTCATTAACACTTGGATACCAATGGTACGCTCTGGTGTTGAAGGGCTTGGGGAAAACAGCGGTGTGCGTCCAGCTTGGTTAAGCGAATAGGAGTAGCCCCGGTCGATCTCAATAACCTTCTTGAATATCACTCCAGTAAGCTTTGTACTTCTTACCATCTACGAAAAATGAGAGTGTCTGCCATCAACAGTATCCAGTGTTGCGAACATTTTTGAAGATGTGCACGTAGTCGTACACTAAGAACATAGATTGCTTCTGAATTGACAGCACTTGCAACTTCCTGGTCCTCCAAGGTTTTGATAAAACACTGCGGTTGGTATTGCAATTGTCAATATCAAAGAAATCACAGTACGCAGCACGCAACTACAGCTGTGCAGCTCTTCGATAAGGAGTTCCTTCAGCTGATCGGCAAGTTAGTTTTTTGCAGGCAAAAATGCGTAGAATATGCGTGGACCACCAAATGGCAGGCAACTTCAACAACCATGCATGTGAAGCAAGCAATTCATGTTCACTCACCCGCTGCTGCCATTTTGAGCATATCCTACAACATGCCCCTCCAGAAAAATAGCCATGTCTCGACAGCTTTACCTCGAACTTAAATTGACCAATACGCTGCTGTGGTTTAAGCTGGTCGAAACAAAGGTTTTGAGGTTGGAGTCCTGCTGACTAACTAGCAACAGCATCTGTTTTAAAAACCCTTTTTTTGTTGATGGTAGAATGATAAGCCGGATCGACGAATCCATTTTGTATGCACTGGGTGAAATTGTTGTGAAGCTGCAATTGCGAAAATCATAGTATCAGTAATCAAATCGGCGGACGATCAAGAGTTTGAACATAAGAATGCAGCTGCGACAGAAGGAACGGTGAAATGAGGAAGCTCGTGTGCTGAGTTCATCCACAGAGCTGGCTTATTACAGCCGAAGAATTCTTTGCTTGTGCATTCATACATGTTTACGCAGGTCAAGTTTATGGATCTAATCTGGGACCATTTTGAGAGCAGGCTGTTCTTTCTGCAAGGAAAAAGTCGTTTGGGCACCTCAATGCCACTTTCTCTTCAAACTCTTTTCAAGAATAGAAATCCAAAAGGTGAGTGAACTTGTTTGGAAATGAAAGAACTGCTGACAGTTTGTCCAGTGCCATCAGTTCTTGATAGGTAAAGGTTTTTGGTTCCTTTTATGACGTTAAAGCAGGAAAAAAGTAGGAGCTGATTTTAAGCACAGAAGTGGTCGAAATCTTGGATATTGTCCTGCAGCCTCATCAGCTGCCTGCATCTTCTTACTCTTGATTCTGAACGTAGAAGATGATGTTGGGCGTGGGGCTGAGGTCACCTGCTTCAAAGCTGATTTCGGTACTCCAGGAAATATTGATGGGGGTTCTTTGGGTCGTTTGCCGACCCTAACTGACACCCATCACAATTGAAATGTGTCCTCACAATATATATCTCCTTTAAAGCACCTCAAGCTTTCTTTCTTCAGTTTGGCTTGCATATGCCATCTCTCCTCTCCTCGGATTTTTTGGGAAGGATATGACCTTTACATAAGGCCGTCCCATCCATAGTTTCCTCTAGCAACCAAAGCAGCTGCAACGCACGTGGCATATTGGTCACCAAAGCAGGAACAACACAACGACCTGTGGAGATACCAGCTGGACGTTTCTGAAGAGAAACAAACAACCATACATTAGTTAACGATGATAGAAATCAGCAGTAGGTGCAGTAGGTGCACAATGTCATGTTTTTGTCATAGACTTTACAAAAGTTTCCTTCTTGAGTTAGACAACAAAAACGGGCAAAAATACGCAAAATTCAGTAATTTGAGACCTTGAAATATGACCTTTGACCTCTGAAGATGACCTCAGGTGGTGTTGAAAATGACACTATTGAACTCGCCGTCCTCAAAACCCCTATATGGATCCCGAGATCGTGTCTCCAGCCCTTCTAGAAAGTCATTTTAAGCCCCGGACTCAAGTTAATCCTTCAGACTCAAGTTACAAACCCGAGATCGTGGAGGTTCCAGTCCTTCTCTATAGGAGTTCTATGAACGAATCTTATAACTAAGCCTTATACTATTACATTGAGGCAAAGCAAGGCAATGGTCCTCTTCATACATACACAAGAAAATGTGAAATTTCCAAAGCATTAAACGTAGTTTTTTCTGCTGTTTGGAGAAATTAATAATTGAGTGAACAAAAGACTGAGGATTGTGTCAAAATAACCAGCTTCATTTGCTATATGATTTAATGCATTCAACCTGCTCAACCTAGTCCGAGTGCCCTGTCCCCCAGAGGGAATGCCTATCCATAGGCATTTGTCAGATCTGTGTCTATATTTTCAAGTTTTTTGTGAGGTTGCTCTACCAAGGAATCAAAGCAATCTGATGAAAAACTGACGTTGTAAAATAGTTATAAAATGTTTGCGCAGACCGTGAAACCGATATACCTACGTGACGCATGCACAGATGAGGAGCGGCAACGTGGCAGATTATCGCATGTTTATTTCACGGGCGATGAAACTTGAGGTATCTCCAGAGGTTGTTCTAACATTAACAGCCACTCTTTTGGTGGATAAAGTCATTACTTGAACGAATTCAATTTAATTTATTTAACTACTGCGGGCACGGTTAAGACCGGTTTAAAGTTAAAGGGATCCAAGTGGTATGCAGGCCAAAGCCTGTCCAGCGTTCCTTATCAACTATTTAATGGAGTTGCTTTGCTTGAGTGCTTAAGCCACTTGCCGAGTGCCCTGGTACGTCATTAGCAGGAGAGTTGCTACTTGCCCTGTAAGTCCTTAAGCCACTTTCCCTGTAGTCCATGTCCCGATTGGGATGTACAGTCTGCAGTTTGCTAAAGATAGAGGTAACATGATTTTACAAAGGTTTTATGTGGTTTCCTGCTTTGTGAGTTTTCAGAGCAAAATATATTTGATAAACCGATTTCCTAAGCCATTTGTCAGAGTAAACGTGTTTTCTAAATTACAGAGCCAATTTTTTTTGTGAAAGCATAACAATTTCTCTCACAATGCTAATTCCCTCCCCACCTTCTCTCTCTCTCTCTCTCTCTCTCTCTCTCTCCTCTCTCTCTCTCTCTCTCTTCCTCTTTCTCCCTCTGTGTCTTATCCTCGCTCAGCCCTGCCTAATGACAAGAGCAGCACCCTCCACACATCTCTCCTCTGGATGTTTGCGGTGGTGATTATGTCCGGGCGGTGTTTTGTCTCCGCGACACGTTCGGCCAGTATTTTGTCTGCTGACGCATCCAGGTGGTATTTTTCTCCAGACGGAGTCCAAAGCGGTGTTTGTTCTCCTGACAGCTTGGCTCCAGATGTGTCCGGTGGTGTTTATGTCTGGACAGGAGTTTGTCTCTGGACATGTCCAGCCAGTGTTTGTCCTCTGTGGTGTTTGTCTTCAGATGGTTTGGCTCCAGATGCGTCATATGGTGTTTGTCTCTGGACCTGTGTTTATCTCCAGACATGTCCGGGTGGTGGTTTGTCTCTGGGCGGTATTTTACAGTATTACAATTAAAAACTGGATTTCCAGACATTATTTTGTTTCCATCAATCACTGTGATTCTATGCAGAATAATTTTGATGAGGTGGTATGAATCGTAATTAACACTCCACTGCACACGTCTGGCCCTCCCCTTCCTCTCACCTTGCACTGCCTTCCCTTTCCCACCCCTCCTCGCTAACCAGCCCTCCCTTGTTCCCCTCCTCCTCTCTCTTCCCCTCCGCCTTTCTCTCTCAAACCCTGTCTCTCTCTCATCCCCTCTTTTGGTCCCCCCCCCTTCATTATTCCATCAGCGAAGTGACGGATGGTATTTGCAGTAATATATATAATATATTATAATATATGCAAGAAATTTCATTGGGATTTTAGCATGTGGTTGAGTTGCTTGGTCTGTGGACGAGTAAAAGGCCTCTCAATGTAACTAGTAGGGAATCTGTGAGCTTAAGTGTTACGTGTCACCAATGAGGGGTGGTGCGGTGTTAATTAGCCTTGGGAGTAAAAATGTTCCCCCAGCATGTGATTTTTTCTATGTTATAATATTTCAAGCCAGGCAAATGAAGGTGGAAAACATACCTAAAACCAAATAAAATGGTCAGAAAGCCCCGCCTTCCTGGTTGTTGGTGAGCAGGCCACCCCACGAGGCGGAGGACATAGACACGCGGAAGGAGATAGAGCGCACGGGGAGAGAGAGCGCAGAGGAGGAGGTGGTGCATTGCAAGGCGCTTTGGAATACTTGCATTTGCAAGGGACAGGGACGGTCGCACGTGTGTGGGTTGTGAGAGGCTTCCGACCAGATAGAAAGAGAATCTGTGTGATACGAGGTCGAGGGCAGGCAGGCTTGCACCGCACATGTGGGATTGTGGAGTTCCATCTGGATAGAACGGGAGATCGCAGAGGACAAACATGAGGTCAGTGTGAGGAACACACGCAGGCAGGTGGTACCTTTGAAAGAGGAAGGCTGGCACTATTTTGAGCCTTCAATGGTGGAAAGCTGCTCTGCACATTGCCTGGCCGTACATCTGCCTTGCCATGAGAGAAGTGATAGCACCATTATGCAGCGTGTGTGCACATGCTGGTGGAAGCACTCCCCATTCCAACTTCGACTGAGACCAGCTCTGGGCCAAGGTGTGAACAGTATACTTGAAAAGGAGGGTTTTTCTTTTTATTCTGGTCACCTTGTCTGCTATTTGCGTCTGCTTGTGGAGCCTCGACTGAAGGAGTTATTTATTTTCACACCATTCTTAATATTACTGTTGAATTATTATCTTTGTAAAATATTTGTGTAGGTTGAATAAATGTGTTTATTTTGAAGAAACTGTGTTTGTGTAATTGAAGGAGTTCACAGATAAACCCTTGTGCTGTTCGCTGGTGCAGTGCTCTGATGCCGTGCTCCTTCCGCCCATTCCCCATTGCCCTTCGAGCACTGTTAAAATCTCGTCGATCAATGTCCACCTCCTTTATAATGGAACTAGGCTAGTGGCCAAATGGAGTTTTGGGGGCATACCCCTACCCAAGGTAGAACAAGTCCACAACCTATTTTTTCTTTGAAGATGGGATGCTTTGGGGAGTAAAATCGATAGTTGTGAAACCTGAGATCATTGCACAACATTTGAAAATCACGTTTACATAATATGTACACTGCAGACTGCAAAAATGGATTTTAATCGCCACAGCAGATTTTGGCTCATAATGCTCATATATTTTGTTAATACTGGTGCTACAAAACACATTTGCGTACCAAATGTGCGGAATGATGACATTAGTTCTGTAAAAAACCATTTGGATGTAAACAATGTCTTTTGTGTGACCTACAGGCAAAAAATAGTGGAATTTTTTAGCTCAACAAAATCAGCTCGGGTTTACCCAATAAATATCAACTAAACAAATTAATTTCTTCATAAGTACTTGAGTTGTGATACTACATATTACATCAAAATAACCCTCTATCATTCTCCTTTTAAGAAATATAACTCAAAAGATAAATTCAGTTGAATTAAGAGTTATGACCGAAACTATGTCCACCCCCCCCCCCCTAAAAGTAACCGACATTGATAATTTTAATACATGATATGCATTACCAAACAAGAATGATTTTAAATCCAGTTGCAGAAAATCCAATTTTGAGCTTGATTGCCTTTTTCTAAAACTACTGATATATACTTATCTTAATTATTTCATTTCAGATGCTTGTGCTGACAATGATTCTCTGCAATTATGGATCGGAAGCCACCTGTTGTGAAGAGTCGTAAAATTGGACCACTGACCACTGCATCATATGCTTTAAACCCCTTCAAACCCCTAAAAGCAAGAAGTTTAAAAGAACCCAACATTTAATGGTTTGAGTGCAATCTCTCAAAGCAAGTTCAATCAAGAAAAGATGACGTTTACGAAAAGTTATCGGCTTTGCAACAAGACTTATTGGAGTCTTGATTTGAAAGAGCATTCCACAAATCGTGTCGGGCCCCCAGTATACCCCAAAACGCAGGGGCCCCAAGTTTTTCAAATAATTTTCCTCCCAATCCGAAACCCTGTGAAAGTGAGCAGCAACCATGCACGTCTGCCGGCAACAGAACACACAAGAAATCAGCAGAACTGAAACAGCTGGGTTTTGACATCAGACTACTGCTTCATTGTGGAAAAATCAACACTTCCAGAAACAGCTTACATCGTATCACGAACTGGACAGTCCACCAGAGAAAAAGTTCTGGCAGCAGCTGAACAAAAAGAACAAACAATAAAACTACACCATGCGCATGCTTTGCCTTTCCAGATTTGTTTCGCCGATGATGCCAAGTACCACAGTTATGCTATTCACAGCTATATTCGAAAGGAACATCACTGCTGCAATTCGTAATCAGGAGAGGAAAACAATGGGGCACATTACATGATGAAGCTTTTGATGAACTGAAATGTTAGCATGAACCAACTGTTGTTCTCAAAACAAGACAGGACAACCCTCATTCAATCTGAAGATGAATATGTTGGATATTTGTGTTTCACTGGGTCACAATGCAGAAGATTCAGTCAGCTGCTTGCGAGTAACCAAGGTGTGACTCAGTTACATTGGTTTTTGACAGTATGATGTACCACTCTCTATCAAGCAGCTGGAAAAGAGAAGCGTCGACTGCGTGAGAGTCAACACCCAGATATGTCATGATGACAACGCACAGTTCCAAACTACAGGAAAGTTCTGAAGAACACCACAACCAAATCAGCGCTTGCCGATTTCTCTGCAGTTACTTGACAGTAGCCGCCCAATTGCAGCTTCGAGGAAACCAATCTGTCACACTGGCAGGAGGCTTTAACGATGGGGGGGCCTGCTAGTTAACGTTGTGGATCATAGAGGGCATCCGGGAACTACCTGAATTGTTCAAGCACACATGAGGAGGCTGACACATCGAGCTCCTGCTACATGCTATCCATCTCGCAGAGCACAACTCCAAGGGTCATTTGTACGATGTGTGACACCGAGTGTTTGTTCTACTCATCTATTACTGTGGGAAGGCATGTTTGGGGACCACCAAAGTGACATGAATGCAGGTCACTGTACAAAAACAACGAATCGTCAGAGATTCATTCCTGTCAACGAATACATGGACGACAATCACAGTCAGGATACGTCCAAGTTGCTTTGCCAGCATCACATGCTATAATTGTGGCTGTGACACAACCTTCTCGCTGTTCAAAGTCGGGAAACGCAACTGCATTATTCGAAACTCAAGCAAAACATGCACACTTGGCACCCTTCACGGTTTAGGCCAAAACCAGAGATACAACCAATGTTCGTCAGCACTGCAACAAAATATTGCTCTGTCGTTGTATGGTTCAAAAGTCAAGTCACACACTCGACCAACTTCGTATATGTTTATATGCCTCCAAGTGACAAAACCAGCATCTCCTCTTCCCACCAACAGACGATGCTTCGAACAACATCTGAAGCGAGCAAATACCAAGGTGGGGCGATATGGGACCCACAGCCATTGTAGCGAGCCTGTACTTTGGAACCCGATGGTAATGGATGGCAGGTCAGAAACAACAAACTTGAGGCCATGTCAATGTTCCAAAAGGATGCAGCCCCAAGGGAGGTTTCGAGATCTCACGCATCTCTATCTGCAACCGACGATGACTGTAAAGGCAGAGCAGAACATGTCATCGTATCTCTGCAGGACTGACCTGCAACTGAATTCTGCTCGTGTAGTGCAGACGCATTGTCCAAAATGTTGATGTTCTGTTGTCTTGACGACTGCCAACTGGATGAAGAGCGTGGACTGGAACTTTTAAATGTATACATGTTTACTTCATGTAATACATGTACATAAGTTACAGTGCATGTTATGAATTCATTACTCATGCATAATTGTGAAATAGCTTATATCAACTGAATGTCCTATAAAAGTCACTTTCACAATTGTCCTCGAATCTTAAAGTCAATTCTTCACTGTTGCATATCTGCTCGGGATTTTCTATCAGTCAGCATTTAGTGGGCGAGTAATGATTCAGTTATAACTATATCAATTTCAGTGACAATTATGTCATTAGAATATATTTTTCAAAGGGGTAAATAAACTTGGATACTGTTTGATGTAACAAGTATGACGCAAAGTCCAATATTTTTGAAGTAATTAATGTTTAGTTGAATTTTTGGTAAACCGAAGCTGATTTGTGAGTATTCCACCTTTTTTGCCTGTAGGTCACTCACCAAAGCCTTGTTACATCACAAATGTGTTTTTACAGATATATATAGTCATCATTTTCTGCCACATTTTTGGTGCCAAATTTGTTATTGTGTAGCCACAGTATTAACAAATATATGAGCCAATATGAGCCAAAATCTGTGGCGATTAAATTCCATTTTTGCAGTCTGCAGTGGTACATATTATGTAAACGTGATTTTCAAAATGTTGTGCAATGATCTCAGGTTCAACAACCATGATTTTCTAACTTCCCCAAACATCCTCTTAAGAAAAAATAGGTTGTGACTGTTCTGACCGGTGGGTAGGGTTTCTCACATTTTTAGGCCACCTTTTTTATTTTGGCACTAGCCTAAACCCTCAGCCGTCCGGGGCTGTCGGTGTTAACGCGCCCGCACCACAATTTGGGTCGGGGGGTTAACCTGGGCCGCTCCAACTCACCGCCGACATAATTATATATTTATATATGTATATATATGTAATACAAATATTTATAAATACATATATATAATATATAGAATTACATACATATACATAATAAATATATTATATATACATATATATATACACATATATATATATATATCCATATATATACATATATATATATATGATAATATAATCATCATCATCTTATCGAGTGTATTGGCATTTTGCCTCTGATGGCAAGAATAATCTAAGTTGGTTGCCAGTCTATTGTAGATCGCGGTTTCGCCTTGAACTGAGTCTCGCCCCCTAACGCGGGTGCACTTCATACCGCTTCTGCAAATATATTAGCAGTCGTTAATTCGTTGCCTCATCTACCCGCTGCATAGGATGATTTTCTGACCTCGAATGGCTCAAAATATCCCAGCAAGCTGGTCTCAATTTTGCGACCTCAAGAAGGATGACAGGCTGAGTCACCCCCTGGTGTGTATAAATTCAGTAGCCACGGGCTTGGAACTTCAGGGACCTTTGGATCCAGCACCTACCCCTAACCACTAAGTATATATATTTT
>CM068961.1:66938938-66964960 GCA_035128595.1 Eptatretus atami
ATGCGACGTATGAAAAATTGGCAATACGCTGGCACACGTCGAATACGTTATGGGTAAGTTTTGTATACGTTAAGAGCACGCTGAAGCACGCTGGCATACGTCCGTAGTACGCCGAGCTCGTCGACAAATTTTAAGCATGCTCAAAATTTTTAGCGTATGCCAGCGTATAACTCACACGTTCCGCATACGCTGGCCATAAGTTGTAGGCACGTTATGCGATCGTTGGACACACGTTATTTGTAAGTTACTCATAAGTCGAAAACGTCGAGGTAATGTTTAGCGTACCCGAAACTTATTTCTAACCTATGAGGGCCCTGTCACACTTGACGTTTTAGCCAACGTATCAAAATGTATGTAAAACGCTGGCATACCTGAACTATTGATGTTTTTTTCAGTTTTTGGCGTATTCATAACGAGTTGGACGTATGCATAACGTATTAGTAACGTACACAGAACGTTTCGATAACTTATAGATAAATTATACCAACGAATCTTAGCGTGTTGTCGACGTTCACAACCTATGCCCAACGATAGTCAACTTATGCATAGCGCGCGGCGAGCGTATCGCCGACGATCACGTGCGTAGCCTGTTAAAAGGCTGCCGCTTGACGATTCAAATCATAACCGCATGAGGCATCGAAGTTGCAACATCACCGTCATGCGAAGAAAACTTCGAAGAATGCTGCAAAGAAGTCTCCTGCCGTGGCCGTGGACGCACGGAGGATCCATCATCACCCACACCTCCCCATCACGCTCACCTACTACTACTGACATGGAACTACTACTACTACCACTAATAACACGCTCACCTACTACTACTACTGATATACTGACATGGACATCTACTCAACATGGAGTCTGAACACTGACGGGTTTCTCCTGTGAAGCCCATTTTTATATACCAATTCCCTAAACGCTGCCAATACGCCATTATACGGTAGCTGTAAGTTAGAAACACGTTCAGTAAGTTCTGAGGTCATCCGGAAGACGTCAAATACGTCAATATGCGTTGGAGATACGTTACACATAGGTTCAAAGCACGTTACTCATAGGTTAGAAATAAGTTTCGGGTACGCTAAACATTACCTCGACGTGTTTCGACTTATGAGTAACTTAACAAGTAACGTGTGTCGACGTGTCAACGATCGCATAACGTGCCTACAACTTATGGCCAGCGTAGCGGAACGTGAGTCATACGCGAGCAGTCGAAAAATTTGAGCATGCTTAAAATTTGTCGACGAGCTCGGCGTACTACGACGTATGCCAGCGTGCTCAGCATGCTCTTAACGTATACAAAACTTACCCACAACGTATTCGACGTGTGCCAGCGTATTCGCCAAATTTTCATACGTCGGCATACGCTGGCTAAAACGTCAAGGTGTGACAGGGCATGACGGTGATGCTGACACTTCGATGTCTAGTGCGGTTATGATTTGAATCGTCGAGCGGCAGCCTTTTAATAGGCTACGCCACGTGATCGTCGGCGATACGCTGCCGCGCGCTATGCATAAGTTAGACTATCGTTGGGCATAAGTTGTGAACGCTGAACAACACGCTAAGCATTCGTTGGTATAAGTTATCTATAAGTTATTGAAACGTTCTGTGTACGTTACTAATACGTTATGCATAACGTCCAACTCGTATGAATACGAACAAAACTGAAAAAAAAACATCAATAGTTCAGCATACGCCAGCATTTTACATACATTTTGATACGTTGCCATACGCTGGCTAAAACGTCAAGGTGTGACAGGGCCTAACATCCTACTGCTGATGCAAAATTCACACACCCCACTCTTCAACACACAGGTATCATATGCAAATCCAATAATGCAATGCAAGTTCAAAACAAAGAGGAACAAATGCAAATGTATAACTCAGGATAAAGAAACACAGGATATACCACGAATCAATGAATAAACCATGTTACAAAAAAAACAAGGAATATAATACAATATATGCAGTGGTAATAATTAAGAAATTAAAAGACAGAGGCACCAAAGAACAAATGGACAAAACAATTCCATGGCCCACTAGTATCCTTAGCTAATCCAAAGCGAGGGGGGGGAGCAAAATAACAAAATAATATTGCCAAGATATAAGAAAAATAACCGGTAAAGGAAAGGTTGGGTGGGGGGGGGGGCAGGGAAGAAGAATCACACCTATTTGAGTTGACGTTCCAGGCGCTTCACCCCAGCCACAGGCCACAAGGATGACACTTCATTACCACGCTTCCCTCTCTCTCTGGGTGTTCTCAAACTTCACCAATGAACGAACTGGAGCAATTCCTGCAACACCTTGAAGCCATACGTTGCTTCAGTCAGCTCAGGTGACACTCAGGAGGAGAAACGCTTATGTTCCCCTCCAATCAATATGTCCCAGTGAGCCTCCTCTGCTCAGTGTCTTCACACAGACGGTGCCTCCAACAGGCAGCCCTTTAGGGATCACTCCAATCCTCAGCGAGGTCATGCAGGCCAGGTCTCTCATCACACAGGCCAGACTGCGCATCCTGCGTTCATTCCCCCTTTTTCTCTCACCCTCTCCGCCAGCCTTTTACACCCGTCGCGTCCGCTCATGTTTTCATTTCCTCTCACCATCCTTGTTTTTTTTTGTTACTTTTCTCACACAAAAATCCACACAGTTTTTTTTCACACGAGACCGCGTGAGGCCTCGAAGGGCAGAAGCAGAAGGATCGAAAACAAAACAAGAAAAAAAAATAAGAAGAAGAAAGCCATCTTGATAACCACAGCAACCAGGCAAAACCAATGCAATACCCCCCAACGTGAACGAAACAAAGAGTGTGAGGCTGAGCACATGTGCTGGGGTGTTTCCTTTACCAATCGGCTTGTAGAGCGCTCACCAAGTGGCTTAAACACTCAAGCAAACAGTCCAACAAAACGGTTGAAAAGGAACAGCTGGCGAGGCAAGCGATAGCAAGTTGATTGGTACTGGAATACCCCATGCATCAGGTTTTTTCGTTAGTTTGTGTTACGGCTGGCGGCGAGATAAGGAGGTTACTGTTATTCTAATCACACAAAATAATTGAAATTTATCTCCGGGAGCAGCCGGGGGGGGGGGGATCATGTTTTCTTTTATTACTGCAATTATTGTCCTATTAGTTTTAGTATTATTATTAATATTATTTTGCAAATACTGTCATGATAATATTATTATTAATATGCTATTGTCATTATTCTGAGATGTTCTTGGAAAAGTGGCACGAGAAGGTGGAACAAACGCTCCAGCTGATTATATATATATATATACACACATAGCTTTCAATGCGGAAAAGGCAATAAAATGGGAATTCCTCCGGATTCTTTTTTGCAATTGAGGCTACAGCAACATAGGCTAAACAAGTGTGAAAATAACGTGGAGTCAATCCTCTTACTCGTGATAAAATTGAGGTTCTGAAGCGTCACTCGTAATACCTCTCCCACCACCACCGGAAATGCGCTTTAACGTGGTATATATTTACAAAAATAATTTGCATCGCACCACCTTCGGAATTCCTGGTGAGGAGGGCAATGAAGTCGCAACAACCTTCGCCATAGACCCGCAGTCCTATTGGCAAGGTTTAATTGGTTGATTGCTGAAGTAACGACATAATCCATCGAGGTCAGAAAGACGGACGCCAAAACGCATGCATACGCCGGCTAAAACGTCAAGGTGTGACAGGGCCTTTAACTTTGCTCGGTCACATCTGACTGCCTACATGGCGCAACCGCACACGGGGTACGTATTGGTCTCCTGAGCACGTCGATTAGAACCTCCGGAACAATCAACAGTACCCCGAGCCCTCTACCCGAGGGCTATGTCGGAACACTTTTTCTGGTTCTGCCGTTTGTGTGATGAAAAAAGTTAATTTCTAATGATTTAAAAAAAAAAACCCTTTTCCCTTTGTATTGACATTTTTTTTCTGCTTTTCAGCACCGCTTGGGTAGTTTTGTTTCAAGCTTGGTACAGATGCTCTGATTAAAAAAAAATCACAACATTTCACCATGCGCATGGGTTCTTCCATTTATGAATGAGGGGTTGTTTTATTATCAGTGTTGCATTTGTATACATTAAACGGAGTGATTATTCATTTATTTCTCCACTATACTAACCTCACCCCGTAATTTTGTAATAGTCCTGTTTCGTTACATGTCAGAGTAATGTTACACGCTACAACTTTCCTTTAGATGGAGCATTCCCTTTGCGATGTGTTTATGACACTCACAAGTTGCTATGTTTGTTGGCAAAAAGTGAGACTCACCCTTCGGGGGGGGGGGGGGGCATCTCAAAACATTGTGACCACGATCATTGTGGGGCCCCTTGTCATTTCGGGCCCCCGTGCAATTTTCACAGGATGCATGCCCCTAATGCCACCTCTGTGCATATGGACTTCCAAAAGGACCTAATTTTAGTTCAAGCGGCGTGTACACATCAGCAACATGGTTCCCCAGAGTAACAGTCCAATTTCAGAATTGATCTGTGGAAGTTCCAATTCTTTCAAATGAGACCAATAAGGCAAATTGTTTGTCTGAGGGATATAGTCCTGTGTCACTGTCTAAAAAGGTCAAGTGGTCAAAACCTCTGTAATGGTGAAGGGTCCAAGCTGTCTAAAATCTGTCTGAATTGTGTAAGGGGTCTAAATGGTGTTTCAGTCTCAGGGGTCTAAAGGGACTGAAGGGGTGTAAAGTTTTAAAGGTTCTACGGGTCTGAATGGTGAATGGATCGAAAGATGTCTAAAGTTTCGAAAGAGTATTAAAGGTCATGAGGTCTTAAGGGTCTTGGGGGTCTTTAGCATCTTGAGGAGTCTGAGGGGTGTCACCGATCTTAAACCATTCAAAGTTAATCACCATAATCACTGAAGAGTGTTTATCTAATGCACAATCAAAACACGTTAGATAGCAAAGAAACTTTTACACATTGGCGAGGGCTGGCGAGGGCTGGTGAGGGTGGGCAAATTTAATAAAGGCACTTGAGAGTTAGACGTGTGTAGAATCGCTCATCGTGTGATGGTCACCCGTACAAAGTTAATTGCCGAAGAGTGATTAAATTATCTAAGGCGGATCAAAACCTCATAACAAGCGTTTAAACAACAAAGAAAGTTTTGCATTGTGAGGGCACGTTTAAAAGTGTGTTTAAGGCCTTGAAGCAAGCATTGCATGGTTTATAATTGGTAGTTTGCATGGGATGGTGAATATGGATGCATCCGGAGTGCTTTAGTTAGTGCAAAGGAGGCAGAAGAGGTTAGGAATAGGGCAGTTGGTCAACGTGCATTGAGAATTTTTGAGGATAGATGCAATCCTCTGGAGAAGTATGATGATATCGAATTTGTATCTTCCTCCACAACCCAATCTGCAATTTTCAACTTCTGGAACGCAATCTTCCTTCTCAATGGCAAAACAAGAGAAAAAGATGTTCATGTATTTTTGAATACATATATCAATATTTCAATAGATTAGAAAGAATGTGCATGGATTTGCAGACCCAGAGGCAAGTCTTCTCCAATGTGCAAGATATGCGATGGCAAGGCAGCTCGGTCTATGTCTGCTGGGCCCCCCGTGTCCAGCAGCTCCCCACGAACCAAATCACGTTCTGAGATTTTTTAACTGCCCTCCTTCACACTATGGGCTCCCACACTCTCTTTACACACTCTGCTCACACCTGTTTCCCTTGCCTGACAAGTTCTTTGGCGTCGACAAGGACCAACTCCTCAGCTTCTTCCTCCTCTCTGGATCTGGCTTTCGCCCCATCTCTTGATTGATTCCAGAGAGGCCGGTCCGAGTGAGCAGCATCTGCCACACTGGGCACTCAACTTTTAAACTTCCTGTCCCGGCCGTACACCTGCTTCAGTGATAAACATGCGTCACCATTTTGCATTTTCATTTTGCGATAGATTTCAATGGGATTCACACCCTCACTTCCCATGAAGCGGGTGACAGAACATTGTTCCTCCCTGGTGCATACTTCTAAGGGAGCCGCCATCTTGGAACTGCTCCACTGATGTCATACGCTCAATGTTTCCAGATCTAAAACAGGCAAAATATGACTCTTACCCATAGATATCACTCACATATGTCATCCACAACTACACACATTACATTCTCAAATTTATATCACCATTTTATGGTTACTTATTGACTGCCCCTCATGTGTATGTACTGTATATGTGTATGTATATATATATATAATATATACATACATATATGTGTATGTGTGTATATAATCATCTTTCCTGCGCATAGTTTTGTCTTAAATTTTTTGCAAGGTGGAGAGCTGGCAAGCTTCTGTGAAAGCTGCTTTTTGGTTTCTGGATTAAAGTGATTAACCCATATTTCATTCTGAGTAGCAATATAAGATGGAGAATGCAAGGGATTTTACTTGGAAATGACTCAGAAGCTTTTGAAGCATCCATATGTTGCTGTCTCTGTCAAGGGAAACAAAATTTTGAAACCCATCGAGCTGCAACCTTATTTATCCAAAGGTGTAGCTTCAAGATTGTTTCAACATTTCTCAACCTGATTTCCACTTCCTCTGCAATAAAATAGATCATGAGTCCGCAATCAATCTTGATGATGGATTCCACTGCCTCGATATTTTCTTAATTTGCTGCTTCAGACCTTGATTTGGATCTGTCAAGCTATCCTTCCAGACCTTGACTCAACTTTTATATCAAGCTATCCTTCACATATGTCAAGTTATCCAGGTTTCAGACCTTCACTCATCTTTTATGCCCTCATGGACAATTTCGTCTTGTTTAAATTCAGCCACGCATCCTTTTATGCTTGCATAAGACACTACATTTTCTTCCAATACTTCAATAATTTTCTCTTGGATGTCTGTCTTTGTGGCTTATCCTCTTTAAATCCAAAAATGTGATTACTGCACAAAGTTCATGTTTTTCCATTTTTCCTAACAGTTCAAAGTCCACTTGAAGCAGCCTGAAAAATAAAGACCACTGCCATGAGGTTTCTATGGAGGTATTTGATATATCACAATTTGTTGTTTTTTGGTCTTGCCTTGTCACTTCTTGTCAACCTATCAATTTTACATTCATTGGAAAACAAGAAAGCAAAATGCTTGCAAAGAGTGTGAATCAAAATAACACGAAAGATAAGTGTTACATTAAGGGGCAATGACAATTGCAAGAGGGACTCAACAAGAACGAGAGGGAGAGGTACCCAGTTAGAGGAAGAGGGAGAGTTACTTGATGAAAGGCAAGTAAGTAAGTTGATTTTCAGAAAGAATCTGGAATCACAGACTTTTGAAAGTTTATCCAATATATCTCCCCATCCCCACCCCTGTTGACCTCTGTAAAAACAAGAGAGACACTGGACTGATATTTTCCAACTTTAGTCTGAAGGGAATGTGGCAAGGCATTTTTTGCCAAGTCTTGTTTGAATTGATTTCATTACGAAGGATCGACATGCTACAAACCTTGAATTACTTCACCAATTTTCACCTTTAATCCCATTAAGTTAAAAGGAATACACCTCCACTAATACCTGTCCGTTTTTTTTTTTAATGTTGGGGCTGTTGCAAGTTCTGTTGGTCTTCTTTGCATAGGTGAAAGGAGAAAGGCTTGGGATGCCAAAAACCTTAATTTTGCAACCAATTTTGACCTCTGATCCATGTAAAATTGAAATGAAGACAAGAGACCAATGTGTATCTTTTTAATCTGTAGAGAGTGTCATAAGGTATAATTTTGCCAATTATTGTTTGGATCGGTACAAATACAGAGGCACAAGTCAAATTAATTTTGTGACCAATATTGAACTTTGACCCCTGTGTGAACACAAAAATGACTCCAACACGTCATTTTTCTATGCATCACTATTGTGGATGTTTTAAAGCACCTTTGTGTAAGTTTTAATCTCTACTGCATCAAATACAATGGAATGGCAAGACGAAATGTGTTTTTTATTTTCCTTCCCCATATTTGACCCCTTAAAATTGGAACAGGTACCTAAATCGAAAAAACCCAGCAATTTTCTTGGGCCTATTGGATATAAGTACCTCCATCCCAAATTTAAAGAGGATTTTCTTAGAAATGAAGTAATTATATGTGATTGTTATCGTTTGGAAGAGAGAATAAGGGAATATAAGCAAAAATAATATATCTCCCCTCCCAAGACATAACTAGGTAACATTAATTATGTCTCTCCTGCAAGGATTTTATAGGACCTCCTCCCCCATACCCCACCCCATTCCCCTCCCCACGTGTAATCCCGAGCAAATGGTGAGAAATTCAGCAAACCATTGAGGAGAAAACTAGTGAGCAGGGGTGCAGCTACCTGGACATTTACCTTTTTGATACAACTCCCCAGGTGCCATCGGTGACCCCGGACAAGCATCCAGGGGCACAGGGCTCCTTGGGGAAAGCCTTGTGGCTGGTTGTAACCAAAAAATGTTCAACAATGACTGTAAACCTTTACATAAAGACAAAGAGACTCAAACCCCTCCTAGGCTGTGACCCAAGTCTGTGTGCCCACACCAAGCAACCAGAATATGCACCAAAAAGACTGCTCCTTCTCCAGTGAGGAAGAAGATCTCAACGTCACAATGACACAGAGTTCTGCACCAAAGCAAACATGTGAAGAGGGACTGCCTGTTCCCAAAACAATACAAACTAAGCTCGAGATGAACAGAAAAGTTTAAACGAGGTGAGCTTGAGCAGAGAGGAGGAGGAGACCATCCTCTATTGCAGACAGTATTCTGCACAAGAGGCATGGTGTTCACAGAAAAGGAAATTGTTTTGAAGACCAACTGAAAAAAATCAAAAGTATCTTCCAAAGGGGAGACAGTCCCACTAAAAAACAGAACGATTACAGCAACAGAATACAAATACCTATCTCCAAAGACAGATTAAAGAAAATAACTAATTTAACCAGACAACAAGCAGCTAAAGATCAGATAAATAATTCAACAAACGAAGGAAAACTGGTTGAAATAAATAAAAAGAAGACTGAGCATCCTGAGGCTTACCAGGATCAGGAGCAACAGTCACGTGCAAGCCTGTCAACCTTGCTTTTTTTTTATGGTCGTGAACAAACTTTGGTACATCACGGTTGATCAAGGTTGTGGTCAAGTTTCCTTAAAATTGTGTGTGTAGTTTCAGAGAGGAGAGCAAGTACATATTTTGGGGAGCTCAAACCTCCCTCAGACCTCTCGAGACCCTGATTTTTTTTTAATGCTGTGACAAACTTTGGTACATCACAAATGATGAAGGTTGTGGTTAAGTTTTATCGAAATTGTGTGTGTAGGTTCGGAAGAGACAGCAAATACCTATATTGGGGGGTGAAAACCCCCCCTGTCGACCTCCTAAATGATCGCAGATTTTGATGTGCTCAATAAACCCTCATTCGGCATCACATATGAAGCTTGTGGCCAAGTTTCATCAAAATCGTGTGTTTGGTTCAAGCAATAATGACTGGTGTTTACTGACTGACTCACTCACTCTCTCACGGACAGTGCTTGATCACATAAATAAGCTCACCTGACTAAATTCCAGGTGAGCTAAAAATGGAATATGCCAGACGAAAGTTCATAAGATGAGACAGTGCAAACATATGGGAGCAGATATTTCAAAAGCACTGCCTATATAATGATATTGGTGGAAAAACGCTCAATTCAATGAAAGCAATAACAACCAAACAGAAAACATTCATAGAGGAAGAAATAAAGATAATTGAAGAGCAAGCTCAAGAAGCAATAAGAAGTGAGCAGTCACCAACAGATGGAAAAATTCGACCAATGCTGCTACCAACAAATATGACATCCACTTGAGAAGAAAGTTCTGTAATACAGACTCTCAACGAGAAAAAGCCCTTGGCAGACTTTGGTGGAGTTACACAACAGATGAAGTGGCAGAAGGTGAGTGTGACCCCACAACAGGATCTCAAACCCTGAGCTTCTGGGGGAGTGGAAGGTAATGATAACCCAATTCTGGTGCCATAATGGAGTGAGGCCATGTTGCAGGGTGTGAATTTAGTTGATTGCTTGACACAAGAAGCCCAAATGCAGGGTCAGAGTATAATGCTGTTCCCCCATGCTGAGGATGAAATTGATGTGTCAAAATAAAGGAGGATGTCAAGTCTGATGATTACACAGCCATTTGGTGTGAGTAAAGTCCTATTCTGATGGAAATACTTCTGCCACAACCACCCTGGAAAACTGGGTGTTGTTGCTCTGGTTAGAAACTGCATGTTGTCCCATGCTACCTTTGCCATCCAGCCTCTACTTGCAAGTTTCGCTTGGATTCAAAATTATTTGCACCTTGCCAAACTGCATGCTGCCAAGCTGATCTAGCCGTTTCCTCCAAACTCTCCAGGGTTGGCTGCAGTTAGGTGTCGTTTTTGGCAGTCTTTGTTGTGCAGCTTTGGGTGACCTTGGTGGCAGTTACCTAACGAGTGCTCTCCACAGAACACTGCTATAAGGATGCGATAGTAACCCATTCTTGCTGTGTGTCCCACCTATTTCAGTTGACTTGTCAGTAAGATAATCTCTGCACTTGGCAGATTGTCACATTGCAGAAACACTGCATTTGTCACGTGCTGCATACCATTGAAATCAAGGATTAAGGGAAGATTGCATTGTTGGACATTGGTTAGCTTGTTTATGTGCCTTCTGGAAAGAGTATAGGTTTTAGATGAGTGGTGGAAATGTGATAGCACAACAGCTCTATATTCTTTGCATTTTGTGTAGAATTAATACCACTTGGAGACCATAGCCCCTTCTAAAGATGGCCAAAAGCACCTGCTGCAGAAGAAATTGTAGCAGCTAGCTCTGCATAAAAACGGTTGTTATTGGACAATGTGTATCCGACGTAGGTGTACTCAAGGTCGGATTTTGGGCAAAGTGACCCAGGCAATCACCTAAGGTGCTGGGCTCGGAGTTGGCTGGCTGCCGAGCTTTGGGCACACCTACCACAAAGCTATAACAAGGAAATTTTTTATTATTTTTATTTTTGATGATGTCAAAGGTGGCTTTGTTATGACGTCATGATTGCTTACGTCGAATGCTTTAACTGATCAGCATGAAAATTATTGAGTGTCGTTTAGGGCGTAAATTTTATTGGGGTGGGGGGGGGGGGTGGTGGGTGGTGATGTCATCAGTCATGTGGTTTGGCAGCCATATTTTTTTTTTACATAAACCTTCAAAAATCTTCTTCTCTGAAATGACTGACAGAGCGATCGAGGCAAAATTTTAGTTATGATCACCTATCCATGACCAACAAAAAGTTCTCTACCGATAATGTCATAGGTCACATGATTTGGCAGCTATTATTTTTTTGAAGAATAAACCCTTAAAAATCAACTTCTCCAGAATGGCTTAACAGATTGAGGGGAAACTTCACCCACATGTTCTCCAAGACTTGGGGATGCCAGGGTGTTCACAAATAATTAATAGGTCACATTGTCTGACAACCATATTGGATTGAACGAGAATCTTAAAAAATATATTTCTCTTGAACCACTTCATCAATCGACATGAAACTTCACAGTTATGATCTAGTGGTCATGGTGAATGTACACTTTCAATTTCCACTAATTGGCACATGGTCTGGCAGCCAGAATGAATTAATATTTTGAATTTGGGTTCTAGTCAGGGATGTTAGGGCATTATAGGGACTGTTTGGTTCAGATTCTTCCAAAAGCACCAAATTTGGCCCATATGTCGCCCATGCCATACTTTTTCGATTTTAGACGGGCGCCAAGACGAGCGCCCCGGGACCGCCATATTGGCGAAATCCAATTATGGCCGCCATCCGGGTTAGAGGTCAATCGTAGTTAAAAAACCAAAAGGGCTAAAATCATGAATAATACCACTTTTTAGGGGTTTTCGGGGTCGGGGAATCGGATTCTGATGTTATTTCACGATTTGAGGTCAAGGTCACCCCTCAAGGTTATCCTAAAGGTCATTTTGGGGTCAAACCCGGCGTTTTGGGGCCGTCATTTCAAAAATGGCCTACCTACGGCCTCTATGGCCTACCTGGGTTATCAATCAAAAACCCATTAATCATTTAGAAAATAAGACTTGAATGTTTTTAATTTTGAATGTTTTTAATTTTGACTCGTAATATCATAAACTTTTGTTTCATTTTTAAGATAATACCAAGTCTGTGAGTGTCGACGTGTCCAGCAGCGGCGGTGGTGCATGATGCCATTCGGAGCTGTGACGTCTTCCCTATCTCACGAGACTATCCTATCCCTGTTCTTGCGTGTTCAGGAGTGGATCCGGAACCTGCGACCCAGCCTGCTATCGTGTCGCCGTTATGACGAGACGAAAGTTATCGCGGCGACGAGCCAACATAATATGAGTGTCAAACTATGTCCTCTACCAAATTATGAATTGGGGACTCTGTTGTCTTTGTCAATTGGACAAAACTGGAGAAGCCTTGCAAACTCCTAAGGAGGAGGGACTTGTATCACTTCAGAGAGATCTCAAAGACTTCAATGCTATCAATGCCAATAATTTTCCTTCTGGTATCAATGTCACGATTAGTCAGTTGCATGATGGCTCAGGTATTGCAGCAACTCTTAAATTGCATAAGGCTAGGTATCACAAAACTTCAGGAGTTATGGTAGTAGTTCTCGTGTCAAATGAGCGAGAGAGAAGCTAGACAAAGAAGCCGGCTCTCAGAATAGTTCCAAAAAAATCAGGTCATCTGGGGAATTTCAGTCTCCAGCCAATGTCAAGTGTTGTGTAATCTGAGAGGGGAGGACCAGGCCAACCTCCACAAGGTAGTAACCGGTGTCGTAGATGCCAATCTAAAGAGTTGGCGAAGACGAACAAAAACTTTATTTACTTGGCAGACTGGTTTCCGTAGCGTCTGATGTACATGCGGCTGATGCCTATTATCACCATCAGTGTTATGTACGTTTGCGAGACTCCGCTCTCACTGCTGAGCAACTAGAATCGGTGGGTCCCACACCTCCGCCCTTCGATCCATCATCTGCGCTCAAATTGTAGCCCTGATCGAACATCGGACACCACCGTATTTAAGCTCTCAGAGCTATGCGAGATGTATCAAAAGCTTATGAGTGATAAAGATCGCCCATGCCGAAACAAAAAGAGCCACACACAACTCGATACATCGATCACCTTCTCACCTCCTAACTGAATGGGCTGAGTTTTCCAAGGGGAATGAAGCAGGAAGGATATTTATATATCTCACAAACTGAAGGTGGTTGATGAGCTGGCCAAGACATATGGCCTCAGATTGGTCAAGAGGATGCACTTACGTTCATGTGGGCTGCGGTGATGATGCACAAGTTTTGTCTACAGATTAGGAGCCTTTCGACGGCTCCTTCCCCCTTAACTGCCGCACGGCTCCAGTCAACAAGGAGATGAGGAGTTTCGTCAACGTAGTTCTCCGGGGCCTGTCAGCTCTTCATGGACGTTAGAAGATCAGTGGCGATGACAATCTGGATACGCGGGAGAAGATCCATGCAACATCTCACAACTGCTCATCTACAGTACTAGTAAGGGTATCACCATGCAGTCAAGACGTCTGCAGCACGGCACAACAAGGAGCAAGAAACCTCCTTCCCCCTGTATCATGACCTCAAGCTGCACGGACACACACGGGACAAAAAACAGATTGGGATTGACCAAGAACAGGGTATCTCGGTATCGTACGATCGTGTCATGGAAGTGAAGCGAGATGTTGCACGTGGGTGTGTGCTCGCCATGCTCAGGATGGGTGGTGGTACCCACCAACAGCCGTCTCAAGGTCTTCACCACCCACGATGTGGATAAATAGATAGTAAAGCTCAGGCAACTTCTCACTGGAAGAGTTCCACGGATATGTCCTGAGCGTACATAGCGGCGTTTTGTCAGCAGATGTTATTCGCAAAGTATTTTAATAAAATTGTTCCTGAATAATTTTAGTTGAATTTTTAGTAGTACCACTTTTGATCTTTGACCTTTGAACCCAAAATGGGGTGACCATGACCTGAAATCATCAAAATGAGATCAGAATCAGATTCCCTGACCCAAAACCACTAAAAAGTGGCATTATTCATGATTCTAGCCCTTCTGATTTTTTAACTCCGATTGACCTCGAACCCGGATGGCGGCCATAATTGGATTTCGCCAATATGGTGGCCCTGGGGGCGCCGTCTAATAGAAAAAAGTATGGTATGGGCAACATATGGCCAAATTTGGTGCTTTTGGAAGAATCTGAACCAAAAAATCCCTAACATCCTTGACTAAAAAAGGGGTGTTCAATTTAACCAGATACCCAGTTTTCATTCAAGCACTCCCTTGGAGTTCCCTTAGTAAGCATGCAAAGTTTGGGACAACTAAGTTTCATGGTTTTGGATTTATGGATTTGAAGACTGAGTGACACACACACACACACACACACACACACACACACACACACACACACACACTTATTATTATTATTATCATTACTATTATACTAAGGGAACTTTAAAGGAGTGCATGAATGAAAACTGGGTACTTGGGTAAACTTAAACACCCCTTTTTGAAGATAATTAACTAATCTCATGAAAAACAAAAACAGGCTTCTCCTTGGTTAGCCCACATTCACCTCGCATGGGTCTTAATCCATAATTTTATTTTGGCCTTTATTGAAAATTCCTTACCTTGGATCAGGCGACACAGTCCTTTGGTGTACATTTGAAGACTGAACAACATGTCCTCTATCATTAAATGAAGGTATTATTTTGAGGAAACAAAGGTACATTTTAATTACAACTCATGCAGGAGATGAGGTAATGTATGTTTTTTTTCACAGCGATTGCGGGAGCGGTCTAATATACACCACCGAATGAAGGTACGTTATCATAATGTAGATAGAAAATAGTGGTTTTTCATTGAAAAAAAAAACTCGTTTTTGCCCGACTTTTCAAGGCTTATAAACAGATGGACATGCAATTCACATTTTGTGTAAGGTAAATAAACAGAGGCGACGAAAATCAACTTGGTAATGAAATGCCTGCATATATAATTAATTAGTCGGGAGGCCGGGGAAATTCCCAATAGATATTTATTATATACACATGCACACTCTAAATAAGTAATGGACACGTTTTCATACACTCAACATCACATCTGAGTTTATGTAAACAATAACACTCACACTCACTTAATATCACAATTAAGAATCCTTTTTTTAATGAAAAAGTCAGATAAATTTACTCTCGAACCACCGTTTTTCAACAAAAGTATGTATTTTAAGAAAGTAGAAACACCCTTTTCCTAGACTAACAGGATGGCCTACAGGAATGCACACTCACCTCTAAGCTGTCTCGTCCGGGTTGGAATTGGAATATCCATCTATAAACTGTCATCCTGGTGTCACGCAGGCGGGGTGATTCATCCCGTTTTAAATCAAGAAAAAGAGAAAGAAAATCTAATTGAAAAAGGAAACACATTTCTGACTGATTCCCATTCATTTTTTTAGCTCGCCTGTTCGAAGAACAGAGAGCTATGGCGATACCCCCGCATGAGCGTCAGCGTGAGCGTGAGCGGAAAATGTTAAAGTTTTTGGTGCAAGTTATTTTTCCTTTCTAATGTTTTTATCTACCACACTATTTTTTATACGCCCGATACATATATATATATTATATATATATATATATATATATATATATATATAAATATATATATATATATATATATATATCGGGGCGTATTATGGTCGTCCGTCCATCCGTCCGTCTGTCTCTGTCTGTCCGTCCGTCCGTTCCTGTCCGCACTCTAACTCCCAAAGTTTTCAACTTTCACGTTTCATATTTGGTACATAGGCACAGACTGTGGAGACGGTGTGTTGCGACATACGTTTGTCATCTAAAGTGGTGCCATGGCAACCAGGATGCTGTTTTCCATCCGTTCCTGTCCGCACTCTAACTCCCAAAGTTTTCAACTTTCATGTTTCATATTTGCTACATAGGTACAGACTGTGGAGACGGTGTGTCTGACATACGCTCATCATCTAAAGTGGTTGTCATGGCAACCAGGATGCTGTTTTCCATCCGTTCCTGTCCGTACTCTAACTCCCAAAGTTTTCAACTTTCACGTTTCATATCTGGTATAGAGGTACAGACTGTGGAGACGGTGTGTCCGACATACGTTAGTCATCTAAAGTGGTTGCCATGGCAACCAGATGCTGTTTTCCATGTAGTAGCACAATTCTGTATATACCTTCTTGTTCGGGCGTATATTGTGCTCACTTGCGCTCTTGTTACTGATTACAATATACAAATACATATATTGCTTTAAAATTATTTGGATCAGACTTCACTGCAATTGCTTTATAAAAAATATTAATTATTAGACGAGTCTTTTAAAAACGATAAATGTATAAACAGGCAAGCATTGGGTGGCTTTGACACCAACTCTGGTTAAATTTAGGATTTAGATTTGGGGGGAGGGAAGCGGGGCTCTCCTCTCCCCTCTGAGTTGAATGCCAATCCTGATCACAAAATTTCATGAAGTAAAATTTGCTGTCTGGTACAATTTCCAATCCTTACAGCCAAATGTGGCATGTGCGGTTGCTGTTTCACACACGTCATGGAGTGCCGTGAATGTAGAAAATTGCAGGAAGCCCAAATTGTCGTCAACCACAGATCATGCCTGGGGTAATTATACTTACAAAGATAGCCGAGCAGTTATGGGGCGATCTTTATGCTAATGTGTTGAATGACTCCAATCATTGTGATGATAAACCAGCAGACTCGTGCAATTACATGTGCCAACCCCATGAAACCTTAAAATGATGTTTATGGTTGCTAGATTGAACACAATTTACACACCTCTCAATGAACGGGAGTGAATCGATCATAGTGCAAATAAAACCAAATAGATCAAACAGATTTATTCATCAGTAAAGCAACCAGAGAGTTGGTGTCAAAGCCACCCAATGCTCGCCTGTTTATACATTTATCGTTTTTAAAAGACAAGTCTAATAATATTTTTTATAAAGCATTGCAGTGAGGTCTGATCCAAATAATTTTAAAGCAATATGTGTATTTGTATATTGTAATCAGTAAAAAATAGTGTGGTAGATAAAAACATTAGAAAGGAAATAACTTGCACCAAAAACTTTAACATTTTCACGCTCACGCTGACGCTCACGCCTGGGGTCGCGCTATAGCTCTCTGTTCTTCGAACAGGCGAGCTAAAAAGTGAAATAATTGAGTCCAAATAACATCAAATAAGTAAACCCTAAGGACAACATGCTTAATATAATTCCCTTCCCTTCGACTTCTGCCTCCCTTTTTTCTCGATCTGATCATGAAGTATACAAACAATACAAATGGAATATTTGAGATGAGGATGTGGTGGGGTGGATGGGTAAGGCCTTCTCTTTCTCCAGGTGCCGTCGGTTATTTTGGCTCCAATATGCAGGCTTGTTTCCACACACACGGCAGGTTTAAGATGAGTCACTCAGGTGTGTTCGAAGAATGACGGGATCCAGGCAAGGTCACTCCCTTTCGGATCAAGAGCACAGGGGCATGACCTGCAGCCATCTGTCATCCCAGGCTGAATAGCTTGTTGGAGGACTCCGCAGAATCTCATGCAGATTCTGGTGGATAGTCTTGTGCAGAATGTCATGCAGACTGCTTGAGGATCCAATGCATAATTACCGTTGGCTACTTTGGGCAGTGTAATTAAAATGACCTAGCACAAAGTCACACCTCTCCCTCATTGACTGTCGAGGTCAGGAAGGGGCTAGGTGTGAATGCCCTTGGCCGCTCGTTCCAAATGGCACACACATGTGCCTCTGCATTCATATTCAAGGCTGTTGGTTCTCTCAAAAAGTTCCATTGCCTTTTAAAGTTAATTGGACACAGCGTGAGTCAAGCAACCAATCGCTGACCATCCAAAGAGGGTTTGAATTGAGGAGGACAAAGGGAAGGTGGTGAAGATCAGTGAGAAAAAAAATGCTTTTTGCATGTTCGACCTCAACAATTCCTATTTACATGACTACAAAACCATCTATCTCAACACATATTTAATGACATAACTATCTATTCTATAATTAATTGCACCCCTTATCCCCTGGGCTATTTTTGTTGCAATATTTTTTTCCCTTCATCTTGCTCGCATTGCCTTTTCATTTTATTCCCGGTTCGATTTTACCCCCCTCCTCCGCCCGCCCGCCCTCTCTTGCATGAGATATTGTTTGCCTCTTTAATTCCAATTAATGCCTTTATATTGTGTTGTTTTGTGTGCACCCAGTCAGTTAAATGGTTAGAAATGATTTTCAATTAACTTATTTGCTTTTTCCACCACCATGCAAACAGCAGTGTTTTCACACGAGGATGCTTATAAATGTCCCTACCCACCTTTCACTCTCTTGTGATATTGGTCTGAGCTGTCCTATTAACAATGACCTTCAAAACCGTAATTCCACTAATTATTGACGGATTTTCGGGGATAATGTAGTTGGCGGGATTGTGTGGCAAAGGAAATCGATGCAAAGCAGTTAAAAAGTGACCCTGCGATTTGTTTCCTCAGGAGGAAATGGTGCAATGCAAATTGAGAACACTTTCCATTAATTGGAAAATTATTAAACCAATTTAAACAATTATAGAATGAGGCAAATACAATGAGAAATCCCAGCAAAAATTACAGCCAACTCTGATGGACAAGTTTTCTCAAATGGTGTTCATACTTTACATATATATGGATTTAATTAAAGGTTCAAAAGATGGAATTTTGAGAGACAGCATGTTAGGGGGCAGCAGGATAATTTTGGGACAGCATAATGTTCGGCCTTTGAGTTATACAGTTCTGAGTTTGAACCCGGGCGAAGTCATAACTATCTGCTGTCATTTCATAACGAATGCATTGTGAAGTACTCCTTCCTTCAGAGGCAGTCAAGTGGAAATTAAAGGTCCCATAAAATAACTATCCAGTGGTATATTTTGCATTAGTTTCACTCTGGACCAGCACCTTGACTGTATAAACCATGCCAATGGATCAAGTTTAATCTAATTTGTCACTGTCTATGATGCACCTGCACAGAATATGAACAATTATTATTGCTCTTCCTTGTCAGTTTGTTTACGACCTCACACTCCTGGATGCTGTGGTCACAAAAAGCCTTGAACATCATCAGTATCACCAAGTAGATCATGGCCCCTGAGTGTGCTGTCTTGGTTACTCAGACAGATAGGTTTGTAACTGTTCTTTTTCTACCACATATCATCTGATCCTGTATCCTATAATTTCTCCTCCCTCACCAACCCTACCAAGATGCATGCATGCAGGCACTGAAGTGCCATAATCCATTCCTTGTTAACAATTCAAAGTACAAACTTTTGACTCATCTCCACTCCTTTATCCCCCTTTTCCCATGGCTTCAGAATCATCTTCCTGTCCAACCGTGTTCTTCCCTTCAATGTTGGTAACCTTTTTTTTTCTCCCTTTCTCTAAATGTGTCCATTTTGTTTCCAATATGGCTGTTCCCCACATTGCTATTGTTTTTTTGCCAAGCCAATTCTTTTCTTTTTTTACACTATCTGTTTGGTCATCATCGCTCTGACAACATAAATATAAATAAATAACTTTCAGTAATAGTAAACAAGCCTTGCAGTCTTCTGAGAGAGAACATCTCATGATAATTAACACAACTTTGATGAACCTGTGAAATGTCGAACGAAAACAATGAATTTTGGTTTCCTTAACTGTCAACATTTATTTTTCCTGCAGTGTCTAAGGTTCATAGCTAGTAGTCGATGTAAGTATTACAATTAGCACATGCATATTGGGAGATATAATGTTCCTTTAAAATGAAATATATATATTTCTTCAGAAGCAATGGCCAAATATAAACAGCACTTGTGATTTATTTCGGAGATTACGGCATCATAAGCTACATGATAATGCCAAGTCTGGTGTGAGGAAGGAACTCTGGCAAACTTGATTCATTGTCTTCTCATATAGCTCTCCAGCTGCTGTGGTGCATACATCCAGTTCACTGAAACGCACAATGTCCTGCACCGCTTTTCACACCTGACCTTTATGAGCAACTAATGTAAGGCCTGGGAAAGGTGCGACTGCATATGACTCGGGTGCACACGTGCCTCTTGGCCAGAGACAGTCAGCTGAGAACCAATGAAGACAAGGAAATTCCGACAATTTAATTGAAAAACAAAGCATCACGATGGCCTGTAAATGTGGACAACATTTGATTTTGCGGAGGTAAAACTCGTGCTTGCATCACAATCATTCGCTATCCAGGACCACCGCTGGGCAGATCTATGTTTAGCATCCGACCTTGGCCTTCTCAAATACGAGTTTGGCTTTCAAGCCAAGCTGTTCCTCCATTGACCAAATATTTGCACGTGAAGTGATTATTATTGTAATCTTGAAATTAGACAAACCTACTTTTGCATGTTGAAAACTCCAGAGTTCAGACTAGTTGACAATACTTCTCAGTTGGTGTCCTGCTGCGCGATATCACCGCAGCTCCATTTTTGGCTACTGCTCATGATCTGGTGCTCCTTGACTTTGAAATGAAGCAAAAGGTTAATTTTTTTTTTAAGGAAAGTTTAAATGGTTCATTTCAAATTTGCATGTGCTGTCCTAATACTTTTGGTAATACTTGGTAAGAGGCATTCACAACTAGGTCCAAACAGGTGACCGAGTTTCTGTATTGACTTCTAGTGTGGACAGCCTCTGGACTTGGTCCTTTGAGCGCCGTAAATGTTTGTTATAAAACTACTACACTGTCATAGTTGGCAGTGGACTTCTTCAGTGGCTATCATCTTCAGAGATGTCTTCGTTCTAATAAAGCAACTTTTGTTATATTTCTGACTTCCTCTATAAATGCTACATTCAAAGTCAGCTTGAATTTGCAACCCAATGACGCATCTACTAAAAGCAACGCTCAATGCATTCTACATTTGAATATCCACCTGAACCCCAACCGAACATTCATTTACCTCTCATTTTGTGTCCTCATTAGTCGTGCATCATTGACTTTTATCATGGTCCTTTTTCATGCAAAAATCAGTTTCAACTGCTGACCTGCGCAGAAAGTTCCATGTTACTTCAGCATGGTTTGAGAGAGTAAAATATCTTGCCTGGACCATCTGCATTGAAATTGCTTTCTGTTTGACATTTCTTTCAACATGGGGCCTTTCCAACATTTGTTATGATGTTTGTTGTTGAGACCTTTGAGTAGAATGTTTTTCAGTATTTATCTTGTGGCAATGCTTGAGGTTCTGAGGGGTTGAGTGGGATGGTGTGGATGGGCTTAAGGTTTATTTTGCATGCAATGATATTCTCCCCAATTTCAGCTTCACAGGCTGTTTAAAGTTAACTGTTACATTTCATATGTTGTGCAAGTCACCAACAGAATGGATTGAATCTCAGAGTTAAGCTTTAGGCAAGCACTGTGAATGTTCTGAATGTAGAAATTCATTTCATAGCAATTTGTGAAAGGTAGCAGACATGCTTGTGGCTCATTTGAAAGTGGAAACTCGCAGTTACGCTTACCAATTGCCAACAGAGGATTGCTTTCTCGTTTGTGTCACAGTTCAGAAACATACATTGAAAAATGCAGCACAATGGATGTTTGGTTCCTGATTTAGCCTGCTTGTACAAAGCTCAAAATGAATGGTTATACCCCCCGAGGTCATTCCAATGATGACATGACATAACCTGATGGACCATGCCCAGAAGTTAAACATTTTTCCATTTTTTTATTGCGAGTTTTGTTTTTCAGAACCTTTTCCTTGGTCCAAATGGTAATTATCTGCGTGACGTACCGACTTTCAAATTGGAGAACTCTGTAATTGGGACATGTCAAAATGTGCGGTGATCATAAAATGGGGAAAACCACAAAATCACGACTAACCGGAGATTTCCCCCCCCCCCCTCAAAACAAAAGCTCAAAGGTCTGACAATTCAATCATACAGTGGCCTTCTACTGGGACCAAGCACAGCACAAACCATTCACATTAAAGTGGCAGCGACTTTTTGCACACATGCTGCCAGTGTTAAATCCACCTTTACTCCATTCCTTCCTATTCTGCTTCTTCCTTTCTCCGAACCCATCTTGCACAACCCCTCCTTTACCCACCTCCATGCTCTCGCCATCCCTCACCTCTTCCTTCCTGAATGGGTGTACTAAGTTTTGAAAAATGTGGCATGCCTTCCCATTTTGAAGGCCGATCTCTAATCTACACGTCAAACCTCTGCACCTTTGTTTACAGGAAAATTTCCTCTAGTTTTAAAAATCTAGTGATCTCTGCAATTACACTTAATTCAAAATATGTTTAGAAATGCGTATTTGTATATTTAAACATATATCCTCCCACTTGTGAAGAAGTAGTTGGCACCCATGGCCATGGAGCGGACACAAGGAAATAGCAAATGCAAACGGCTCATTAAGATGTGGTAAGTTTTTAAGCTGAATAAATGTCACTTCTTCCACCACAAATAAATCCAACACCTTGCTTGGTGCACTAGTGATGGACAAACGAGAAAGGTCGATCACATTGGCTTATGGTTGGAATTCTGGTTGCCAATTACTTATGCAGAAACTGATGAAGGAGAAAAATTAGGATTAGCTAAAATGTTATCTCATACATGTCGTTATGTAGATGATATTTGTGTGGTTAACTATATATTTTTTTCATAGGCAGTTCACAAGATTTATCCAGACAGCCTGATTGCAAACAGGAGTGGTAATGATTGTACAGTTTCTCCATATCTGGATGTGTTGGTTAGAGTTGGACAGAATGATTTTAGTACAAGTGTATATTATAAAGTTGATGATTTCAGTTTCCTGCTAGTCTTGTACACCTTTCCATGTATCGATGTATCGATTAAAATGGGTTCCAATGTCTTTTCATCTCAGCCACTTAGATTTGCAAGAATTTGTTCAGTAAAGGATGATTTTGTGGAATGTGCTGAGAAGGTTTTTTCCATCATGTTAAACAGGGGATATTTGGCTGATTGTTTGATTAGGTCTTGTGAGAATGTCTTTAGACTCCATCGTCACCTTTTATTAATGTTTGGTTGGTTTTCATCTAAACAAGTTCATATTGCATTGCATTCGATATAATAATGATTAAATTATTTTAGTGAGGTAAATTCTTTAATTAATATTATTGGATATATATATATATATATATATATATATATATATATATATATATATTATATTTATATATGTGTATGTATTAAATCAAGGAGGTATTTAGATTAAAAAAAAATTAAATAAAGAAATTAATATTATTTATAAAATACATATATACAATATACAATAAGAGAAATGCTGAATTTTGTTCCCATTTTGCGACATCAAATCAAATCATATCCTCCTGAAAATTGGCAGGTATTTAATTTACTATCGGCAAGGTGGCTAGATGTACTTTTTGTTATGAACTAATTACACTGGTTTACAAAGATATTTAGCACGCATGAAAATAGGTGTTCTAACCTAATTTTGGGTGCTGATTTCAGATACGAAATCCATTTTCACTCATCACCTCTAGTTTTTGAGATATACATGTATACATGTACGTACATGTATACAATATGCCTAGACACAAAAAAAATCTAAATAATCAGTAATACACTGCATAAATAGGTGTTTTAGCATAATTTAGGGATGCTGAACTCAAATTAACACTTTGGAAAGCCGATGACGCTATTTGCGTCATCCAAAAAACTCCGTAGGTCAAACATGTGCATTGTGCG
Organism: Eptatretus atami; assembly: GCA_035128595.1. Classification (NCBI taxonomy): domain Eukaryota; kingdom Metazoa; phylum Chordata; class Myxini; order Myxiniformes; family Myxinidae; genus Eptatretus; species Eptatretus atami. The sequence continues at coordinate 66,962,624 of CM068961.1, forward strand.
GCTGAACGCAGTAGCTTACTGGTGTGTGAGAGAGGGTGGTTAGTGCTGCTCTACAATTATCCGGTAGGATGATACTTTTATATAAAGTAGCTGGGTTTTTAATTTTTATTTATACTATAGAAGAATCATTTCATGGGAATGCTGGGGTATTTATTCCCATTGGCCACTCAGTTCATTTGAAGGAGTCATATGACAATATGGAGCTCCTTCTGGAAGCTGTCAAGTGCCAGCAGCACACAGTGGAGCCTCTGTGGGGACCTCAAGTCATTGGGCTCCTTGTGGTATGCAGGCGGGCTTCACGAAGTACTGCTGCTTTCTCTGTCTCTGGGACAGTCGGGCTGTGTCCAAGCACTACACGCAGAAGGACTGGGGGTCTAGGAGCACTTTCGTGCCTGGGGAACACAGTGTCCAAGAAAATCCTCTGGTGGACATGAACAAGGTGCTTCTTCCCCTCTTCATATCAAGCTTGGCCTCATGAAGAATTTCGTGAAGGCCATGGACAAGATGGCGCTGCCTTCCAACACCTGTGCACTCTGTTCCAGGTCTCAGTTCTGCTAAGCTCAAGGAGGGCATCTTCGTCGGACCTCAGATCAGGGAGTGCTGAAGGATGAGGTATTCGAGGAGAAGCTCACCTTGAAGGAACTGAGAGCATGGAAGCATTTAAGTCAGTCTGCCATGGCTTCCTTGGTAACACACGGGCACTAGATTACCAAATGCGTGTCGAGAAGTTGTTGCAGGCTTATCAGGATATGGGTGCCGAATGTCTCTCAAGATTCACTTTCTCCACTCCCACTCAACTTCTTCCCCCCGAACCTCGGAGCAGTTAGTGACGAACATGGGGAAAGGTTCCACCAAGATATTACTAAGATGAGAGCAACTACCAAGGCAAGTGGAACCCCAGCATGATGGGGACTTCTGCTGGATGCTCCTGCGCGACATCCCGAAGGCAAAGTACACCAGATACTCCAAAAAAAAACTCACTTCTGACTGTCTGTAGTACTATGATGTGTATATATGCTTATATCCAAATAATAGTAATATTTAGTTCTGTCAGTGTTCTGTGTCTATGTTTTGTTTCATTCTAATATGCCATTTGAATATATGAAATAACACATTATATTATAAATATATGCATTATAGTAAAAAAAATTGGATATGTGAAAGCAAAAAAACTAGAGTGATAGAGCAAAACTGTTTAGAAATTTGAATTCAGCATATCAAAATTAGTCAGAAACACCTATTCACATGCTTGCCTCAGAATTTTTATATTTTTGTAAACCAGTGTTATTATCTATTGTGAATTTTGGGGTAAAAATGGGCAGGACACACCCAATGCTTAAGAAGGAAGTAAAACCGTTACCACTTTCATTGAATAAGAAAGTAAAACCGCCTTCCACGTTCATTGAAAATTGTGATTATCGACGGAAAAAATGTTTCTTTTATCGATGGAATGAGCAATGAGTTCCTCGCATTCATTCAGGTGAGTAATTTTTTTTTTATCCTTTCCTGACTTGCACTTCATAACCATCCCTACGCACCTTTATTTGTAGACAACAGAAGAAAAACGCCAAAACTAAAAAAGCCGAAACTAAAAAGATTGCAATCTAGCTTGCCTTCATTTAAGCCTTATCCTTAAAGCCAGCAGCTACTGTTGAACAGTGCAAAACATTTAAACAGTGAAACAAAGATGCAGATTTGCATAACATTTGAACAGTGTGAAAAAGATGCAGATTTGCATAACATCTTGAACAGTGCAAAAACGATGCAGGTTAGGTTTGCTCTTGATTTGAACAGTCAACGGTGCAAAAAGACACAGTGTTGTATTCGGTAGTTTTGCAGCGTTTGCATTTGAAAAGTAGAATGAAAGAATGCAGTGGTTTGCTTACCAGCATACTATTCTGATCCAATCACTCTCGGCCTGCCAATCAATTTCAAATTGTCTAATTGACTCAAATTATACGACCATCTCAAATTGTCAAGCTAAGATTTTTTTCTTTATCCACTGACTCATAACTCAGTCATCAGTCACTACTGAGCAAAAGTTGTTACAGCTACCCACCCTGTTTGCGTAGAGTCTTCCTGCTCCAAATAAAGTAAATAAAAGTAAAGTTGTTCACTCTCCTTTTTAGCTGACCATCAAGTGAGATTGTACCTGAAAATCAGTTTGTGAGCTTGCAAGATTCTTACTACATTCCGGTAAGTCACTTTTATGTACTTGGAAACCCCACTTCAGTACTTGGAAGACCCACTGCATTACTTTGCAATCCTACTTTGCAATCCCACTGCAGCACTTGAAAATTCAACTGCAGCACTTAGCAATTCAACTGCAACACTTGG
>CM068961.1:66985491-67007844 GCA_035128595.1 Eptatretus atami
CATTGAGAACTTATGGTATTATAGAGATGACCGTCACACCCACACGGGGGTAATTTTTCACTTTGCATTTGCAAATGAATTGGACTGTTTTTATCCTTATCCATTTGATTTCTCCATCACATCTTTCACATTACCTTTGTCTTGTTACTTTTACCCCATTCACTAATAATAAGTTGGGTCACCAAATCAATATCAGGTTATTTAGTCGTAAGTACTCGTAATAGGCATCCACCACCATCCTTGACCATGTTGTGGAATGTTGGCCGAGGCCCTCACTTTTCGTTTTCTTCCACCATCACTTTTTCATCTTTTATTCGTTTTTAGGTCATCTCTACCGAGATGACCTAATAAAGCCGGACCAAATGTCCGTCCGTCAACAATTTTTCTTTCCGATCTTGATGAAACTTAGTATGTGAGTAGAGGTCGATGAGTGTTGCACGATATAACTTTTGTCCGGGTTCAAGGTCAGGGTCAAGGTCACGAGGTCACGTAAGTTATAAAAATCGCCATTTTCAAAACCTATCTAGTCTGCCATTCTACAAGATATTCGGCAACTGTTTATTGATTATGATAGTAAAAAATATTATCTTGTATCTAGCCGGACAGATTTTTGAATTTCCGTCCCGTTTGGCCGCCACGTAACCTGGAAGATGGTCAAAAACACCTCCCGTTACAAAGAAAACTTTTTACTTCCGATCTTGATGAAATTTGGTATGTGGGTAGAGGTCGATGAGTGATACCCAACGACATATTTTTTTCCCGGATTCGAGGTCAGGGTCAAGGTCACGAGGTCACGAAGTTGTGAAAGTCGCCATTTTCAAAACCTATCTAGTCTGCCATTTTAGTCGATATCTGGCAACGGTTCATCGATTATGACAGAAAAAAACATTATAGAGATGACCGTCACCCCCACACGGGGGTAATTTTTAAATTCAGGTTTTAACACAGCAAAAAGTGACAAAAGTTGAGGGGTGTGAATACTTTCTCAAGGACTATGTTTTTCTCATCTTTCTTTATATACCTCTGCCATGTCACCATTATTTCGCTTCCCCCATTCCTTCAATGTGGTGCATCTGCGACCCTGGATATGTCACCAATTGGAAATCCCATATTTTATTTTGGTATTGAGGCTACAAATTGTCATGGTTTATATGCCCTACCATTCAACACACGAAAAGCTATTCTGCTCATCACCCTGGTCTATATGGAAGGACAGTGTCCAATCGTGTCCACTTCTTTATTCTCTGCCACCTTTTCTTTTTTTGAAAGCCAGGGAGCAAGCTTCTGTCATCTGCATTCACTAGCAAAATGTCTCACACTCGTTTTATTTCCTTGATAACGGCATTCTTGGATGACGACACCATTATTGCTCAAGTGGCATTGGTGCACAAGTAACAGCATTTGTGGTTAACGGGATCACACAAATTGTACTCCATCAATTTGTTTGCATGCATTGGCTCCCTGTACAATGACATCCCCAAAGAACCACCTGATTTTTGGCAAACATTCTCATCCAAAAAGAACAATATTTTCCCCTTTGTCAATTTCCTTTGGGGATTTGAGGCTGGGGAAGACCCACTTCATTTGCTCATGGAGGTGGTCCACCATATCCCAATGCAAAATGCTGAATGTCTTGAACATTTTTTTGTCAAAATGTCAAAATGCTGAATGTGTCTCCAGTATTTTGGTGACCATATTTGGAGCCCTTGTGTGCTCATCAGTCTTGAAAAAATTGCATTCAATCTCATCCATAAGCAGATGCACTGTTGAGAAAAAGTTTGTAAACCCTGTAGATTTTTCTGTATTTCTGCATAAATTTGACCTAAAATGTGATCAGATCATCATCTAAGTCCCAATAATATATGAGGAGAACCTGATTAAAGAAATAGCACATTAAAAAAATCAACTTTTTCATTTATTCATTGAGCAAAATGACCCAACATTCATTTTTTTTTTGGAAAAAGTATGTGAACCTCTAGGTTAATACATATATACATACATACATACATATTGTACATGGGGAGCATGTGCCACAGTGTGTCATTGTGTCCACTTTCCACCAGTTTTCCAGGGGCCTCCATCTGGCCATCCCCCAGGCAGTTACATGGCCTATACCCATCTCTTAGAGATAGGACATTCCAGGCATTCACCCAAAAAGACCCCCTCAGGTTAACTCGAGGAGACCGCCATCTGATGGACGACACCTCAGCACCACTTTGTGTGTTTTTGTGGAGTGAAGTGTTTTTATGGTGGCCGGAGTGCAAATCCTGCCACCGACCTCCTAGGAATGGTAACCCACTTGAGGAGGATGTCCACAGACATACTTGAGCACCAGATATGGATATACTTGGCATACTTAGCTCACAACCCTCCACCCTTTGACAGGTTTTGTTTTTAGTTTTGCTGGGTGTCCATATCCATACGTCCTCCTCACCAGGAGGGCCTGGTGGGTGAAGCTGGTTTAATCGCTGACACTCGACCATGAACGGGTTTGTAAAGGTTTTACATGATACCTGAAGCATGTCACAAATTTGATCTGGCTTGACCTGACAATCTGGGTTGGGTGCCACCATATCGGCTGGGCTGCTCTGTAACTTCTACCGTGGCACAATGCAGAGCCCCCAACCCAATCCTCCAACTAACTGGATTACAAGCGCGCCTCACTACGCCCAGCGGATAGGTTAATGAACGACATTAAGAGAGTAATTACAGTCAGGTGTTTCAATCAATGGAATGACAATCGGGTGTGAGTTTGTGTGGCCCTTCCCTAAATGAAAAACCAACTTTGTTCATCTCCATCAGAGTCTGGTCTTCGCCACATCGGTTTGTGGAAGCGTGTCATGCCCTGAGCAAAAGAGATTTCTGTGGACCTCAGAAAAAGAGTTGGCGATACTCATTGGTCAGCAAATGGTGATACAACCATTTCTAAAGATGTTGGGCTCCACCAATCCACTGTCAGGCAAATAGTGTACAAATGGAGAAAACTCAACACCATTGTTGCTCTTTCCAGGAGTGGTCGTCCAACAAAAATCACTCCAAGAGCAAGGTGTACAATAATCCAGGTCACAAAGAACCTCAGGGTAACGTCTAACGAACTGCAGGCCTCTCATGCTTTGGCTAATGTCATTGTTCATGAGCCCATCATCAGGAAAACACTGAATAAGAATGGTCTGCATAAATGTCTAACAAAAGTAAAATGTCAGAATATTTTGTTTTTGGTAATCCATATGAGGATTGTGGTGTCGTGTTGTGGCATCATAATGTGGTGTCATCCTACCTTGTATGGTTGTTTTTTGAGATTTCATCCCTCTGTTTTTACATTTTTTTGAAATGTTTTTTTCTTCTTGTTTCTGAAAATTTTTAAAGCAAGAAAATGCTTGATGTTTTATATATTTTGTTATTTTGGTATACATTAAATCCATCTATGTTATTCAATTTGGCTTATGGTACATTCTACCCTACTCCCACATCCCAAATCCTTGCTTTTGGTTCAGTCCACTATGTGGATTACCACATCTGCGAAACGATGTGATTATCATTTTTACAAAAATTATAAAGTGCTTAATGTTTTATATATTTTGTTATTTTGGTATCGATTAAATCTATCTATGTTATTAAATTGTTTTAAGACTTGTTTCAATGAAATTGGGATGCTTTGGATGTGGAATGGTACTGTCATCTCCCCCTCCCATGATCCTGGCCTGGTTTTGGTTGAGTCCTCATTTAGGGCCCCTGTCACACCTTGACGTTTTAGCCACGTATGGCAAGGCTCCAAAAGTATGTAAAACGCTGCGTACGCTGAACTATTGATGTTTTTTTTTAAAGTTTTGGGCGTATAATAACGTGTTGGACGTATGCATAACGTATTAGTAACGTACACAGAACGTTCAATCACATATAGATAAATATACCAACGAATGCTGAGCGTGTTGTCGGCGTTCACAACCTATGCCCAACGATAGTCTAACTTATGCATAGCACGCGGCAGCGTATCGCCGAGATCACGTGGCGTAGGCTATTAATAGGCTGCGGCTCGACGATTCAAATCAAACCGCACTAGACATCGAAGTGTGAAGCCGCTGTCACACCTTGACGTTTTAGCCAGCGTATGCGACGTATGAAAAATTTGCCGAACCAAGCTGGCACACGTCGAATACGTTATGGGTAAGTTTTGTATACGTTAAGAGCACATTGGCATAGTCGTAGTACGCTGGCACACGTCGTCATACGCGAGTACGTCGAGAAATTTTCAGCATGTTGAAAATTTCTCGACGTACTCGGCGTATGACACACGTTCCGCATACGCTGGCCATAAGTTGTAGGCACGTTACGCGATCGTTGACACACGGACACACGTTACTTGTACGTACTCATAAGTCGAAACACGTCAAGGTAATGGTTAGCGTCAGTGTTCCAGACTCCCTGGTTTTTTTTCCTTCGGTATGACGGTGATGTTGACACTTCGATTTCTAGTGTGGCTATAATTTAAATCGTTGAGCGGCAGCCTATTAATTATATTATATTATAACCGCACTAGAAATCGAAGTGTTAACATCACCGTCATACCGAAGAAAAAAAAAGTAAATAAAAATAAAAAAACACCAGGGAGTCTGGAACACTGACGCTAACCATTACATTGACGTGTTTCGACTTATGAGTAACGTACAAGTAAGTGTGTCGACGTGTGTCAACGATCGCGTAACGTGCCTACAACTTATGGCCAGCATTATGCGGAACGTGGGTCATACGCTCGCATACGTCGAAAAATTTCAAGCATGGAAAATTTGTCTAACACCTCGGCGTACTACGACGTATGCCAGCGTACTACGAAAAAAAGCCAGCGTACTACGACTATGCCAGCGTGCTCTTAACGTATACAAACTTACCCATAACTGATTCGACGTGTGCCAGCGTTTTAGCCAAATTTTGCATATGGTCAGGCATACGCTGGCTAAATTGTCAAGGTGTGACAGGGCCTTTATGTTTGATTTATTTTCCTAATAAAACAATTAATGTTTTATATATTTTTTTATTTTGGGTTGTGTGCACTGGCCCAGAGACAAAGTAACTTCCTCAATCGGAATCACCAACATGGCTTCAACAGTTATTGAGGGAATTTGGGCGACAGTTTTACATTGTATTGAGAGGGGAAAGAAGAAGTATATATTGGAGTTTTAGCGATCTTTCGTTTTGGTACTTTAGCAATGTATTCTGGCATCTTTTTTAAGTCTTCGTAGTTCTTGGTAGTTCAGAAAAAAAAAACTTTTAAAGTCTTGGCCGTTCAGAAAATGCTCGAGAATAAAAGGTATGGCTTTTAAATGCTTATGACTTCACTCTATATAGTAGTTTATAAGCTTATCATTGTGTACACATTTGAATGGGTGGCCATTTTTTCCCGTATCATTCCTCAATATGGAATACTACCGTACTCCATGATAAATGGCCGTACTATTCAGATAGCCTTCCAGCAGATTAGAGACAATGTCTGGTGTCACCCGACTGTTCTGACTCCACATTTTATAATCACTTGACTGTCAATTTTATCATTATTATTTTTTCTCCAACGTTAATATCAGAGTGAAGCTTCAGCCAAAAGTCAGTATTTGTCTCTATTTATGATCATTAATAGCTATTTTCCTTGTGAGTTATTTTTTATTTGTTACATCATTGATTTCATCAACAAAAACTTAATTGTGATTATAAAAGAGACAATCAAAAGATGCAGCAGCCAAATCTCATCGCAAAATTATTTTCAACGTCTCACTTTAAGCAAAACATATGTTGTCCTATAGGTACTGTAAATGTTGGAAAAATTGCCACAACAATGAATCAATCATCCACGGAATTTATTCATGACTGCTGTGATGAAGAAACAAAGGAGCATCACAGTGGCCCACATGTGGGTCTGTGCAATGAAAGAATGTTCCTGTGGCCCTCGTTATACTGTTCTACTCTGAACTATTTGAGCACATGTCTCATGCTTGTTTTGGCAAATTGATTACTACTACAGGGTGTACCAAAAAGACATGGACAACATTGGTTGTTCATGTATTTCGAACCACAAATGATACAATCATACCCTTTGTTTGATATGAAACAGAAACTCATGAAGTTTTGTGCACACCATCAATACACTTCAATGTGAGCTCTGTTTGTCACATGCACGACAACAAGGCGGTACACGAGTACTTGCCATTTTCAGCTCAGCATGTTTGCGTCCACCAGTGCACATGCAGCTGTGATCCGAGAATAAAAATCCTTCAGGTTTGCCACCTTGGAGTTGTAGCCAACATCTTTGACAATCCCCACAGAAAAAAATAAAGGGAGGTTATGTTTGGTGATTGTGGGGGCCAGGCAGTTGATCAGTTTCGGTCAATCCAGAGGCCTGGAAATTTTTTCATTCAGGAGAGCTCGAACGACAAAGGCCCAATGAGAGGGAGCGCTATCCTGTTGAAAAATGACATTGGGTTGCAGGCAGGTCTTCAATCTGTAGGAAGATGAATCCTTCCAACATGTTCATGTAATTTGTTGACGTCACTGTATTCTCCGCAAAGAAAAACGCACCCACCAAGCAGTCATGGGAAAGACCACGCAACACGTTGACCTTTGGACTGTCACCTATATGTTCAATGACCAGGTGGGGATTTTCAGAGCACCAGATCCTCACATTGTGCCAGTTGACCTTCCCTGGTAAATGAAAGCAAGCTCCGTCTGTGAACATGACATCATCATCCTCGATGCCACTGAGCATTTCCAAGGCAAACCCTTGCATTTGTGTCCATCATTTGGTTTGAGTTCCTGCAGAATCTGCACCTTATTGGCATGAAGCTCAGTTTTTAATGCCAAATCCTATGTACAGTGGTTGTTAATAGTCCCAGTTATCTGGATGTACGTCAAATTGATTTCATCGGACTTTGGTGAAATGATTCATGCACTCATTCAATGTCTGCTGCACTTGTGCTTGGTCGACTGGAACTCGACTGTTTCTGACAGTCTCAGGTCAGGTCAGGTCAGGTATAGAAACATGCACCGGAGCAGCACGTCGCCGGGTCCACTTTCCGCCGGTACTCCAGGGCCCTCTACCTGGCCATCCCCCAGGCAGATGCCTGGCTCATCCCCATCTTCTTGAGATGCTGAACAACCTGCTGCAACCACAAGGCACATAGTTGGCCCATTGGCCTCCTCCACTCACAAGGCTTCCTCGCTGAGAGAACCTAGTGAGCAGGATCAGCATCAGGAAAATGACATGTCCAAACAGTCACAGCTGATGCTCACAGACTATGCAGGTAACAAATATCATTTGAGTCTCTCTCAGCATCCGCTCGTTGAACAAAAGATCTGACAAGCGATAGCCAAGGATTCTTCGAAGGGGCCTGGTATCAAAGGAATAAAGTCTCTGTCTCAGATTGCTGGACAGAGTCCAAGTCTCACATCCATAGAGCAAGACTGGAAGCACCAAAGACCTGAAGACTCGAACTTTCGTCCTCCTGCACAGGTCCCGACAGCACCACACCACATGATCCAGTGAATCGATGACTCTCCAGGCCAGACCCAGACGTCTATTAACCTCTGGCTCACAGCCAGCAGAGATATGATTATCGCTGCCAAGGTAAGTGAATCTCACCGTGACCTCAACATCCTCACCACAAATGGGTGCAGAAAACAAACCAGCATCCAAGATGTCAGTGAAAACCTGGATCTGAGTTTTGACCCAAGAAACCCGTAATCCCAGCAGCTCCGAATCCTCATTCAGAACCTCGAGGGCCCCCAAGAGGATATCCAGAGTCTCCCCAAAGATGACTGCATCATCTGCAAAAATCAAAGCAGAGATATTGACATTTCCAAACAATACACCGCAGCTTGATCTCTCTGACATCCTCCCCAGAATCCAGCACATACAATCGCTGAAAAGTGTGGGGGCCAATAAACACCCCTGATGAACTCCAGTAACAACTGGAAATAAGTCGGAGATGGTAGCGCCACATCTCTCAGAACTGTCAGTACCAGAGTATAGTTCAGACATCATGTTGATCAGTTTTGGTGACACCTCACAAAGAAGAAGAATCCTCCAGAGGGCCATCCCGATTCACTGAATCAAACGCTTTTCAGAGATCAACATAGGCTGAAAGCAACCCCTGCCGAAACTCTCATCTGCGTTCAGTGAGGACCCGCAGAGCAAGGATACGGTCAATCATTGACCTCTTTGGTGTAATGCCTGACAGCTCTGAGTGCTGGTGCTCAAGCATGTGGTGACTAACACTATCAGGAATTATCTGAGCCAATACCTTGCCCCATCACTGAGAGCAGCGTCACCCCATGGTAGTTGTTGCTTTCCTGGCAATCACTTTTCTCTTTCCAGAGAGGGACAACAAGGCCCCTCTTCCAGTAAGTTGGGATGATGCTTGTGTTCCAGTCAGAGCACAGAACTGCATGCAACAACATGAGTAGAGCATTTCTTTCGTTTTAAGAAGCTTTAAGAAGTTCAGCCTGGATGCCACAGATCCCAGGAGCTTTACACAATTTCAACAGGTTCACTGCAGCCTGTGCTTCCACAAACAAAGGTGGATCACAGTTCATTGGAGGGTCAGCAAAAGGGATAGTACACCCCTGACATCCAACTCAACAGCTGGTGGATCAGCCTGGTACAGCCGCTCAAAGTAACCTGCCCAGCAGGCCTTCACTTCGGACTCCTCCTTCAAGAGCCCACCACTTTCCACTCTAACTGCAGAATACTGAGGGACAGGCTTGGAGGAATGCAATGTGTGAATTCCCCTGCAAGCAGGATGAGAATCACTTCACCACAAGTGATGCTCTACCCCCTCACAGATTCCTCACACATAGGTCTCCTTGTCCACCCTCAGCGCACGTACAGTTTTACGCCTCAACTCCCTGAATAGTTCAGCTCTGCCATTAAGCCTGGTCCTGTGACTCTGGTCAATGGTATCCAGTGTCCATTGAGAGACAAAATTCTTCTTTGCCCTGCGGTGAGTTCCAAGACATCCACCAGCAACATCAAGGATGGTGGTCTTGAAGGCACTTCTCAACCCTTCAGGATCCCCCAAAGCACCCAGATCCCCCAAATCCCCACTCAGCCTGGTCGCAAACTCCTCAGCTACCCTCTCATCCTTGAGCTTGCCAAAATTCAGTGGAGGCTGAGATGGTACCATTCTGCCAGACTTAAACTGCAGCTTCAGAATTGCTGCAACAAACCTGTGGTCGGTATTGAGGAACTGAGCACTCCTGTCGACCCTGCAGTTCTGGATCATTCTCCAGCGACCATCAACGAGCACATGATCAATCTCCTTTGCCACACCACCAGTGTTGGGATACCAAGTCCAGCGATGAGCCTGTGGGTGATGAAACCATGAACCACTTAGTGCTATTCTGGTTCACTTTTACAGACCCATGGGGACCAACGCATCTCTCATAACCATCCCTTTCAGTTCCAGTTGAAGCATCGAAATCCCCCAAGACTAGAATAATATCTTGCTTGTGGCACTGATCAACCACAGACTCGAGCATGGCATAGAATGCATCTTTCACAGTGAGATCACTTTCCTCAGTCGGAGCATATACAGAGACCAGGGAAACAACACCCAAGGAGTGATGAATCCTTTGTCTTATAATACGCTCATTGACTTGTGTTACCTCAATTATCATTGGAGTCAGCTTGTTGGACACAGCTACAGCAACTCCTTGGGCATGGTAACCATCGGAGCGACCAGTCAAATTGTAGGTGTAACCACACGTCATGATCTCGCCACTATCCGTTCCCCGAACCTCATGAATAAAAGCGTGAGACTACTTCATGTTTCCTTAATCCTCTTGTACCACTCTCTGATAGTAGTCCACGATGGCAGATTCTTTCCATACCTTGTTCGGAAATTACGCTGAACTTGAATGTCGGATCTCGTCTCTGAACCATTCGACTCACTGGGCTTTCTCCAATGGAGTTGCCATGTCCTTTTACATTAAACTGCCTGACCTGAAAATAAAGAAAACGTTATGAGTGTCTGTATCATACAAAACATAGGGTATCATTGTTACATTTGTGGTACTAAATATATTAACAACCAAAGTTAGCCAGGTCTTTTGGAACATCATCTACTACTACTACTACTCCTTTTATTAGCCCCAATTATTCCCAAATTAAGGGCTGGCTGGGTGGTGTGGAGGTACGCACGTTCACCCTAAGCTGTCTAGCCTGGGTTCAAATCTGAACTCAGCTATAAACTGTCATCCCTGTGTTTCACATGCAGAGTGATTCCTAAATTTGAGTACTGTCCCACGGATGGACATTAAACTGGGCATCCTGCATGCTGGCATTAATTGATGGAAGTTAAAGATCCCATTGTGTTCTTTGCAAAGAGTAGGTGAGCTATCACCTGCAACATTAACAAATTCCAAATTCCTGCCCTAACATCCAGAAGGTGTTTAATCACTGGCGCAATTGCACCCTCTGCCAATGATGCTACCCCGCAGTATTGTGATGCTATATGAAAGGAGAAAAAGATTCCCACCTTTAGTCAACCACTGAACGTTTTTGGCTCGTCGTTCAGAAATTGGCTTCCCAATGGTCGACTGAAGGAGATTTTGGCAGGAATTTGTAATTTATTAAGGCTGCTGGCGACACCTTGCCTACTCTCTCTGCGAAAGACATGGTGGGATCTTTAGCATCCAACAACTAATGCTGGCAGATGAGATTTCCAGTTTAACGTCCAACCGAAGGACGGCACACACATTGATGAATCGCCCCATCTGTGTAGCACCAGGATGGCAGGTCATCGCTGAATCGATATTCAAACACTGGCTAGACAGCTCAGAAGCAAATGTGCAGATCTCTTAAGCTATCCTGCCAGCCCTTGTGACCTATCAATATGTATATTTGTTATTGTAGTCTTTGATCTACAGTTATGTAAATGGATAAGCAAGCCTACATCTAGACATATTTTGCTAGGACACCAAACGCGTCTTTATGCACTTTTATATTTTCTCACTTAGTGCACCATTATAGTATCGTAAAGAAAGGAAATTTCATTACTGAGCATGTTAGGTCAGAATGCTGTCCTCAGCAGCCAATTAATCACAATAATGTCTGCTGTAAAGGCTTAAACGAATAACTATGCCTCCTTCTCTAATTGCCAGTTGTAGCTCCAGTGACTTTGAGGTTCAGATATTTGCCATTATCAATATAAACAATGTATCGTAGCTTTGTGCACGAGTGTGAATAGCAACTACATCAAACTAATTGCTCCCCTGGAATGCATGCTACTTTGCAGTGTGCTTGGCCATTAATCTTGTGTGAAATTCATTCTGCCCGAGATTCAGGAGGAAACAAAAAATAAATAAATAAATATTTGCATTACCTCCTGATAATTTTATCTATCATTCATTCACTTACTCATTAGCTTTTTATTATTCTGTTTCATAGTTATGTGGTCATTGACTTTTGTCATTCCTTTTTTGTGTTTCATGTTGTCAACACCTTTATTTTTTTGTTTCTACAACTACAGTGACTGAATTAATAAATTCAATGTTCTGAGTTGGTATTTCATTTATTGACTAAAAATTGTTTGAGTATTCCTTCCCAGAAATAGTCTTTGTGTTTTTAATTTTTATTTAATCTTATTCAAGTACAGTGTCCAAGCAGGGATCTCTATAAAAACTGGTGACAGGTGGTTGACATCTAGCTACTTTGCATATCACCTTTTGGGTGTTTTAATCAGCATTTTCAAAAATAGGATGCACTTTTGTATCCTGAAAGCATTGAAGTGGAGAAGCTCTCCTCCTCTTCCATTCACCATATCCATCCTTCTTTAATAAGCGTGTGCTTTGGATTTTTCCATCCTATCTGGAACTGAAAAGGTAAATCAACTTTACAAAAATAAAGTCTTCCAAAGGATCTTTAAGTAACCATCATGTTCATTGGGTGGTGTACGTGCAGCTCTATTTTTGATATCAAATATGTGATTCAGCCTGATGATGAGGAAATATTTTGCTGCCTGGATCGACAAAGATCGCTATCGCTGTGACTCCCTGTCAACATCATATAATGTTCTAATTCAATTTTGAATCTGTATTTGTAATTGCCAGCTTCAACATTTTCAGGGTTCTAACTACCAATCTATTTTACATCATGGGTAAATTACCAACTATCATGGGTTAATTCCCTCAATTTTAGATTAGCCTGCCCCCCCCCCCCCCCCCCCCCGCACAGCAGATGAAGTTTTGCCAAGGTGTGTGTGTGTGTGTGTGTGTTTGCGTGCGTGCGTGTCTGTGTATACATATATACATGTATGTGTGTCCAAGGCACAACATTTTATGATTTGAACTTTTGACATCAAATATTCAGAAAAGCTCAAGTATGAGAATATGCAGACTAATTAATGATTGAGTCAAAATGTCAAAGGGCAAAGCCATCGTGAGTAGAAATAGGTCTTATCAGCCCATCCTCCGCTACGCAACATGATACAGCAGTTTGTTTGTTTTTTCTTTACTTAAAGCGATTGATTCAAAGAGTTAAATAAATTGCCTCCATGTTTCTTTATTTATTAACCATTTCAGCTTCGGTCTGTTTGTGCAGGCCATAACATTTGTACCATTTGAGCTTTTGACATCAAATATTCAACAAACCTTTATTATGAGAATATGGAGAAAACTAATTGCAATATTTTTTGGCTTATAGGTCGATGTGGAGTACAAGTCGAATTGGCTAATTTTCCTATTTTCTTTCATCCATTCATCGCGAAGTAGATTTGGAGTACAAGACAAAGCTAGATCAACTATGGTAACGAGCAAAATGGTCGGGCAGAACAATTGATATGTTAACTCCTCCCTGACAGTCACAACACATCACTACCTATGGTACTTCCAGGGTCATGAATATTAATGAGCTGTTTTATGTATATTTTTGAACTACTTTGTGGGATGACCTTTCAGATAAATTAGGACTATAAAGAGTTTTTCAACATGTTTTTATCATATAGAGGTACATTGCTGTATTTAAAACAAGCTACATAATTATTATCAGCACTGGCTCAGAGCACATTACATTTTGGCACAGTTCACTACTCCTGAATAAAATGAACACCTGACACATTGTCATATAAGCACTCAACTAGATTTGCTGCCACAATTAGCCTTCTTGGTTTTCTCGACACAAGATTCGTCTTTGTACAAATATTCACATTTCCCCAATGCTCTGGTCGCATCATTTCCCAGCACTCTGATCATGCTCTGATCGTACCTCGGTGACGACTTCTCTGACCTGGATTCGCCGTGTGGGCTGGTCAATAGCTCAATCAGAGATTTCTCGATTCCAGATTCAACGTGCGACTTTCCAGAAAATCCAATCAGGGTGCGGGGCATGCCCTATCACTCTGGGCTTACCTCCTCTTTTCCTTCTCAGCCTACAAATTATTTCAGCAGTCCATCCTTAACCTGAAGACCTGTTTCTCCCTTAATGTAACCCCTCCACTCCACACTGGGCCGTCTTAAGGCATGGGCACACTGGGCAGTTGCCCAGGGGCCCCACGATTATAGGCGCCCCACGCTGCCATATTGTTCATGAGAGATCTCTTGGCAGAGTGGATAATTACTCGACCTCTCGCTGGAAAGGCCTGGGATTCAAATTCCTTTTCAAATTATATTTATATATAAATAATTTGTGCCTAACTATCTGACAAATGTTATCTATATATTACTAAAACTCTCATCGTGTATGTATGTACGTATGTTCCCAAAATACAGCCAAAGCAGTACACGATAGCGCAAAAATTTTCAGCCCACCTTACTCACCATTCGCCTGCAGTGTGCAGTATCAAGTTTCGTTCAAATTGGGCAACGACAAAATTATTAAAAAATCAATTCCCGATTCAGTCAACTACTCTTCGGGAGAATTTGATCAATGCAACCAACCTCAGGTTATAGTTTGCTGGACTATATTTTTTTTTTTCTTGAAATATTTTTTAAAAATCTCAAACATTTACTATAGACAAAGAATGATTTATTTTTAAGCATAAAATAAACATCACCATTTTGATCGAATACTTCCGTGTTCATTAATAAATAAAATTGTGTTTTGAAGATTACGCACAATAATTTATTCAACTTTCTTTTCTCCGTTTTTTTTTTCTTCACATTGACGCGCAATATCAAGTTTCGTTCAAATCCGCAACGAAAAAAATTATTAAAAAATCAATTCCGTTCAGTGAAGTACTCTTCGGATTATTTGATCAACGCAACAACCTCAGCGGTATAGTTCGCTGGAGCTATCTATTTTGTCATTTTTATTTTTTAAATGATTTTTTTTATCAATTGCTGTCACAACGGGAACCCAACGGGTTCACGGGTCGTCTAGTTTCGTATAATGTTGTTAATCTGCAATAATATCGTATTGTTTATGCAATAATATTGTATTGTAATAATGTTGTTAATCTGACTTGCAGCTGTGGATTTTAATTGCCTAATTGGTGCGAGGTTGTGTGTTGGTGTTTGCTTTTGTTGTGTGTTGGTGTTTGTTTTTCAAGGCTTATGTTATATTGTTCAAAAGTTTGTGTTGATTAATCCTCGCTTTACAGCATGTTTTTTATTTTTAAATATTGATTTTGTTGAAAGTACCAATAAATCTATAGGCTTAATTTTATTGACCATTTACATTTTTATTCCCATGGGTGGGTGGGTAGGGGCCCCAGTGCATTGCTTAGCCCAGGGCCTACAATGCTGTAAAGATGGCCCTGACTCCACACCAGCACCTCTCCCGTTCCGACAAGCAATCTTGGTCCTGCATTTTGGTGAGTACTCCTGTAACTGTTCATTTAATTGTCCATTTGTGTATTTCATTTTTTTTCGTTTTTTATTTCTTTAATATGTCTCAAATATGCAGTTAAGTGTGGTTAAAGTTATGTTCGGGTGACCAAAAATGTGCCCTGGGAACACGTCCCCCATTATAAAACTACGCTCATGGGAATATCTCTTCTGCGTAATGTCGTTATATTTAACAATGCACTTTCTAAGAATGTTTCCATGATGTTAAATGGAAACTTGCTGTGTTTAAAATTAACGATAATACAATATATTTCAGAAAATCTCACATTTTGCAATGTTTTTCCCCATTTATGCAATTCAATGTCTTAAACCATAGCTAAGTCGATTTTGAGAACAAGTCGAGGCTCGGACTTCTGTGGAAAAAAGTATTGACTTGTACGCTGAAGAATACAGAAATATTTGGGTTAAAATGTCAAAGGGCAGTCACAGTAAGTATAAATGTGCCTTCTTACCCCGTCCACCACTCAGCACGAGATGGCCATGGTTTTTAATCACTCCCATGTTTATTTTATTTTGTCTGCTTGCATTTAAAGATGCTTTCTAATTTAACATTTGAGCTTTTGTCTTCAATTTTTCAAAAATCCCATATTATATAACACGAACATCATGGAGAACACTAATTCATAAATTTTACATTTTTTAAACTGTTGTTTTCGTCAAGTTAATTTAAAGTACAAAGCAAACGTGGACGGGCTTTTCCATTTTGGGAGGCATTCTCATTATAACTTGTAATACCCCCTCAAACCGGAGTGGTGCTATACAAGACACATTTACATGGAGAATTTGCATCCCACCTTTATTCTTGGCAGCTATGAAATTTAGTTCAGCACTTAAATCCTTCTCTTGCACAAACTGAGTGCAACTACCAGTTTTCAAATCATTACATCCATAAGTTTAGGAATGTATAGAAGTCAAGTAAACAAACACACTTCTCAAATTATATATAGTACTAGACGACCCGTGAACCCGTTGGGTTCCCGTTGTGACAGCGGTTGATAAAAATTAAAAATTTTTAAAAAAGAAGACAGCTCCAGCGAACTATACCGCTGAGGTTGTTTGCATTGATCAAATACTCCTGAAGAGTCGTTGACTGAATCAGGAATTGATTTTTTAATAAATTTTTTCGTTGCCCGATTTGAAGGAAACTTGATATTACGCATCAATGTGAAGAAAAAAACGGAGAAAAGAAAGTTGAAGAAATTGTGTGTAATCTTCTAAACACAATTTTATTTATTAATGAACACAGAAGTATTACATCAAAATGGCGATGTTTATTTTATGCTTAAAAATAAATCGTTCTTTGGCTATACTAAATGTTTGAGATTTTAAAATAAATCATTTCAAGAAAGAAAAAAAATAAAGATGACTGCAGTGAACTGTACTGCTGAGGTTGTTTTCATTGATCAAATAATCCTGAAGAGTACTTGACTGAATCGGGAATTGATTTTTTCATGTTTTCGTTGCCCGATTTTAACAAATCTTGATACTGCACACCACAGGAGAATGATGAGTAAGGTGGGCTGAAAATTTTTGCGCTATCATGTACCATTTTGGCTGTATTTCGGGAACACACATACATACATACATAAATACAAAATGAGAGTTTTAGTAATATATAGATGGATAGATGATGCCCATCCATTTATTCAGTATTTCACAACAGGGAAATTTGCAGGAACATAACAGCACAAAAACAAACTAAAATTGACACAGCAGGAAATTAAAAACATGTAAATTAGAGAACATATATTGTGTTGTATTCCTGCATTGTTGTCTTCCGATAATACTGTTGTAGATTTCCACCCATCCGGCGTGCGGACGACCACCTTTAGCCCAATTGCGGCCGCGCGCGCCCACCAAACGTGGCAATCTAGTCGCAGCTTCCGGATCAACGCCGAAACCCAGCTACGGGTGTTTTTAACACACCATAAACCAGCCAACACTTCTGTCCACGCGTTACAGGGTCAATCGCCGGATTGTCGATATACCTAACGATTCGCGCGGACAGAAATGCCGGGAGTTTATACCTCAACGGGGCCTGCACGAAAACGAGCCGCTTAAGCGCTCTTCCTATTGCGATTGCCGACGGTTTTATATCGCAAGTCCCGTCGGACCAGATGTACGTTTTATCGGCTTATAATCAGCCAGATAATACTCCGAACGCATCATGGCAGTCAATGGCAGAAAGTGACACAACGAGCAGGTCAACATTCAAAAATGGGACATTTATTTCAAATGCAATGAATGGGGAATGGGACAGGACACGAGCAAAAACCTACAGCCGATGTCTATTGTTATGTACACAATCATGCACTTAATCAGTTCTACTTCGGTAGACAAGCGCCACAGACTTTCATCCAAAACCCCAGAAAGAAAGAACGGGCTCGGGAGCCTTTATAATTGCTCGGA
Organism: Eptatretus atami; assembly: GCA_035128595.1. Lineage (NCBI taxonomy): Eukaryota > Metazoa > Chordata > Myxini > Myxiniformes > Myxinidae > Eptatretus > Eptatretus atami. The sequence goes on from CM068961.1 coordinate 67,002,727, forward strand.
GCCGGATGACCGAAGGGGCTCCGAGAGACCCGGGCGGGCTACCTGGCCACCCTCGTGGTGACTCGCTGGGTCCTGGTTCGGCGACCTTCGGTGTCTTTGCCTGGACCCCCGAGCTCCGACTGGCTCCCTTCGTCGTCCGGCCTCCACTGCGGCCTGGTCTAGCCGACGACGCGCTGGAGGAGTGAATGGGTCTCGCCTCAGCCTGGTTGCGCCGGCGAACCAACTGCCCAAACTCCGAACTCTCCGCTCCCAATGGGGCGTCTCTCCACTCCCACCGCCGACTGCAAGCCACGAAGTCCAGCGCCCAACTCAAGTGCTCTCTCCAAGCGCTCTCCCCAACTCTCTGGACTCCAACACTCGACTCCAGACTCTCTCCAACGGCCCAGCCCAACTCAAGCTTCTCGGCGTTCCAGCACGCTCTTATCGGGTCCGGGGGTGCTCGCTCTTTTACCTTCGACCCTTCACCCCCGGCTGGCTCTGCCCTCTCACTTTCGATTGGCCAGCTCTTTCAGAGGGTAACGCCGTTTTGATCCGATCTTGCCGTCAAACGCGGCTGTGTTAGAGATCATCGTCAAAACGCGGCCGTGTTGGAGATCACCGTAAAACGCGGCCGTGGGTTGTCGTTGTTGTTGTTATTGTTAAAATAAAGATAGAAAAGAATAACACTACCTCAAAGATGCACAGCCCGGCACACAACAATTTCCGTTATACATTGGTGGGGAAATCTAACCTGGAAAAACACTTACCAAAATAACTGACCTCTGGGGAACCTGAATGGTGTTCTGTGAATTTCCACAACCGTAACAATACATTTCAGGGTGGATTATAACAATGTACAATAATAATGTACTCCCAACACAAAAATTCAATCTCCTATTCAATGTAAAAGGAATTTGTTTCTCATGAATTGGTCAAGTTTCTTGGAGCATTTTCGGTTGGTAGTACCGAATGTTGAATATTGAAAAAAATATTATTATTATTATTATGTTATATGCAAAATCTAGGCTCATGGAAGAGAGGTGATAGAGCGGAAAAGGGCAATGAAATGATAGTGGGGTCATGGTTGGACACATCAAGCAAGAGAATGAGGGAGTGAGGAGTGACATGAGATGATGGTGTACCACCCACTTGAAGCCAAAGAGGGATGAGTGGGAGTGAAGCATCTTTGGAATGCAGTTCCACAAATGTGTAAAAGAATAGAGGTGGATAGTGAGCCTGGACTTTTGGAGCTGACCCATTAAGGGATTACTGGAAGAAAACGTGTGTCCTGAAGGCACTGGGGATGGACGGAAGACTGAGATAGCAGACGGAGCTAGACCGGAAGAGAGGCAATTTTAAAAAAAACAAAAAAAAAAACGCATCGATCTGTCTGTGATGTGTAAGTAGCAGACCTTGGGATATGCAAAATAATCAAGCATATTTGTAATTCTGGGGCACGAGCCCTGATATACACAGTGATGATAGAAAGTCTACACTCCCTTTCAAAATTACCACCTTTTGTTACCTTCTAGCCTGGAAATAAATTGCATTAAATCTACCTTTATTTATGTATCATAACCCACAACTTCCAAGTGAAAAACAAATTCTTCAAATTTCAGAAAATTAATTAAAAATACAAAACTAGAATATCTTGGTTAGATAAGTGTCCACCCCCTTATAATATCAATTGTAATTAGCTCAGGTGTAACCAATCACCTTCAAAATCATACACCAAGTTAATTGGCCTCCACCTGTATTAAATTGTAGTGAGTCCGATTATTACCTCCAACACCGAAGGTAAAGAAGGTTATGTTTTCACGCCTTTCTGTCCGTTTGTCTGGTGTGTACAGGATATCTCAAAAAGTTGTGCACGGATCGGAATGAAATTTAGTGGACAGTTTCGGTGTGAAACAAGGACAAACTGATGAGATATTGTTGAATTTCTGGATCTGGATCTGACTGCAAGAATTTTTTAAGTGATTCTTCACCATTGAGAGAAAGGGCCAAAAACTATATATAGCACAATATCTGAAAAAGTTGTGGACGGATTTTGATGAAACTTGGTGGACATGTTGGGTGTCTGACAAAGAAGAAGTGATTCAATTATGGTGAAGATCCGGATCCGGATCTGGATACGATAATTATTTAATTTATAAACTGATTCTTCACCATTGAGAGATAGGGCCAAAAACTATATAGTACTGTATAGCATGATATTTCAAAAATGTATTGGGCCTGATATATTCTTGTAGATCAGGCATTATGTGGTGGAAGTATGCGCTCTACCGAGTGCCCTTCTAGTTTCAGAATAAAATCGGCTGTTCCTGTCGGTTTCCTCTGCTGGATGGAGCATTTCACAGCAAAGACTCAACCATAAGTAAAAGGAGCTTTAGAAAGACCTCCAGGATAAAATTGTGGAAAGGCACAGATGAGGAGATTGGTATAAAAAATCTTTCAAAGCCCTTGAATATCCTTTGGATCACAGTTCAGACAATCATTAAGAAGTGGAAAGCGTATGGTACCACCAAGACCCTGGCCGTCCTTCCAAAATGGATGAACAAGCAAGGAGGAGACTGATCAGGGAGGCCACCAAGAGGGAAATGGCAACTTTGAAAGAGCTACAGGCCTTTATGGCAATGACTGGCCAATGTGTGGATGTGGCAACAATATCTCAAGCACTCCACAAGTCTGGCATATACGGTAAGGTGGCAAGAAGGAAGCCATTACTCAAAAAAGCCCACCTTGAGTCCTGTTTGAGGTATGCAAAAATACATTCCAGAGATTCGGAAGCCGTGTGGCACAAAGTTTTGTGGTCTGCCGAAACCAAGATGGATCTTTTTAGCCGAAATGCAAAACGTTATGTTTGGCACGAACCCAACACAGCACATCACAAAAAGAACACCATCGGATGTTTCTCATCAGCAGGGACTGGGGCACTTGTCGGGATTGAAGGGAAAATGGATGGAGCAAAATGAAGAAAAATCCAAACCTGCTGTCCTCTGCAAGAAATCTGGAATGCGGACGGAAGTTCACCTTTCAGCATGACAATGACCCGAAGCACACAGCCAAAGCTACACTTGAGTGGCTAAGGAACAAAAAGATAAACCAATGTCACCCGTAGGGTGATCCGTATCTTGCCAAAAGGTGACCACGTGTACTTCTTTAAGGTCACACTGAGGTGAACAGAGCTGCTATCCACCAGGAGCGACTCCTTGAGGAATATCTGCCTACGAGAGATTCCGATGAGAATCATTCTACAGAGTAACCATGAAAAAAATATGCGTTTGCCTCATAACGTCACCAAATCACGTCATAATGTCTCAAGCTTGATATATCTAGAAAGCACTCATCGAGGTGTTCAATTTGAGGTACTACACGATATGGTTCCTAAAACTTGAAAATTTGACCTTGGGTCAAATGTTTGACCTTAGGCGTTAACCATGAAGGTCAAGCCAATCGCCACCAAAAATTAATCAGCTGAGCGCCAGACCATGAACTATATTCCCATGAAGTTTGAAGACGATCCGATCAAAATTACTCAAAAAATGAGGGTTTTGTCGATTACACTGATTTGCGAAAAAGTGACCTTGACCTTTGACCTTGACCTTCAAAATTTTATGGCCTGAAAGGGCCCTCTATAGGCCTCTGATATGCGAAGTTACAAAAATTTCCAATGAAAACTGTGGTCTGCAGAATTTTTGTTCGTGATTACAGACAAACAAACAAACAAACAAACAACAAACAAAAACAAAACATACAGACTGACTAACATATCTTGCAAAAACTTCGTTTTGGCAAGATAATAAATGTCCTTGAGTGGCCCAGTCAGAGCCCCGACCTAAATCCCATTGAAAATATGTGGCATGACTTGAAGATTGCTGTCCATCAACGCTCCTCACGCAAATTGACTGAGTTTGAACAGTTTTGTACAGAAGAATGGGAAAATATTGCCCAATCGAGGTGTGCAAATTTGCTAGAAACCTATCGCAACAGACTAACATCTGCAATTGCTGTCAAAGGTGCTTCCACCAAGTATTAATTCAGGGCAGTGGACACTAAGCCAACTAAGATATTCGAGTTTTATATTTTTAATAAATTTTCTGCAATTTGGAAAATTTGTTTTTCACTTGGAAGTTGTGGGCTACGATGTGGAAAAAGTCTGATTTAATGCAATTTAATTCCATGCAAAAAGGCAACAAAAGGTGAAAATTTTGAAAGGATGTGTAGACTTTCTATTGGCACTGTAAGTGAATGCATTTTGATGTAAAATGTTCAAAGAAGCAAGCAAGAATCTTACCTTAAAAAATATCTGCTTTTGTTCTTCGTGTAAAGCTGAGATTTGAAAAAAAACATAATTGTTTTCATCAATTGGTATGCTTTATATTCCGTTATTCTGTGCTGCATTTGCCTCAACGAAGGAGGTTCGCTGTGAAGTCCAAAATTAAGTCTCCAAGACCGTTTCATAATCCCCTCCTACATCCCTGCTTTCTCCCCCCTACACAAGGGTTGCCATTGACACTGGCCTTATTCCACCAAAGTAAGAACAGCAGCAGGAATTGATGGCATCTATTCTGAATTTGTGAAGAACTTGAGACTTCCTGGATGTGATTGGTTGGCTTCTCTTTTCACTAATCTCCATGCAACTGAAGTCTGGAAAGCTTCAACCTGGAGAGAGGCTGAAGTCATTGCCATCCTTAAGCAAGGGAAACCTGCTGCTGACCCATCTAGCTATCACCCCATATCTCTGCTAGGTATGACACACAAGTTGTTTGAGCGTGTCCATCTGGCCAGACTCTCTCCACTGGTAGAGCCCAACCATCCCAACAAACAAGCTGGTTTCAGACCTGGTAGGAGTTGTGTTGATCAAGTACTTGCACTTACCACCCATATTGAGACTGGCTACCAACGAGCATTCAAAACAGGTTTTGCACTAATTGATCTTTCATCCACATATGATATGGTATGGTGACGTGGTCTTCTGTTAAAAGCTGCCAGGACAATCATTGTGGCTTGGCACTGGAAAAGTCTTTCTTATATGTTTAGCACTCAATGATATAGGATTTCACTCGGAGAGCAAACAAGCTCCATAAGGATTCTGAATGATGGTCTTCCTTGAGGGTTTATCTTAGCTCCATTCCT
>CM068961.1:67008117-67023231 GCA_035128595.1 Eptatretus atami
TGGGGTAAACAGGGTAAACAAGACGGACACTACCGGGACTTCAGGAAGTAAAGCATGAAATTTGAAGGAGGTGGGTTTGTGGTGGATTAATGTGGGTAAAAAAAAGATCGTGGTTTTGGATGGGGGAAAATAAGAGATGGTAGTGAACAACTGTTTTGAAGACCTGGAGAAAGGAGTGGGAGTTTGTTCCAGAGGCAGGAAAAAAGAGGAATGAGAGAGTGAAGGAGAGCAGTGATTCTTGATTTTGGCAGTTTCACCAGGAGGGGTTTTTTGGCAGACCTTGAGCGCCCTTCGGAAATGTAGGGGAGACGGAGCACAGACAGAGCAGGGGGATCAAGGCCGGAGAGGGGACAGTAGATGACAGAAAGACCACTGACCTGCCTGCAGTGAGAGAGTGAGAGACCCAAAGAATCAGCTTCATCGTGGAAAATACCAATGATCCTAAAAGCCTTGGTGTCCACAGCGTGAAGCCAAGCTTGGTGTGAGGCAGGAGCTCCATGGGGAGAGCAGTACTCCATCAGGCTGCAGATGAAAGCTTTGTATGTGGTTAGAAGCTCAGGTGTACCAAGGAAGGATTTGCATGATTGAGGATGCTCAGTTGGTGACTGGCTTTGGAGACCAGCTTGGAAATGTGGCTTTCCCAGGAAAGATCATGGTGAGGCCCAGAAACTTGAATTAAATGACTTCTTCAAGGGTATTGTTGAGACAGTAGATTGGGTGGGGGTTCCAGATGGTCCTTTTGGAGAAACATTGTGAGTGTGAGATTTGTCAGGATTGAAAGACTTGTTCCAAGTGCTTGATCAGCTTGAGGAGATGAGAGAGAGAGAGCCATTCAGCATCACGTTTTTACTGCGACAGGAGAGGAAGTCAATGAGCAATGAGTGGAGATTGCATTGGACACAATAAGAGGAGCATTTGGTGAGCAGTGCAGGATACCAGACCTTAACAAAAGCTCACGATATGTCGAGGGCGATGGCTTTGATCTCATGTCTGGCATTGCAGACCTCCATCCATTTTTGGGAAAGCAGAAGCAGCATTTCTAGGCTTAAGTGTCCTGGTCTGAATCCAAGTTGATGATGAGAAATCAAGCCATTGGAAAATAGGAAGGATTTAATGTCAAAAGTAATGATGGATGATTGGTGGCAGGCTGATTGGTGATGATTGGTGGCAGGCTGATTGGTCTGTAGTTGCAGAGATATGTTTTTGCACATTTTTTATGCAGAGCAGTAATGTTTGCTGATTTCTAAGCAGATGGCAGATAACTTTGAGCAAATGAGAGGGTGAATAGAACAGACAGTGGGTGAGCAAGAGCAGAGGAGCAGGTTTATAGGATACGTGGGCTGATGCCATCTGGACCGGTTGCAGAATTGGTTTGACAGAAAGCTCTCCACCTTGTCAGGAGAAAAGGACACAGAGTCCAGGAACAGCTGGGTAAGGTGGGTACACAAAGCAATGGGTTTGGGACACAAGATTTAGAAGCAAACACAGATACTTGAAGGTAATACAGCAATACTTCATCTGCTGGCACCTCCGCCAAAACCCAACCAAGACAACAGTTACTGTTTTCCATCTCAGCAACCGACTAGCTAACAGCAAACTTCAGGTATCTTTTTGTGGCAAACCAGGCAGGAATGAACCATTCTCCAACTATCATGGAGTGACCCTTGATCGTAGCCTCATGTTACACGAACACCTAAAACGGGTCACAGAAAAGATAAAGACCAGGGTAAACAGCATCCTGAAACTCTCAGGCACCAGTTTGGGTTCAAGTGCATGCACTCTTTGCACTGCTAGTCTTGATATTGTGTACTTTGCAGTGGAATACTGTTCTCCTGTTTGGGGAGAGAGCAGGTACACGAAACACTTGGACACTGTCCTGAAAACACTGATGCAGATAATCAGTAGTACAACAAAATCAACACCTGTGCAATGGCTCCCAGTCCTGTCTAACATCCCACCCCCCTGATGTAGACTGGAAGCTAAGAATGCGAAGAGAGTTTGACTGCATCAAAGCCAACCCAGAGCTTCTGATCCATGAAGACGTGCATTGTGCATAATCTACCAAATATGTGACCAAAGTCACGCAAACCTTTCTGGGGCTCTGCAAATGTTTTGATTGATGTGAGTTTTAATACAAAGGACAAGTGGCGCAATCTCCGGACAGACAACAACATTGCAAACAAATAACTGGTCAGTGATCCGACAGAGGGTGGTGGGCTTGGGATCTTAGGGTCCTGAGTTCAGATGCTGCTTTGCCGTTTAAATAATACCAGGTGGGGTTGACTCAGCCTGTCATCCTTCTGAGGTCGGCAAAATGAGTTCCAGCTTGCTGGGATGATGGAGCCATTTGAGTATCCTGCGTCGGAGTGGCGCCCCATCCAGGATTGTGCCCAATAGCACAGGAGACTGCTTCGACAGCACCAACGCTCTGTACAGAGTATGGTCCCATTGGATGGAATCGACAGTTGAGCCTCCAGGTTTAGATCTCCCCCAGAAAGAGTGGTCTGCCCTCAATAGGATGCATACTCTCCACATAAGGACAACACACCACCTACACAAATGGAATTTCAAAGACAGCCCAGCAAGTGACTGTGGGCACCCAGATAAGACTATTCATCACATTGTGAATGAGTTACCTGCGGAAATTTGTAAACTAACAACAGCAAGACAGTGCTGTGTCTTGCCTGTTCAACTTGGACTTAGATCTGTGAGCTGCAATTTGTCACACACAAGAAAGAAAAATAAAGTTGTTCTGCCACTTCTTTTGGGGCATGTTGGTTGTCAACTGTGAGTTCCTGTCCATGGGGATTTACTCTCCAGCAAAATTTACAATGTACAACAGTAATTATGAAGGAAACCATAAATCCATCCCCGAAACTGTCATCAGCTTTGTAGACACATTCCACTGCTTCAAAAATTGCAGAGAACCTGAAGACTAATTGAGGAGTTTGTATATTCAAACAAGAACAGTAGAATTATACAATTGTACTTTTACATTGAATTACAAGGGCATTGGTGAACAATGGAGAGATTAACACAGAATATGTCTTTTTGGACCTGGCATTCCAAACATCTATGTACATGTTTTGAGGGGAACTTTGAGTACAGCTTTAACATGTGATCCATGAAGAGCTAATGCACATCTTCCTGTACTCATCACAAATCAAAATAAAAAGTATGAAAAGAAGGAAAAGAGAAAACATTGTTAACAATGTGCAACTACATTGATGTCTCCATATTTTTGTTCAGCACTTGTGATATGTATAAAACACCTGCTTGAGTGTCAACACATCATAAATGTATTCTGAACTGAAATGTTTAAACATCCAACCCAAATGAATGTAAGAGCTTTTAAGATACTATACGTAATTTATGTTATGCAGAGTTTTGGTGCTGACAAAGCATTTATTCAGCTACAATCGCTACTCTGGTTTCGGGATGTCAGGCAGCAAATTGCATATTTTGGTGTGATTTTCTTTCTTTCGAATGCAGCCTTATGCCTACTGGTTGCATCATTGATTAGGGGCATGGCGAGGCCGTTGATGCAGTGTCCCTATTACCATTACACAGGTGCTCATTTTGCTGACCTCGGGAGGACGAAAGGCTGAGTCAACCCCACCTGGTATTAATTCAGCGGAAACGAGGGTCAAACTCAGGACCCTAGGATCCCAAGTCAGCCACCCTAACCTCTAAGAAGCCAACGCCAAGCTATTTAGTATGATGATTGTGTGCGTGCATGCGTGCGCGCCTGACAGTCACACAAAAAAACCAGGGCCGGCCCGATCTTCACCAAATTTTGCAGACATGTTGGTAGTACCTAGCATCAGGCGATGGGCACAAAAATATCTGGAGGTGACCATTCAATGTACGTGAGTGGAAATGAGTGGCCGCCTCAGAAATAAAAGCAGATGTGTGCCGAAACTTGGGGTCTATTGGCCTGAGGAAGCTCACTGGGAAGTGGGTGAAATGTCACCTGTGACTGGGTCTGCTCTTATTTGTATATCACTTAAATTAGCAAAGTAGATCTAGTTACTTTTTGGTTGGATGCACCTTTTTCTTAAAAAACAACAACATATATATATATATATATAATCAAAAACATGTGGAGTGTGACAAGCGGTCTCCCGATCTCCATTGGACATATTCCTACACCAAAGCGTCACCTCCAATCCAGAGGCCTCGGCCCAGCGATTCTGTCAAATAGATAAAGGTTATATGGTCAATATCAGTTAAACATCAAACGGAGCCACCTATCCAGATTTTGGGCTTATTTGCCCTCATCAGGATGGCATACCAATAAACATTTAACCAATATTGGCCACATTTGTCATTTATACATCAGACACAACTCCTGACTGTTATGGTGAGCATAGCCACGGATTATGTCTCACATAATAAAACCGTATGATCCGCAAAGAACAACCATCTTATGTCCAATGCAGATTGGGGGAGTGCTCATCACACTCCACATGCTTCAATTTACCCACCGATCACCTCACGTGCCTCCTGGTTGAATGGTTTGCATTAGCGGGAACAATCGTCTGGGTGTCAGACGGTTGGTTGTTCTTTGCGGATTATGCAGTTTTACCGTGTGACACACAATCTGTTGCGATGCTCACCATAAGTCAGGAGGTGTGTCCAATGTGTATGCATATAGGTATGTATGTATGTATATATATATTTCAACATGGATACAAACAAGCACGACATAATAGTGACCGAAGCTTTTCGTGCTGCACTCTTCAGGGTAAAAATCGCAGCAAGTGAAGGAGGAAGTGAAGGCGAGTGCTTATATACGCAAGTCTCAATAAGGTAAACACTGTTTCAACTGTAATGACATCACGGTTAATCTGAACACCCATTGGTCAGCTCATCATCTTCACCTCGAGCTCCCATTGGCTGGAGCAGAGTTCGTCGATGATTGAAATTTGCAACTGTATCCTGGAGAGAGGGGGGATGGGTTTCCCCTCCGGTCCATTCACCATTTGTTACCGTACTTCCCTTGATCTTTCCATGCTGAAAGAGACACAGAGATCGTACAAATTCCTTTTGATGACATAATATTGGATCGGTGGTAAGGATGAAGGTTGCTTCCAACATGCATAAATGAAACGAGATCTGATCTCTGCTCAATATCCTGATGCAGCACAAAAAGTTTCGGTCACTCTTATGTCCTGTTTGTTTGTATCCATGTTGAAGTTCTGTAATACAAAACATCTGTTTATTTATATATTTATATATTTATGTGTTGTTATGGTTGTGGGGATAGATGGAATTATTTAATAGGGATTTTAGCATTGTGTAGAGTTGCTTAGTCCAAAGACGAGGAGAAAGCATCTCGATATAGTAAGTAGGGCATCTGTGAGCTTAAGTGTTACGTGTCACCACACGAGGGGTGGTGCAGTGTTAATTAGCATAGAGAGTAATAATAAGTTCCCCAGTAAGTGATTGCCATCTGTGATTTTTCCCTATGTTTTTATATTTCAAGATCGGCAATAGAGGTGGGGGAAGTGTCCCTGAAACCACAACAAATGGGCAGAAAGCCCCGCCTTCAAAGGATGACAGCAAATGAAGTCATGCAGTGATATTCATGACTCTGCTGGCTGTGAGTCAGAGGTCAATAGACGTCTGGGTCGGGCCTGGGGAGTCATGGCATTAACTGGATAATGGGGTGTGGTGCTGTCGGAGGATGAAAGACCGAGTCTTCAGGTCCTTGGTGCTTCCAGTCTTGCTCTATGGATGCGAGACTTGGACTTGAACAAGGATCTGAGACGGAGACTAAATTCCTTTGGTACCAGGTCTCTTCGGAGAATCCCTGGCTATCGCTGGTCGGATTTTGTGTCCAACGAGCGGTTGCTGAGAGAGACTCGGATGAGATTTGTTACCTGCATATTCCGTGAGCGGCAGCTGTGGCTGTATGGACATGTGGCTCGTTTTCCTGATGTTGATCCTGCTCACCAGATTCTCTCAGCGAGGGAGTCTCCTGAGTGGAGGAGGCCAATGGGCTGACCATGTGCCTCGTGGTTGTAGCAGGTTGATATGGCATCTCAAGGAGATGGGGATGGGCCAGGCATCTGCCTGGGAGATGGCCAGACGGAGGCCCTGGAGTACCGGCGGAAAGTGGATGCAGCGACGCGCTGCTCTGGCGCATGCTCCCATACCTGATCTGCCCTGAAGTCATGCCCCCAAAGGACGATTGATGGGCGTGATGTCAGAAGCTCGCTGAGCAGGAGAAGCCCCGCCTTCCCAGGTTTTTGTGGGAGCGTGCCACTTCTTGGAGGCAGAGGATAAAATAAGACAGAGAAGTGGAGCGATGAAAGGAACCTTGCGAATTTTGAGAGGATTATAGTGGTGCATTTTGAGAGGCGAAAGAAAGGGATCGCACAGGTGAGGTTGTGTATTTTTAGGAGGAATAAGGAGTTGACTTGGCATTCAGGGAGAGCCGTGATCAGAGTGGAGGCACAAGGTACATTGTTTTGAGAGGCGAGAGCGGAGATTGAGCGCACACCGAAGAAGATGACACGGCCATTGAATCCGTGTTGAGGTGGTTTGGCTCATGGGGCGAAGTAAAACACCAGCCTTTTGCTTCTGGTCGGGCCGAGGAGGACAAGCGGAGCACCCGAAGCCATGACACTGGGGCTTTGAGCCTTTATGTGGAGTGCCGCTCACTGATTTTACCTGGCGTGTGTTCGTCCCGCTATGAGAGAAGTGCCTCGATTCCAGTTCCACAAGGGTCAGCCCTGGGCCAAGCTAAGTAAAGCAATAGTTTGGAAGGAGGGTTTTTCTTTATATTTTGCATCCCCTTTGTCTATATTTTGAGTCTGTGTGCATGGCCTTGACTGGAGGATTTATTTATTTCATATTATTATCATTTCCTTTTGAATAATCATCCTTTGTAAATATTTGTGTATGTTCATTAAATGTATTCCTTTTAAGAGGCTGTAACTGTGCATCCGTTTCATTTCCCGTGCTCCTCCACCTGTCCGCCATGCCCTCTGAGCACTTGTTAAAATCTCCGAGGATCAACGTGTCCGCCTCATCCTCTTAATAAGGAACCCCTCGGCCGTCTCAGGGGGCTGTTGGTGTTAACCGCCCGGCACCACAAATTTGGGTCTCGGGGGTTAACCTGGGCCGGCCACCCCTGCGACAATATATATATATATATATATCCAATGTGCCACACATAGCGTTGGTTCTACCGAAGCAGTTTTTTTAGCCTACCATCCCTGTCTCAGCAGTCGTTTGGGTAGAATTATGCCAGGGTGCCGACGACAGATTGCGTACTCTTCACGAAGCATCATGGGATCTTTAATATCCACCAACAAATGCTGGCAAACAGGACTCCTGGTTTAATGCCAATCTGAGGGACAGCAAACACATTGATGAATCACCCTTCTTGTAAAATACCAGGATGACTGTTTGTAGGTCGGCCAAGATTCCAAACCAAGCTGGAAAGGCTGGTGGTGAATGTGCATTCCTCTAGGGGTCTAGGCCATCCTGCCACCCTAAATGAGCATTAGGTATTGTGAAAGGTTAAAAATAAGTCAAGCTCAAGAAGGAGGTTGTACACAATTTCATTAAAGACAAAGATATTAGAAGGTAATAAGCAAATTGTTGTCAGACAATCGTTTCAATCAAATATGTGTAAATGGTACTCGTAGCCAAACTCAATTTGTTACTTTGGCAAATCTTGAGTTTTACCTGTTGCTGTGCCACAGTATGTTTTCATTTCCATTGTGATCAAGAGCTTGTGTTGTGTGTTCCCTCTTTGACAGGTGGTCATTACCAAACGCTATTACTTTGCTTCCTGCTTTTGGATAGCATTCACAATTTAACCAGGGATCTCCGTCTCGGTATAATAAGTCTGAAAAATAAAATTAATCGACAGCTCCAGTGATCTTATCCATGGTTTTGATGTTCATTGCGTCTTTTCACTTTTGTCAGTGTTACGAAAGGTGATAAAATTAATTGAATCCAGATATTCTGCCCACCTACACACTGTTGTTCCTCTTTTCTCCTGTTTGTCGAACTGCTTTCCTGAGATGCTTCATTCGCCCTCTTCCCTCCAGGGCATCAAGCATGCAGGACATCGCCATCTCATGGCATCCTCCATCATATCCAAAATATTCTCTACCCCGATTAACCCAACCCTCTGATGTCAACCTTCACTCGTATGCACAATATTTCCCACCACAATTTACCCAACCTATCCCAAGCCTCTTACTTGCAGATTACTTTTTTTTTTCATTCCCTCCACTCTCTCCTCTTTGCTTTATTTCCAGATGACTCTCAGTGATAGCAATTTATTTCAGACCAGAGGTGACTCTTGAATGTTGTTTGTGGTACACATTAGGGCAGAGGTAGAGCATTGGACTAAATGATGTTAATTAAGAAATGCAGGACACAGCAGGGGTTCCTCAGGCTGCTCTGTGTACTGCTTCAAATGCTGATTAAAGTAGCTAAAGGATTAAAGGTTGTAAGCAGCAATGGGGATGAAATCAAAACATTGGATTATGCATTTCTCTGAAATGTCTCATCGAGATGAAGATTAATTTGACCGAATTTATGCTTTATTAATTTGCTTAAGTAGTGCTTATATGATGCAAGCAATTTTGCAATCAGCACCACAATCATAATTGGAAGTTTTCAACAATTAAGGACAGACTACTTACAATAGTCAGAAAGAATTCAGTGGTAGAAGATGACTTGGCTGATGTTGAAACCAATAATTTATGAGGAATTCTTTCAAGAGGAAGAGTGAATGTGGCTTCTGCTTTTGAAGGGTCTTACAATTTTCTTTCCTTTCAAATCACGAGACAGGGCAGTAACAACTTTCTCTGTTTCTAGAGAGAGGGATATTTGAATGGTGTACATTTGAAAGGAGGAATCGTGAGCTTTCCAAGTATGAAAAAGTTTGTTGATGTACTCTACCGGTCAGGGGTCTTAGAACACCCCAATTTTTACAGTTTTTACTGAAATTTAAGCAGTTTGATGTTTAAATTTACTCTGAAATTAATGCATAGAACAAATAAACAATTGCATATATAAAAGAAATCATGGAATCGTTTTGTTGAACAAAATTTAATCTAAATTTTTGACTCATCAAAGTAGCCACCTTTTGCAGATATAACAGCCGAACATACTCGTGGCATTATTTCTACAATGGAAATCAAATATTGTTCGGAAAGTTCTTCCCAACACTGTTGCAGAAGTTCCCACAAATGTGTTGCACTTGTAAGTTGCTTTGCTTTCACCCTTCTGTCCAGTTCATCTCAAACCAGCTCGATGGGGTTTAAGTCTGGAGACTGTGCTGGCCATTCCATGATTTGAAGCCTACCGTCTTGTTCTTTTCTTTCAAGGTAGTTCTGACATAGCCTGGAGATATGTTTTGGGTTGTTATATTGCTGTAGGATGAACCCCTGACCAACTCGGCGTAGACCAGAGGGTATTGCATGGCGCTGCAAAATGCTGTGGTAGCCCTTTTGGTTCAGGGTGCGAGTCACTCTGTGCAAGTCGCCGACTCTGGATCCAGCAAAAGAGCCCCAGATCATCACGCTTCCTCCTCCATGTTTGACAGTTGGTGTCACACACTGAGGAAACATCCATTCGCCTACTCAACGGCGTACAAAAACCCTGCGTGATGAAGCGAAGATTTCAAATTTTGATTTCATCGGTCCATAAGACCTTCCTCCAGTTTTCAGTAGTCCACTTGCAGTGCTTCATGGCCCAGGCAAGCCTCTTTTTCTTATTTTGCCATCTTAGCAATGGCTTTCTTAGTGCCACTCCACCTGTCAAACCTGCAGCTGGAAGTCTTCTCTTCACAGTTGAAACTGAGACTTCCTTACTTCGACCAGTGTTAAGCTGTGCTTGAAGCTGCTGTCCTATGAGCCGCCTATCACGCAAGCTGTTGACTCTCAGAAACTTGTCTTCTGGTTGTGTTGTGGCTTTGGGTCTGCCATACCTCTTCCTGTCAGTTTCCTCCAGTTTCCAAGTGCCTTTTGATGGTGTGGGAAACTGTATTCACTGACACCTTGGCTGCTTTGCAATTTCTCTGAAGGAAAGACCGACACTTTTAAGGGTTATAATGGTCTGTCTGTCTTCCTTTGTTAATTGTCTTTTTCTCACCATTATGATAGCAATATACTACTTCCTGCAGTGCAATATTGTCCAAATAATGCTTCAGAGGGTGTAGCAACATAGTCTGTTCCAACATTGCTTTTATACAGACAGAGGGTTTGTGACTGATCAACAAGAGTCGGGACACCTGGAGGAATTGTTTGCATTAATTTTCAAGGCTTAATTTACTTCCATTGCTACAGAACAGCTGCAGTTGCTAACGCATTACTTGTTCACTGAAAAGGGCCATTTTAACAACTCTTAAATTTACATTATTTTTCAGTTTTTGGTAACCTAAACTTCTTTTTTTTTAACCTCTGGCAGTTTACCGCTTAGCTTTGTACCATTTCAGGTTATTCACTGGACTTGAACTGCTTAAATTTCAGTAAAAACTGGAAAATGGGGGTGTTCTTAAACTATGGTCCGGTAAAGTATAACAAGAAAACGACCTTAACGTTCTGCTGAGGACATTGCCAGCTTTCTGGAATTTATCAGGTAAGAAAAGGGCATCAAATGAAACGTTTGTTTGCATACATATGAGAATATCAGCAAGAATGATTTGAACCTGGCTTTGTATCAGATAATTTATGAAGTATATTTAGGTACAAAATGATCAAATCCTCAGGGTATTTCTATTGAAACTGCCTTGACATCTTCCTTGAGATTTGAGTTATCTTTCCGTTGATGATATCGTATTAATTACTTGCTGAGTGTTGAAGGATCACCTGAAAACGAAGTTTGTCTCTTTAGAAAGATGAATGGTATTAAGCTTGTTGCAATCATGGTTTTCATCACCATTATTATAATGAGAAAAGGGCTTCGGAACTGTCTTGAGGGCCTCGCTTGGCACCTCTTATGTATTGACGTGATGTTTACTACCTTCGAAGCAGGATTAAAGCAGGCAGCCCTTCAGAAAGGAAAGGGGGAACACCATATACATTTCAACAGCCAGGTAAGAGGCATGGATCTTGATGACTTGGTTGTTGTTACCATCAAGCTCTGTTGCATATTGATCATCATTGTATGCCAGGAACATTGCCACCTATTCAGTTGAGAAGCTGACATTACATAGGGCGAATAAACATAGGAAGAGATAGTTTGGGAACCTGAGTTCTTCGTGCTTTGCATTCATCTATTCATGCCTCGTGTTAAGTTGACTCAATAGTGGCTTCTGTCTTCATGAGTGATGCAGGATTATTGAATAAGTGTACTGTATACTGCAGATATTTGGAAACCCAGTTCAAAGCATGTCTTTTAAGCCTATGCAAATGGAAATGTGGAAGTGAAGAATGTAGCAAAACTTCTGAAAACTATGGCTTGCCAAAGAACAAGCACATACTGGTTTGCAATACTTATGGAGTGATTCAATAGTTTCCATTTGTTGCATTAATCTTTCAGGTTGAGAAAGTAAGTTTGTGAATTCTTGCAAAAAGTTTTCTGCAAGGCTCACTTGGCTGTGCCTGGATAGGTTTGAGGGTAGTGGAGTAGCAGCTGAAACCCAAATCCTACCCAGGTCCCTCCTGATGACTCCAATGCAGTATTTGGTTTTCTGTTTGATTATATTTGATACCAATTACATCCCTCACATATTTATATCGACTGGAGTATATAATGGTTCTCCCAGGAAGCAGGATGTGAGTTGTAGGAAGTTGGTGTTTTTTGATATCCATGAATTTGGCACTCTGCCAAGAAATTTGCAATCTAACAAACAAATGGAAATCCCTTTCACTTCCAACCTATTGGCACACCCAATAATTTGACAATTTGCTGAATAATTTCCAAGTTGCAAGCCGACACAGATGACTTTGGCAAGCAGCCATCTAGTTTCCTTGCAACAGAAAACTCCATTCACCTTGCAGCTTTTGACGAACATGCAGCAAACTAAAAAATAAACTTTTGGAAAAAAAGCATTTTTAATGTTTAATTTGTCATGCATCAGCAGCAAAAAGATCGGAGAGTAAATAACAGCTTTTCTCAAAGACATTGGTTAAGTGTTCAAACAGCAAGCAGAGCAACCAAACAAAAACCCGACAATTACTCAGCCCACACATCCTGCTGATCCACACCTGCCAAAACTGACATCATCAGCATTCACTGAATACATCATACACTCCCTCTCATGAACCCAGAAACACAGCCTGAGCTGGCCAAAAATGATCCCTGGTTGCATTGGTTTTTACTGCCAACATCCCAAATGGCATCACTGAGGGAATATTCTGCCCTCGACCATCGTTTGAGGCTGATTAAGTAATAACTGGTTGAAGGCCCCACCCGAGCCGAGTGACACAGGGTCACTTGAATGTTGGCAGTGTCGGACACACAGGAGATGATACTCTCAGCATGTGATATAGGATTCCCTTCACAAGGGTCATGGTCTTATTTTTGGATGTTGAAAAGTAGCTGCTGGATCAGAACAAGCTGCTGGGGTTGCATTGTCTCCATAGTTTCATTCTGTAATTGGAATCGGAGAAAGTTCTGCATGTGGGGAGGACAATGAAGTCGGTACATCACTTTTGAATGTTCGGTTCAGTATCTTCCAACTGGAATGGATTTGAATGTTCAGTTCAGTATCTTCCAACTTTCTCACAAAGCATTTGTGCAGTTTATCATGATGTCTCCTCATGAAACTACCATGACTCAGTTCCGTGACAAATGAAACGGGGTTAGTGTTCAACACGATCATCCCATATAACCAACGATCACCTTTGTTATAGTTTCCTGCATTGACCAGAGCACCAATTGACAAAGCATGCTGAACCATGCATCTATTAATGTGCAAGTTCTGTTTCATGTGATGCCACTCCATATGAGCATTGATGTTGAGACAAAGTCGATTTAGTGGAGTTTTAAGTTGATGGTCATTGGGTAACTTTGTAGGAGTCTCGTGTGTGTTGTGTGCTGTGTGTGTGGTGGTGTGTGTGTGTGTGTGTTGTGTGTGTGTGTGTGTGTGTGTGTGTGTGTGTGTGTGTGTGTAGTTTTTCGATATTTGAACACACGAGCCAGTTTCATGGTGAGAGTTGAACTTTTGACTTGGTCAGACCAGACTTGAAATGTTCAACCGCCTTCTCTGTGAAACTATGAGAGGTTGGGTGATGTGCAGCATTATTGATATACTTAACACCATTTCATGCCATGAAGTCCTCAAGCTCAGCACTTGTGAAATTTGAACCAATGTCAAAAACCACTGTCAGACAAAATGTTTGGTCAAAGGTAGATGTGGGTCTCTCAATGGATGCGGTTGAAGTATCAGTGGTAGAAAATGCACATCAATTTATTTTGAATAGGCTTGATGCCGTGGAAAGAAAGGCCCACAAAATATTCGGATCTCCCACGACGAATCTGAGTGTCTCGGCATGTTACTTTCACATCGCAGGCAGGTTGGTGACCTATCTGTATTCCACCACCTTTCTTTTGGTCTTGCACCCTCTGCCCTTTTTTGGCTCTGTCCCTCCCAGGTTTTGGCAGGGTGCCAGTAACCCTCTTCTTGTTTAAACTTCCAAAATCCAGGCTAACTGCTGACCTCCACTCAATTTGTTCCTCTTTTCTCTCACCTGTGTGGAACCAACTTCCCTCGGTGTTCAGTCCCATTTTCCCCTCCAGAGCTTCAAGACGGTTGTTTACCAACACCTCAGGTCATTCTCCATCCATTCTCATGATGTCTTCTCCCCCCCCCAAATGACTCCATTCCCAAGCACCCCCTTTTTCCAGGTTATTGTGATTTTTCTCCCCCTCCCAACCTATTTTCGGTGTTAGTTATTGGGTTTTTTTCTTTCCCTTTTCTATCCCTGCTTTCCCCTTCCTCTTCTTTCTGTTTTCCATTCAGCTTGTGTCCTCCCCCTCACTTTTATCTCATTCTCACTCTCACTTTACTCTGCTGTTTGTTTCCCCATTTCCATTTATTGCTTTCTGTGAGCTTCGATCATGTGTACAAAAAAAACATTTTGTTTTCGGACAATGGACCAGCAGAGTCAATGTGCGTGGGCGATACGGGTCCTCCCAAGGATGGATAGATATGTGCTGGCCTAACGGCTGGGTGAGCACTTTGACATGGCCCACATGGCTATACCATGTATTCAATATCATGATCCATGCATGGCCAAATTTAAATGTAATTGTGAGCAAACAAGTTCATCTTGACTATGACTAGATAGCCAGCATGAAGCATGTCAAGAATAGTGGACCTTCAGGCAGTAGGTTGATGATGGTGGACCAGATGGTTGCCCAGGTGTATGCATCCTTGCCATCGGCTGAATGTGGTCTTTAAAATGCATTATGGATTCATTCTTCCTCGACAATGTCAGGCCAACCCAACAACAGAACCAACAGCACCTTACCCAGGACTGCATCAGGTTGAAAACTCATGAAGTGGAATGCAACCAGCATGTCCATAAAACCCAGCTGCACTCCTGGATTGAACTTGCAATAATCATTATATAGGCTGACAGAGATGATGCCCATCAATGCATCCTTCCAGATGCTACAGTTGATATCACATTTGTTTTGCTCCAGTTTTAAGAAGGCCTTCCGTCCAGTGTGAGTAGAGTGAAGATCTTCAATTTGTGGTAGTGGATACTGATTAGGCAGTAAGCACCAATTCGAACATTCATTGGGACCAGTAGGGGACATCTATTTCAAAGCAATTCTCGCTCTTGTTCTATTTGTCTCTGTCTGTCTGTCTGTCTATGTCATTTGTCTACAGGTCACATTTTTACACCGATCTTGACGAAACTTCACCATCTCGTAGACGTAGTGACAAGCTGGAAGCCTATTGTTTGAGGTCAGTAGGTCAAAAGTCAAGGTCACAGAAATTGTCAATTTTCAATTGATTCACTTGATATCTACTGTTTGTACTGTACATCATCTATACGTCTAATTCCCTGCATTACGGAAATTCACCTCACCGAAATAAGTTTCGCTTTTTCACACTCTTAAATGTTATCGATGATACATGGGTGTTCTAACTATAACATGATGTATGAAGGTTTATGTAGAGCACCC
>CM068961.1:67023256-67078711 GCA_035128595.1 Eptatretus atami
ACAGTTTGACAGAAGGGATGGGAAAATATGCCCAATCGAGGGTGTTGCAATTTGCCTAGAAAACCTATGCAACAGACTAAAATCTTGCAATTGCTGTCAAAGGTTCTTCCACCAAGTATTAATTCAGGCAGTGGACACTAAGCCAACTAAGATATTCAGTTTTATAATTTTTTAATAAATTTTCTGCAATTGGAAAATTTGTTGATTCACTTGGAAAGTGTGGGCTACGATGTGGAAAAAAAGTCTTGATTTAATGCATTTATTTTCCTGCAAAAAAGTGCAACAAAAGGTTGAAATTTGAAAGGATGTGTAACTTTCTATGGCACTGTAAGCTGAATGCATTTTGATGTAAATGTTCAAAGAACAAGCAAGAATATTACCTTTAAAAATATCTGCTTTCTGTTCTCGTGTACAAGGCGTGAGATGAAGAAAGAAACGTTAGAGTTGGTTCATCAGTTGGTAGTGCTAGTTCCGGATTCTGTGCTGCATTTGCCTCAACGAAGGAGTGGTTCTCGCTGTGAAGTCCAAAATTAAGTCTCAAGGGACGTTCATAATCCCCTCCTACATCCCTGCTTTCTCCCCTACACAAGGGTTTCCATTGACACTGGCCTTATTCCACAAAGTAGAAACAGCAGCAGGAATTGATGGCATCTATTCTGAATTGTGGAAGACTATTGAGACTTCCTGGATTGTGATTGGGTTGGCTCTCTTTCACTAATCCCCATGCAACTGAAGTCTGGAAAGCTTTCAACCTGGAGAGAGGGCTGGAAGTCATTTGCCAATTCCTTAAGCATGGGAAACCTGCTGCTTGACCCATCTAAGCTATCACCCATATCTCTGCTAGGTAGAACCACAATGTTGTGAGCTGTCCATCTGGGCCAGACTCTCTCCATCTGTTAGAGCCCCAACCCATCCCAACAAAACAAGCTGGTTCTCAAGACCTGGGAGGAGTGTGTTGATCAAGTACTTGCACTTACCACCCATATTGAGAACTGGCTACCACGAGCATTCAAAAAGGTTTTGCCACTAATTGATCCTTTCACCACATTGAATGGTTATGGTGACGTTGGTCTTCTGTTAAAAGCTTGCCAGGACAGATCGTGCGTATGGCACTGAAAAGTCTTTCTTATATGTTTAGCACTCATGATATAAGGATTTCACTCGGAGGAGAAACAAGCTCCATAAGGATTCTGAATTGATGGTCTCTCTGCACAGGGTTATCTACTCCACTCTTCAAACATATACAGTGGGGAAGGTGACACACTGCCGAGTTTATTGCAGTATTCTTGTGATCAAAGCCAACCTAGAGGTCTGTACACTTTTACCTCATAGGTTACACTCAACTGTGGAAAGGATGGAATCTAAAACAAAAAACCTGGAAAATCACATTGTATTGATTTTAAATAATTAATTGCATTTCAATTATTGCATGAAATAAGATTAAATACATCAATAAATCAGAACTTAAATTATTTGTAACAAACCCTTGTTTTGCGAGATGGAGCGAGGAAGATCAATGACGTCCTTAGTCTCAACAGGTTTGCACACACGGAGGGTTACTGTCACTCTCATACAGATTCCTTGGCTCCTTATGCTCAGATCTTACACCGAGGTTTCGGCTGTCGCGGCAACATGCAGATTCGTCCCTCCAAGATTCGTGAGATCTGGGTTCAGTCTGGAGACTGCGGCGAGGCCACTCCAGGACCTCTGAGATGACTTCTTACGGAAGCCACTCCTAGTTGACCCTGGCTGTGTTCGCCTCATAGTCTAATATAAGGAAACTCGAGTGCGAGTCGTCATAGTGTCTGTGTGTTGAGGAGTAGTTTGTTGGCCAAGATCTCGCGATACATGCCCCAATCCATTCTCCCCTCAATACGGTGCCAGTCGTCCTTGTCCCATTTTGCAGAAAGCATCCCAAAGAGAGAGTCATACTGTTTTCTACCATCCAATTGCTGCACGGTTGGAGTGGTGTTCTTGGACGTGTGTTACCATGCTTCCTTCCTCCAAACACGGTCGATGACGTGAACGACCTAAAAAAGTGCGTCACTCTTTCATGTGCTCATCACGACCACATGAACGCTTCTCCCATTCCTTCTGATCATCCAGATGGCATTGGCAACTTCAGACGGGCTCTGGACATGCGCTGGCTTGAGGCAGAGGACCTTGCGGCCTGCCAGGATTTTAATCCACGACGGCGGTAGGTGTTTAACTTATGGTTTTCTTGATACTGTGGTCCAGCTCTTTCAGGTCATTGACCAGGTCCTGCCGCGGTAGTTCTGGACTGATCCCTCATCCTTTCTCATGATCATTGAGGCTCCACGAGGTGGATCTTGCATGGAGCCCCAGACCGAGAGAGATGGATGTTATCTTGAACTTCTTCCATTTTCTAATAATGCCCAGTTGCTGTCCTCTCACCGAAGCTGCTTGCCTACTGTCCTGAGGCCATCCAGCCTTGTTGCAAGTCTTACAATTTGTCTTGTCCTAGACACTTCTCTGGTTTGCCATGTGAGAGGTGAGCTGATTGATTTGAGTGTGGAAGCTGTCTTTTTATGCAGATAACGAGTTCAAACAGGCTGCAGTTAATACAGGTAATGAGTGGAGAATGGGAGGGCTTCTTTAAGACAAACTAAACAGGTCTGTGAGAGCCGGAGATTCTACTGGTTGGTAGGTGATCAAATATTATTCATGCAATTAAAATGCAAATTAATTATTTAAAATCATTACAAATGTTGATTTTCGGATTTTTTTGTTTTTTAGATTCCGTCTTTCACAGTTGAATGTGTTGTGTACCTAGTGGTGATAAAAATTACATGACTGTACGTGCGTTTGTAAGTGGGAAAACCTGCAAAATCGGCAGTGTATCGATACTTGTTCTCCCCACTGTATGTGAGCAATATCCTTGTACCCCCTCCAGAAAGAGAAAGTTTGCCAACGCAGATGATCTGTGTGTGTGACCAAATCAATCAACCTTGAATATGTCAGCAGTACCTTGTCCCAGGACCTCTTTTTTGTATAACTTATCGAGCTCGTATAAGAGCTAACAAACAGAACATATAACAAGGGAGAAGGAGACAAGAGGGGCAGGAGAGGGAAGTACAAAACAGTGGGCAATAGTGACGGAGTGTAGAGTGGAAGGGAAAGGATGGGGGTGGGGTAAACAGGTAAACAAGACGGACACTACCGGGACTTCAGAAGTAAAGCATGAAATTTGAAGAGGTGGGTTTGTGGTGGATTAATGTGGGTAAAAAAAGATCGTGGTTTTGGATGGGGAAAATAAGAGATGGTAGTGAACAACTGTTTTTGAAGACTCGAGAAAGGAGTGGGAGTTTGTTCCAGAGGCAGGAAAAAGAGGAATGAGAGAGTGAAGGAGAGCAGTGATTCTTGATTTTGGCAGTTTCACCAGGAGGGGTTTTTTGGCAGACCTTGAGCGCCCTTCGGGAAATGTAGGGGAGACGGAGCACAGAACAGAGCAGGGGGATCAAGGCCGGAGAGGGGACAGTAGATGACAGAAAGACCACTGACCTGGCCTGCAGTGAAGAGTGAGAGACCCAAAGAAATCAGCTTCATAGTGGAAAACAATGATCTAAAACCTTGTGTGTCCACTAGCGTTGAAGCCAAGCTGGTGGAGGCAGGGAGCTCCATGGGGAGAGCAGTACTCCATTCAGGCTGCAGATGAAAGCTTTGTATGTGGTTAGAGCTCAGGTGTACCAAGGAAGATTTGCATGATTGAGGATGCCTCAGTTGGTTGGACTGGCTTTGGGACCAGCTTGGAAATGTGGCTTTCCAGGGAAAAGATCATGGTGAGCGCCCAGAAACTTGAATTAAATGACTTCTTCAAGGTATTGTGAGACAGTAGATTGGGTGGGGTTCCAGATGGTCCTTTGGGGAGAAACATTGTGAGTGTGAGATTTGTCAGGATTGAAAGACTTGTCAAGTGCTTGATCAGCTTTGAGGAGATGAGAGAGAGAGAGAGAGCCATTCCAGATCACGTTTTACTGCGACAGGAGAGGAAGTCAATGAGCAATGAGGGAGATTGCATTGACACAATAAGAGGACATTTGTGAGCAGTGCAGGATACCAGACCTTAACAAAAAGCTCACGATAGTCGAGGGCGATGGTTTTGATCTCATGTCTGGCATTGCAGACCTCCATCCATTTTTGGGAAAGCACAGAAGCAGCATTCTAGGCTTAAGTGTCCTGGTCTGAATCCAAGTTGATGATGAGAAATCAAGCCATTGGAAAATAGGAAGGATTTAATGTCAAAGTAATGATGGGAGGGATTTGTGGGCAGGCTGATTGTGATGATGGTGGCAGGCTGTTGTGTATGATTGTGTGGTGCTGTGATTGGTCTGTAGTTGCAGAGATATGTTTTTGCACATTTTTTATGCAGAGCAGTAATGTTTGCTGACTAATGCAGATGGCAGAAACTTTGAGCAAATGAGAGGTGAATAGAACAGACAGTGGGTGAGCAAGAGCAGAGGAGCAGGCAGGTTTTATAGGATACGTGGGCTGATGCCCATCTGGACCGGTTGCAGAATTGGTTTTGACAGAAAGCTCTCCACCTTGTCAGGAGAAAAGGACACAGAGTCCAGGAACAGCTGGGTAAGTGGGTACACCAAAAGCATGGGTTTGGGCACACAAGATTTAGAAGCAAACACAAGATAACTTGACAGGTAATAACAGCAATACTTCATCTGCTGGACCTCGCCAAAACCCAACCAAACAACAGTTACTGTTTCCATCTCAGCAACCGACTACTAACAGAAACTTCAGTATCTTTTTGGGCAAACCAGCAGAATGAACCATTCTCCAACTATCATGGAGTGGACCCTTGATCGATAGGCCTCATGTTACTACGAAACACCTAAAAAAAACCCCGGGGTCAAAAAAACAGAAAAAGATAAAGACCAGGGTAAACAGCATCCTGAAACTCTCAGGCACCAGTTGGTTCAAGTGCATGCACTCATTTGCACTGCTAGTCTTGATATTGTGTACTTTGCAGTGGAATACTGTTCTCCTGTTGGGAGGAGAGCAGGTACACGAAAACTTGACACTGTCCTGAAAACACTGATGCAGATAATCAGTAGTACAACAAAATCAAACACCTGTTGCAATGGCTCCCAGTCTGTCTAACACCCACCCCCCTGATGTAGACTGGAAGCTAAAGAATGCGAAGAGAGTTTGACTGCATCAAAGCCAACCAGAGCTTCTGATCCATGAAGACGTGCATTGTGCATAATCTTACCAAATATGTGACCAAAGTCACGCAAACCTTTCTGGGCTCTGCAAATGTTTTGATTGATGTGAGTTTTAATACAAAGGACAAGGGCGCAATCTCCGGACAGACAACAACATTGCAAAACAAATAACTGGGTCAGTGATCCGACAGAGGGTGTGGCTTGGGGATCTTAGGGTCCTGAGTTCAGATGCTGCTTTGCCGTTTAAAATAATACCAGGTGGGGTTGACTCAGCCTGTCATCCTTCCGAGGCGGCCAAAATGAGTTCCAGCTTGCTGGGATGATGGAGCCATTGAGTATCCTGCCGTCGAGTGGCGCCCCATCCAGGATTGTGGCCCCCAATAGCACAGGAGGACTGCTTCGACAGCCAACGCTCTGTACAGGAGTATGGTCCCATTGGATGGAATCGACAGTTGAGCCTCCAGGTTTAGATCTCCCCCAGAAAGAGTGTCTGCCCTCAATAGGATGGCCATACTCTCCAACATAAGGACAACACACCACCTACACAAATGGAATTTCAAAGGGACAGCCCAGCAAGTGACTGTGGGCACCCAGATAAGATATTCATCACATTGTGAATGCAGTTACCTGCGGAAATTTGTAAACTAACAAAGAGCATAGCTCGTGCTGTCTTGCCTGTTCAACTTGGACTTAGATCTGTGAGCTGCAATTTGTCACACACAAGAAAGAAAAATAAAGTTGTTCTGCCACTTCTTTTGGGGCATGTTGGTTGTCAACTGTGAGTTCCTGTCCATGGGATTTACTCTCCAGCAAAATTTACAATGTACAACAGTAATTATGAAGGAAACCATAAATCCATCCCCGAAACTGTCATCAGCTTTGTAACACTTCCACGCTTCAAAAATTGCAGAGAACCTGAAGACTAATTGAGGAGGTTTGTATATTCAAACAAGAACAGTAGAATTATACAATTGTACTTTTAATTGATATACAAGGGCATTGGTGAACAATGGAGAGATTAACACAGATATGTTTTTTGACCTGGCATTCCAAAAAATCTATGTACATGTGTTTTGAGGGAACTTTGAGTACAGCTTTAACATGTGATCCATGAAGAGCTAATGCACATCTTCCTGTACTCATCCACAAATCAAAATAAAAAGTATGAAAAGAAGGAAAAGAGAAAACATTGTTAACAATGTGCAACTACATTGAGTGTGCGCGATAGTGTGTGTGTCAGCATTGCTGCATATGTATAAAACACACTGTTGAGTGTTACACATTATAAATGTATTCTGAACTGAAATGTTTAAACATCCAACCCGAATGAATGTAAGAGCTTTTAAGATACTTATTACGATAATTTATGTTATGCAGAGTTTTGGTGCTGACAAAGCATTTATTCAGCTACAATCCTGATCGCGGTTGTTCTGGTTTCGGGATGTCAGGCAGCAAATGCATATTTTGGTGTGATTTTCTTTCTTTGAGTGCAGCCTGTTATGCCTGCTGGTTGCCATCATTGATTAGGGGCATGCTAGGCCGTTGAGCAGTGTCCCTATTACCATCACAGGTGCTCACTTTTCTGACCTCGGGAGGATGAAAGGCTGAGTAACCCCACCTGTATATTCAGCTGGAAACGAGGGCTCAAAACTCAGGACCCTAGGATCCAAGTCAGCCACCCTAACCTCTAGAAGCCAAGCTATTTTGTATTAGTGATTGTGTGTGTGTGTGTGTGTGTGTGTGTGGTGTGTGTGATGTGTGTGTGTGTGTGTGTGTGTGCGTGCGCGCCTGACAGTCACACAAAAAAAACAGGGCCGGCCCGATCTTCACCAAATTTTGCAGACATGTTTGGTAGTACCTAGCATCAGGCGATGGCACAAAAATATCTGGAGTGACCATTCAATGTATGTGGTGGAAATGAGTGCCGCCCTCAGAAATAAACAGATGTGTGCCGAAACTTGGGGCTCTGTAGGAAGCTCACTGGGAGTGGGTGAAATGTCACTGTGACTGGGTCTGCTCTTATTTGTATATCACTTAAATTAGCAAAGTAGAATCTAGTTACTTATGTTGGATGCACCTTTTTCTTAAAAACAAACAACATATATATATATATTATATATATAATATATATATATATATATATATATAATCAAAAACATGTGGAGTGTGTACAAGCAGTCTCCCGATCTCCATTGGACATATTCCTACACCAAAAGCCTATCCATCCAGAGGCCTCTGGCCCAGCGATTCTGTCAAATAGATAAAGGTTATATGGTCAATATCAGTTAAAATCAAACGGAGCCACCTATCCAGATTTTGGGCTTATTTGCCCTCATCAGGATGGCATACCAATAAACATCTAACCAATATTGGACACATTGTTGGTATTTACATCAGACACAACTCCTGACTGTTATGATGAGCATAGCCACGGATTATGTCTCACTAGTAAAACCGTATGATCCGCAAAGAACAACCATCTATGTCCATGCAGATTGGGGAGTGCTCGTCACACTCCACATGCTTCAATTTACACGATCACCTCACGTCCTCTGGTTGAATGGTTGCATTAGCGGGAACAATCGTCTGGGTGGCAGGACGGTGGTTGTTCTTTGCGGATTATGCAGTTTTACCGTGTGGACAACAATCTGTTGCAATGCTCACCATAAGTCAGGAGGTGTGTCCAATGTGTAGTATGTATATATATATATATTATATATATATTATATATATTTCAACATGGATACAAACAGCACGGACATAATAGTGACCAAAGCTTTTCGTGCTGCACTCTTCAGGCTAAAATCGCAGCAAGTGAAGGAGGAAGTGAAGGGCGGCGCTTTATACGCAGGTCTCAATAAGTAAACACTGATTCCAACATAATGACATCACGTTTAATCTGAACACCCATTGGTCAGGCTCATCATCTTCACCTCGAGCTCCCATTGGCTGGAGCGAATTCGTCGATGATTTGACGTTTGCAACCGCATCCTGGAGAGAGGGGGGATGGGGTTCCCTCCAGTCCATTCACCATTTGTTGCGTACTTCCCTTGATCTTTCCATGCTGAAAGAGACACAGAGATCGTACAAAAATTCCTTTTGATGACATAATTATTGGATCGGTGGTAAGATGAAGGTTGCTTCCAACATATGTAAATGAAACGAGCCTCTGAATTCTCGGCTCAATATCCTTGAACATATCCTGATGCAGCACGAAAGTTTCGGTCACTCTTATGTCGTGTTTGTTGTATCCATGTTGAAGTTCTGTAATACCAAACATCTGTTTATTTATATATTTATGTATTAGTTTGGTTGTGGGGATAGATGGAATTATTTAATAGGGATTTTAGCATTGTGTAGAGTTGCTTAGTCCAAAGACGAGGAGAAGCATCTCGAGATAGTAAGTAGGGCCATCTTGAGCTTAAGTGTTACGTGTCACCACACGAGGGTGCTGCAGTGTTAACTATTAGGGAGTAATAATAAGTTCCCCATAAAGTGATTGCCTCTATGTGATTTTTTCCCTATGTTTTTATATTTCAAGATCGGCAATAGAGGTGGGGAAGTGTCCCTGAAACCACAACAAAATGGGCAGAAAGCCCCGCCTTCAAAGGATGACAGCAAATGAAGTCATGCAGTGATATTCATGACTCTGCTGGCTGTGAGTCAGAGGTCAATTAGACGTCTGGGTCGGGCCTGTGGATCATGGATTAACTGGATAATGGGGTGTGGGCTGTCAGGAGGATGAAAGACCGAGTCTTCAGGTCCTTGGTGCTTCCAGTCTTGCTCTATGGATGCGAGATTTGGACTATGACCAAGGATCTGAGACGGAGACTTAATTCCTTTGGTACCAGGTCTCTTC
This sequence comes from Eptatretus atami, assembly GCA_035128595.1. Lineage (NCBI taxonomy): Eukaryota > Metazoa > Chordata > Myxini > Myxiniformes > Myxinidae > Eptatretus > Eptatretus atami. The sequence goes on from CM068961.1 coordinate 67,032,314, forward strand.
GGAGAATCCTTGGCTATCGCTGGTCGGATTTGTGTCCAACGAGCGGTTGCTGAGGAGAGACTCGGATGAGATTTGTTACCTGCATAGCTCGTGAGCGGCAGCTGTGGCTGTATGGACATGTGGCTCGTTTTCCTGACGTTGATCCTGCTCACCAGATTTCTCAGCGGAGGGGAGTCTCCTGAGTGGAGGAGGCCAATGGGCTGACCATGTGCCTCGTGTTGTTAGCGCAGGTTGATCGGCATCTCAAGGAGATGGGGATGGGCCAGGCATCTTGCCTGGAGATGGCAGACGGAGGCCTTGGAGTACCGGGAAGTGGATGCAGGCGACGCGCTGCTCTGGCGCATGCTCCCATACCTGATCTGCCCTGAAGTCATGCCCCCAAAGGACGATTGATGGGCGTGATGTCAGAAGCTCGCTGAGCAGGAGAAGCCCCGCCTTCCCAGGTTTTTGTGGGAGCGTTGCCACTTCTTGGAGGCAGAGGATAAAATAAGACAGAGAAGTGGAGCGATGAAAGGAACTTGCGAATTTTGAGAGGATTATATGGTGCATTTTGAGAGGCGAAAGAAAGGATCGCACAGGTGAGGTTGTGTATTTTTAGGGGAATAAGGAGTTGACTTGGCATTCAGGAGAGCCGTGATCAGAGTGAGCAACAAGGTACATTGTTTTTGAGAGCGAGAGCGGAGGATTGAGCGCCACCGAAGAAGATGACACGGCATTGAATCCGTGTTGAGTGGTTTGGCTCATGGGGCGAAGTAAAACACCAGCCTTTTGCTTCTGGTCGGGCGAGGAGGACAAGCGGAGCACCCGAAGCCATGACACTGGGGCTTTGAGCCTTTATGTGGGTGCCGCTCACTGATTTTACCTGCGTGTGTTCGTCCCGCTATGAGAGAAGTGGCTCGATTCCAGTTCCACAAGGGTCAGCCCTGGGCCAAGCTAAGTAAAGCAATAGTTTGGAAAGGAGGGTTTTTCTTTATATTTTGCATTCCCCTTTGTCTATATTTTGAGTCTGTGTGCATGGCCTTGACTGGAGGATTTATTTATTTCATATTATTATCATTTCCTTTTGAAAATCATCCTTTGTAAATAATTGTGTATGGTTCATTAAATGTATTCCTTTTAAGAGGCTGTAACTGTGCATCCGTTTCATTTCCCGTGCTCCTCCACCTGTCCGCCATGCCCTCTGAGCACTTGTTAAAATCTCCGAGGATCAACGTGTCCGCCTCATCCTCTTAATAAGGAACCCTCGGCCGTCTTCAGGGGGCTGTTGGTGTTAACCGCCCGGCACCACAAATTTGGGTTCTCGGGGCGTAACCTGGGCCGGCCACCCCTGCGACAATATATATATATATATATATATCCAATGTTGCACACATAGCGTTGTTCTACCGAAGCAGTTTTTTTAGCCTACCATCCCTGTCTCAGCAGTCGTTTGGGTAGAATTATGCCAGGGTGCCGACGACAGATTGCGTACTTTCACGAAGCATCATGGGATCTTTAATATCCACCAACAAATGCTGGCAAACAGGACTCCTGGTTTAATTGCCAATCTGAGGACAAGCAAAAACATTGATGAATCACCCTTCTTGTAAAATACCAGATGACTGTTTGTAGGTCGGCAAGATTCCAAACCAAGCTGAAAAGGCTGGTGGTGAATGTGCATTCCTCTAGGGGTCTAGGCCATCCTGCCACCCTAAATGAGCATTAGGTATTGTGAAAGGTTAAAAATAAGTCAAGCTCAAGAAGGAGGTTGTACCACATTTCATTAAAGACAAAGATATTAGAAGGATAATAGCAAATTGTTGTCAGACAATCGTTTCAATCAAATATGTGTAAATGGTACTCGTAGCAAACTCAATTGTTACTTTGGCAAATCTTGAGTTTTACCTGTTGCTGTCCACAGTATGTTTTCATTTCCATTGTGATCAAGAGCTTGTGTTGTGTGTTCCCTCTCTTTGACAGGTGGTCATTACCAACGCTATTACTTTGCTTCCTGTTTGTGATAGCATTCACAATTTAACCAGGGATCTCCGTCTCGGTATAATAAGTCTGAAAAATAAAATTAATCGACAGCTCAGTGATCTTATCCATGGTTTTGATGTTCATTGCGTCTTTTCACTTTTGTCAGTGTTACGAAAGGTGATAAAATTAATTGAATCCAGATATTCTGCCCACCTACACACTGTTGTTCCTCTTTCTCCTGTTTGTCGAACTGCTTTCCTGAGATGCTTCATTCGCCCTCTTCCCTCCAGGGCATCAAGCATGCAGGACATCGCCATCTCATGGCATCCTCCATCATATCAAAATTATTCTCTACCCCGATTAACCCAACCCTCTTGATGTCAACCTTCACTCGTATGCACAATATTTCCCACCACAATTTACCCAACCTATCCCAAGCCTCTTACTTGCAGATTACTTTTTTTTTCATTCCCTCCACTCTCTCTCTTTGCTTTATTTCCAGATGACTCTCAGTGATACAATTTATTTCAGACCAGAGGGACTCTTGAAGTTGTTTGTGGTACACATTAGGGCAGAGTAGAGCATTGGACTAAATGATGTTAATAAGAAATGCAGGACACAGCAGGGGTTTCCTCAGGCTGCTTGGTACTGCTTCAAATGCTGATTAAAGTAGCTAAAGGATTAAAGGTGTAAGCAGCAATGAGATGAAATCAAAACATTGGATTATTGCATTTCTCTGAAATTGTCTCATCGAGATGAAGATTAATTTGACCGAATTATGCTTTATTTATTTGCTTAAGTTAGTGCTTATATGATGCAAGCAATTTTGCAATCAGCACCACAATCATAATTGAAAGTTTTCAACAATTAAGGACAGACTACTTACAATAGTCAGAAAGAATTCAGTGGTAGAAGATGACTTGGTGATGTGAAACCAATAATTTATTGAGGAATTCTTTCAAGAGGAAGAGTGAATGTGGCTTCTGCTTTTGAAGGGTCTTACAATTTTCTTTCCTTTCAAATCACGAGACAGGGCAGTAACAACTTTCTCTGTTTCTAGAGAGAGGGATATTTGAATGGTGTACATTTGAAAGGAGGAATCGTGAAGCTTTCCAAGTATGAAAAAGTTTGTTGATGTACTCTACCGGTCAGGGTCTTAGAACACCCCAATTTTTACAGTTTTTACTGAAATTAAGCAGTTTGATGTTTAAAATTACTCTGAAATTAATGCATAGAACAAATAAACAATTGCATATATAAAAGAAATGCATGGAAATCGTTTTGTTGAACAAATTTAATCTAAATTTTTGACTCATCAAAGTAGCACCTTTTGCAGATATATAACAGCCGAACATACTCGTGGCATTATTTCTACAATGGATCAAATATTGTTCGGAAAGTTCTTCCCAACACTGTTGCAGAAGTTCCCACAAATGTGTTGCACTTGTAAGTTGCTTTGCTTTCACCCTTCTGTCCAGTTCATCTCAAACCAGCTCGATGGGGTTTAAGTCTGGAGACTGTGCTGGCCATTCCATGATTTGAAGCCTACCGTCTTGTTCTTTTCTTTCAAGTAGTTCTGACATACCTGGAGATATGTTTTGGGTGTTATATTGCTGTAGGATGAACCCTGACCAACTCGGCGTAGACCAGAGGGTATTGCAATGGCGCTGCAAAATGCTGTGTAGCCCTTTTGGTTCAGGGCTGCGAGTCACTCTTGCAAGTCGCCGACTCTGGATCCAGCCAAAAGAGCCCCAGATCATCACGCTTCCTCCTCCATGTTTGACAGTTGTGTCACACACTGAGGAAACATCCATTCGCCTACTCAACGGCGTACAAAAAACCCTGCGTGATGAAGCGAAGATTTCAAATTTGATTTCATCAGGTCCATAAGACCTTCCTCCAGTTTTCAGTAGTCCACTTGCAGTGCTTCATGGCCCAGGCAAGCCTCTTTTTCTTATTTTTGCCATCTTAGCAATGCTTTCTTAGTGCCACTCCACCTGTCAAACCTGCAGCTGGAAGTCTTCTCTTTTCACAGTTGGAAACTGAGACTTCCTTACTTCGACCAGTGTTTAAGCTGTGCTTGGAAGCTGCTTCCTATGAGCCGCCTATCACGCAAGCTGTTGACTCTCAGAAACTTGTCTTCTGGTTGTGGTTGTGGCTTTGGGTCTGCCATACCTCTTCCTGTCAGTTTCCTCCAGTTTCCAAGTGCCTTTTGATGGTTGGGAAACTGTATTCACTGACACCTTGGCTGCTTTGCAATTTCTCTGAAGGAAAGACCGACACTTTTAAGGGTTTATAATGCGTCTGTCTGTCTTCCTTTGTTAATTGTCTTTTCCACCATTATGATAGCAATATACTACTTCCTGCAGTGCAATATTGTCCAAATAATGCTTCAGAGGTGTAGCACATAGTCTGTTCCAACATTGCTTTTATACAGACAGAGGGTTTGTGACTGATCAACAAGAGTCGCGGACACCTGGAGAATTGTTGCATTAATTTTCAGGCTTAATTTACTTCCATTGCTACAGAACAGCTGCATTGCTAACGGCATTACTTGTTCACTGAAAAGGGCCATTTTAACAACTCTTAAATTTACATTATTTTCACGTTTTTGGTAACCTAAACTTCTTTTTTTTTTAACCTCTGGCAGTTTACCGCTTAGCTTTGTACCATTTCAGGTTATTCACTGGACTTGAACTGCTTAAATTTCAGTAAAAACTGGAAAATGGGGGTGTTCTTAAACTATGTCCGGTAAAGTATAACAAGAAAACGACCTTACGTTCTGCTGAGGACATTGCCAGCTTTCTGGAATTTATCAGGTAAGAAAAGGGGCATCAAATGAAACGTTTGTTTGCATACATATGAGAATATCAGCAAGAATGATTGAACCTGGCTTTGTATCAGATAAATTTATTGAAGTATATTTAGGTACAAAATGATCAAATCCTCAGGGTATTTCTATTGAAACTGCTTGACATCTTCCTTGAGATTTGAGTTATCTTTTCCGTTGATGATATCGTATTAATACTTGCTGAGTGTTGAAGGATCACCTGAAAACGAAGTTTGTCTCTTTAGGAAAGATGAATGGTATTATAGCTTGTTGCAATCATGGTTTTCATCACCATTATATAATGAGAAAAGGGCTTTGGAACTGTTTGAGGGCCTCGCTTGGCACCTCTTATGTATTGACGTGATGTTTACTACCTTCGAAGCAGGATTAAAGCAGCAGCCCTTCAGAAAGGAAAGGTGGAACACCATATACATTTAACAGCCAGGTAAGAGGCATGGATCTTGATGACTTTGGTTGTTGTTACATCAAGCTCTGTTGCATATTGTCATCATTGTATGCCAGGAACATTGCCACCTATTCAGTTGAGAAGCTGACATTACATAGGGGAATAAACATAGGAAGAGATAGTTTGGGAACCTGAGTTTTCGTGCTTTGCATTCATCTATTCATGCCTTCGGTTAAGTTGACTCAATAGTGCTTCTGTCTTCATGAGTGATGCAGGATTATTGAATAAGTGTACTGTATACTGCAGATATTTGGAAACCCAGTTCAAAGCATGTCTTTTAAGCCTATGCAAATGGAAAATGTGGAAGTGAAGAATGTAGCAAAACTTCTGAAAACTATGGCTTGCCAAAGAACAAGCACATACTGGTTTGCAATACTTATGGAGTGATTCAATAGTTTCCATTTGTTGCATTAATCTTTCAGGTGAGAAAGTAAGTTTGTGAATTCTTTGCAAAAAGTTTTCTGCAAGGGCACTTGGCTGTGCCTGATAGGTTTGAGGGTAGTGGAGTAGCAGCTGAAACCCAAATCCTACCCAGGTCCCTCCTGATGACTCCAATGCAGTATTTGGTTTTCTGTTTGATTATATTTGATACCAATTACATCCCTCACATATTTATATCGACTGGAGTATATAATGGTTCTCCCAGGAAGCAGCGATGTGAGTTGTAGGAAGTTGGTGTTTTTTGATATCCATGAATTTGGCACTCTGCCAAGAAATTTGCAATCTAACAAACAAATGGAAATCCCTTTCACTTCCAACCTTTGGCACAGCCAATAATTTGACAATTTGCTAATAATTTCCAAGTTGCAAGCCGACACAGATGACTTTGGCAAGCAGCCATCTAGTTTCCTTGCAACAGAAAACTCCATTCACCTTGCAGCTTTTGACGAACATGCAGCAAACTAAAAAATAAACTTTTGGAAAAAAAGCATTTTTAATGTTTAATTTGTCATGCATCAGCAGCCAAAAGATCGGAGAGTAAATAACAGCTTTTCTCAAAGACATTGGTTAAGTTGTTCAAACAGCAAGCAGAGCAACAAACAAAAACCCGACAATTACTCAGCCCACACATCCTGCTGATCCACACCTGCCAAAACTGACATCATCAGCAATTCACTGAATACATCATACACTCCCTCTCATGAACCCAGAAACACAGCCTGAGCTGGCCAAAAATGATCCCTGGTTGCATTGGTTTTTACTGCCAACATCCCAAATGGCATCACTGAGGGAATATTCTGCCCTCGACCATCGTTTGAGGCTGATTAAGTAATAACTGGTTGAAGCCCCACCCGAGCCGAGTGACACAGGTCACTTGAATGTTGCAGTGTCGGACACACAGGAGATGATACTCTCAGCATGTGATATAGGATTCCCTTCACAAGGGTCATGGTCTTATTTTTGGATGTTGAAAAGTAGCTGCTGGATCAGAACAAGCTGCTGGGGTTGCATTGTCTCCATAGTTTCATTCTGTATTGGAATCGGAGAAAGTTCTGCATGTGGGGAGGACAATGAAGTCGGTACATCACTTTTGAATGTTCGGTTCAGTATCTTCCAACTGGAATGGATTTGAATGTTCATTTCAGTATCTTCCAACTTCTCACAAAGCATTGTGTGCAGTTTATCATGATGTCTCCTCATGAAACTACCATGACTCAGTTCCGTGACAAATGAAACGGGGTTAGTGTCAACACGATCATCCCATATAACCAACGATCACCTTTGTTATAGTTTCCTGCATTGACCAGAGCACCAATTGACAAAGCATGCTGAACCATGCATCTATTAATGTGCAAGTTCTGTTTCATGTGATGCCACTCCATATGAGCATTGATGTTGAGACAAAGTCGATTTAGTGGAGTTTTAAGTGATGGTCATTGGTAACTTTGTAGGACTCTGTGTGTTGTGTGTGTGTGTGTGTGTGTGTGATGTGTGTGTGTGTGTGTGTGTGTGTGTGTGTGTGTGTGTGTGTGTGTGTGTAGTTTTTCGATATTTGAACACACGAGCCAGTTTCATGGTGAGAGTTGAACTTTTGATCTTGGTCAGACCAGACTTGAAATGTTCAACCGCCTTCTCTGTGAAACTATGAGAGGTTGGGTGATGTGCAGCATTATTGATATACTTAACACCATTTCATGCCATGAAGTCCTCAAGCTCAGCACTTGTGAAATTTGAACCAATGTCAAAAACCATGTCAGACAAAGTTTGGTCAAAGGTAGATGTGGGTCTCTCAATGGATGCGGTTGAAGTATCAGTGGTAGAAAAAATGCACATCAATTTATTTTGAATAGGCTTGATGCCGTGGAAAGAAAGGCCCACAAAATATTCGGATCTCCCACGACGAATCTGAGTGTCTCGGCATGTTACTTTCACATCGCAGACAGGTTGGTGACCTATCTGTATTCCACCACCTTTTTTTGGTCTTGCACCCTCTGCCCTTTTTGGCTCTGTCCCTCCCCAGGTTTTGGCAGGGTGCCAGTAACCCTCTTCTTGTTAAACTTCCAAAATCCAGGCTAACTGCTGACCTCCACTCAATTGTTCCTCTTTTCTCTCACCTGTGTGGAACCAACTTCCCTCGTGTGTTCAGTCCCATTTTCCCCTCCAGAGCTTCAAGACGGTTGTTTACCAACACCTCAGGTCATTCTCCATCCATTCTCATGATGTCTTCTCCCCCCCCCAAATGACTCCATTCCCAAGCACCCCCTTTTTCCAGGTTATTGTGATTTTTCTCCCCCTCCCAACCTATTTTCGGTGTTAGTTATTGGGTTTTTTCTTTCCTTTTCTATCCCTGCTTTCCCCTTCCTCTCTTTCTGTTTCCATTCAGCTTGTGTCCTCCCCTCACTTTTATCTCATTCTCACTCTCACTTTACTCTGCTGTTTGTTTCCCCATTTCCATTTATTGCTTTCTGTGAGCTTCGATCATGTGTACAAAAAAAACATTTTGTTTTCGGACAATGGACCAGCAGAGTCAATGTGCGTGGGCGATACGGGTCCTCCCAAGGATGGATAGATATGTGCTGGCCTAACGGCGGGTGAGCACTTTGACATGGCCCACATGGGGCTATACCATGTATTCAATATCATGATCCATGCATGGCCAAATTTAAATGTAATTGTGAGCAAAACAAGTTCAATCTTGACTATGACTAGATAGCCAGCATGAAGCATGTCAAAATAGTGGACCTTCAGACAGTAGGTTGATGATGGTGGACCAGATGGTTGCCAAGTGTATGCATCCTTGCCATCGGCTGAATGTGGTCTTTAAAATGCATTATGGATTCATTCTTCCTCGACAATGTCAGGCCAACCCAACAACAGAACCAACAGCACCTTACCCAGGACTGCATCAGGTTGAAAACTCATGAAGTGGAATGCAACCAGCATGTCCATTAAAACCCAGCTGCACTCCTGGATTGAACTTGCAATAATCATTATATAGGCTGACAGAGATGATGCCCATCAATGCATCCTTCCAGATGCTACAGTTGATATCACATTTGTTTTGCTCCAGTTTTAAGAAGCCTTCCGTCCAGTGTGAGTAGAGTGAAGATCTTCAATTTGTATGGTAGTGGATACTGATTAGGCAGTAAAGCACCAATTCGAACATTCATTGGGACCAGTAGGGACATCTATTTCAAAGCAATTCTCGCTCTTGTTCTATTTGTCTCTGTCTGTCTGTCTGTCTATGTCATTTGTCTACAGGTCACATTTTTACACCGATCTTGACGAAACTTCACCATCTCGTAGACGTAGTGACAAGCTGGAAGCCTATTGTTTGAGGTCAGTAGGGTCAAAAGTCAAGTCACAGAAATTGTTCAATTTCAATTGATTCACTTGATATCTACTGTTTGTTACTGTACATCATCTATACGTGCTAATTCCCTGCATTACGGAAATTCACCTCACCGAAATAAGTTTCGCTTTTTCACACTCTTAAATGTTATCTGATGATGCATGCGGCTGTCTAATATAATGTATGTTGAATGGTTTAGTGTAGAGCACCCCCACCACCCATACTCACCTCCCCCCTCCCCCCAATCCCCGATCTCTTCTGCTTGCTCTGAGAGGGAACATCCGCGGATTGGATTTCACTCCCTAACCCTCACCCTAACACCCCTAAGTGCTAAAAACTTAACATTGCATAGAAGTGATCTGATGGAAAACATGGAGTGCATGCTGAATGTTTGGATTATTATTTGATTTCCATTATATTACACATACACAGTACAACAGTCATAGTTATTAAGAGTTTAAAGTGATATACAGCGTATTGTGAAAAGTTTTGTTGCCTTATTAAATATATTTGTTACATCGTAGAGTTGAGATTTTGTTCTGTAGAAACCTATATCCACTTATATAATGGGAGTATATGGCAAAAATTGGTATCGATTTACGGAAATTCACCTTACAGAAGGGATTTGAAGAACATAACCCTTCCGTAAAGCGAGGAATTACCATATACTGTCGGACCTCGCTATTCGCAGATTTGCTATTCGTGGACCACACATATTCGCGGTTTATAAAATGTGACCTGCTTCAAAATTTGCGGCCCTGTGCTCGAATACTCACGGTTTTTCGCAGGCACAAAAAAAAACTAAAAAAACTTCCACGAGCCATTCAACTCTCAGAGCAACATAACAGTTCTAAACTAGAGGGAGCACTCGGTAGAGTGCAAAACCTCCGCCGCCAATACTGCTAGGTCACTCAAGTGAACCTGATATCCTATTCATTCAATTTGACGTCAACAGTGCTCACAGAGTTATAGTTTGCAACTTTCCCTTTTACTTTTAACTTTTACATACTCAATTCATTCGTCATAACTAGATTCCTTGAGACAGAAATGGATTTTACGTGGGTATATCCACCTGAAGTTCCAACATCAGCCGCAATTATAATTTTGGCATGTTTTTTGTTGGAAATCACTTATATCATGTAGAAATGCAAAAAAAAATCGAAATTTTGTTGAAAAAAAAATTGCAAATTTTTTTTCTCTAACAATTTTTTTTTGGGGGGGGGGTTGGGGAAATCACTTAAAACATGTAGAAATGCAAAAAAAAACAAATTCAAATTGGCCGCCATAGCGGCTATATTGGATTTTGGACCAAGTCCAAAATCAATGGCATGATCCTTGGACCAGACCTAACCCCCCACCAAGTTTCGTCGAAATCCGTCGAGGAGTTTTTCCGTAATACTGTTCACAAACAAACAAACAAACAAACAGAAAGGGGTGAAAACAGTAACCTCCATCCATCTTCGATGGCGGAGGTTAACATATCTTCCACTTCCACTATCGTTCACGAGCCACACGCATGACCTGCTTATACAGTCATAGCCCTGTGCTTCACGTTGTCATGGTTTTTCGTCGGCGCAAATAACATATCTTCCACGAGATGCATGCATAAACAGTCTTAAACTAGAAGGGCACTCTGGGAGCGCATTCTCTGCCTTGTATGCCTGATCCACGGGCAACATATTGGGCCCAATACATTTTTGAAATATCATGCTATATAGTACTATATTGTTTTTGGCCTTATCCCTCAATGGTGAAGAATCACTTTAAAAATTAAATAATTGTCGTATCCAGATCTGGATTTGGATCTTCACCAAAATAGAATCAATTGGTCCTTGTCGCACACCCAACCTGTCCACCAAGTTTCGTCCGAATCCGTCCTCAACTTTTTGAGATGTCGTGCCATATATCATTTTTAGCCCAATCGCTCAATGGTGAAGAATCACTTAAAATTTTCTAGTAGTTGGATCCGGATCCGGATCTTCACCAAAATCGAATCAATTCTTCCTGTCACACACCCAACGTGTCCATCAAGTTTCATCCGAATCCGTCCACAACTTTTTGAGATATCGTGCGATATATCGTTTTTGGCCCAATCACTCAATGGTGAAGAATTGCTTCAAAAATTCTTGCAGTCAGATCCGGATCCGGATCTTCACCAAAATCGAATCAGTTCGTCATTGTTCCACACTGAACCTGTCCACAAAATTTTATCCGGATTCGTCCACAACTTTTTGAGATATCCTGTACACAAACAAACAAACAGACAGAAAGGGGTGAAAACATAACCTCCTTCACCTTCAGTGACGGAGGTAAACATATACTTCACTAGCCACTCTATTAGTGAGCTGCGCGGCATGTCCCACCATTCGCGCAATGTAAATGCTTCACCGTATCTACCACCATCTGCATAAATGTTCGCATCCACGAGTTGCGCAATTAAATCTATTTATCAGCTTGCTTAAGTCATCATCACCCGTGTGTAACACAATAAAAATGTTTCACCACATTGACCACCAGCTGTGAAAAACATTATCCCCCACTTGCCACACAATTAAACAGCTTCTCCGTATCTATTACCAGCTGCTGAAGATGTCATCCCCCTCGTGCGAGTTACACAATTAAAAAGCTTCACCTCATCTACCACCAGCTGCGTAAAACGTTAGCACCCATGAGTTACACATTTAAATGCTTTGCCACATCTCTTGCTATGGCTGCTGAAGATGTCACTGCTCTTGAGTGAAACAATTAAAAAGCTTCACCACATCTACCGCCAGCTGCTAAAACGTTAGCACCTGTCAATGTCCCCCACTATGGGCAACCACTCACTCCTCCTGCAGCTACCCCCAATTCCCACATGGCTACGTATGTGCAGCATGTCCTGGGTCTCAGTCATTCTTCTCATCCCGTTACATTGACCAGTGTTACATAACACCACCACCTTGCGCATTTCGAGATTTTCAGTGATGATGCTCCAGACAGTGTCCTTGTTGATGGAAAGTTCCTCAGCAATCATCCACACCGTGAGTCGACATCTGCGCGCACCATCTGCTTCACACGCTCGATGTTGTCCGCCGTTTTGCTCGTTGAAGTCTTCCGACCGTGGATCTTCTTCAACCTCCTCCCGCCCCTCTTTGAACCTCTTGTGCTATTCAAATGCACATGTACGTGACATCGTTTCTTCCCCGTAGACTTGCTGCAGCATTGCGAGGATTCCGAAGGTGTTTTCCAAGCTTGGCAAGGAACTTCAGATTAGCTCTCTGCTCATGACTCATAGCACGACGACTCAGACTAAACAATGTGGAAAGCACGTCCTGTAAAAAAAATCACACAATGAGCGTCAACCATCACAATCATATATATTGCTGGAATGTTGCGAAAGACTGTGACGCAACCGTTCATTCAAGTTATGCAAGTGGAGCACACAGCAGGCTCAGTCCTTACTTTTAGACGGACTCGTATATATGTATATATATATATACAGCTCTGGAAAAAATTAAGAGACCACTGCAAAATTATCAGTTTTCTTGGTTCATTTATAGGTATGTGTTGAGTAAAATGAACATTTTTTTTTATTCTATAAACTACTGACAACATTTCTCCAAATTCCGAATAAAAATATTGTCATTTAGAGCATTTATTTGCAGAAAATGACAACTGGTCAAAATAACAACAAAGATTCAGTGTTTTCAGACCTCAAATAATACAAACAAAACAAGTTCATATTCATTTTTAAACAACACACATACTAATGTTTTAACTTGGAAGAGTTCAGAATCAATATTTGTGGAATAACCCTGATTTTCAATCACAGCTTTCATGGTCTTGGATGCTCTCACCAGTCTTTCACATTGCTGTTGGGTGACTTTATGCCACTCCTGGGCAAAAATTCAAGCAGCTCGGCTTTGTTTGATGGCTTGTGACCATCCATCTTCCTCTTGATCACATTCCAGAGGTTTCAATGGGTTCGGTCTGGAGATTGGGCTGGCCATGACAGGGTCTTGATCTGATGGTCCTCCACCACACCTTGATTGACCTGGCTGTGTGCATGGAGCATTGTCCTGCTGGAAAAACCAATCCTCAGAGTTGGGAACATTGTCAGAGCAGAAGGAACAATGTTCTTCCAGGACAACCTTGTACGTGGCTTGATTCATGGGTCTTACAAAGACAAATCTGCCCGATTCCGCCTTGCTGAAGCACCCCCAGATCATCACCGATCCTCCACCAAATTTCACATGGGTGCGAGACACTGTGGCTTGTAGGCCTCTCCAGTCTCCGTCAACCATTAGATGACCAGGTGTTGGCAAAGCTGAAAATGGACTCATCAGAGAAGATGACCTTACTCCAGTCCTCTACGTCCATCCTTATGGTCTTTTGCAAACCTCAGCCTGGCTCTTCTTTGCTTCTCATTGATGAAGGGCTTTTTCTAGCTTTGCACGACTCAGCCCTGCCCCTAGGAGCCTGTTTTGAACCGTCCTCGCCGTGCACTTCACCCCAGCTGCCGTTTGCCATTTTTTTTGTCGGTCACTTGATGTCATCCTACGGTTGTTGAGTGACATTCGAATGAGTTGGCGGTATCCCGGTCAGTGGAAAGTCGTTTTGCCCTCTGCCATCTGTAGCTTTGTTGTCCCCAATGTCTGCTGCTTGACCTTGTTCTTATGAACCGCGTCTTTGAAATTTTAAGGATGGAAGCAACGTGACGCTCACTGTATCCCTCTGCCAGTAAAGCAAGAATTGAACCCTTCTTTTCCTCACTCAAAACTTTTCTTTTCAACTCTTTTGGCATGGTCAATAGTTATTTTTTTGATTCAATTACTTTTGAGGTACTACGGCATTTTGCCATCCAGCTGGTCCTATTGCAAGAGGATGTGATGACCACAGTAGTGGTTTTATACTTATCCTTGTTAAATAAAATTCGTTCAGTGATCACCAATCAGTACCTCACTAGTAGAATGAGGTGTGCCTGTGTTGGAATTCAACAGACACTGGAATGGATGGCTGCCATCCATGTGGAGATGCTAATTTAATTTTTTTTGGATGGTCTCTTATTTTTTTCCAGAGCTGTATATATATATATATATATATATATCAATCATCACACACCCAACCTGTCCACCAAGTTTCATCCGAATCCTTCCAACTTTTTGACATATCGTGCTATATATCGTTTTCACCCTATCTCTCAATGGTGAATAATCACTCAAAAAAATATTGTAGCCGGATCCGGATCGGGCCTTCACCATAATCTAATCATTTCGGCCTCGTCCCATACGAACCTGTCCACAAAATTTCATCCAGATCCGTCCACAACTTTTTGAAACATCCTGCACAAAAACAAACAAACAAACAAACAAACAGCGAGGCGTGAAAACAGATCCTCCTTCACCTTCGGTGGCGGAGGTAATAAAATACAAAGTGAAAAAAAAAACACCCGATTACAATTTCTTCCATTGTTAAAATAGATATTTATTCCTTCTCACTGTAATGTTGAGTACTCTTATAAAATTGGTAAAACAGTTAATTTTCAGCATTGTTTTGAAATAATATTGTTCTGAATTAAAAAGACGTGTCCGGTATATAATCACAATGTCTGCCCTCTTCATTTGCTTTCCTCTATGTTGTAAAGTCTAAACCATATCAATCACATCATGGCAACATTTCGATTCTTTGCATTGTTTCTTGTTAATAATTAAGGGTTCAGCATGTATATGTATTATGCAGTATCTGAGAAATTAATCTGATTTTATTGCTTTGTTAATGTAATAAAAACTAGAATGGCACTCGGTAGATAGAGCACATACCTGTGCCAGGATGAACAGTTTACGTTTTGTCTCCCATTGATAAGCCGGATCTGCATCCGGAACTTAACCAAAATCTTATCGGCCTGTTCCTGTCACCTCCCCAACTCATCCACCAAGTTTTGGCATAATCCGTACGCAACTTTTTGAGATATCGTGCTATGTATAGTTTTTGGCCCGATTACTAAATGGTGAAGAATCACTTAAAAAAATTTCGAATCCGGATATGAATCTTCACCAAATCAAAGCAATTAGTCCTCATCACACACCCGACCTTGTCGAGGCCTGGTGTTGGCTTAATGGTTAAGGTGCTTGGATTATGTTCCTAGGATCATGAGTTTAATCCCCTGTCGGGTTGTTCAATTAACACCAGGTAGGGTTGGCTCAGCCTGTCATCCTGATAAGGTTTTATCTTTGCCAATGGTCTTGGATGTGAGGGGGAGGTGAACGTGAATTCTCTTTGTAAATGTGTATCATGTAGTACCGCCTCTAGGTAGGGGAGGCTACTACAAGTCTCCACCATTTACAGTGCAGTGTTCCTGTCCCCATATTCTCCTTTGCAGTGAGGTGTTTTGAATTATAATCAGTAGGTATGTTTTGCTTCATGCACGTAACCGGGTTATTCCGGGTTTTTGGGGGGTTTTTTTGCCTATACAGACCTGTCAGTTGTGTAGACACCGCCCAATAAAGGTGTGCGTCTGAAGAACGTGTTGCATGATGGGAACAAGATCACCTGGAGCACCTGAAAAAAGAAAAAGAGGTACTTTGTTTGAAAACATATAAAAACCCAACCTGTCATCAAATTTCGTCCGAATCTGTCCATAACTTTTGAGATATCCTGCTCATCTATCTATAATTCAGCAATCTCTGTGTTCTGTCTGTATGTGTGTGTGTGTGTGTGTGTGTGTGTGTGTGTGTGTGTGTGTGTGTGTGTGTGTGTGTGTGTTTCTGCAACCCCGTTCTCGACAACCACCGGTCTGATCTAATTGAAACTTGCTAGGAATATTGCTGGGGACCCGTGGATGTGCCTTTTCAAGGTTTGATATT
The DNA here is from genome assembly GCA_035128595.1 of Eptatretus atami. Taxonomy (NCBI): domain Eukaryota; kingdom Metazoa; phylum Chordata; class Myxini; order Myxiniformes; family Myxinidae; genus Eptatretus; species Eptatretus atami. The sequence continues at coordinate 67,048,204 of CM068961.1, forward strand.
AATCAGACAAGCGGATCTCAAATTACGGCCATTATCTGTCTAATAATTCCAGCAATGTGTGTGTGTGTCGTCTGTCTGTCTGTCTGTCTGCTGACCGCCGTTTCTCCACAAGCACTGGTCCGATCTGATTGAAACTTGCCAGGAATATTGCTGGGGACCCGTGGATGTGCCTTTTCAAGGTTTGATATTAATCAGACAAGCGGTTCCCAATACGGCCATTTATTTGCCAACCAATGACAGGACATGGTGCTATGACATCACGATTGACGTCACAATAAAAATGTTTTTTGTTTTTTTTGATATGATGTCACAATTGACGCTGGGACCTGAGTATGTGCCTTTTCAAGGTTTGATATCATTCTCTTCACTCCGTTTCAGCTGTTTCCCAAGGTTTCCAAGTTATGGCCATTTATGATACGGTTGGTCCGATATAATTGAAACAATGCCCCAATCCAGTTTTTTTTCTTTGCACGTACGGGACGCGGGTACGGCCACGCGGGTACGGGCCCGCACTACGGGCCCGCACGTACGGGCACGCACCTACGAGCATGTACTAGTCTTCATATCTATAATCCAGCAATCTCTGTGTGTCTGTCTGCGACGCTGTTTCTCGACAACCACTGGTCCGATCTAATTGAAACTTGCCAGGTGTATTGCTGGCGCCTGGGATGTGCCTTTTCAAGGTTGTATTAACGACAAGTGCTTCAAGTTATGGCCATTTATTTACCAACCAATGACAGGACACGATTGACGTGCTATGATGTCACGATTGACGTCACAATTCTTCTTTTTCTTTTTTTTATATATATTATTTTTGCACGTATGCCACACAGTACGGCCACACACGTACGGCCACGCACACACAGTACGGACAGCGAAGCGAGACGGCCTGTGTGGTTGTTGTTTCTGCACGCAGTTTGAAATGTTTTTTTTTTTTTGGCACGTACGGCCAGCGGGTAACAGGCCCACACCTACGGCCCGCACCTACGAGCATGTACTAGTCTATCTATCTAATATTCCAGCAATCTCTGTCTGCGACGGTCTGCGACCGCTGTTTCTCGACAACCACTGGTCCGACCTAATTGAAACTTGCCAGGTTAATTGCTGGGCCCTGAGATGTGCCTTTTCAAGGTTTGATGTTAATCGGACAATTGGTTCCAAAGTTATGCCATTTATTTACAAACCAATGACAAGGACACTGTCTGAGCATCATCACTGAAAATCTGAAATGCGCAAGGTGTGGCAAAGATGGTCCCCAACTGTTGTCGAGGACCAGAAACAGCAAAGAGTCACTGTCTGTCAAGAACTTATCGAGCGCCTTGAGGACATCCAGACCTGCTCGGGAGAGTCATTACTGGTGATGAATCGTGGATATTCGAATACGATCCCGAGACCAAACGGCAGAGTCATTCAGTGGAAAAGTCCGGCATCACCAAGACCAAAGAAAGCAAGGATGTCGAAGTCGAGGTCAAGGTGATGCTCATACGGTTTTTTGACATCAAGGGAATCGTCCACTTCGAGTTTCTACCACAGGTTCAAACAGTGAATCAATACGTGTACAAGAAGATCCTCATGAGATCAGTCTGGGACAAGAGGAGGGATCTGTGGGAGAACAACGCCTGTGTGTTCCACCATGACAACGCCCCTGCTCACAGAGAGGAACGTGCCAACTCTGGAGCAACCCCCATATTCGCCAGACTTGGCTCCTTGTGTTTTTCCTCTTCCCGAAGCTCAAGGGGTTGATCAAGGGACCCGATTTCCTGATGTGGAGGCCTATCAAAAGTGCCGTGACGACGGAGCTCCGGAGTATTCCAGAAGAAGCTTCCAGGTGCATTGAAGTGTGAAGAAGAGGACGGACAAGTGTGTGAAATTGGAGGAAAACAATTTGAGGGACAAGCTGTGATTTCAATATATTTTTTGGAATAAAATTTCTGTGAAGTCAGTTCCGTTACTTATTAGACGGACCTCGTATATAAAATGTTGTGCAACTTCCATCAGCGAAACGACAGGTTCGATGCTAGTAATCGTATAAATGGAAAATTTTATATAGTTCTGGGGAAAATGTACCATATTTAACAACCACAACATGCTGTATTCATCCAGATGTATAATTCACAAATTGGATGTGGGAAGTCATCTCTTTTTAATAATACTTCTTACGCCAAACTTTTCAGATTAGATCAACTTAATTATTTTCACGAAGTCAAACTTTCAATTGGAATCCTGTATCAGTTGGTGTGAAGCTTTTAATGCAAGTGCTAAAAAGGAAGTCATTGTTGATTTATTAAAATCCTTAAAGTTTTGTTGTAATCCTGGAAGAGTGGTTACAATACAAGCACAATATATCCCGTCGAATATGAAATTGCTCAGTTATCATTTGATATCCTTTGTCTTGTGAGGAAACAAAGCGATGACCTTGATAATGCTCTAAGTATTTAGAATATGCTTCAAAATAACGATAAAGTTGATTTCACAATTAATAATTCACTTTGAGAGTTATTTACATTTTAATGCAAAGGAGATTGAAAACAAGTTTTTTTTTTTCACTGATAATGTTATTCAAATCTTTTTTTTCTGGAATAAATTGTGTATTGATTTAAACAGTGACATAATTGATGGAGCTTACAGTAAATGGATGAGAACGACCATAATTTTTTTTTTTCATTTGGTGCATAATGTGCATCATTTATTTACAAATTTGATACGCAGCCCAAACATATTTGTCGTCTGCCCATGTCAGAAATTTTTTTTTGAGGGGTATAATCACCACTGCGGTTTCCACCATGGGTTGACAACCCCTTCCCAGCTTCAAACTGCCATCTTGGTATATTTTCATGATTGTTGATGCTTCAACGTGTGAGCCAGCCATCAGAAGGCCATTAAACCAAAAGATCCATCTGCAAACACGGGTTGTTGGTGGACGTTAAATAGTGCACGGTATCTTTTGCAAGGAGGAGGTGAGTTATCACCTGCATCCTTGCCAAATTGCAAATTCCCGCACCTTCAGTAGAATATACTGTGTTGCCGAGGAAACCCATCTACAATTGATTTTCATGAAGAAATGTTTCTTGATGTATTCCCCGGAGCTCTCGATGGAGTATGAGCCTCTAAATAAATAATTATTTAGTGAATTATTATTGTATGAATAATTTAGCAAACAAAGTTTTATGATTTTTATTTTCAATTAATGTATGGTTCTTGTAAGGACGTCTGAGAATTAGGCAGGGATATTACGAGCCTGAGACTTCCTGTAAGCATCGGTGAGACGTATAGAGTTGAAAGAAAGAGACTCCTTGACCCCATAATGGTAATGCAAGTAGGCAATACCATTGTGAAAAATAAAGATGTCATAAGAAATATTATGAATGCCATAAAGATTGTGAAAGATTCCCAAAGAGAATCAAAAAATCACAATCAGTATTTAAAAATGAATTAAATCAAATATACTTTATATGAGAAATTATCTCTACAAAGAATAGCTGAGAATTTTTGAGATATTCGGGTCAGTGATTGAAGAGTCTTACTTCTGTTAACTACATGGTATGCTGATTTCTGTTGGAGTATTGTTATTAGCTACATTATTATTGCTTCTAATTGTTTTTACAATTTGTAATTGATTGCATTTATTACTTGGACGCTGCTACTTTTGTTTCAAACTGCATAAAAGACATTACTTGGAATTAAATGCCATCATTGGAATGAACGAGAACACAAATGGAATGAAAGATCTTTGATTAATTGTGAAAAAAAAAACAAAAAAAGCTTCCCTTAATCAAGTTAATCGTTTCTTGCTGTGAAAATTTTGATTTGGTCAGGCTGTTGATAAAATAAATGATTTTGCTTGGAAAATGTTTGACAGTACTAATTTATATATCGGACCAAAGAGATTGAAGAAATTGGTTCCACGTACGAAGCATCCGAAATGACACACACCTTGTATTAATTTAGCGATATTATGAGTGAGGGAACTGCTGCAGGTTTTGTTCCTGATGTGTCAGTGGGAGCTAACCCAGACCCAGGTCATGCTTTTAGATGTGGCTCTGACTCGGAAGAAAGACTCGATTTGATAGAAAGAATAAAGAACTCGATTTGGAACTGGCTCGGTAAGTTTGAAAACAATTTTCCGGATCCTGGATTGGCTCAGAGCTTGAATAAATTTTCCATTGTATCCTCTTCTCAACAATCCTCTTGAAGAAGTCCTTTCATTCACTTACTATCTGCTATGATCTTTCCTGGGAAAGCCACATTTCACCTGGCCTCTAAAGCCAGTCACCGACTGGGCATCCTCTGGTGTGCAAAAGTCTTTCCTTGGCACACGTGAGCTCCTGACCACGTACAAAGCTTTCATCTGCAGCCTAATGGAGTACTGCTCTCCCTCTAGGCTGGGGCTCCCGCTTCACACCTTTCTCAGCTTACACTGTGGAAACCAAGGCATTTAGCATAGTTGGTATCTCCCACAATGACGCTGTCTTTGGGTCTCTCACTCTCTCACCGCAGGCAGCTCAGTGGTCTTTCTGTCTTCCACCCGTCTCCTCTCCGGCCAGCCCCTCCCCAGCCCCCCCCCCCGTCTGTGATCTTCCCCCCCCCCCATATTTCCACAGGGCACTCAAGGTCCATCAGCAACCCCTTCTGGTAAAACTACCAAAATGAATCACTGCTCACTTTCACTTTCATTCTTTCTCTTTTTCCCGCCTCTGGAACAAACTCCACAATCTCTTCAATCTCACTCTTGCCTCCAGGTCTTCAAAACAGCTGTTCACCACCACCTCTTATCATCCCCCATCCAAAACCATGATCTTTGCTCCCCCCATTAATCCACTCCAACCCCACCTCCTTAACATTCCCTGCTTTCCTTCCTGTAAGTCCCTGTAGTACCATCTTGTTTACCCCATGTACGCCTCCCCATTCCTCTCCCTTCCTCAGATCTCCTAATGTTTTCTGCTCCCCACCGTTTTGTGCTTCCCTCTCCTGCCCCTCTTGTCTCCTGCTCCCTTTGTTATATGTTCTGTGTGTCAGCTCTTATACGAGCCTCTACATTGTTTACAAAAAAAGAAAAAAATTGTATTAACTGTATGTAAATTAATCGCATGAGGGTACATGGCATCAAACAAAGCTGAAGTATCCGATTAAGGTAAATGTTCCTGCATGCATTGGCTGATATTACAATTGCTTGTACTCCTTTTCTCTCCACTCCCCATTTCAATTTGCATGTAAAATTAAAGTGGGTCTCTTTTTTTTGAGTTATTCTTGCTGGCAAAGAACGTTTGCTCAGGTTTCATCTTGGATGAGGAACCCAGCAAGACAGGGTACCCAGCGGGCTGCCCAATTGGCTGCCAGGCATTCCGATTGAACCCGGTATAGGCGAAGAAAGGTCCTTAATCCAGTTTGCAGTGGCTTAGCTATTTGGCCAGCATGACCGCTGTTACATTACTAATTAATTTTGAACACCGGGCGGCTGATCAGGCATTGCACCGGGTACCTCGCGTCGCCGACGTCCTAATCCAAGATGCAACCCAAGCAGAGGTTCTTAGGCGGTGAGGAGGTGAATTTAATGATGAGTGTCGAGCGCTCAAACCTAAGTATCCTCTAAAAGGATTTATGGAGAGTCTGCTATTCTAAAACCAGCGATGTATGGGTATTGGGGGCAATAGTAAATATTACAATTACGGTAATGTAGCTGCAGTGCACAGTTACGTTGCCCGATTTCAGCAACATTTTGCTTTGAAACTCACAAAGAGAAACACAATGACCATTCTATGGCACATCCGATTCATGTATACTAACACACATTTCTACTGCACACACTTGCAAAATACTGCAATTACTACATTTCATGTGACTGCAGGTTTTGTTCTACATTTACAAATAAATTACTACATTTATTTTTCGAGTTGACAGCCAAACCGGGCTTGATTCAGAAGTAGCTTGGAAGTGCAACTCGTGGAGTTCAAGTTCAGAAACTCGTTTTGTGTACAGCATTAACTTTATGTAGGGGATGTCTGATGATGCAATGAAACAAAGAAGGAGCTGAACTCTCACAACTCCAATGAAAGAAGGAATATTTGGATTTTGTGAGTATGATAAAATATTGTATCTCTAAAATTTGATTCAAACTACAAAAAAAAGAAATTGAAAATGGAATTAATTTTATCATGTTTTTTCAAGATATTAATACTTTTCAAGACGGGGAGAACAAATATGTTTGTTCTGGATGAAATGACAAGGCAAATTAAGTGAATATAGACCAAAACACACCCACAAACAGACGCTTCTCGAATTATAATATGATTTTGTCTGCTCGCCTGCAGCACTTACTTGGTTTTCATAGCACTCTGCTAACACCATGTCACATGAATACCGCGTGATGCCAATTAGCTGACCGCTGGATGGCTGATGACAACAACAGTAAAATCATTTTTTTTATTTTTTTGAGCAAGTGGTGTGAGTGGAGCTTGTTGACTAATGAGGGAAAGCTTCTCCATCCACCTGTGCTGTCTTCAGACCAGCAGTGCCAATTCCAAAAACTAACTCACTGACGGCATGTATTTCTCAATGGTCATTGTTCACCCATCCTCAGCGACAGCGTTACAGTGGGCACTTTCACCAATGAATGGTCAAGAAGACCCTCGGTAAACAAAAGATGAATTTGAGAGGGAGGAGATGATAATGGTGCATATGATCATATGGAATGGAGAAAGCGATAATTTCGAGGAGATCCTGGCCGTAGAGTTGATTGGCTGGAAGAGACATGTTGCTTCACAGAAGGCTTTGGCTTCTATTCCATCGTTTGATGTTAGACTCACCCCTGTAAACGGTTGGATCAGGTTGAGTTGTAGTCACAAAATACAAGAGATCAGGAACTAGCCGTGCTCTGCACAAATGAAAAAATTGGAGAGATTTTTAATTTGAGATGAAATGAAGTAAGAATTGTGAAACAGAATCTGCAAAGTGAGGATTTCATTGTAGGCTTGAGCATTTAGTGTTGTTTTTCTGAATGTTTGATAGATAAATTTAATTGGTTGTATAATTTCATGTTGACCCAGAGGATATGTACTTAAGCTTACTTATGCTGCTGTAAAATGTCAGTAAATATTTTTCTCATGAAGCAATTTATTATCGGACAGTTTTCAGAATATGAGTGCCTTTCCAGAAAGCAGGGAGGTTTAAAATCAACATGGACTCCCCACATAGTATAATCTCCTTATACAGAATGATATTGGGGTTTAAAGGAGAGCTCATAAGTAGCACACTCACCTTCGAGATGTTTCATCTGGGGTTCAATTCCCACCTTGACTATAAACTTTTTCTGATGCTGCACCGGCTGGGTGAGCGAGCATTTTGTCCTTTGGAAGGATGTTAAGCTGGGTGTCCATTGGTCGGTCTAGCATTCCCTGATGGATGCTAAATATACCTTTGTGTCTTACGAAGAGTAGGTATAATTAACCTCCGCCATCGAAGATCGGAGGTTACTGTTTTCACCCCTTTCTGTTTGTTTGTTTGTGAAAGTTTACGGAAAAACTCCTCGACAGATTTCGAACGAAACTTGGTGGGGGGGTTAGGTATGGTCCAAGGATCATGCCATTAGATTTTGGACTTGGTCCCCCCCCCCCCAAAAAAAATTTTGTTAGATAATTTTTTTTTTTTTGCATTTCTCAATGTTTAAGTGATTTCCAACCCCCCCCCCCAAAAATTGTTAGAGAAAAAAAAAAAATTTGCAACTTTTTTTTTCAACAAAATTTCGATTTCTTTTTTTTGCATTTCTACATGTTTTAAGTGATTTCCAACCCCCCCCCCCCCCCCCCCAAAAAAAAAATGTTGGAGAAAAGAACTATACCTGTCAGCACTGTTGACATCATATTTAATGAATAAGATATAACGTTCACTTGAGTGACCCAGCAGTATTGGCGGCGGAGGTTTTGCATTCTCCCGAGTGCTCCCCCTCTAGTTATGCATCTGTAGTCAAGCACCCTGGCCAAATTCCAAATTCCTGCTCCAACCGGCAGCACGCTGCAACACAGTGGCAACCTGCTATCAGCCATATAAACGTTCCCAACTTGTAGGTAAACCGTCGATTTGGGAACAGAGTATCTCTGTGGGTGGATTAATGAAAAGGCTCATGTAATATTAACAAGCAAACGTGAACACCCTCTAAAATTCATCTTGCAAATATCATGTCACGTGACCTGTCATATTACCTGACTTACAAATTCATACACTAAGGAAACGAACCATCACAATACGGCAACACAGTGTCAATTTTTTAATTTTTTATTTATTTTACAGCAACACAAGATGCATATACTGCAAGTGAAACTTTCCCAGATCCTCAATAACATACTTGCTTACACATTGGATTGGTGCTCCAACACTGAGATAGTGGCCATATGGAATGAAGCAATTAATTTGACTAATACACTTCAATGGCTATTGTTTGTATACATTTGCTTCAATTCACAGCAAACTCGCACGAACATTGGGCCATTGTAATTTGAACAATGCTAGACCAGACTGCCTCTACTCACCTTCACTTTAATGGTCCAAATGGCTGAAAACCTATTCTCTTGTTTTATGAGTGCCAATAAAGCTTGAAGGTTGGCACCAACTTAATCTTTTACTCAAACATACTTCGTTCCATGTCTGAAAGAAAGTTTGAAGCCACAAACGATTTATCAAGTTTATCTTTTTTTATGCTATCTGCTGATACATCAGTGAATTCCTTGATGGTGTCTTGTTGCTTGACATGTTTGTGGTGTAACGGGATCAAATGCAACGGCTCTGTAAATGACAGCAATTATTCTGCCGGTCCCAGAGACCATATCCCAGCACAAGCTAATGAATCACTAACAGAACACAGCGATGGCAGGTGGAGCGCAGCCGTTTTGCTTTGCACACAAAACCCAGACATCTGGCAGGGAGCTGGAAACGTTCATTTTTCCACGACGATGATATGGGACCTGTCTCTTCTGTAGTTAACATATTGCCCCCGACGTTGCATCAGCAGACAACCTCAATATTATACAATGAAAGAGAGAGAGAGAGAGAGAGAGAGAGAGAGGGAGGGAGGAAAACTATGCTTTGGGATAGTCCCCTTTTTTGCCGTCCATCACACACGATGCACACAAAAGACTTAACATCGGAAAAGATGTTTGCAGAAACATAAAGCAATATCGGGTCATATCAGAACACGCAGACCGCAGACCATGAAGTTTTTGTTTGAATTGTTGTTGTTTTTCTGCGTTCTGTTTGCACTCCACATTTATATGGTTGGTATATTGTTATTTGGCAGGAAAAGGTTCTTGCAGATGCATTCTTTGATGGAAAAGACCATTAATTATTACCCCATGTTTGGATTTGTTTCAAGCATTTTCATTCCTTTCTCAGAGTAGCAATTTTTTTTTTTGTTGTTATTTGGTTGTTTTCACTGTGCTTTTGCACCGCTTCCTGGCACAGAGGAAAACATAATCACCTCTACATTTTCTATTCCGTGGGTGTGATTTCTGGACAATCTTTCTGAGCCTCCAAGGTATATTATCCAATTATCCGCTGTTATATATTCTTTCTGATTTCCCCAATGATGGGAGGCAGGCATTGAAAATCTCAATAACAATCGCTGGATATTACTCCATGGAGGACTTGTAGGAAGCAAAGGAGGACATTGAATTTGCACTCAGTTGTATCCATTACTGGAGAGGGAATATGATTCCTGAACATATTTAAGAGCCCAGGATATTAACTGCAATATGTTGGTAAAATAGCACATTTGTATGAAATGGGAATGGCTAAGAAAGCAATATAGCTATATAAGGGGTGCAGCCTGAATACCTATGAGGATTTGACAAGGTATCAGAGCCAGCAGCAAATGAGTAGAATGTTAGTGGGCTCGAGTTTTAGAATAATGAGAGAGCAATGTTGTACTTTGCATGAAAAGGGAAGTATTTTGGCAAAGCATGGGGAAAATCAGTTGCGGTATATGTTTGGGTGTAAGGTGTGAAACGTAATTTTTAATAATTGTTTTCTAATTGTGTCACATTTGTGCATTCAAACAATTTATTAAGAGATGATGATTTGACGTGGTAGTGGGCAGGGAAGTTGGTGGAATGGGTGGGGGGGGGGGGGGGGGGTGAGTCAATATCCTGTTTCCTTCTTGGAATTGAAACCGATCCACACCTTCCAGTGGCAGATGCAGAATATCTTCCACGGTATTCGGATCAGATTGAAACTCTTGCAAGTATCCATCTTCCCCCAATCCCACCACCTCCCATCTTCGTATCCAGCCCATACATTCCCAGCCTCCTCCTCCCTCCTCCCCATCCCACACCCTACAACAGCCTTTTCCCCTGTCCCTAACTATATGGACCTCAACCATCCGAGACAACATGGACCAACTTTTAACCATTCATTCTCTCTCTCTCTCTCTCTTCTCTCTCTCCTCTCTCTCTCTCCTCTCTCTCATCTCTCTTCTCTCTCTCTCTCTCTGTCTCCTCTCCTCTCTCCTCTCTCCTCTCACCCTCTCTCCCTCTCTCCCTCTCTCCCCCTCTCCCCCCTCTCTCTTCTCTCTCTCCATCCTCACCTCTCTCTTCTCTCTCTCTCTCTCTCTCTCTCTCTCTCCCTCTCTCACGCTCTCTCGCTCTCTCGCTCTCTCGCTCCCTCTCTTCCTCTCTTCCCTCTTCTCTCTCCCTTCTCGCCTCTCTCCCTCTCTCCTCTCTCCCTCTCTCCCTCTCTCCCTCTCTCATCCCTCTCTCCTCTCTCCCCTCTCTCTGTCTCTTTCCCTCTTCCCTCTTTTCCTCCCATCCTTGTCCTCTCCCCTCCACCTAAATACAGAGCAGCATCCTCCCACACATCTACCTCATCCATCCATCTCTCTCTCATCGAATCAGTTCTCTGTCTTCATTTATCTCTCGCTCTCATCTCTCCCTCTCTTCTTCTCTCTGTCCATCTCCCCCCTCTGAAGACTTCTCCTCTTTTCCAACTCCTCATCTCCTGCTCTCTCTCTCTCCCTCTCCGTCCTCTCCTTCCATCGTCTCTCTCTCTCACGTCTCTCTCTCGCACCGTCTCTCTCTCATCGTCTCTCTCATACACGCTCCGATCAGTCTACTCTCTCTCTCTCTCTCCGATCCCCTATCTCTCTTCACTCCTCTCCTCGCCTCTCTCTCGTCATCTCCTCATCTCTCTCTCGTCCGTCCTCGTCTCTCTCCACGGTCACGTCTCTCTCTCTCTCCTTCCGTCTCTCTCTCCTCATCCCTTCTCCTCCTCCCCTCCTCTCTCCTCCTCTCCAGTCTCTCTCTTCCTTGTCCGTCCTCTCTCCTCCCTCTCCCCTCGTCTTCATCCCCACGGTCTCTCCTCTCCTCTCTCTCTCCGTCTCCACGAAACTCCGACTCTCTCTCCGTCTCTCCATCTCTCTCTCTCTCGTCTCTCTCCGTCCTCACTCATTCCTCTCTCTTCTCCTCTCTCTGTCCTCACGTCTCTCTCTCTCTTCCTCTATCTCTTCTCCTCCTCTCGTCCTCCATCTCTCTCGAATCTCCTCTGCTCTCCTCTCTCTCTCTCTCTCTCTCTGCTCCTCCTCCCTCTCTCTCCTCTCTCTCTCTCTCCTCTCTTCTCCCTCTCTCGTCTCACTCTCCTCCTCACTCTCCTCCTCTCCTTAATCTCTCAGTCCCTCTCCTCTCCCCACTCTCCTCTCCTCTCTCTCTCTCTCTCTCTCTCTCTCTCTTCTTCTTCTCACTCAATCATCTGTCTTCTCCCTCTCTCCTCTCTCGGCTTATCCCTCTATTTCTCCTCCTCTCTCTCTCTCTCTCAATCTCTCCGCTCTCTCCCTCTCTTCCCACCACATTCTCTTCTCCCTGCTCTCGCTCCTCTCGTCAGCCTCGATCTAACTGCACTCTCCCTCTCCATCCACCCCCTCGTCCCATCTCTTCCCTCTCCCCCATCTTCTCTCACCTCATCTACCACCTCTCTCCTCCCTCGTCCCCAACCACATCTCTCATCCTCTCTCTCTCTCTCTCCGCTTTCCCTCGTTCGATCCCTCCCATGCTGCACGCTCTCATATCCACTCTCACTCATCCTCTCATTATCTTCCCTCCTTCCTTCTCTCCTCGTCATCCTTCCTTCTCACTCTCCTCTCTTTTCTCATACGTCTCTAAATATCTCTCTCACGCTCAATCCCTCTCTCCTTCTCACCTCTCTTCCCTCCCCCTCTCTCCATCTCCTCCCTCCTCTCATTCTCTCCAACCTCTCCTCCCTTCGGGTCAATCCTCATTCTCTCAGTCATCCGCCTCCTCTCTCATCTCTCTCGTCTGCTCCAGTCAGTACCTCCTCCTCGAGGAGCACCTCTCTCTCTCTCTCTCTCTCTCACTCTCCGACACCGATACTCTCGATCTCACTCATCACCTCTCCTCTCTCTTCTCTACTCTCTCCCTCTCTCATTTTCTCGCTCTCTCGTCTCTCTCTCTCATCGTCTCTCATCGTCTCGTTCTCGTCTCTCTCGGCTCCTCCTCTCTCTCTCTCGGAGGTCCTCAGGAGTATCGGATCTCGCTCCAGTCAGGCTCGATCTCTCTCTCTCCTCTCATCCACTCTTCTCTCTCTCTCTCTCCTCGAGATCTCGTCTCTCTCTCACCGTCTCTCTCCTCCTCCCCCTCTGTCTCTATCTCTCCCTCCGCCTCACTCACTCCTCGTCGAGACTCTCTCTCTCATCTCTCTGATTCTCTCGATCTCTCTCTCTGCCAATCTCTCATCATCGAGTCAGCTCCGGGCTCTCTCTCCCATCTCATCCTCCACGTCCTCTGGCGAGTCGATCTCTTCTATCTCTCGTCTCGTCATCTCCTCCTCCTCTCGTCTCTCTCTCCCGTCTCTCCCGGGTCTCCCCTCGGTCTCCTCTCTCCTTCTCTCTCGTCGGTGGTGTTTGTTTATGGATGTAGTCGCGAATGGACTTTATCCGTCGGCAGACAGGTGTTGTGGTCAACCCACCAGACAGCTTAGCTCTGGAAGCGTCTGGACAGTGTTTGTCTACAGACATGTCCGGGTGGTTTATGTCTCTGGACAGCTCAACTCAGGACTCGTTCAAATGGTAGTTTGTCTCTGGCCAGCTTAGCTACAGATGCGTCTGGGCAGTTTTTGTCTCTGGATGCATCTGGGCGGTGTTTATATCCAGAAGGGAGTTTGTCTCTGGACAGCTTGGCTCCGGACACGTCCGGGCAGTGTTTCTCTCCAAGCAGCTTAGCTCCGGACATGTCCAGGTAATGTTTGTCTCCTAACCTATCCGGGCGGTGTTTATGTCCGGACGGGAGTTTGTCTCCGGACATGTCCGGGCGGTGTTTGTCTCTGTGCGGTGTTTGTTTCAGGACTGTTTATCTCCGTACATTTTCGGGCGGTGTTTGTCTCCTGGCGGTAATTATATTATGACCGGTAGGAAATGGATTTCAAACATTATTTTGTTTCCATCTTCACTGTTATTCTTTGCAGAAGCATTTTGTTGAGATAGTATGAATCATAATTAACGCTCCACCACACGTCTGCCTTCCCTTTCTCTCACCTCTCGCTGCCTTCCTTTACCCCACCCCCTCCTCGCTCTCCCTCCCTCCTCGCCCCCACCCCTCCTCGCTCCACCCGAATGCAGCACAGGTACCTCGCTAGTATTTTTTTTTATAGGCTCCAACAACGTAGGACCAGAGTGGTGAAGAGTGCAGGTGAGGGGTTCAAGGAGGCCAATACCGTTAAACAGGATAATAAAATGTACAACTTGATTCAGCATTTATGCCTTTATAAAGAAAATTATTCATTTCTCCCCAAGGATTATTCTCTGCAAAGATTTCCCATTTTGCTAATACATGTATTCTTGATCCCATTTTCATTCCAGTGCAATGCATGTGATGTTTTAAAAACAGGACAGATGGCATCGTATACTCGGTGTGTCCGACACAGCTGTTTGCACCCAGTTCTGAAAGTCTTAGTTTTGATCTGGGCCAATAAAATATAATCTCTTGAGAAGCGAGTTGACAATGTAACGCATAATGCTTCTCTGTAAATTCAGCGTTTGCTTTGTAAAAAAAATCTTTTGTTTTTAACTGATCGATATTCGTGACTCGTTAATTTGAAATCAGTCATTCAAGAACGACGTGCGTAAAGCCATGCCATTTTCACAAGCCTATTAATCATTCCCTGCCAATTTCTGTTGTCTCAATGCACATTTAAAAATGAAGAAAATATTTTAAACAATTTTTCTTACGATAAAATGCATTGTACATCTCTTGTCCATCGGTGAGTCTGCATACATACAGACAGCACTCGTTAATAAATGAACCACGTTTGTGGTTTCTGAGCATCTTCCATCTCAACAGTATGCTGTGTGCAAGCTTGATGAAATACGCTTTTCCACTAACCTCTTTTGCAGGTAGTTTAAGCTAAGACTCTGAAGATCATTGCCGTCCTCGGATTGCAGCCAAATAGTTTCCAACCACAGATAGGTTGGTAGCATCCTCGTCCTTTATCACTTTTATTTTTTTGGTCTTGTCCTTCCTGCTCTCCCTCTCTCTCCCTTTTGCAATATTTCTCTGCTCTTTGTCCCTTCAAAGCTCCACCAAGCACCTGTACTCATCCAGTCTCAATAGACAAGGTGTTTCCAAAGTCTGGAATCATAGAAATATTTATTTTACAATTTTATTATCATAATTGCTCAGCCATTGACATGCATGCACATATCAATCATTATAACCTCCACCCTCCCCCCTCTAGCAGCAGCATCATCCTGAGCTCAGTCTTGTGTTTTCTATTTACGACAGAGTAGGTAATATGTCTACCCTCACCCACCTCACTGGTTTGTAAAAAATCATGTCGCTGTTTTGTTATAAATTTATAAGGTAAAAGTCTTGTGTTTTGGGTTATTAACCTCCGCCATCAAAGATGGACGGAGGTTACTGTTTTCACCCGCTGCTGTTTGTTTGTTATCTTGCCAAAACGAAGTTTTTTGTAAGATATGTTAGTCAGTGTGTATGTTTTTTTTTTTTTTTTTTTTTTGTTTGTCTGTAATCACGAAAAAAAAATTCTGCAGAGCACAGTTTCATTGGAAATTGTAACTTCGCATATCAGAGGCCTATGGGGTCCCTTTCAGCGCATAAAATTTTGAAGGTCAGGTCAAAGTCAAGGTCACTTTGTCGCAAATCAGGGTAATCGACAAAACCCTTGTTTTTTGAGTAATTTTGATCGGATCGTCTTCAAACTTCATGGGAATATAGTTCATGGTCTGGCGCTCAGCTGATTAATTTTGGTGGCGATTGGCCTTGACCTTCATGTGTTTTTTTTTGTTTGTTTGTTTTTTTTTATCTGTAATCACGTATAAATCACTCTGCAGAGCACAGTTTTCATTAAATTTTTGTAACTTCGCATATCAGAGCCTATGGAGGTCCCTTTCAGCGCATAAAATTTTGAAGGTCAAGGTCACTTTGTCGCAAATCAGGGGAGTCGACGAAACCCTTATTCTTTGAGTAATTTTGATCGGATCGTCTTCAAACTTCATGGGAATATAGTTCATGGTCTGGCCACCAGCTGATTAGTTTTTGGTGGCGATTGGCCTTGACCTTCATGGTTAGCGCCTAAGGTCAAACATATTTGACCCCAAGGTCAAATTTTCAAGTGTTAGGAACCATATCGTGTAGTACCTCAAATTGAACACCTCGATGAGTGCTTTCTAGATATATCAAGCTTGAGACATTGACGTCATTTGGTGACGTTATGAGGCAAACGCATATTTTTCATGGTTACTCTGTAGAATGATTCTCTCGGAATCTCTCGTAGGCAGATATTCCTCAAGGAGTCGCTCCTGGTGGATAGCAGCTCTGTTCACCTCAGTGTGACCTTAAAGAAGTCACACGTGGTCACCTTTTGGCAAGATACGGGTCACCCTAAGGGTGACATTGGTTTTTTTATTTGTTTGTTTGTTTGTTTGTGAACAGTATTACGGAAAAACTCCTGGACGGATTTCGACGAAACTTGGTGGGGGGATTAGGTATGGTCCAAGGATCATGCCATTAGATTTTGGACTTGGTCCAAAGTCCAATATGGCCGCTATGGCGGCCATTTTAAAAAATATTTTTAATTTTTGTTTGCATTTCTACATGTTTTAAGTGATTTCCAACCAAAAAAAAAATTAATTGTTAGAGAAAAAAAAAATTTGCAACTTTTTTTCAAAAAATTCGATTTTATTTGAAAAATATTTGAATTTTTTTTTACATTTCTACATGTTTAAGTGATTTCCAACCCCCCCCCCCCCCCAAAAAAAAATTTGTTAGAAAAAAAAACCCAGAAATTTTGCATTTTTTTCAAAAAAATTTCGATTTTATTTTTTTGGCATTTCTACATGCGCGTTGATCTAGTTTCATTATTACCTTCGCAAACTTTGTTTCGAAGGTTATGTTTTGATCGCTTGTGATTTATTTTATTTATTTATTGGGAATATGTGTGTTTGTTTGTTTGTTTGTTATTCGCATAACTCCAAAAGATTTGAACTGAATCGCAGCAAATTTTGTGGGATGATTTGTTATTATCCGAGGACCATTTGATTAATTTGTGGAGCGACTGGTCAAAGGTCAAGGTCAAGGTCATGAAAAGGTCAAATCGTCTTTTTACCATACGCGGTCAATTTGTATCCAATTTGCATGCACATAATCCAAAATGTTCAGAATTCAATGCCCATCTTGTGATATGTGACATGACACAATGACGTAATAACCTTATTAGCGGTTGGGAGTCAAAAGTAGGTCACGACATTGCAAAATGTGCGGTTTTAGTCATAACACGGTCAATTCTTATCCGATTTGCATGAAACCAACACCAAAATGTTGACTGTCTGTTCCCCACACTCTAATACCAATTACAAAATTAAGAGTACAAGTCAAGGTCGAGGTCATGAAAAGGTCAAAATCGTCATTTTGCCATAGTGCGGTCGATTTTTATCCAATTTGCATGCTACCAATCCAAAATGTTGTGAATTCAATGCCAATCTGTGATATACGATATGACACAGGAAATTTAATGTTTTTAAGCCATCATAACACATATGAGATGGCAGATGTGGTATGGATTAAATACCCTCACAATCAACGGTTTCTGGGGGGGGGGAATGTAGCATTGGCGAAGGTATGCGCTCTACTGAGGTGCCCCTCTAGTTCAATCGTGGTTCAGTAGAGTCTGATCCGTTTTGACCTACAATGAATAGGATATCAGGTTCACTTAATGTATCCCTAGCGCGGTATTGCGGCGGAGGTTTTGCACTCTACCGAGTGCTCCCCCTCTAGTTTTATACTGTATTTATTTTATTTATGTATTTGTTTCAATGTCAGCATGATATATATATATATATATATGTTTTACAAGTTTATTTCATTTGTGACGTGTTTATTTCTGGCTGCTGCCAACCTTCCTCTATTTTCTTGAAGCTCAGGAACCGAAACCCCTTCTTCCAATTGGTTCTTGCTTTCCACTATTATAGTTTTAACTATCGCGGCATTTTCCATGAATCTAACCCCCACAATATTTGAGGGTTTACTGCATAGTAAAACATTATGGACTATTTTTTATGGGCTATGTGATTGATATTGTCCAAGGTGTAATGCTGTGATCAATCAACCTTTGTTTGAAATGTTTATTGGAATGTTAATTTTCCTGTTTGCTTGTGTATGATAGTAAAATTGCAGTGTGGTAATAAAGGAAAAAATATATTGAATACCCATATAAATAGTGCAAAGATGAATACTTACAGAAAAGCAAAACAATTAATGCACGACCTCTGCTTTATAACCTGTTACGTAACACAATGAGTGTTTAATGACAAGGTTAGAATATTACCATACAAGGGTGTTGATTATTACGGAATGTCACAAACAACAGTGTCTGAATATTTCATTACCTCCGCCACTGAAGGTGAAGGAGGTTATGTTTTCACCCCTTTCTGTCTGTTTGTTTGTTTGTCTGTCTGTTTGCCTGGGTACAGCATATTTCCAAAAGTTGTGGACGGATCCGCATGAAATTTTGTCGACAGGTTCGGTGTGTGACAAGGATGAAGTGATTATATTTTGGTGAAGATCCGGATCCGACGATTTGAATATTTTAAGCGATTCTTCACCATTGAGAGATTGGGCCAAAAACGATATAGTACTGTATAGCATGATATTTCAGAAATGTATTGGGCCCGATATGTTCTCGTGGATCGGGCATTACATGGCGGAGTTATCCACTCTACTGAATGCCCTTCTGGTTTGCATTCTGTCATAGTTTGTTTACTTTTTAATGATTGTTTGTTGAGTACATATAATTGGAAACACAAGGTCTATGTGTGGCTCTTGTAACAAATATATGTCCAGCTTAATATGAAATGATGTCATATAAACATAAAAGAATAGCACATGGGTTTGTACAAGTAAACCGTACACATTTTATACCTGTCAGTTTTACAAACGCTTTTACCAGTTAACGAGCACATTGTATATAATTTCATAAAAACCTGCAGGTGTGAACCTACATCCACTGGTGATTTCAAACTTGAAAATATGCCTCAGCACCATTAAACAAAGCCTTTTGCAATTCATAATTGCACACTTTTGTATGGGGGAGGGAGATAGGTGTCAGCGTGCTTGAGCTCAGGAGGGGAGGATGTGAGGGGTGCGGTGTATCAGAGTCCAGCAAATCGGAGAAGCGTTCAATCATTGCTGCCATAAGATAATTATATGAATGCTTGGGGAGCAGTAGTAAAATGTACTGTTTTAACAGCAATGTAATTAGTAGTGGCTTTGCTTCTCATCATGATGATTGGAGATTGATGTGCTGTGGTGATCATGTACATCCGTCTGCAAATGTATGCATGTTTGGAGGTTGACAACAATTACGAAACCTGGGTTTGAACTTGTGAGTAGTGTAGAGATAACTATTTACCATAAATATTAGGCATTTGAAGATTGTTACATTATACTGAATGTGATTTTGCATTTTCCTGTACAGAAATCTTGGCTTGTAGATGAGCTGAATGAAAATGCGTAGAAGGTTCACAGACTGATGGAGAATCAAAGGGGGGAAATGGAGCCAAAGACATTGCACGTAGAGGTGGAATGACCATGAGAGGGCATGGTGGAGTAATCTTCCCTACCACATAGCCCCATAGATACCCCCGCAACAAACCTGGAAACCCCCAGAAGCAGCAGGGTGGCCTCACCGCAGCAGCAGCAGCAGCAGCAGCAGCAGGGAAACAGCCCAGACCTCAGCCAGCAATTTGTGGCCATAATTGCCATGTCTGAAATAATACAGGCTGACATGGCAAGGGGTCAGGTTGACAAGGTAAAGGGCCAAGCAGAGCTCATGGTAAGTTGGGCGGCGAAATGAAAACGAGTCACACCGAGGTGACAAAAAAAATGGATGTGAGACACACGGAGCTGACGGGAAAAAATTGATAGCAAGACAGGCCAAGCAGGATAAACTGGAAGCGGAGCTGATGGCAACAATTGATGCGGGCCATGCCAAGCTGAGGGCTGAGCTGGTGGCCATCCATGGGGAGGTGAAAGGGTGAGCAAAGACAGTAGTGGGGTTAAAACGGGAATAAAAGGTGCTAAGTAAAGAAAACAGGAAACACGGGAATGATGGAGGTGTTAAAGAAAGGACAAGATAAATTGGAGGAGGCCTAGAGTGGAGTACAAAGGGAAAGAAATGCCTTAAAGAGGGACTGACTGTGCAAAGAAAATCATGGAATAGAAGTAGCAAAGAAGACAGAGGTGATGGGAGAGATTATGGAGGCAAATAGGTGGGTCATAGAGAAGTGGATACAGAGGGAGAAGGTGGTAGTAAACGGGGAGTTAGTTGGAGCAAAGAAGGTGGTGGTGGTGGGGGGGGGGGTAAAATAAGAGTTAATGAAGACCAGAGGGGAGTTAGAAAGAACAAAAAAAAGAGGTGGAAGGAATAAAGGAGTCGGTTGAGGAATGCGTGGCGGCGGTGAGAAGTGATTATGTGGTGATGGTTTTGCATGGTCAGGAACAGAGGCTAAAAGCTCTAGAAGCACGAGATAATGGAGCAACGAAGAAACAGTTGAGAAGGTACGTAGCAAGAAGAGTTTGAACACAAGTGAATGGAATGTGTGGGGGCTGGGAAGCATGCCCAAGCGAGAGGGGGTGGATGAAACGTCAACATGGATACGGAGCATGGCTCGGGGTAGCTGAGTGAGAGCAGGGGATGCCACGGAGCATGCATGCGAGCAGTCCCCTGGAGATTAGATAGGGTTGGATTTAAATGCTCTCCCCAGGCTTTGTTGAAGGCCCGGAGGATGAAACAGAAACACTGTTGCTTTTTAACACATTTGATGGGCCCTGCAAGTCTGGTAGAGAAGGGAAATTTGGGTGTAAATAGGACCCCCCCATGAGCCTTTCAGGAAAGGAGGGAATGGACGAAAAGAAAATTTGCGCAGTGTTGCTCACGCACATTGGCATAGGAGTGGGGGCACTGGGACACGAGAGGAGGTGCCCCATGGGAGTCCTGAGTGGAGGCTGCAGCAGGGCCGCCAACGGGTGGAAAGCGCGGCATGTAGTGGAGCATGCACGGCGAATTGCAAATTGTAAAAGCTGAAATTGCAAAAGGCTGGAATTTGGAGTTGAATTGGCTGACGTAAGGTTAGATGTTTTCCTCCTTTTCCCTTCTTTGTCCTGATGGAGTTCATAATTAAAGGGAGACTCAATGAGTTTATGGATGAGGTGAATGAGATACATGACTCAAAATTTATTCATAATGGAGAATTGAATGGATGGTGTGAAGTGAGGTATGTGCGAGGAGAAAGAGGAAGCACCCCCCCCCCCCTCAGTGGAGGGAATCCCCGCTTTTGTTCGCGGTGGATAGATAGCGAGATTCAGCTGTTCTGGAACATGGATGCCATTCTGGTGTTGGTGCTGGTGGTAGTAAGATTTTTTTTATTGCAAAGGTGTAAGCATTTTGCGGGGCTCGGCGTGTGGAGGAATTTGGAGAAGGCCACTTTGGATGCTGGGAGCACGCTAACCCAGAGCAGGCCATGGGCCCAGAGGGACATCCAGATTTGTGGGCCCGGTTACCCTGCGGCTGTCAGATTTAAACAGAGTAGGGTAATTGGATGTTGAGTGGACCCATTGTGTCCCCAAATTGTTAGAATAGGAGTGGATACACCCCCCATCAGGCTGCTCTGTCGGTGAGCCTTGTGATCCATGCCACCTCATTGTTTATTGCCACCATGCATGCCTTATTCTTCCTCCCAGGAGATAGTTTAGCCTTGGACTAGTGGGCCCCAGGAGGGATAGAATAGTTCATAGGCATTTAGAGGGTCAGGAGCTGCTATAGAGTCGAGGAATTATTGGGGCTGGCAGGAATAGGATAGATAATGACTAAAGCCAGCTGGCCTACCTTTTGCCACCACACAATCCTGTCGGAATGTACCATCTGCACTCACCTGCATGTCCTTTGCCAGTCAGCCTTGCCTACCAGTCTTGCCATGCCACCTGCTGCGTTGTTACTTGCTTGTGGGCCACATAGGCTAAAAGGACATGTTTGTGGGTCATATAGGCCATTTTTGTGCCCCCTCCAGGCCATTTCAAGTAATTTGGTGTGTTGAGGAAAGGGTCTTATACCGGGTAGGAATGGCCAGAGACCTTATTAACTTAAAAGACTGTTTTGAGATAGAAGGAGAGCTCCTCCTGGTGCATTCCCCCCCCCCCCATTTTTTTTTAACCACATGTTAAAGTTACATCTAGATATGGAGGTATAGTGAGAAGCCTTCATGACGCCACACAGTAGCATAAGAATGAACTCTCTTGAAATATTTTTGCATGGGGGTTTAGAATAGTGTAGAGGTTGTACTGTATGCTCAGACCCCAATGCTGCTCTCCCATTTTGAGCACAGCTTTCAGAGTGGCTGAAGGAGGAAGGTGGTGGTAGTGTTGTGGGAATTATCTTTAGGGGTTAATAAAACAGTTTAGTAGAATGATAGTTATTTCTTATCATTTATTTAGATAAGTGTGAGGGACAATTTGTGCAATATATATGCATTGTGTATGTGCAGTGGGATGTTAGTTTTCCCGACCCTCCTGTTTTGTCCTCCCATATCCAAACCTTTTTCAAGCAATTGCAAATTATAAGATTATTTTGAAAACGAATTTATCTGAATTTTAATATTCCCTAAAATTTTTCTTTTTTTTACCTCTGCCACCGAAGCTGAAGGATGTAATGTTTTCAACCCTTTCTGTCTGATTAATTTGTTTGTTTATTTGTTTGTGTGCAGGATATCTAAAAAAAAAAGTTGTGGATGGATCCGGCTGAAATTTTGTGGACAGGGTGGCTGTGTGAGAAGGCTGAACTGATGAGATTTTGGTGGAGATCTGGATCCCGATCCAACTACTAGAATTTTGAGTGATTCTTCATCATTGAAAGGGTTAAAAATGATTATATAGCACAATATCTAAAAAAAAAAAAGTGGTGGATGGATTCAAACAAAACTTGGTGGATACGTTGGGTGCTCGACAAGGAAGAATCGATTCAATTTTGGTGAAGATCCGAATCCAGATCCGCATCCAGATCCGCATCTGATAATTTTTAAGTGATTCTTCACCATTCAGAGATAGTGCTAAAGTGATATACAGCATGATATCTCAAAAAGTTGTGGACGAATTTGGATGAACCTTGGTGTATATGTTGGGTGTGTGGCAAGGAAGAATTGATTCGATTTCGGTGAAGATCCGAATCAGGATTTGAATACGAGTTATTTAATTTTGAAAGTGAGTCTTCACCTTTGAGAGATCGGGTCAAAAACGATATAGTACTGTATAGCATGATATTTCAAAAATGTAATGGGCCCGATATGTTCTCGTGGATCAGGCATTACGTGGCAGAGGTATGCGCTCCACCGAGTGCCCTTCTAGTTGTTGAAATGTATTGAGCCTCTGCGAAGGTCTCTCCTAAAACAGGAAAATGAGGCACAGGTGGCATAGCAGAGGGTCTTTCTCAAACCATGACGAGGGGTGCTGTCCACTTTTGCAGGGCAAATTGACATCAAAAATAGTCTTTCATTTCCACTGTCCTCAGCCATTTGTTTTTGAATTTGCTATGTCCCAACTCGCCCAATATCTATCCAAGGAGTGGTCAAAGCCATCTTGTCCATTTCCCAATGACTGGATATCGGGACAAGGATGACAACAGCTATTTCACTTTTATATACCATTCAGGATATAATCGGTTTGAAATAAGAATGTCTCCAGAAAGAGAATACACGTCATCAAACAGTCCTTTTTTGACCAAGACATCTTCATGAAAATGGTACCTTTAAAATCAAAACAATGTGATAAAAGAGATTCGTTTTGATTTATAATTCAGGTTGAAATAAACTGGTGCAGAGAGCATTTTTGCAGGAGGCTTCATCACAATGGTTTTTCCACTGTGTGCAAGCAAGATCTGATTGACTGAGCTAAGTAATTAATCGATTTGCATGAAGACATCATTGTGGGATGACATGAATTTCAATGGCACGAGTAGACAATGGACAAATAAAGATTGTCTATGGGTTTTGAACGTGGGTTCGCAGCATTATGTTGAGCCATTGGTTCACATGAGAATGATGAATTGTTTATCAAATATTTCTCATTATGAACAATTAATAGCTAAAACTTCATACCTGGCTGGTTGTTTAAAACAGACTAAATCAATGTATTGTACACCATCAGGGTATAATATGTAAAATGTTATTTGGTACCATTGTTTGGCATCACTCAAGAAGACTTGTTTTGAGAGAACTCTGGGTGTCTCAGACAGGCTCATTGGACCCACGCTTTGTGGGTGGATACCCGTTCAATTATTGCGTGCAAAGCTTTCGAATTGATCTTTGATAAATGTTTACAGTGCTGCTGAATTTCCTATCACAAGTTAGTGGAGTTAAAACAGGTAAATGTCATCGACTTTGAGCGTGAACTTGAGAGGGCTTGTTCCGCTGAGATTTAGCCTGACTGCTATGAAATGCAAATTAAATTTTAAATGACAAAAATAAATATAGGTAATGAATGCTGTTTTTGTTTTTTTTTTTTAATCTTGTGTGCAGCCTATGGCTGCTGGTGCATCATTGCTGGGGCATGGCTGTGCCAATGATGCAGTGCCCCATTTTCCAGTGGACTGGTACTCATTATGCTGATCGTGGAAGGATGACAGGCTGACTCAATCCACCTGTTGTTATTTAATGGCGGGGCATGGGCTCAAACTCAAGACCCGAAGATCTTAAGCCAGCCACCTTAGCCGTAAAGCAAACACCAGGCTTACAAATGCTGTGACTCACAGTTTGTTTAAATCACAACATTCATCTGTAGTTTGAAATGGTCACAGCATTTATCTCGAGTTTGAAACTAAGCATTCATCTGCAGTGTTGAAATGGTCACAGTATTCATTCTCTAGTTTGATTTGTCACAGCATTCATCTGTACTTTGAAATGTCACAGTATTCATCTCGAGTTTGAAATGGTCACAGCATATCATCTCGAGTTTGAAATGGTCACAGCATTCATCTGAGTTTGAAATGGTCACAGCATTCATCTCGAGTTTGAAACAAGCATTCATCTGTAGTTTGAAATGGTCACAGCATTCATCTGTAGTTGAAATAGTCACATCATTCACTGTAGTTTGAAATGGTCAAGCATTCATCTGTAGTTTGAAATGGTCACAGCATTCATCTGTAGTTTGAAATAGTCACATCATCATCTGTAGTTGAAATGGTCACAGCATTCATCTGTAGTTTGAAATGGTCACAGCTATCATCTGTAGTTTGAATGTCACAGCATTCATCTGTAGTTTGAAATGGTCACAGCATTCATCTGTAGTTTGAAATGGTCACAGCATTCATCTAGTTTGAAATGGTCAATCATGCATCTGTAGTTTGAAATGGTCACATCATTCATCTCGAGTTTGAAATGGTCACAGCATTCATCCGCGAGTTTGAAACTAAGCATCTCTGTAGTTTGACAAGGTCACAGCATTCATCTGTATTTGAAATAGTCACATCATTCATCTGTAGTTTGAATGTCACAGCATCATCTGTAGTTTGAAATGGTCACAGCATTCATCTGTAGTTTGAATAGTCACATCATTCATCTGTAGTTTGAAATGGTCCACGCATTCATCTGTGTTTGAATGCACAGCATTCATCTCGAGTTTGAAATGTCACAGCGATTCATCTCGAGTTGAAATGTCACAGCATTCATCTCGAGTTTGAAATGGTCACAGCATTCATCTCGAGTTTGAACTAAGCATTCATCTGTAGTTTGAAATGGTCACAGCATTCATCTGTAGTTTGAAATAGTCACATCATTCATCTGTAGTTTGAAATGGTCACACTTCATCTGTAGTTTGAAATGGTCACAGCATTCATCTGTAGTTTGAAATAGTCACATCATCATCTGTAGTTGAATGGTCACACATTCTCTGTAGTTTGAAATGTCACAGCATTCATCTGTAGTTTGAAATGGTCACAGCATTCATCTGTAGTTTGAAATGTCACAGCATTCATCTGTAGTTTGAAATGGTCACAGCATTCATCTGTAGTTTGAAATGTCACAGCATCATCTGTAGTTTGAAATAGGTCACATCATTCATGCTGTAGTTTGAAATGGCACATCATTCATCTGTAGTTTGAAATAGTCACATCATTCATCTGTAGTTGAAATGTCACATCATTCATCTGTAGTTGAAATAGTCCATCATTCATCTGAAGTTTAAATGTCACATCATTCATCTGTAGTTTTAAATGGTCACATCATTTCATCTGTAGTTTGAAATGGTCACATCATTCATCTGTAGTTTGAATGTCACATCATCATCTGTAGTTGAATAGTCAATCATTCATCTGTATTTGAATGTACAATTCTGTGTAAATAGTCACATCATTCATCTGTAGTTTGAAATGGTACAGCATTCATCTGTAGTTTGAAATAGTCACATCATTCATCTGTTTGAAATGGTCACAGCATTCATCTGTAGTTTAAATGGTCACAGCATTCATCTGTAGTTTGAAATGGTCACAGCATTCATCTGAGTTGAAATGTCACAGCATTCATCTCTGTTGAACTCGCATTCACTCTCGTTTGAAACTCCATTCATCTCTCGTTTTGAAATAGTCACATCATTCATCTGTAGTTAAATGTCACGCATTCATCTCTAGTTGAAACTCGCATTTCTCTCGTTTAAACTGTATTCATCTTCGTTTGAAATAGTCAACATCGGTTCATCATTGTAGTTTGAAATGGTCACAGCATTCATCTCTAGTTTGAAATGGTCACTCATTCATCTCTCGTTTGAAATAGTCACATCATTCATCTGTAGTTTGAAATGGTCACAGCATTCATCTCTGTTTGAAATACTCAGATCATTCATCTGTAGTTTGAAATGGTCACATCATTCATCTGTAGTTGAAATGTCACATCATTCTTCTCGTTTGAAATGCTCAATCATTCATCTGTTTGAAATGTCACAGCATTCATCTCTAGTTTGAACTCGATTCATCTCTCGTTTGAAATAGTCACATCATTCATCTGTAGTTTGAAATAGTCCAATCATTCATCTTGTTTGAAATGTCACTCATTCATCTGTAGTTGAAATAGTCACATCATTCATCTGTAGTTTGAAATGGTCACATCATTCATCTGTATTTGAAATTGTCACATCATTCATCTGTAGTTTGAAATGGTCACATCATTCATCTGTAGTTTGAAATAGTCACATCATTCATCTGTAGTTTGAAATAGTCACATCATTCATCTGTAGTTGAAATGGTCACAGCATTCATCTGTAGTTTAAATAGATTCACTCTCGTTTGAATAGTCACATCATTCATCTCTAATTTGAAATGGTCACATCATTCATCTGTATTTGAAACTAGCATTCATCTCTCGTTTGAAATAGTCACATCATCATCTCTAATTTGAAATGGTCACATCATTCATCTGTAGTTTGAAATGGTCACAGCATTCATCTCATAGTTTGAAATGGTCACATATTCATCTGTAGTTTGAAATGGTCACATCATTCATCTCTCGTTTGAAATACTCCACATCATTCATCTGTAGTTTGAAATGGTCACAGCATTATCTCTATTTGAAATGGTCACATCATTCATCTGTAGTTTGAAATGGTCACATCATTCATCTGTAGTTGAAATGGTCACAGCATTCATCTCTAGTTTGAAATGGTCACTCATTCATCTGTAGTTTGAAATGGTCACATCATTCATCTCTCGTTTGAAATACTCACATCATTCATCTGTAGTTTGAAATGGTCACAGCATTCATCTCTAGTTTGAAATGGTCACATCATTCATCTGTAGTTTGAAATAGTCACATCATCATCTGTAGTTTGAAATGGTCACAGCATTCATCTGTAGTTTGAATAGTCACATCTTCATCTGTAGTTTGAAATAGTCACATCATTCATTGTAGTTTGAAATGGTCACAGCATTCATCTCTAGTTTGAAATGTCACATCATTCATCTCTGTTTGAAATAGTCACATCATTCATCTGTAGTTTGAAATAGTCACATTCGTATCTGTAGTTTGAAATAGTCACATCATTCATCTGTAGTTTGAAATGGTCACATCATTCATCTGTAGTTTGAAATGTCACAGCATTCATCTCTAGTTTGAAATGGTCACATCATTCATCTCTCGTTTGAAATAATACATCATTCATCTGTAGTTTGAAATAGTCACATCGTTCATCTGTAAGTTTGAAATAGTCACATCATTCATCTGTAGTTAGAATGGTCACAGCATTCATCTCTAGTTGAAATGGTCACATCATTCATCTCTCGTTGAATAATCACATCATTCATCTGTAGTTTGAAATAGTCACATCGTTCATCTGTAGTTTGAAATAGTCACATCATTCATCTGTAGTTGAAATGGTCACAGGCATTCATCTCTAGTTTGAAATGGTCACATCATTCATCTCTCGTTTGAATAGTCACATCATTCATCTGTAGTTTGAAATGGTACAGCATTCATCTCTAGTTTGAAATGGTCACAGCATTCATCTCTAGTTTGAAATGTCACATCATTCATCTGTAGTTTGAAATGGTCACATCATTCATCTCTCGTTTGATACTCACATCATTCATCTGTAGTTTGAAAATGTCACAGTATTCATCTCGAGTTTGAAATGGTCACAGCATTCATCTCGATTTGAAATGGTCACAGCATTCATCTCGAGTTTAGAATGGTCACAGCATTCATCTCGAGTTGAAACTAAGCATTCATCTGTAGTTTGAAATGGTCACAGCATTCATCTGTAGTTTTGAAAATAGCACATCATTCTCTGTAGTTTAAATGGTCACGCATCATTGTAGTTTGAAATGTCACAGCATTCATCTGTAGTTTGAAAATGGTCACAGCATTCACTGTAGTTTGAAATGGGTCACAGCATTCATCTGTAGTTTTGAATATCACATCATCATCTGTGTTTAAATGGTCACAGCATTCATCTGTTAGTTTGAAATAGTCACATCATTCATCTGTAGTTTGAAAATTGGTCACAGTCATTCATCATTGTAGTTTTGAAATGGTCACAGCATTCATCTTGTAGTTTGAAATGGTCACAGCATTCATCTCGAGTTTGAAATGGTCACAGCATTCATCTGTGTTTGAATGGTCACATCATCATCTGCTAGTTTGAAACTCGCATTCATCTCTCGTTTGAAACTCGCATTCATCTCTCGTTTGAATATACACATTCATCTGTAGTTTGAAATAGTCACATATTCATCTGTAGTTTGAAATAGTCACAGCATTCATCTGTAGTTTGAAATGGTCAGCGCATTCATCTGTAGTTTGAAATAGTCACATCATTCATCTGTAGTTGAAATGGTCACATGCATTCATCTGCAGTTTGAAATGTCCATCTGCATTCATCTCTAGTTTGAAATTGGTCACAGCATTCAATCTGTAGTTGAACTGGTCACAGCATTCACTCGAGTTGAAAATGGTCACAGCATTCATCTCGAGTTTGAAATGGTCAGCATGCATTGCATCTTCGAGTTTGAATATCACCATCATTCATCTGTAGTTTGAAATGGTCACAGCATTCATCTGTAGTTTGAAATGGTCCACAGCATTCATCTGTAGTTTGAAATGGTCACAGCATTCATCTGTAGTTGAAATGGTCACAGCTCAGATTCATCTGTATTTGAAATGGTCACATCATTCATCGTAGTTTGAAATGGTCCAGCATTCATCCTGTAGTTGAAATAGTCACATCATTCATCTGTAGTTTGAAATAGGTCACATCATTCATTGTAGTTTGAAATAGTCACATCATCATTCATCTGTATTGAAATAGTCACATCATTCATCTGTAGTTTGAAATGTCACATCATTCATCTAGTTTGAAATAGTCACATCATTCATCTGTAGTTTGAAAATGGTCACATCATTCATCTGTTAGTTTGAAATCGGGTCACATCATTCATCTGTAGTTTGAAATGTCATCATCATTCATCTGTAGTTTGAAATGGTCACATCATTATCTGTAAAGTTTGAAATGGTCACATCATTCATCTGTGTTAAATGTCACATCATTCATCTGTAGTTTGAAATGGTACAGACATTCATCTGTGTTTGAAATAGTCACATCATTCATCTGTAGTTGAATGTCACAGCATTCATCTGTAGTTTGAAAATGTCACGCATTCATCTGTAGTTTGAAATGCACTAGCATCATCTCGAGTTTGAAATGTCACATGCATTCATCTGTAGTTTTGAAATGTTCACAGTCATTCATCTTAGTTTGAAACTCTGCATTCATCTCTCGTTTGAAACTCGCATTCATCTCTCGTTTGAAATAGTCACATCATTCATCTGTAGTTTTGAAATGTCACATCATTCATCTGCTAGTTTTGAAACTCGCATCATCTCTCGTTAAACTCGTATTCAATCTCGTTTAATATCACATTCGTCATGTAGTTAAATGTCACAGCATTCATCTCTAGTTTGAAATGGTGCACATCATTCATCTTGTTTGCAAATAGCAGCATCATTCATCTGTAGTTTGAAATGGTCACACATTCATCTCTCGTTGAAATACACATCATTCATCTGTAGTTTGAAATGGTCACATCATTCATCTGTAGTTTGCAATTCAACATCATCATCTGTTCTGAAATACACATCATTCATCTGTAGTTTAAATCGGTCACAGCATTCATCTCTAGTTGAAACTGCATCATTCTCTCGTTTAAATAGTCACATCATTCATCTGTAGTTTGAAATGTCACATCATTCATCTGTCAGTTGAAATGCACATCATTCATCTGTAGTTTGAATAGTCACATCATTCATCTTATTTGAAATTGGTCACATCATTCATCTGTAGTTTGACATTCACATCATTCATCTGTCAGTTTGAAATGGTCACAGCTCATCGCATCTGAGTTTGAAATAGTCACACATTCATCTGTAGTTTGAAATAGTCAACATCATTCACTGTAGTTTGAAAAATGGTCACCA
>CM068961.1:67094116-67122871 GCA_035128595.1 Eptatretus atami
GGACGACGTGGGTATTTAGGTATATTGAAATTAGGCAATAACCCTACGCCGTCAAAATATTGCCGACCACGGTCCGCTAAGGGACCCGTGAACTCTCGGACTTATCCGAGAGTCGCGACCTAAATTCCAGGTGCTTCGTGGGAGATGACTCCACTGCTCCACCTAGTGGTCGTTTATCGCCGCCGAACCCTGGCCCACAGCAATATATACACCTTTCCAATGCGGAAAAAGGTAATAAAACAGGAATTCCTCCGGATTTTTTGCAATCAAATCGAAAGAAACATCAGCTAAAGAAGTGTGAAAATAACAGAGTCCTCTTACTCGTGAAAAATTGAGGGTTCTGAAGGGTTACTTGTAATACCCTCTACCACCAAAACCACCGAGAGCGGCATTACACGGTACACATTTAGGAAGATGATTTGTGTCACCTCACCTTCGGAATTCCTGGTGAGGGGTACATGGGGGGCAAATGAAGTCTCTACAGCCTTTGCCTCATGACCAATAGTCCCCTTGGCAAGTTTAGTTGGTTGAAATTGCACAAATAACGACCGAATACATCGACATCAGACAGTCGGACGTGAAATTGTGCATTCTCGTGTGATGACATTGACAGGGCTCACAGGGGTACTTGCGTTTTGCATGGGACCTCCAAATGACTAATGCCGCCTCTAGCTGGGGGTGTGGGGGGGGGGACTTGGTATTGTGCCTTTCTTAACACACACATTTACATCTAATTTTCTCAGTATTCCAGCCTGTGTTCTTCCACAGCTTGTTTCCATGGCTTTCAGCACAGTCGGCGTGTGTGATGCTCATAATAAATCTACGTTACAGGAATGATACTTGTTATACTCTTGTCGTGACTCAGTCGGTCATGTCCGCAATACATGACTAATCTACTGCTTAATGGAAAATGAGTCGGCATCAGTGTCGCTGTTGACATCCATTGACTGATTTTTTTTTGATTTTTTTTTGATAGTGCCCTTCCTGTCTTTGAAAAATTGCCTCAGATGTTATGTTTTATCACCAATCTAAAGTGAGCACCGAGGAGCCTTTTTACTTTATATACTGAAGTGAAGGGAATTTTGTGTTGGAGCGTTGTTGACAAAGGATTTTCACGCTTGGACTGAGAATCAAGTGGGTGGGATGAAAGCAGCATCATTCTTTAGGGAAACCAGGCTGAAGGCTGGTCATGGTTTTCATTGAAAACTTATGAATCTCGATACTTTGATTCCCATTCTACTTCCCATTTACTTTTTATCGTGAAAAGTTACGAAAGCACTTCTACGTTCCACTGGTAGTTTAGAGCAGGCCTAAGGCCTAGCATTTTCGACTGACATGAGCAGTTACAGAACTTTTCGATCAGAGTTGGATTCTATAACTGAAGCAAGTTCCACAAGGCACTAACTAGTACAAACGCAGTGATTTACCAGAAACCTCAATTCAACTGAATTGCCACTTTTGTCCTTATTTGGCCATCATGACAATGCATAGAGATTTGAGAGCCATGTTACGAGGCCTGAAGCTTTCTTATGATCTGTCCTCTCAGGCTGGGGTTCCATAAGGCAGCATCATAACACCTAAGCTTTTCTTGATCTATCCGATTCTCTTGAAAACCAACTTTACCATTTTGCCAATGACTATTCTGTGTAAAATGATGCATCACACTTGTGAAAGGCTGGCTGCAGCCAAATTCCTTTTAATCAAAGCTGAATAAGATAAGCCGGTCAGCAATTTGAAAAATAACATTTAATGCCAGCAAGTCATACTCTTTCACACACTCTCTCAACAACGATCGAAAATCGAACTATCCTTCGGTATGACAATTGGAGCAGTCTCTGGAACTCCGTGATCTCATTATCTGCTGTAACCTTTTATTGAGAGGATCCTATCACCAAACAAGCTTCAAAAGCTTGTCGCCATATCGGTATTCTCTGTAGAGCTAAGACATCCTTAGCTGGACCGAGCTCATCACAGTGTACAAGGCTTTCATATGGAGCGCCATTGAGTATGGCTTCCCACTGTGGGCGGTACTCCTGCTTCCCAAATTTCTTCTCGAGTCAGTCGAAAACAAGGCCCCCTCTACCATTGGAGTCTCAAGACAAGAGGCAGATTCCCAAAGACTGTGACTCTTCCACTGGTGGCATCTTGGTGGGCTCTGTTTAATACAAGCTTACATCTGGCTTTGCTTATTCAGTCCTTCCCAAGCTTCCAGGATTGCATGCATTTTTCAAAAAACCTTCAACTGCCTACCCTCCCAAGTCCAGGCTGGTTTCCCACTTCCATTTACTTTCTCCCTTATTCTCCCGATTGTGTAATTGTCTCCCTGTGTCTGTTATCTCGTCCTCCTCACTTAAATCTTTCAAATTTACTTGCCATCACCACCGCATGCTGTCGCCCATGTATGCCCATGAACTCTTCCACACCCAATGATTCTTTTCCATTCTATTTTTATTTGGGACATTGTTTCTCGTTTTTGTGTTAATCATTCCATCTTTCTGGTGCATTGTGCATCCCTTCTCTTTCCCATATACTTTGGTAGTCTGTAAACCTGCAGCCCTTTGTCATTTAGGTCATCCATGAGCCGATATCCTTGTGTAAAAAGGTCTGTTGCAATGCCTTGTTGAATTAAAAATTATAGGAAGTGAGCTTTCATATATTTTTAGTGTCAGTTGTAAAACATTGTTCGATAATTGAGTTATATTCTGCCTCGAGCTGCCATCATGGATAAGACACGATTGCCATTGGGTTTATATAAAACCACTTCATCATCTTAATCAGCGTGTTGTATGCCTTTTATGTTCCACTGATAATTAGAATCGTTAACAATAAAATGAAATATTCTTTTTTGGGGGGAAAAGGTTTTAATTTTGAAATGCAGATATCTAGGCTTGAGGAAGAGTTGAATGGCAGAGTGCTGAGGAGGGTATACAGTGACAGTGAGAAGAGAGGTACAAGTAGATGGAAAGGCTGTTGTAGGTAAAGTAGAAGATTTCACACATACTGTAAGCACACAACATGAGGATGAGCTGACACCTTAAATGACTGAAGGGAAGAGTTTTGGCCTCCACAGTGTCAAGAAGTTGGAGATGTCGTGCAGACACTCAAGCTCAAAGTGGGGAGCATACTGCATAGCACCAATCTCTGATCCTCTAAAGATAAGCTCCTCATGAATGCATTGCATGTTGTGATCAGAACTGCAGATCATCAAGGAACAACCAGACTCTGTGTAGGATGCCGAGACAGCATCTGCCTCTCGACTCCAAATTTTGAATTCTGTCTGCTTCAGACATAATAAATAAATTGCCATGCCAAGAAGCTCCAGCAATTGAGCATTAATAAGTGCTTCTACAGAGAAGAATGAGGAATTTGATGAGATATTCCTCCTGAAAGAGACACTGATTACAGGAGACTTCTCTGCATTGAAATTCCGTCGGACCCCGACATCCGTGAATGCCACACGTTCACGGTTCATAAAGTGTGACCTGCTTCTACATTTGTGGCTCTGTGCCTCGCATATTTGCGGTTTCCGCAGACATATTCGCGGATTTTCTGACCTGCTTCTACATTTGCGGCCCTGTGCTTCACGTATTCGTGGTTTTTCTGACCTTCTTCGCGGATTCATGATTTTACGTGGGCATGCTTATGGTTTTTCATAGGATTTTTGATTTTTTTCTCATGAATCACCTATTCCCTATCCGGGAACCTATTCCCCCTTTTCCCATTGAAACAATGCCCTAACACTTGCGGATTCGACATTCACGGCATTTTTCAGGAACATATCCCCCGCGATTGTTGGGGTCTGACAGTAGATGTTCCATGTGGTCAACCAATCTCTGTTCCTCTGGAGATCATAAGAGAGAGATTGGATAATATTTTTGAATATAAGGTCAAGGCTCATGGAGGAGCTTTTTTAACCTGACTGAGACTCATGGAAGAGCTAGAGCAGAATGAAAGGGAACAAAATGAAAAGGGGGAAAGCAACAGCAGAGTAGAAGTGAGAATGAGATTCAAGGGGAGGGGGAGAAAGACACATGGGAGTGAACAAGTTGCACACGATCTGAATGAAGCACAGCAAGAAGAGGCGACCATGTTATGAGGCCGAAGGCTTTCCCATGATCTTTCTTCTTAGGCTGGCATTCCATAAGACAGCATCATAGAACCTAAGCTGTTTTTTATCTATCTGATTCTCTTGAAAACCAATTTTGCAAATGACTATTCCGTGTAAAATGATACATCAAACTTGTGAAAGGCTGGCTGCTACCAAATTCATTTTGTCAAAGCTGGACAGAATAAGCTGTGGATATGAAACAGAAAAGGAACAAACCAACTGCCAACTCATAAACAAAAAGGAGTGAGGGAGTGGGGGGTGGGGGAGGGTGAAAATCAAACAATAACCTGGAAAATGAAATGCTTGGGAATGGGGTCATTTGAGTTTGAAGAGATCATTAATATGGATGGAGGATGACCTGAGGTGATGATGAACAGATGTATTGAAGCCTTGGAGGGAAGAATGGCACTGAACAGACTGGGAAAGTTGGTTCCACATGTGAGAGCAAATCAGTGGTGAGTAGTGAGCCTGATTGGGGGTTGGGGGGGGGGGAATTGTTAAAAAATTTTTTTTTATTAAACACCTGCTCATTGAGTTAAATGTAACTTGACATGCGTTAAAATGTATGAGGATCGAGAACATTGTCATATCATGGCCTAAATAACACTGTGTTGAAACTTGACATGATTACTTTGCAAAGTCGAGGTTGTGCAAATTAATCACAGGCCTGTAATTCACTTTCCATGTTTTTGAATCTGTTCATCCTCTGGAATCCAAAATCAGGATCTCTAGACTTGGCTGTTTAACAAGCGCCTTACTTGAAAATGTGGCCCGCAGGTTAGATCTGAGCATTTATCAATCTCAAGTTCCAAATATTCCACTACTTCATCAAAAACACATCATAGATGAAATTTCTAATTGATGGGAATCCATCAAGTTCACCACATATTTATTTATCTACACATAGGCTCATGTAAGAGGTTGCATATCACATGCAGGCCAAGCACATGAGAAGCCATCAGTGTACAGTACTTGGAGCAACATAATGGAGAGAGGACAAATTGGCACGGTTTACAAGATTTCCATTTTGGATCCCAAAATCGCAAGATTAGTGCTCAGATGGGAATACCAAACAGGCGAACCTGGGGAATAGCATTACGATAATTCATGGACCGGTGTTTGTTGGGTGGTCGCTAGACTACCCTTATTCTCAGGTTTTCCGTCTGTCTGTTTGTTTGTATGTAATGGACAGCTCTGGAGGCCAGAGGAGTCAACCGATTTTGATGAAACTTGACTGCTAGGTTCATACCAGGATCTAGTTGTATGCTTTTGATCACTGTTGCTATGGACGCCACCGTTGCCTAGCAACGGGACTTTGAAATTTTTGAAAAAATCCGAAAACAAATTTTTTTTCGAAAATCAAAAATCGGCTTCTGCGCTTTTATGCGCACTATAATCAGTTGCTCTTTGTCAAAAATTTTCAGCCCAATCCATCAAAAACTGTATGACTAGTATGCAATTATATTACTATATGCTTTCACCCCAATGCTCGCGTTGGGATTCCCTAACGTAGGGTTAGGGAATCGAACACAAATGATGAATGGACAGTTGCTCGTCATGTTCCTATATGGAACAACGAACGGCAAAAATGCCATCTGATGTGTTCTCTTATCTACATATTTCAAATTCCCCTTAGTCCAGCGACCACCCATGTCGCCTACCAGCTTGTTTGTGTGTTTGTTTGTCACGCTACTCCTCCTACAGTTCTGGGCCAATTACATCCAGACTTGTTACATAGGATCAGCATGACCCCAATTAGTGCATAGGGGTGGTTTTATCTTTAGTCATGGTCTTGGGGGAGTGAGGGGGGCAACACATTCTCTTTGTAAATGTGTATCATGTCGCACCGCCTCCAGGTGGGAGACGGTATTACAAGCCTCCACCCTTTACAGAACAGTATTCCTGTCACCACGTTTTCCAGTGCATTGAGTTGTTTTGAATTTTAAGCAGTAGTTGTGTTTTTGCTTCGTGCATATAACCCGGGTTATTTTTTATTTTCGGGAGCGATTGAGGAAGCTGTCAGTTGCCTATACAACGCCCTAATAAAGGTATGTGTCAGAAGAATTTGTTGCATGCTTGAAACAAGATTGCTCATAGGGCGGGTTCTCTGCTAGTTATCATAATGGAAAACTAATCTTCATGAGGACTCCAGTCGGTTTGTGTAAGTGGAAAAATTAGGACAATTAATTTTCGAAACCAAATATTGAGAGGTGTACGCCAACGACTGTGAGAAAAAAAAGGAGAAGCGATGTTTCAGTTTTGAGCCCTTTTCATCAAAACACATGAGCCCTTCTTCAAAGCTTTCTTTTTAAGAAGCTTGCTTTGAAGAAGTGCTGGTGACCAAATTTCCGCTTTACATTGTTTTTTTCTCATGCTGGTTAGCATACCTCTGTCAACATTTTGTGTCTTGTCCACCATGCTTTTATGCAGAGTAAGTAGATTCTTTCTTTGTCCAGAGTTACAATACTGAAAGGGTTGCCACTTCGACGCAGTGTCAACATTTGCCTGAGAAAATTTGTTGTCCAGGTATTATATAGTACGAGGAAAACTACCAGTCCCCAGTGACGGGAAATGCTAGCAAAAGCATCCGTCTCCAGTGATGGGAAAAGTAAGTTAATCTTTCAATTTAAATTATTTCAGGGACTTTAAAAAGGATAATTGTGTTGCACTCTTAGTCTCACTCAGAGCCAAAGCTCTGCACTACTTATACCACTCACCGCAAAATGGTGGTGAAACATTGGGTGGCGGAGGTTCAATTTATCTCACAAAACAAAAAGAGGGCAAAATATCCTCGTTGCAAAATAAAATTTGGCAGCAGTATTACTCATACCTGTTCTTCCATCATTTCAAAAGTGAATGTTGAGCTTTTCAATGCAGCATGAGAAGAGGCCGCCGTAAACAAGAGACAGATGAACACACAGACAGACACCAAGCTGTTAGGTTCACAATATGCAGGGTGTCCCAAAAGTCTGGATCCGTAGGCAAAAATTTATTTAAACGTTTTATTACAGTAAATGCTCAAATTGATGGCCTTGGACTTCGTGACACTTGTTTATACGCTGAATACAAGAACGGTGAACATTTCTGAACCTAAAACGTTTAAACACTTTAACAGTGGCATGTGTTATTGGATGCTTATCATGATGCTTTCTGTTGAATTCGGCAGCAATTCCTCGATGTGAAGAATCCTGCCTTGCGTACACGAGAATGAGTTCAATTCGATCTTCTATTGTTATTTTCGAAGCAATCTTGGATCTGAAAGAAAAAGAAAAATATCAAATTGTATATTAGGAAAAATGCCTATGGATCCAGACTTTTGGGACACCCTGTATAATAAATCCCTTCCCTTCCAAGGAACTTCAACACAGAAAGATCATTTAGCTCATCAAGCCTGTACAATAGTTGCCAACCTATGATGGTTGTTTTTTTGTATGCAGAGTCGTGGAAGAGATAGAACAGGAGGCAACAACATAAGGAACAAGAGACACAGACAGACAGACGAGGGGTCACCAACAGCGGAGTTGAAGGAAAAAAAATTGACGGAGACTTGCACAAATAACAGAGTGGACAGGATGGATACAGCAGGAAAGTTCTCCTCCCCACTCCCTCCCTCTCTCTTTCCCCCTCACCTCTCTTACCCTCACTTTGCTCTCTCCCCCACTCCCCTCTGTCTCCTCCTCCCCTCTTTCCCCAGTCCCCTCTCCCCCACTCCCCTCTCTCCCCATCCCCTCTCTCCCCATCCCCTCTCTCCCCATCCCTCACCTATATGTCCATGATATATGCTTTGGAGCAGACAATCTACCTCATTGAATTAAGTGAAGTCCACCAATAATTAAATTTAAGCTTATTTTGGACATCTTTGGAGTTCATTATTAAACATTATTTTAGGTCACAATGCTAAATGTACTTTTTTGCATGCAATGCTAAAAGCTTTTTCTTTAATTAAATGATTAATACTGCAACCATTGTTCAAAGACTTTCAGTATAGGCTACTGTTAATAATAACACTGACATGGTTTGGTCAACTTTATGATAATCATACTCTCACAAGCAGCTTCCTGAGCAAGGGTTATACTGTGTGGTTTGCCATTGCCTTCCCAGCAGTAGTTCGGGCAGGAATCGGTAATTTGGCCATGGTGCCACTGTTAGCCTGCCCACTTTTCGCGAAGGACACAGTGGGGATCTTAATGTTGAATTTTGCCTGTGTGCGGAGCTTTTCAAACACAGCAAAGGAAGTGGCCACCAGAAAATGGAGACAACTAACATACAAACACACAAATGCACAGACGGAAACCACAGTTTGCATTATATAATAGATTAGTGGTTCTCAAAGTGGTCCCTACCGCCCCTAGTGGGCGCTGGGACTTTAAGGGGGGCGCTCCAGACTCCACGAGTGGTAGGGGGGCGCTGGCAATGATTTGGGGGGGGGGGCACTGGCAATTTAGAGGAGCAGCGGCGATTAGGAGCGCTCATTGGGCTTCCTGCAGTCTGAACAGGTTACCTGGCGCCATTCGGCAAATTGGCCATACAATGCCCGTTGCGTCCTCCTCGTTTGCCGTGGCGCCGTCCAGAGAGAATTAAAGACAGGCAATGGGACAGGTAGGCCTTTTGTAAATAATAAACACATTTAAAATGTATTTATTCTGAAATCATTAAGTTCTTCAAGCATATTACAGACTTGTTTACCAACAATGCAAGTCAGTGTTTTTTTTTAATACACACATGGTGTGAATACCATATACATGTGTTATGATACGGCAGCGCAATTCCCAGCGAGGCGCGAGTACTGAGGCGGCGCGGCATTGTGTTTTAGGCCGCGCGCTGTTGTAGCTACCGATGGAAATGTGAAGAATTTTTTTGACGCGCAGGGTGAAAATCGATGCGCGCGCGACCAGAGACC
The DNA here is from genome assembly GCA_035128595.1 of Eptatretus atami. Classification (NCBI taxonomy): domain Eukaryota; kingdom Metazoa; phylum Chordata; class Myxini; order Myxiniformes; family Myxinidae; genus Eptatretus; species Eptatretus atami. Next base: position 67,103,125 of record CM068961.1, read on the forward strand.
GAAATATATAATTATTGTTTGCCTTATCACTGGTGTTAGTCTTTGGACATCTTGGCGTATTGATTTCGTTATTCAAAAAAGCTTCACGTCCGGTCCGCTTCAAGATGTCGGCCTCAAGAAAAAGTGTCGTCAGTATTCCGTTGAATACATCAGTATGGATTCATTCCATCCTGACGAACAGCAGTTACCGATGTGTTTGTTGTGTGGTATCACGCTGTCCAATGAAGCAATGAAACCATCTCGACTGAGCAAGCACCTGAGTAAAAAGCACAGTGATAAGGCTCGCACAGAGGTCAGCTATTTCCAATCGCTGAAAGAGAAATTTGAGAAGCGATCCACAGTAACGACAATGTTCAAAGCCAGCCAAAAGCTCGTGGATAAAGGACTGGAAGCGTCGTATAAGCTGTCATTGCTCATCGCAGATCTGGAAAACCGTATTCAATCGGCGACAGTTGATCAAACGGCTGTTGGGAGTGATAAAAACTGTTATGGGCCAGGATCCGTATCCAGTTCTCTCGTCGATTCACTCAGCAATGATTCCGTGGCCAGGCGGATTGATGAAATGTCATCAGATGTAGAAGATAAGCTGTGTTGTGAGCTGAGAAGCACGCACTTCGCCAGCCAGCTGGATGAGTCCACTTTGCGTGACTTACTCTGCTACGTTCTCTGTTACTCTGTTACTTACTCTGTTACTCTGCTACGTTCGCTTCATCCGTGATCAGGAAATGGTGGAAGAATTGTTGTTTGCCCGCTCTCTCCAGACCGATACGAAGGGTTCTTCACTCTTCCAAACGTTGGAGAAGTACTTTATGATAAGAACATACCGATGGAGAACATTCTCGCTTGCGCGCGGACGGGGCACCAGCGATGGTTTGGCCACCACGTGGTTTTATTGCGCTTCTGAAGAACCAGGTACCGTCTGTGTTCGCCATTCACTGTGTCGTGCACTGCCAGCATCTTGTAGCAAAAGCTCTCAGCACCAGACTCATACATCACTCCAAATAGTAATCAAAGCAGTGAATAAAATCAAGGTGTCGTCTCTGCATGATCGGCTGTTCGTCAGCTTTGCCAGGAGAATGATGAACCATTCGAGAGGCTCTTGTTGCATACAAAGTTCGATGGTTGTCCAAAGGCACTTGTTTGACCCGTTTCCATGCCCTCTTCTTGACAGTGGTCGAGTTTCTGTCGGAAATTGATACAGAGTTATCGGAGAAAGTGAATGTGATTGGAGCATGATGTGGCTTACCTCGCGGACATATTCAGTATACTGATGATGTCAAACAACAATCCAGGGTGACCATATGACGCTGATTAAAGCAAAGAAAGTGATCGGTGCGTTCGTAACCAAGGCGACTCGCACAGGAAACCCTCGGCCGCGAAGATATGTACCACTTTCCCCGGTTGGCAAAGGAAACTGCTGTTTCTGATGAAGAGCTGCTGTTTATTGCAATCACCTTGAGAAGATCCGTGGAGATATGGAGCAGCGTTTCAGAGACATGCTAGAACTGTCGGTGCCAGCATGGGTGATCAACCCATTCAAATGTGACATTCGAGATGTGAAGCGCGAATTACAGGACGAAATTATCAACTTGTGGAATGATGATGAGGCGAAGGCAAGATTCTCGCAGCATGAATCGGCAATTCGGATTCTGTAGCGGGCGAATACCCTGCAATGTGGACAGAGCAGAACTGCTGCTGATGGCATTCCCCACATCATACCTCGTTGAAAGAGGGTTCAGCGCCGTGATGGTGCTGCTGACCAAGTATCGAAACCGCCTTGACTTACCAAGAGGGCGATCTGCGCTCTACTCACTGAGGATGGAGCCAGACGTTCGTAATCTCGCAGCGAGTCACCAGGCCCACCCTTCACACTAACGGTATTTGGGCCTGTGATAACAGATTCCAGTTTGCCTCACCTGGACCTGTTCTGCTGAAACATTGTAGGTAGTGCAAAAAAAATAGTAAAGAAAATAAAGTAAAATATTATTCAGAAAATATTTGGCTTCTGTATTTTTTGCTTCTTTCTCATAAATTCGGACTGTCTTATTGCCAACTGGGTGGTCCGACCACGAACGATAGGACAAGGGGGCATTGGGCCGGTCCAAGAGGGCAGAAGGGGGGCGGTAGTCAAAAAAAGTTTGAGAACCATTGTAATAGATGAAGAACGAGTATGGAATATCATTGTAAGGATAAATATTTATGTTTAACGTATGTTATGAATGTGAGGTTTAGGGTTGAGGAATTGCTAAGTGAAGGTGAGATGTGGAACTGTTTGTAGCTGATTGCTATCCTTGCTGAGTTTGGGCCATGTGGATATGATTCCACTCCCCTCATGCCTTGTTTGATTCCACAATTCCACCGGGAATGGTTACAAATGGAAGTTTTGTATCACCTTGTATGCACTGGCAAAAAAGGACACACAGTGAGGGCATGAAGCTAAATTCATTTTGCACTGAATGACAGAATGAGGGCAGAAGACTCGGTGGAGTTTCATGGCAAGAAGCATGTGAGAGAAGACCAGAATGGGGGTTTTTTTTTTTTTTTCGTCCCTTGTACTGGGGGTTTTTTTTTTTTTTTTGGAGTGGTAGGAAATCGGGACAAAGCAAGGCTGGTGGAATGTAGTTGCTTTTTCATCATCCTTACTTCATCTGAACTTCAGCCAACTTACTGACATTCTTTTCTAGAACCAGCCATCAAGAGCACTGTGCTGTTATTGGAAGGGTAGGCATAGTTACAGGCTGGTGAGAATGGATTAATTAGTAGATGCACCATATTATACTATATATATATATATATATATATATATATATATATATATTACACTCAAATACTGTATGTTTAACAGAACCTTTGTAAATGTGTGTTGGATGTAGTTATAAAATACCTCAAAAAATACACCGTTTTGATATCGTGAAAGAGTCCATGTCTCATAATGGCTCACTTTTGAGTGTATCGTCAATCTTTTTTTTTCTAATGGAATAACATTCGATATTCTTATAAAAATCTGCATTCATAAAAACTTCCACGATAATCCAACTGTGATTTTTTTTCAAAAGCATGGATGCTGAATGAGGCTTCTAGAATGACGTTGGGCGAGTAAGAGTGCCACTTGAATATGCATTGCTCAGAGAGAGAGAGAGATAGATAAGGACAGAGATCTTGGGAGAGTGCTATCAACAGAAGGTGAAGATGAACTTTTCAATGAAGAAGGGCAAGAAAAACATCCTTGCCTTCTTGAATCACTTTGATGAAATTTCAGCCCTTTCAATCTGAGCTTTTTGAGATCACTGATGCTGATATCACTCATTGCATTTGCAAGAGCTACTAAAGGTAAACCAACCAGTCAGCATTCTCAGGGCCTATCGCCAGAGGTCATTTGATCTGACAATGTAGACTACACTGCTGACAAGCCACAGCCAAAGGTTGCATCATCTGCCCCCTCCCTTGTCATTTATTTTTTTAAAAAAAGTTCTAGTCTTAAAAGATAGTGGTGTTCCCCATTGCATGAAGCCCTGTAGGGAAGATAATGATTTAACCACATTTGCAAGGCGTTCCACAAATGGAACAAAAGGGGAACTGAAGTGTTCAGCTGTGTGGAAAGCTTGGACTTTGAGAGTTTAATAAGAAGGGGGTTACTGTAAGAATGCCTGCCTCTTGGAGAAGCAATGGAAAGGTCAGAGGAGAGGCAATGGGAGGAGAGGCAGTAAAAAGAGTGGCCATCGACCTGTTTGAGATGTGAAAATCATCAGCAATGTCACAGAATCCGTCATCGCAGTTGACATCAAATCCTTCCATTTCTTCAACAGCCTCATCTCAAATGAGCAATTGGGATTCAAACTTGTTCACTATACCCTGGAAAGCTGCTTCTGCTCTCCGAAAAATAGATGGAGGCCCTCTATGTCAGACATGAGATCAGGGCTGTCAAACTTGTCTCCCTCCTCTAATATCTGGTGCCGCCTTGTTAAGTCTGTCTCGAGTGTATGCTTCCCCCTGCATCCCTTCCTTGTCTTCGAATGGCACCACAGATGACTCCACTCATGAGAAGGCCAGATGCCTCAATTCTGTGTTTGCTTCAAAATCTTGTGTCCCAAACCCTCACTCTTAGTACCCATCCTTCCCTGTCGTAACAAACGGCATCAACACATGTGTCCTAAAATCCTGCTCTGCTGCTCTTTCACATCCTCTGCTTTTTCACCCTGTTATTTGCCCAAGGTTATCTTTCATTTGCTTGGTAGTCGAGCAACATCACTGCATTACATAAAAAGGTGCAAAAACCAATCCCATTAAATACAGACTTATCAACTTACTTACAATCATTCGCAAGGCCATGGAATCCATAATTGCAGTCAACATAAAATCATTCCTTTTCTCCAACAGCATTCCTTTTCTTCATCTCAGATATCCAACTTTATTTGGTTTCAGCCAAGGTAATTCTACCTTGGACATGCTGCTTCTACTCTCCCAACAATGGATGGAGGCCCTCAATATCAGACATGAAATCAGGGCCATTTGGACATATCTCAAGCTTCCGATACAGTCTGGCATCCTGCCTGGCTCTCAAAACTGTCTGCCTATGGAATCCAAGGCCAACTCACCTCTTTGGTTGATGACTTCCTCCACTATCATTGACAATGTGTGGCACTCAATGGAATCCTTTCATCTCCTCTCCCTGTCAAGGCTGGAATACCCCAAGGCAGTGTTCTTGGCCCAATCCTATTCCTAATCTTCATCAACGATCTTACTGACTCTCTGGAAAAACTTATTTATCTCTTTGCTGATGACTCCACCCTCTGTCTGCCATGGCATCCCCCATCCTTCAGATAGACAGGCAGCAGCCTCTTCCCTCTCTTCAGACCTTGACAAAATCCCAAACTGGTCAAACACTTGGAATGTTGCTTTTAATCCTGACAAATCTCACACACTCTCTGTCACCAAAAAGACAATGTGAAAAAGACTCCGATCTACTTTCTCAACAATCCTCTTGAAGAAGTTCTGTCACTCAAGCATTTGGGTCTCACTATCTGCCATGAACTTTCCTGGGAAAGCCACATTTCCAAGCTGGCCTCCATAGCCAGTCAACGACTGGGCATCCCCCGTCACACAAAGTCCTTCCTTGGCACACTTGAGCTCCTAACCTCACACAAAGCTTTCATCTGCAGCTCGATGGAGTATTGCTCTCCCCTCTGGGTTGGTGCTCTTGCCTCACACCTTGCTCAGCTTCATGTTGTGGAAACCAAGGCTTTCCGGATCATTGGTATCTCCTGCAATGAAGCTGAGTCTTTGAGTTTTTCACTCTGTCACTGTAGGCAGGTCGGTGGTCTTTCTCTCTTCTACCGACTCATCTCCGGCCTTACCCCCTGCTCTGTCCCTCCCATATTTCTGCAGGATGCTCAAGGTCTGCCAGCAACCCTCTTCTGTTGAAACTGCCAAAATCCAGAATCACTGCTCACCTTCACTCTTTCATTCCTCTTTTTTTCCCACCTCTGAAACTACCTTTCACATTCTCTTCATCACTCTTCCCTCCAGGTCTTTAAAACAGCTATTCACCACAATCTATTATGGTTCCCCATCCAAAACCTGATCTTTTCTACCAATTAACCCACCTCCTTCAAATTCCCTGTTTTCCTTTCTGAAAGTCCCTGAAGTGTCCATCTTGTTTACCCCATGTACCCTGCTCCATCCCTCTCCCTTAAACAGATCTCATAATGTCTCTGTCCCTCCTGTTGTTGTGCTTCCCTCTCCTGCCCCTCTTGTCTCCTTCTCCTCTTGTTATATGTTCTGTGTGTTAGCTCGTGTACGAACCTCAACAATGTATACAAAAAAAAAGTTGAAAATGTTTTTTGTTTTTTTTATTAATGGGGGTGGGGAGGGGTGTGGTGTGCCATACGAGCTGGCGTCTTTGAATATATTTTTCAATCTAGTTTAGAGGGAAGACCTGGGAGGAAGGGGTTCCAGTATAAGAAATTTTAAATATAACAACCAGTCCATTGAACATATCTGTTGGCATGAGCATGTTGGAGTTATCTTACTTGGTTGGAGTTGACGTGACGATGTGAATGCAAAGTTTCAAAAACGTGATGCTACATACCTGAGGCATCTGGTTGTTAAACAGTTATTGCCATTGGGATAGTGGCTTGGTATGGATAATACTCTTTTCTTCACTCCCAGTGGAACAGACCCAGGTTGAAATACAATAGCTTTGAACACTATTTGAATAATAAGGTCATCGCAATTTGTAGTCTTGGGTGAAATTATCTGAACGTGAAGTTTGCTCATTTCACATGAACAAAACTGCAGTTTTCTAATTTTTGTCAATTGGGAATTCATGCACATTATGCCCCCTTTAATTATCTGTATCCGCAGACATGAACAACGCAACATTTCTGCATCATTTGCAAATCAAATTGATAATGGTAAATCATGGAAAGTACAGCGATGAATATAATGAGCACTAACACAAGATCCGCTAATCTCGACAGCTCACATGTAGTTAACGGTCTGTTCACACTGGAGTGACTTAGTCAAGTCACATCACCACTGCCAGGGGAGGAAAATCTGACGAACTGTGCCAGAGGTTGCCTGGCAGTGATTTTAATAACTGGGTCTAGATACCTTCCATATTTGTGCTTTGTCTCTTAATTTCAAATCCGTAAATGGTTTAGTCACACGTATACCTGTTGATTTCTATAAATAATTTATTTTGTTTTTAAATACCTGCTTCACTAAAAGGGGGCAATGTTTAAAGTTGAGTCATTGGTGATTTTATGATAGATCGGCCATGGATGTCGAAATAATAGAGTAAATCATGTGCACTTTTGTACTGTTACGGATCTGGAAACCATGTGCGTACAACATACAGGTGTCCCAAAAGTCAGTTATCCCATTAAGTACATGTGAGACAGGTCCCTTCCTTTTGTCTAGTGGGAGAATAAAAGGCGTGTGTTGCGATTTCTTTTAGTTAGGTTATTAAATTTTCCCACAAACAAACCAACAACCTGCTACTGAACAAGCGCTTCACTCACCTAACCGGCAACTCACTGTCCGAGGCAGAATCTCTGGCAGTTCCTTCTCGGCTTCCACAAACTTTGTAACTTCTTTTTGACGAGTATGGGCACGCGTGGAGTGGGGGCGGAGTTTTCCCAGCATGGCCGAAATCCCGCCCAGAAAGGGCGGACCCATGGGAGCCCCGTCCAATCAGGGCAGACAGTGACATCTGTTCCACCGAGCCCCCGCCCCGTTCAGCGAGGTCCATAAAAGTTACGACGCCATCTTCAGCGAAGAGTTCTTTGAGTGCTGAGAGAGTTCGTTGGTTCTGAAGGAGTTTGTTGGTTCTGAAGGAGTTCGTTGGTCCTTGGCTGAGAGGTTTGAGTTCTGAGAGGGTTCGTTGGTTGTTGCTGAGAGAGTTCTGCATGGGGCGTTCGTTGGAGCTTTGCTGGGTCTTGTCCGTGACCCTGATTCCCGCCCTGGGAGTCCGACCACTCAACTCGAGTTCCTCCGCGGGCACGAGCCCCACTTATGTGACCGTGGTCCGAGCTACACGACTATTGGTGGGTGCCGCACCGCAGAGCACTCCCTCCATTCAACGTGCAGGTACCCACATTAATTGCGACCCCCAGCTCGTCTCTCCCTCTCTGGCTGCGAGGATCTTTCAATAAACCATCTGAGTGCGCGTCTGATGTGTGTGTGGGCCTGTCTTGTAAGTAGAAACTGTTTAAGTGCTTGAATCCTTGTAAATATTGCTTGCACATCCGTGATAAGTCTTGCCCTGTGTCTTTCTTTATTGTAAATAAATTACCATTGTGAGAAAAGTTCCCAGTTCGTTTCCGTCCCTTCTTGCATTGGTCCAGCATGGTTTGGATCTGAGTTTAGGTTGGTTTTTATACCCGATAATCCGTTCATCCCAGCCGGCACGGCTTTGGCAGTTTCCGCTCAGCCGCACCCGAACCGGAGTTGGTAGTCGGTAGTTGGAACTCTACCGCAGTCGGTAGAGTGACCCGGTTCGAGCAAGACGTGCCGAGGGCGTGGTTTCCCCAGTAGTCGAAATCGCGTAGTTAATTAGGTAAATTGGTTCTCGACAAAAAGACCCTACGCTACGCGGTTGAAATATTAGCGACCACGGTCGGTTCTGCGACTCGCCGGCTCGCGGAATTATCCGGAGCGACGGCCTACAATTCCAGGGAGTCTGGTGGAGACGACATAGCTTTCCCCACCTAGTGGTCGTTCTCGCCACCGGTCCTGCCCCGCACACAACAGTACTTTCACCAATTTGTTTTGTAATAGTTTTGGCGTTCACCACACAGTTTTCCATTTTGGATTGGGAATTTGCGGGGGGTGGGGGGGGGGTCGGTGGGGTGATGTCTGCATGCTATTATGCCAAATACTTCACTATTCCTCAAATAATTGTGATCTAAACTCTGACGGAGTCATTCCAAAGTCTTTAACAAAAATGGTATGTGCTACTTCCTTGCTTAATACTCAGCTTTTAAAAGGATAGAGCACGGACAAACAATGCTGGGAAGGCAATGGCAAACCACCCAGGATAACCCTTGCCAAGAAACTGCTCCCGCAGTGGCAACGCTCTGCAAAGAGTACGGTAAATCAAAAAAGAAAATTCAGGCTTTAATAAAATCTCTTTTCTTTATTTTGAAAACTGCCAAAGTTGGTTTGTAACCTACCCATTTAGTTCTGACTTGTATCAGGTTTTATTTTAACTTATACTTGTTCTCCCACTCATCGGTCCCTCATTTGCTATAGCACAAATAAGAAAAAAGAAAAACACACCCGGGTGAGTTTTCATTCTCTCTTTCCTCAAATCAAAGCTTGGATTTTATTTTCACTCATCAATAGTGTACTTGCAATCACCATTCTTCCTAACTCTGCAAATTCCTGTTATCCTGATACAGCATTTATGGTGACAAGTCATCATACAATGTTTGTTCATTGAATGTTTGTTCCTTTTAGTTCTAAATGTCTTTCTGTGATGTTCCAAATCCTTATGCACATCAGTTTCCCAAGGCATTATATATATATATATATATATATATATATATATATATATATATATATATATATCTTCTTTTTTTTTTTAAACAGTTTATGCTTTATTGGCTTGGCTGTTATTGCCAAATGGTTGATAATTGTTTAAATTATATGATTCACCTGAAATAATTTCGATAAAAACACATTTCTCAATAATCTTCAATTTTCTGACCTGGGTTATCGGTGAAGGTTCTGAAAACAACATTGCTAAAAGCCTTGGCGATGGGCCCAGACAGCATCAATGCACATGTTCTCAATTCTGCTGTGCTGTCCTTGCTTCTCCTCTGTCTGCTCTCGTCAGCCATCATTCACCTTTGGTCACCTACCTCTGCTTGGAAGACAACAAACATCAATCCTATATACAAGAAGGGTGTAAAAATGGATTCCTTCATCTACAGCTGATAAGTTTGCCTACTCAATAGTAAGTGAGGTCATGGATTAATCATTGCAGCTGACATCGTCTTTTCTCCTCTGAAACAGCCTTATGTCTCATCATCAGTTTGAATTCAATCCAAAATGAATCAAATGGAAGACCAAATACTGCATTTGGAGTCACCAGACGGAACCTGGAAAAGAAAAGAGCAAAGATGGAGTCATCAGGAGGGACCTGGATAGGATTCTCATTTCAGCTGCTACTCCACAACCCTCGCACTCATCCAGGCGCAGCCAAGTGAGCCGAACAGAAAATTTTCTGCAAGACTTCACTTCTCCTCGACAGATAGATAAAGAAAGAGAGAAATATAGAACAAAAGAGATAAAATAAAACAAGTCACTCAACTTTGGACATTCTGCTGTTTTTAGCTAAACAATGGATGGAGGCCCTGAACCCGAAACATTGGGTCAGGGTTGTCTCCAGAGTCATATCTAGAGCATTTGACATTGTCTGGTTTCCACAATCAACCACTGGACGAGGTTCAGTCTCTTAACCTTCTTGAACTCACCATCAGTCATGAGCTTTCCTCCAAGGCCATGAGGACAGACTCGCCATCCTGCCGCAGAAAGTTGTTCCTTGCAAATTCTCCACTTCACTTGATCGAAGTGTCCTTTAGCTATAGATTCATGAAATACTACTGTCTTCTATGAGCTTGTGCCCCTGCTTCTCAGATCTTTATTGGATGTGATAACATCAAAAGCTCGAAATATCATAGCTATTATCCACAAAAAAAGCTGAGCCCAGGCAAAAATAGTAGTATTCCTTTCCTATAGTAATTTTCTGCAGACTACTGTAGTTTGACCCATTACCAACTATAGTATACGAGAGTACAACTCTCGTGTACTATAGTTTTAACTATAGCATTTTTGCCTGGGGAAGCACAAGTTCTGTTGCTCTCACATCCTCAAGGACGTACGCATTATTCCAAAACCCCCTCATTAAACTGTCAATATTCAGAGTTACTGCTCACTTCTACTCCATTGTGCCTCCTTCTCCCAATTGTATAACCACATTCTAGAAGCAGTGAAATCCCACTCTTTCATCGAGAGCTTCAATGTGGCAGTGCACCACCATTTTACAATATGTCATCCTCAATTTCTACCCTCGATCTTTTTTGCATTCATTAACCCCTTTTCTTCCGATTCAAACTTTCGTACTCGCAGCTTACGAGGTTCCTCCCCTCACATCCTCCATTCCTTCATTATTCATTCCCTTTCTTGATCGGTCTCCCTGCTGTCACCGTCTACACAGACTTTCTTTTCTTAGTATCATTACCCTCCTGCTCTTCCATGACCTTAGACTTTGCATAGAAAAACCTTTTTTCCTTCCTTATATATTTTTCTGCACTTAATCATCAAAAAATTTGGAAGACCGGATTATACTTTGAACATGCTTCCAAATTCCAATACCCTTGTTTAAAACTGGCCTATTTTGAAGACCATTGTCTTTCAATTGTTCATAGCAACATTACTGACAAATGGGCCTACAATCAAGTTCAAAATCATGTTCTTATTGAACACTGTAATTAAAGTAATATTGCTGATGTCAATGAGCTTTGTGGAGCTTTGGCAATTCATGTTTTCTTATAATACAACAATTAGTTTAACAATTCAGTCCTGTTTACTGACAAATTATCAGCCCACAGTGTTATCTCTCAAAATTATGCTAACTCTCTGGGGCTATCTATTTCACATCACAGACAGGTGGGTGGTCTCTCTGTCTTCTACTGCCTCCTTTCTGTTCTTGCACCCTCTCCTCTGCCCTTTCTGTGCTTTGACCTACACCCCTAGGTTTCCGCAGGCCACACACCATCTGCCAGTAACCCCCTTTTGATGAAACTCCCAAAATCCAGACTCATTGCTCACCTCCACTCAATCGTTCCTCTCTTTCCTGCCTGTGGAACAAACTTTGATCGTCCCTTTATTCTCATTCCTCCCTCTAGAGCTTTAAGACAGTTGTTCACCACCATATCAGGTCATCCCTCATCCACATCCATGCTCTTTTCTACCCCTATTAACCCACCCAAAGCCAGCTCACCTCTTTCCAGGTAACCTGGTTTTCCTTCCACTCTTTGGTTGAGAGTTTGCGGCTGTATCTATTTTGTTCAATCACCATGTCCTCCCCTTGGTCTCACTCTTCCCCACGTCCCTTATCCCTCCAAATCTCCCTCTATTTTGCTCATCAACCCTGCTGTTGGTGTGTCCCCTTAAACCCTCTTTCTACTGTTTTTTTCATTCAATTTATTAGTTAAATCCTCATCCGTGTTATAGCTCCTCCATGAGCCTCACCTCTGTATACAAAAAACAAACAAACAGTGTGGCGGCTTCCTCAGGGAAGTCTTCCTGGTACATCTGACTCTCATAAATATAGCTGGTGCAAGCTGTGTGTATTTTCACATCGTTGAGATGTCCTTTGTCAAAGAGTTGTTAACCATTATTTTGTCAGCAATAATGCACACCATCATCGTTCCAATTGCTGACGTGCATTAAATAAATCACCAAGCCTGCCATATTCAGAGGAGGCCACAAGATTCAAAGTCTACTCACTGGTAGCGATGGTCAAGGGTTTGGGTTGCACAGGACCATCCACATTTATTTGGGCCTTGCACCGGTCCACATTGTCGGGTGTCTGCAGTACAGGCAGCTGTAAACTATCAGCCCTGTTGGCGAGCTGAGAAAGTTCTCAAACCCTTTCTTTATGCACAGGCACACCAATTTCTCTCAGGTACTTTTCCAAGTATTTTTGACTCCTTTTATAAGCTTTGTGAGCCATTTTACTCAACAGTCCTCATCTCATATCCACAATATATTTAAACATGCCTCGGTGACCACTTTTTCTTGGGGTTTCTGCACATGTGTTAACAGATGTAACAAATCTTTCTGCGGTAGATTGCATCGTTTCAAAAGTCCTGTATTGCCCAATGGGCAAATTACACTAAAATGGGTGTTGTTTACAGTGGAATAATATGTTGTCCGACAGTGGTGACAATAGAAAACCACTCTTAAGGGTGGGTGTGGTTAATGGTCAATTATTATGCACAGTCCAACAACCATTGTTGCCAGATGAACAATGATTGAAATCGTATAAATACAATAATTACCGCAAGCATGATGGAACGTGCACATGGTGCAGGAACTTTCTTCCATCCGTGAAAATGGTATGCACGCACGCAGCCAAGCACTGTTTGTGTTTGACTTGTCTTCATTGAAGTTCAACAGACATCAAAAAAAAGTTGGTGAGTAAAAACTGAAAATACATTAAAGTACAGTACAGAAACAAGTAACAAAAAACATTTTAAACAAGTGGTGCCAGGCACAACAAATCCCGCCCATTTAAGGCATAAAGTTATTTTGGGGATCAAATTTAAATTTGATACATCTTTAACCTGAATGTTGATTATAAGGAATATTTTAGTCTTAGTTTGAAGTCAATTAAACAATTTTTGACGAAGTTATGACCGTAAAATGATTTTGACCTTTTCGTGACCTGACCTTGACCTTTGACCTAATTGGACCCAAAAGTTAATGGGGTCGTCCGAGGTTCATTACCCACCTGTGGATACAATTTGACAGTGTTTGAGCCAGCTGTTTTCCCGTAAAGTTGTATTTTCGTAAACATGTTTTCGTTTTAGGAAAATTTGTAATTTTGACCGATGACCATGACCCCCAAAACTTCGGACCCTACCGATCTTCACAAATATGCATTTTTATCCCCCGCCGCGTGGCGGAAGGGGATATTGTTGTCACCCGGTCGTCCGTCCGGCTGTCCGTCCGTCCGTCCGGCTGGCTGGGCGTCAACATTTATCGCTGTGAGTGCGATAACTCATAAACTGTTCGCCATATCGATTTGAAATTTGGGTCACACATGTACCACCTGAAAAGGAAGAACCCTATTGATTTTGGGTGTGGCCGGATCCAAGATGGCCGACTGGGGCGGCCATCTTGAAAAATATGTTTTTTGTAATAAATGGAAAACCGCTTATCTGATTTCAATTATTTTTGGTTACTACGTTCCTCACCCCTGGGAACTTTTTCGAGATGATGACCAAATGGTGTCTTGTTTACCAATCAACCTCCCTCATTATCTGGAATATGTATGACCTTTTTCATTCAATGGCGGCGGATTCCCCATCTCTGATGCTATATTTCACTATAGGAATGGGTAGGATTATAAGTGACAAATAGAATAAGGTTCACTATAAGCTTAGTTTGAAGTAAATCAGATCATTTTTGACGAAGTTATGAGCGAAAAACGATTTTGATCTTTTCGTGACCTTGACCTTGACCTTTGATCCAATTGGACCCAAAAGTTAATGGGGTTGTCCAAGGTTCATTGCTAAACTGTGGATTAAATTTGATAGTGTTTGCTAAAGCCGTTTTGCCGTAAAGTTGCTAACAGACAGACAGACAAACAAACCGGACGATTACAATATCCCGCTCCCTCCCTCCGGGGGGCGGGATGACAAGAGAGTTCATGGAACACCTTACCCCACACAGTCTTGAGAAAAGGGATTTGGGAAGTGTCTCTTAAACTCTTGCCTTGCATTTCCGAGCACAATCGATATTTCCTACGAGCTGCGATTTTGTCTGAATCTCAATCTTTCCTAATGCTGAGACAGCGAGCGTCAAATTTGATTGGTCGAGATGGCATCAATTGGCGTAATATTTTGTCCAAGTACTGATAAACTGGAGGTTTTTGAAGTGCCAAGAAGGCGATTTGTGTTTTGCAGTATTCAAGTAAATAATTCAACTGAAATTAAATAAGTTTTTAAAGGGTGTAGAAAAGAAAAACCTGTTTTGGAACTTTACCGCTGTTGATGCACCATCTTTTACAGCACCTTATTTAACACGTTAAATTAGTTATTCATGCCTGTTTCTGTCCTTTATAATGTCCTTAAAAAACAGTAAGTCTCCTGTTTATAATGATTTTCAGTTTTGTTTGACTGCCAGGCAGACAGAGTAAAAATATTATCTTACTCCTCTCTGTGCGTGTGGGGTTGGGACAAATTCAGAGCCAAAGTACTGTTGTAGCTGTTGTTTGTGCAAGTCCTGTTGTGACTTCCTTTGCCGTTTTTGGAGCGCTGTAATCGCATTCTTACACTTCAGTTTTATTCCCGCCAAACTGTTTGCTCCTGAAGAACGAAGAAACTGATCGGCTCCGTTATCGTCATTTTCTCTTTAATACCTGACCTTGGGATAAAGGAAAGCTGAATCTCAATGTATTATTGAACTTCTTTCAGTAACTCAAGTCAAATTATTCTTGTGTGTGTACATATCATAGTAGGTTTTATGTAAAGCAATAGACTGTACATTGAGTAACAGCATGTACTGAAAGGCTATATTTTCCTTTTCAGTTTTTACGTCAATTAAAAGACACGCTTTTGAAACCAAGATGAGTCTCGTGACCTCCGAGGATCACAGACCGTGTGATAACCACCACAACTGTTCAAAGGCAAACTTGTCTTCTTATCCATGTTCAAAATAAAATATTTGTTTTAAATAAGTTGTTCCTCGATCATAAACTGATCAGACAGACAGACAGACAGACAGACAGACAGACAGACAGACGGACGGACATGAAGTAATTGCTTAACCCCGCTTTTCGCTTCGCATTTGCAGGGTGAAAATCTGCTATGCACAGCCGGACAGACAACCGTAAAACATAGTGCTTCCAGCTCCTTCGGATGTGGAGGCATAAACACTGTAAATTAGATTTTTTTGGTTACAAAAGGAGGGGAATATGCAATCCATTAAAAAAGAAATGCTCGTATATCTGAAACCGGATTCTTAAAGAGCAGGTTTTGGGTCGCTGATGACTTCGTGTGATTCGAAGGTTGTCATCACATTAATAATCGTTGGGCAATTATTTTCTTACATTTGAAACTCAAAATATGCTAAAATTAACTTTTAAGTCAAAACTTTTGTCGGTGATCGAAAGAACAGACCGGAATTTACCAAAGATGCTATGACGTCAGTTCTCCGAAAACTTCGTGAACATTCGGAAACAGGGTGTGAACAATGGCGAGATGCAAATCAGAGAGTGATTTCAGCGGCGATGAAATTGAGTGTTTTCATTCCGATATTGCCGAGGACGAGTCGGAGGATGATGGGAATTTGTACTATGGAGTTTCTGGCCTGAGCCATATAATTTTGAGCCACTTGCAGGTGCCAGAGAAGGCCTATTTTGTGTACAAGTGGCAGGACTGACTGCCCGGCAGTTCACACTGATAGACTCCACCAGACAGATTGTGTTTGTAGATTTTCATTTTCTTGTTCGATGCATAAAATAATGTAAAGTTTGATTCGTCCGTGACTTGATATAATAATTTTTAACCCTCTGGTCACTCGAGAGTCAGAAATATAAGAATCAATAATGGACCCAAATATATTATACACGAAGCCTTGGCGTTGAAGTCTTTCTGACAGCTGAGCTTGACCCCAGCGAAAGTGAACAGTTAGAACAAACCCCAACTTTCAAGAGACTGTTTGGCATATAAATACCAAACATGTTTAGCCTCATTGGGAAATATTCTACCAAATTTAGAAAAAAAGTGAAAAATTGATCAAGTTTTACAATTGAAATGAAATAGCCCAATTTGCTGATGCTGTTAAAAAGTAATTTAATCAACAATAAGTTGATTTGTTGAGAAATTTTTTCATGCTTGTGTTTTACAGAAAGTTTATTTATGTGTTTTTCATGTACTCTTAAGAATACATTCTCAAGTTTTTTCTCACTGGAACTCAACAATTGATTCTGTGACAGAGCAGTATCTGGAGAACTTGTCAACCATCAACTCATATTCACAGAGTGGTGATCAGATGTGTTTATGCCATCGTAATCCTCGGCTGTGAAATGGTCACCACAAATGACAAGTCTATCCAAAGGGCCTCTTTACCCGTTTTCTTTGGGGAAAATTCGCCCGTTTTGTTTGTACAAATCTTATCCACTGCTGGCGGATTTTGATTCCTTCGGGAATCGGTGGGAGCGATTACCCGTTTTCCAGCCATTTTCGCAAAACATGACGACACACATACGAGGCATGATGTACAAATATCCAAATAACTTTGTTCTACAATAATTCAAATAATAAAAAAGGATAATATAGACAGTTGCAAGCTCAAAAAAGCAAATAATGGCCCGCTGAACTGGACACTTCTTCATGAGCGAGTGACCATCCGCTTTGTTTTGGAGAACGTGACGTCACCATCCATATATGGCACGCGGTGTTTTTTTCAACAGCCTTGAGAAATAACAACTTCGGAGTTAAATTTCATCAATTTTCCAATAGTTAGGCAACCACAATAGTTTGCATCGAACTATTTAATGCACATATAATCATATTGATAATTTTTCAGAACATGTTTGGTGACCCGCAACCTGCTCTTTAAACTTTGGACCAATTTTATTGTTTTCATTTGTCGCATGACGAAGAATGTCTGTGTTCTCCCATGAGCAAATGAGCCTTGTTTAAAAGAACATGTATAAAATTAAATCAGATCTGCAAAAAATCAAACTCAATGTCAGGGTGTATTAAAAAAGCACGGATATTTGAAAATAGCAAAACCACTAACACAACGAATTGGGGATTTTTTTTTTTTGAGAACTTGGGCAGAGGTCTGATGTTTTGACTTTGTGGGATGAAGTATGGCAAGACACTTCCAAACCTTAATATACTTCTCAAACAGGAAGGCAAAGGTGGTGGGGAGGTGGGTGTGGGAGGGTGAGGGATAGGAGAAACATAGGGAGTAGAAAAAGAGACACGGTGGGGGAGGGAATGACTGAAGGGGACAGGTGGATTTGATGGAGACACGTTTTTTCAAAACAATTTTTAGTTCATTTAATTTTTTTAAGGCTGTTTGAACGACGAACCTGTTTCATCATCGCCTTTTGAAAAATAAAACCTCAGTTTTCACCTCTGCGAGCTTCAGTATCTCCAGCAGAGACCTTCATCCCCACAGAGCAATCCTGCAAACCAACTTGCATTTCACAGATGAGCCCCACATGCTTTGTAAAGAGCATGAGAGACACATTAATCACCTCAAACCTGTTTACATGCTGTGTATGAAGTGTGCAAAACCCAAACATAAATCACATGCATGCCAGCATTTTTCATCTGTATCTTCTGTTGTGCACTGTGCAGACAAATTGCGGGGATGCTCCTCATCCAAACTACCTGTCTGATTATCTAAACAGTTGTAAGATATCGGTTTATAAAATCAATTGTGTGATCTGTAATTTTAGGTTGCCCGAGTTTAGTATGTTAAACTTCCACTGTTTACTTTCTGTGCTTGTTCAAATTTGAATCCACAATTCTTGTTTTCCCTCCAGAGTGAATCAATTCATACTGGTGGAGTCGTACCCACCCTGTGGCCGATCTTTTTCCAAGCATGCAACACGTTCTTCTGATGTATACCGTTATTAGGGCAGTGTATAGGCAACTGACAGCTCTGTGTTGGCAAAAAAAACCCAGTTTACGTGCATGAAGCAAAAACATACCGACTGCTTATAATTCAAAACACCTCATTGTACAGGGGAATGTGGGGACAGGAACACTGTATTGTAAATGGTGGAGACTTGTAATACCCTCCCCCACCTGGAGGCGGTGCGACATGATCCACATTTATATCGAGAATTTGCATCCCCCAACCCTGCTTCTCTCCCCAAGACCACGGACAAAGATAAAAACACCCCTGTACTGTGCATTAATTGGGATCATGCTGATCCTCCAGCAAGTCTTGACGTAATTAGCCCAGAACCAGAGAAGGAGTAGTGCAACAAACAAGCACACAAACACCGGTCCATGAATTATAGTAACAATACGACCTCACCCAAGTGGCTTGTGACTTGTGATTGCTGATCGTGCTGAGTACCCCAGTACATTATACAATCATGCTCCTGGAGTCTTGTGCAAAGCCTTCTTCCTGTATCTAACATTTACACTGTTCAGAATCTTACCAGTGTGTTCAGATGAGGAGGGCTGTGGTATTGGGAGTTACATGAATACCAATGAATGCATGAATGAAATGGGAACCGACGAGGTGTAGCTAAGAGTGACGCAAGAGAGTTGTGGAGTAAGGGCAGCAGGAGACGCCATTAAAAACGGTTGAGCTCAAGATCCTTCGTGTGGGCTGACTTTGCTGCACAACATATTGGCGACGAGGATGGCTCACCTTGCTCTTACACCACCTGCTGCATTCTTACAAGTCCAGGTGGTCTTCGCTACCTTTTACCTCATGGATGTGCATGTTCGAGAACTTCATGCTGGCGGTAAATGGCGACGCACTTTCTGATGCGAGAAGTGCGCATTGCTTATCCGATGCCTAGGAACTGAAGGGCAACGTTTATTCTATACCTCCAGTTGATGGGGACACGTACTCTGCTGCTGTCGGTGCATTAACAGCCTTTTTCATGCTAAAGGTGAACATTGTTTTTTGAACGATATAAGATTTGTCAACGAGCACAGAGGCCGGTGAATCAACTGCTCAGTTTGTTGCTGCTTTACTTGAGATTGCGGTTAATGCGAGTTTAGTGACCTCTCTGATGAAATGATCAAGATCAGCTCGTGGAAAAAAACCCTTAACAGCTCATATACGTGAACGGTTGCTTTGGAACCGGAGCTTACACTGCAGAAAGCCTTTGTAATGTCGGGACAAATCGAATCAGCCATGGCAGAAGCAAATCAATGACATGCGGCCCGTCGATGTCCTTTCAGGATGTAAATACAATACCAGCACGTAACTATGCAAGGCAATACAGACGTGACTCCATCCACAGGACACATCAATGAACCTGCAAACCCAAATTTTTCACAAGCTCAACAGGTACGCCAAGAGAGTACTTGTTATGTTGTGGATCTGCAATGCATTTCGCCAATTACCCCAGATGCCATGCAAAAGTGTAAATTGCAGCAGTGGCAAAAGTGGACATTTTGCTAAAGTTTGTCACAGTAAAGACCACAAATACCAAGGGCGGGAAGTGACTGTCCAGATTGAACTATTTGAAGCATAAACACACAAGCCTCTGAACAAATTAGAGGGAACCTATTTTGTGATGTTCATCTTTGCACATCTGCTGAATAGGCATGCTCAGCTAAATTGCTGGTGGACACAGGTTAAATTGTTTCCATACTTCCAGAGTCTACCCACCTGGAGCATTTCAAGAATGCACTTCTTACAGAACCAAAATTACACTTGGTGACTCACTTTGAAAAAACTGATCACTGTAGTTGGTTGTCTTCACATACAGGTGCGACACATCCATGTTTCTGTGCCTGCT